>CM070626.1:49004238-49636701 GCA_036346255.1 Ampelocalamus luodianensis
GTCTTATATACTCGTATACTACACATACATACTCTCGTTTGCGCAAGATACTCCTTACGTTGTGAGATATATGAGATACGGAATAGGGAGTAACTACTCCCGGGAGTAGGAAAAAAGGCTTCCTATATATATATATATATATATATATATATATATATATATTTGTAGTCCCTTGTTAGCTAACTCGAGGCTTAAATTCAGCTAGCTAGCTCGCTCTTTGGGCGTTCATCCTAAACGTGCAAGTGAACCATGACCTACTTCATCGAACCTGACATACTAAAGTGTGTGATTAGCTTCATGACAATCATCCAAATGCTTGTAGAATCCGCCTAAACCATGGCCTTAGAAGTAATAGTAATATAACTAAACTTGAAGTTGCTTAGTGTTCTTGTTGGGTTTAACGACAATTACATACTTGTAATTAATAACTTCAAGTTCAGTTCACCTGCTATTACTTCTGAGGACGTGGTTTAGGAGGATTATACAAAGCACTTGCAGGATTGGCATAAAACAAATCACACACTCCAATGTGTCAGGTTCGATGAAGTAGATCGTGGTTTCTCCTGAACGTTTAGGATGAACACCCAAGGAGTGAGCTAGCTAGCTGAATTGAGGCCTCAAATTAGTTAACAAGGGCCTACGAACTATATGTGTGTGTGTGTTTGTGTGTGTGTGTGTGTGAAGCCAGTTTTAAAGGCACAAGCAACCATTGCTTGGAGATTTTATAGAGAAGAGATCAGGAATAAAATGGTAGGACGTACCTGGGACGCAAGGGAGGAGAACTTGACTAGCATAAACACGTATGGTTACACATACAAAGGTGAAATGAATGGCAAGAGGTAGGTGAAGAGGTGTTGTAGTAGTTTTTGAGTCATTTGGTCTTGTTTTGGAATAGAATAGCAAATTTTGCCTTCCATGATATTCTTTTGTATTGCAAAATTAGTTATGAATAAAGCATATTTTCAGCACCAATTAAATGACATAATTGACATATGCACATGTGAATCCTTCAAGTCATTTAAAAGGAATGATATACTCAATACACACAATATGTGCACAACAAAAATCAACATAAATTGGAGTATTACAAGACAGAATTGACGAGAAGAATACCAGGGTTTTCTTCAGGTCTATTACTCATTATCCCTGTAAATTGGAGTTGCCTCTCCATGTGATTTGATGACCCACGCTGAATGCCCTTACGGAACACACAGCTTTTAACATCATTGCACCAGCCTCCCCCCTGGAATTCCATATGAATCACCAACAACTATTAAGCCTAAAATATATATTACAATCCCTAATAGTACTAAGTATTCCTCACCTCCATATTGACAAGCCAACTGTTTGTCCTGATCCAAACCCTCGATGTAGGTGGTAACCTGGTAAGCTTCCATCCAAGCATACTGAAATAATTTTCAAAGAAAGTAAGGATCAATGCTTACAAGCCTAAGCGTACCATACTATAAGCTAGAAAAAATTCCATTCAAACTCAAATTTTGATCTACATGGAAAGAATTACTCGTGGACTACTTCAAAAATGCTACTCCTTATAAAATCCAAAGCAATTGCTACTCACTAGCCTTACTTTTATCAAATTTACACAAACAAAATCACCATAACATAGATCCACATATCAGCTCCACCCTATGACAAGTCTTTAGTGATTGACTGCCTATAAATGAATGGGAACTCGGGTGCCGAACCCCCATTAGGTAACAAGAATTCATCATGACAGCCACCAATAATGCTAAGGCTAGATCAACATGCATAAATTTATCAGGATCCACACACGATACATGCTACCACCAAACAATAAAAGGATAATACTGCATGATCACTCAATCAAAAGAGCACCTATATAAAAAGGGATACTGAAAAGGAAAAAAATGAGAGCAATCCCAATCCCTCTAATATACAGAAGTTTTGACCAACCAGGGTCAACGCAACAAGGACCAGCATAATTCAATGAGTCAAGCTCAAGGCACACCGAGGAGGGAAGGAGGTGGGCTCGGGGGGGAGGGACACCGGGTTCAAGGAGGTAGCGACTCGTGCTCGGGGAGGAGGAGGTGGGCTCGAGGGAGGAGGTGCACCGGGCTCGAGGAGGAGGCGGCGTCGAGGACGGCGGTGATGGGCTCGGGGGAGGAGAAACATAATTGTTTGAGTGGGGGCATAGGCAAACCCTAGAGTCTGAATATAAATAGGGCTGGAAATCACAGACGGTTCTAAAGTAGAACCTTCTGTGATAAAAAAAACATATCACAGACAGTTAAAATAAATAACCATCTGTGATAATATACATACATAAATGCAAATCCAGAACATATAACACATTCACATATTAGTAAAGAATTATATCTGAATATTTGCTAAAACTATGCTAAAACCGCTAAATTTACAACAAGTAGTTCAACACCTATGCAAAGAATTTGGCATACTCATGCCTAATCCTACAGTCGTCGCTATAGAAGACGACATAGTCGTCCCACCCTTCCGTCACGCCGCAGCCGGTGCTCGTGCACCGATGGCCATCCTCCGACAGCGCCCGCACCCAACCCAACGGCCCACCCATCTTCTTCCACGTCGCCTTCTAGAACGCGTCCGCAGTGAGACTCCGGCACCACCAGCACTCCCAATTGGTTCTCTTGGCCGTCTCGCACCCACCGCTGGCCAGCTCGCCCTTGACCTGACTAATGTACTACTTCCCAACATCGCACGCCTCACCGGCCGTGTAGAGGAGGTCGAGCACGTAGGCCGTGGCCTTGTGGCCGGCGGCGGCCACCCGGTCGAGGCACACGAGGCCATGCTACCTGTCCTAGTGTGCGAAGACAAGCGTGAGGCCGATGATGAAGCAATCCTCCGGGTTACCGACGCCGGCCAGGTGGTTGACGACGTTGAGGTAGCGCTCGTTGTCCAGCCGCTTCATCACCTCCTACTGCTCCAGTACCACACGCCTCCCCACGGCGTGCTCCTTAGACGCCTTGTGCATGGCCTTGCAACTAAAATTCAAGACGACAGAATCTTAATACAAGAATTACTCCATAAGAGAAAATTAAAATGCCAAATTAAGGTTGTTGTTGCTAGTCAGATTAGTGACATGTTTGTTGAAACAAGAACCAGAATCGATGTTCCTGTCGAAACTAAATTTGCTGATATTTCAGACAGAACAAACACAACCGAGACTTTCTCCTTCAGTTCAGAACTGGATATTGGACACAAAACGAAATCAACACGAGATTATTTTGCATCGTATCAACTGAAGCTTTCTGACAACTAGGATGATAAGCTACAGTCATCTTCAGAAACTGACTCTGAACAAAAACATAACAGAATACTGATTCCTTTCGGACCTACCAAAAATAAAAGAACACAATACATACATGGCTCGTAGGATGCAGAGGTCAGCCATGGGATAAGGAGAGCTCACAGCCACAAGGCCAATGATGTAGATGACAACATCGTGAGGAAGAGCAAGGGTGATTGCCGACCTCCTCGCCTTGGTCCTCGCCGTCATGCTCCGTGTGCTCACCATGGCGTACGTATTCAATATCATGCGTGCTCACCATGGCGCGCGATGAACATTCTTATAAAACAAGGAGTAATGTCGGTGCGTGAGACGCATCATAATGTCGGCTTGAGAGATGAAGAGATGCATCATAACGTTGACACACGAGATGAAGAGACGCATCGTGCGGGAGCCGAAGAATTGAACATACCACACATGGTTTTTAATACAAACCGTCTATGATGAGTTAACTATCACAGACAGTTTGTATTAAACACCGTCTATGAAGTATCACAGATGGTTTTTAGATAAAACCGTCTGTGATATTTAGTAATATCACAGATGGTTCTTTTTAAGAACCGTCTGTGACACTTCACAGATAGTGTTTAATACAAACTGTCTGTGATAATTAACTCATCACAAACGATTTTTAGCACAACCAGTAACATAGACAGTCGCTAAACCAAAACCATCTATGATTGTTTTTAATACTAACAGTTTTTGTCAACCATTTGTGATGAGACGTCCAGTATTAGCCTTTTTGTAGTAGTGATTAGTAGGAAAAACAAGTTATTATATTTCACATAACATACACAAATATTTTACAAAAGCTGGATATATACTATTTATAGTATATTACACAACTTTTATTACAAACAAAAACCATACTTGACTAGGGTGACTTTACAACACACTAACGTGTTCTGCCGACCGACGAGAACCTCTTCACTCTCCATTGGATGGAGGGTTACTGGTGGTATAGATGATTCTTTCTATTGTGTCTTCTTCTTCTTCAGCCTTGTCCTCCTTATGGCTGGGTGCCGGATCTCCTACCTCCTCCTTCCCTTTGGATGACCCTCGAAACAAGCGATGAAAATTGCACGCTACACCCGTTGGGTGAGGGCGAATGCCAGGGGACTCTGGTGTATAGTCTGCTACTGGTTTAGGGGGAGGGTCAGGACTTTCTCCACATACAGATTTGGATCCCAACCCCAACATATCTCGGTGAAGTAGTTCTCTTCGCAGATCACGTCCTTCCTGTTCGGCCAGGAAGCATCTGTGATGCACCTTCTAGTATTCGCTCAGAGTTCTAGCATACAGAGCTTCTTGGGACACTATGTGTGTAGCGGCTTCATGGAGTCATTGGTCTTCATCGTCATCTGGTAAGGGAACAAGGACACTGTACCGATCGTGTCCCTCTTGTGGAATGAGCTGGAACTCAGAATCTTCTAATTCTTCATCATAATATTGCTAGAGGTGTAGGACAGCCAGTCTTGTGGCATCTTGTATTGCATCCTTTTCCCTATGGCGATAGCCCACAAACCGACATTTGGACTTCGGGAAGTAAGCCAAAGGAATCAGGGTTACCCAAGCTTTCCACTGGTATCATCTGCCGTGGATTCTTTATGGTTTGGTGTGAAAGATAGGCAGTTGCCAAACTGTTGTACCCATGTATTGCATCATTCTCCAAAGTCTTGCAGCCCATCATCTCAATTGTGCAGGGTTGAAGTAAGAGTTCGGCGTCTTCCAAACAAACGTTCAGTTGAAAAAAATAGTTAAGAGGACATAAATAATTTGTGAAAGCAACACAGGTTTTCAAAATATATAGTTAAGATGAGGTAGTAAACAGAAGGAAAAAAGAACAACAATTATTACTTATATTTTTGTTTTTTGAAATCCTTTGTAGTTTTTGCAATTAGAGTTTTAGAAGATCTTTAATCCTATAACCAGCCTAAGGTCTCAACCTACAGTCAAGCTTAGCCCTGATACCAGTTTGTAACGCCCCCATTTCTGGCATCGTTAAACTCTTTATAATTGCCTAGGATGTGCAGTTGCAAAGTAAGAGGTAGCATCACAAGCAAGCTCAAGTTACAATAAGAAGCAAAACTTTTATTAGATCAGCTAAGGCATAACAGCCAGTTTGGACACAAGAGCGGGCATCCAAGCCCAAATATAATATATTACATTTCAAAAGTTCAAAAGCTTCGTAGGCACGCTTGGAGCAGATGAGACCTAGTACCAGTAGTCGTCACCGTCTAGTGGCTCCTCCTGATAGTAGAGGTCACCTGCCTCCTCCCGGAGCTCTTATGATGATGTTTAGCAAGAATGAGTGCAACCATACTCAACAAGCATGGGAAATTCTAATTAACTACATGCCAGGATTATCACAGGAATGGTGTAGTTTTACCATAATAGGTATATGTGGAATGCAATGTTTGATTTGAAAGCAGTATAGTATTTAAAACAGTAAAACAATAATGAGTATAACAACATGGGTTACAACATCTGTAATTACCAATTTAACATATGTAAAACTCTACTTATGCCTCGTGTACTGGATCACCCATGAACATAGCTTCATTAACTGGAAGCACGGTGTAGTCGAATACCATTGATTATACTCTGAGGAGTTGCCCAACTTTACCCACAAGATATCTCATACTCATGTTGTCAAGCTATATACACGCAACATGATAGCATGCGATTGAGCCGAGATAACAATGCATTTTTCACTACTCAACCTTTTTAGTCTCTACCCGGTAAGTTCAAGGTCAATACAGCATCGGGAAACCACCGACCAATGGTGGAGTGCGCGAGCCGATGCTGAGTGGTCCATATCGAGTGCCCTAACTGGCCCATTCCTAACTGACCCCCATTCCGCGGCTACTCTATCACACAAGAGCAGTTGACATCTCGTAGATATTCAATCGAAAGAGCAGTGTACTAAGTCAAGTTGGAAATAGCACATCTGTGGTTGAGTGAGATTTGTGTCTGTTACTTGGCACAAGGTTCTTGTTTTTACTTGCCATCCAGTGAGGCGATAGACCATTTACCAACTTGTGGTGGCCGTCCACCTCCTAGTCTCACCGATGACTCACTTTTATCAAGTATATTGAGTTGTCCATCCTTTTGATCTCAATCCTCAACTTTCCACCAAAACCTATTGGCTTATTGCCAACCTTCCTTATCAGTGTTTAAATGAAAGCTTTGAGTGACATTATTAAATGATTGCTATCATTTTATGTGGCTTAGATTTGTCAAGGTGAATATGGCCTACAAAGAATAGGAGGGTTTGTATGTGTGGTCAGGGGATTTATCTACTCATCATGTCATTCCAAGTTATTATTTCATTATTGAAATAATTGGCTCAAGTATATTAATGAAAGTAATTATTTAAATATATGAACATGGGCTCAAAATGTTCAAATGATACAACTTGCCACCTTTCTCGTAGTCTTCAAAATATCAGGCTTCTTCTGGGTCTTGTCCGACACTTTCTTGTGCTAGATCGTCGAACTCGAAACCTGGCGCAAGACAAATATACCAAATAAATATCCAGCTCAATAAGGAATGAGCTGGGAACAACATGCAAGTCATAAAATCCAGAAAAGAAAATGAAAGAGAATGATGGTATGATGAATATAATTTATTAGATGCTTGATTGGGCTGAACAGAGTCAAGAATACGATTCAAGGGCTCGAACGGGCCAAAATGTACATATAATGTTGAATTAGGGTTTTGGGTAAATAGTATCAGGTTGTACTGTTCATGACAGGTTTGCATTATGAACGGTAAAGGCTGAATAGTATTTTGGGCTTAAACAGTAATGGTTCATGTTTGGGCTGTGAACAGTAATGGGCTGGTCTCAATAGTGTTGAATGAATAGTATTAGGCTAAATAGTAGCGGGAACAGTGTTGGCCTAAGCCCAACACCTTCGGTGGGCGACTGGTCCACTAGACCAAGCCTTAATTGCCCAGTGCGCAGGCGGCTTGTGCCGCGTGGCCAGAAGCCGAGGTGCACACCCGAGCCAATAGAACCGACGCTGGCGAAGCCAGCGGCGGCTCCGGCGATCGTCGGCGGGATCAGGTGGTGCGGGAAGCATCTCCACGTCACGCGCAACCCATTTTTGGGTCTAGTGTTGGCAGTGGAGGCTCAGGGCAAGGGTGGCGATGTGGGTGGTGCTCGGTCAGAGCAGGGGGAGATGGTGGCGGCGGTTGGGTGGTGCTTCGGCCAAATTGGCCGGGGCTTGAGCATCAGTGAGCTGAGGGGAGCTCAGGAGAGGTGGTAGTGGGGCTCGGGGTGGTTTGTGGTGGCATGAGACGTGGGTGGCACGGTGGGGAAGGGCGGTGCCGGTGAGGGTACGGTGGGGTTAGAGGCGGGGAGGTTGGGAAAAGGGTTAGGAGGGTGAGGCGGTGGTGCTGACGGTGTTGGAAGGGAAAGGGGAGGAGCGAGGTGTGGAATTACCTTTTGGGCTTACCGGAGACGAAGGAGGAGGCGGTGGAAATTGGAGCGGTTGGCTGGCTCTGGAGACGAGAGGGGGTTTCGGTGGGGTTAAGTGAGGTTTGGCGATGCAAATGACGCCGGATTTGGGGCAGAGGTGGTGGGAGCAGTGGTGGGGCACGGCGCATGGGCCGCGAGCTAGGCAGACGAGAGGGTTTGGTGCTGGGCGCAGGCAAGGTGGCGACATGGGCACGGTACGACTTTGTCGCGGTGGCTCGGGCGTCTCACTGGCGCGAGGCGAGAGCTGGCTTGGTCAAGGTCAGCGATTGCGGCGCGGCGATGCGGCGGCTTAGGACTAGCGCCGCATTAAAGGTGTGGCGAGGTGGCGGCGACTAGTGCATTTTTGGCACAAAGTGGAGTGGCGAAGGCGGATGGGGAAGAATCACTCCGGCGGCGACGCGTGCCAAAGAAGAACAGGAGGGTGGCGCTTTTGGTGAAAGTCGTTTCCAAAGGTGGAAAACGGAGATGACGGAATAGGAAAGTGGGTTTGGATGGGAGATTTCCAAAATGGGGAAGAAAAACAAAAACCAGCCAAAATCCGATAAAAGATGAAAACTGAAAATTTCGGGTTGTTTCACGGCTGTTGGGGGGAGAAGTTGTGGTAGTAGTTGTCGTAGGTGGTGAGCGACGCGAAGGAGTCATAGGCAGAGGAGCCCAGGATCAGGAGTAGCCACCGCCGCCTCCTCCTCCTCCTACGCCACCGCCGTCAGAGCGTTCGGAACACACGGCTGACCAGCCGTGCGTACAGCACCACCACCAGCGCCGCCCCTACTACCGCGAACATCGTGATGAGCTGTGGGCTCGGGTTGGACGCGAAGAAGTTGATTTGAGATTCAATTAGTTCCATGTGTCACAAATCTGAGAGGGGTCTTAAGACGGGGGAGTTAAGGGCATATTCTAGATAATTTCTTTCCGAGATTTGGGCAATTCAAATTTCTGGCTCAGCCTGTTACTATTTGCTAGCGCCATGATCTTCATTCCTCGAAACATAAATTCCATGAAATGAATCTGATTCGGCCGCACGTCCAACAAAAGAAATGAATATGCTCCGCGCATCTTCTGGCCATTTTAATATTTTTGGCTGCCAGACGACTGCAAACACATAAGAATGCAGAGACAGCCAACCTCAGGAATGACATTCCAGACTGGAAGATGATGGGAAAAAAATTCAGCAACGGTCCTCCATGTGAGCGGGGCCCACCACCCGCGCAACACGCCATCGGGATCCCAGCGAGGTCCAGCGGTTGAGAGAGAGAAAGAGAGAGAGCCGTTATATAAGCAGAGAGAAGAAGCATCTTTTGGTCACAGAGATTGCTCTCCTGCATCTCCAAATCACACACGTAGAAGCAGAGGAGAAGATACACGGCTGCCATGGCAAGAACGCCATTTGGTCTCGTCGCCGCCGCGGCCCTCGTCTTCACCATCGCCATGCCGGCCGTCGCCGCGCAGGCCCCCGCGCCGGCGCCCACCAGCGACGGTGAGTCCATCATACCACCATTCCTGCTTCTTGTAGCCTCTTCTCTGTCTGTCCCCAAATACGCCGAGGTCTGTCCAGAGGCAAGCAAGATGGACAGCAGCAAGAATTAACATTTGTTCAGAAATTTCTGATCTGTTTTTGCAAGTATATGCAGGAACGTCGATTGACCAAGGCATCGCCTACCTGCTGATGATTGTGGCGCTGGTGCTGACCTACCTCATCCACCCGTTGGACGCTTCCTCCCCTTACAAGTTATTCTGAGTTCCTGAACATAGCAGCCTTCTCGTTCTTTTCTTCACCTTGTTAGTTCTTCCTCCTTTTGATAGGCTAGTGGATTCTTAAGAGATTGGTGGTGTGGCATTCGATTTGGATTCATTCGTTGCTTGTACTCCGTTGGATTTGCGTGTGTATATCATTCCTTCATGTACATGTTCTGTTCCAATGCTTCTCAAATCTTGTGACATTTCCCATGTGGAAATTACTGCTTCGCTTTTGCTTGCATTTGCAAATTTGCATCAGGATTCAGGGAGCTTCTTGTCAACTGCTAAGTTTGGGCCGTCTAGAAAAATAGTAAGTTGGGCTAAAGGGCGGAAGATAATTCCAGCCCCTCGACGAGCCCGGTTGCATGTTTGCATGTGATGTGGTCAAACGCCTACCGTCAATGTCCCGTCAAGAAAAGAAAAAGGAATCGTCAATCCATCCGTCCCTACAAACGAGTCCGCCCAGCCTGGCCCGGATATGATCCAACCATGTTCTTCGTGAACGTCAGGCCTAAGTGGGCCTTATTCTGTACTGTTGTTACCTTCGAGGTTTATTCTGTATTATTGTACATTTGATCTGCTTTAACTAGGGTGAAAGCGGATCGGATACGGACGGATAATGACTCTGTCATATTTGTTTTCATATTATTTTGGAATAAGTCCATATTACACCCCTGAACTATGGCTCGAGTCTAAAAAATACATTCAACTACAAAACCGTTCATTTTACACCTTTGAACTATTGAAACCAGAGCAAATCACCCTCTCACCCTAACCACCCCGGTTTTGGATGACGTGGCATCCACGCTGGCACGCCGGGCCCACTTGGCAGTCAAAGGAGGGGGGAATTAAAACCAGGCCAGGCAGGGGAGGCCATGGCGCGCACGGCTCGGGCTCGCGCCAGCGGAGGGAGGCGCGGCAGCGCTGGCAAGGGCAGGGGCAGGATGCCCAGAGGGTGGTGGCCTCAAGGGCACCGGCGACGGAGACGGCGGCGCTGTGGAGCGGCGGCATGGGGTGAAAAGGCGGCGGCGCGGGCGCTTGGGCCATGTGCGGCACCGGCGGTGGAGTGGCACGGGGGGAGGACCGCGCATGAGCTGCGCCCGGGGGTGAGGAGGCCGACGATGGGGTCGGGGGAGTCTGGGGGTGGCCGAATCGGCGGGGCGGCGGTGGCCGGAGGCGGAGGAGAAGAGGTGGCAGCGGTGGAAGTCCTTGGCGGCAGGGAGGGCTTCCTCGGGCCTTGGGGCACCTCGTGACGGGGTTGGCTGGGGTAGCAGCTCATCGGAGCAGCCGAACGGCGGCGAGGCGGCGCGGCGGAAGACGGCACGGCCGAAAACGGGGCTTCGACTCAAGCCTCTCCTGCAGCCCATGCGTGCCCCCTCCTAGCACCGCTGCCCGTGCGTGCCCCCTCCGCCGTGCCACCTCGCCGCCCTGGTCGTACCAGAGTGTGCTCTGGAGCTCCCCGCATGGTGCCCTCGCCGCTCGCCCGCACAGTGCAGCTCCCACCTTCCCACCACTGCCACTCCTTCTCCTCCGCCCACGGTTGTCGCCGCCCCACGGCCACCCCCAGTGATGAGGATATCCCTACTACTTATGAGGTTATTCGTGAAGCAGGAGCTAAACTTCTCAAACAACAGGTGCATTTGTTTCTTAATGAATTTCCTTTTGTTGCCAATGAGAATTGGTTACTACCTAAAGCAATACTTGGTGCATTCTCAGGTTTGACAAATTTAAAGACTTTGGAACCGAGAGGGAGGAGAGGGAGGCCGGAACAAATTCATGGAGGAGAAACACATGCGGCCAACAAGGAGAAGAAACCCATGTGGCCAACGAGAGGAACGTGCTCTCGGGATAAAACCCTAGCACATGCAAGCGGTCAAGAAAGACATATGGTGACATGGCAACAAGGGTTACATTGGCATAAAAGAAGCATCAAGTGCATCGAACAAATTCGCGCAAGCTAAGAGAAGGAAAGCTCACAATACAAGGGAAACCGAGAGGAGACTAGTTTAAATTTCCAAATTAAAGTAGGATGTTTTTGAATTGGATTATTGTTCACGTGAAGCAGAATCGGACTCGGATTATTGAGAAAGGAATGATGTCGGACTCGGATTCGTAGCACTCTTGCCATCGCTCATCCGAGTTTTGTGCTTGCGTGGGAGGCTATATAAACCCCATGGCCGCACCATAGAGGTAGACTAGTTTATTCATAAGATTGAAACATAGCTATTGCTTGTTCTTTCGACCCGCAGTTCGTGCGAGGACTTTGAGAGAGGACTAGGCGATCCAATTGTTCGCTCGCAATTCAAGGTCAAGCCGCTGCTCCATTGGGAATCGGGACTTGGCGTTAAATGCTCGTGGTCTCGCGACGAACAACTACCCGTGTGTTGTGGGCGTATTCCAAGAGTTGAGGGTTCGTGCATTGGCGCGAGTGTTCACTAGCGACATCGCCTACTTCGCATCAACTATCCACGGTTTCTCACCGAGAAGATCGGGCCTCCCGTATCATATGGTATCGATTCTAGGTTTACTCGGTGAGAATTTCTTTACGTAGTTAGATTCGTTTTCTATCCTATCGTCCAATAAACCGAAAATTGCAATACCAAAACCGTAGTTTAATCTGTTATTTCTTGTGCGTTTAGTTAAGTTTTCATCCATTAGAGTTTTTGTTTTAGTGCTGATCCATGTGTTCCTTTTGCGTTGCTTAATCGTTGTGTTCACATAAACCGTACCAAATTGCTGATTGAACTCCTCAATTAGCACCCAAAAGAGATAGCCGACCAAACACTTTGGGTTTCTTGAGCTTCACTTATATCCTTTCATCCTTGAGACTAGCTTTTGTACATTGCACTAGGGCTGTTCTTTGGTTTATTTACACGTTGTTGAATTGTGAGACTTGTGCAATCAAGAGGGGAGCAAACCCTATTTCGGCCATTGCAATAAGAAAAGAGGAAAAGGTAGTCGGTTACAAGAAAAAGCCACGGCTTGAAAAGGTATTAAAAAAAACAAAAAGATCAAACCCGCAAATACCAGTACCAAATTTTTTCCTTTCGGTTTCCTTAATAGCCGAAGGGCGAAGAGCTTTGTTCATGTGGTTTTGAGAGAAAAAAAACAAACAAAAAGGGGCTGGCCGAAATTGGGAAGAGTAAACCTTAGTCCACAATTTTAGATTGTGTATTTAATCTATTTGAGCAATCTTGTGCCCTAACATTGGTATCTTTGCAATTGGCTAGCGTCTCTCATAGTACTTGGTGCAAAAACGAGCTAGTTTTCATTTCAATTTCAGTTTGTCTCTCACTAGCTCATTCCTTTGTTTGCATTAAGTCACATTTATCTTTGTTTGTGCGTTCATACACTTTGCTTAAACCTTTTGGATCAGCACATAGGCAAAATACTCTAGCTTGGATCATTACTTAGCTTTACAATACCTTGAATATCAGATTGCATAGGATATACACCTACCTGTCCAAGCTCCACCTACACCCGTTTGTGTACTCCCTTGCTCTTGGTTACGCTCATACATTCTGAGGTTAAGGTCGCTCCGTCACAATCGCCGATTTGCCGTCCTTGATTCACTTTGGAACGGTAAGCTTGTCTTGTGTTCAGGACAGTGAGTTGCGAGCGTAGAGAGCAAGATATAATTTTGTTTGCTATTTGTGAGTTGTATCCATGTCGTCATCGGGAGAATCCACGGTTACGTGGGATGAGTATACACGGTTGTGTGGGACGCTACAAAAGCAACTTCATGATCGTGATAATGGTGTGTGCGATGAGCTCGGGTCCGCTCAGATTGGATTGAACAACCTCGGAGAGGAGGTTACGCAACTACGTAAGGACATCAACAACAACTTCTTGAGCCGCACGCCATGTTCAATCAACCAAAGCGTGCATCGTAAGGATTTTCACGATAAGCCCAAATTTTCTATCCCTATATTTTCCGTCGCATGATGTACAAGAATATCTCACTTGGGAGCTAGAAATTGATACTCTATTTCGGATGCACAACTATACCAATGAGAGGAAGCTCTTACTTGCGTCTAGTGGCTTGGCCGATTATGCCACACATTGGTGGGAGCGTTTATTCGTAGCGTATGGAGCGCCATGAATTGCCGACATCACGTGGGAGCGGATGAAGCAAGATTTCCGCACGCTTTGTACCTCGCCACTACAAGCGTTCTCTACTTGACAAGTTGACTTGTCCACTAAAAGGTTTAAATGCCGCTAGTATATCACATGTGAAGGCGATCGAGCATGGGACATTCCCTTCGGTACATGTTTCGTGTAGTGCTGCCCCATTGCTTCATGAAGAGTTTGTGGTTATCGGTAATTGCTCAATTGTCGACCCACAATCTTTGGGGGACGGAATGTATCCAAACCCATATGAGAATGAGTGCCACATAGCCAAATTGAGTGAGAATGATAAAGAGAGTGAGTGTGTGATTCCACTATATGTGAGGTTGAGAGCATCTCTATTGAGTGTGAGAAATATGCACCAACAGAAAGAGAGAAGTAGATGATAGTCAAAGTGAGGTTACTACTGAAATTCACGATTTATTTTCTACTTCTAGTGTTGTTTCTCACATTGTGCAAAGTTGATATTAAAGAAAATGAGTTGAAAGTTGAACAACCAAGCATTGTTGGACGTGAAAGACGATGAGATAACCACGGTGGGGATAGAGTGCTTGCGATCCAATGGTTTCATGATGATGATTTGATATCTACAACACCTACAACAACCGAGGAGGATGGTAAAGGTAATAAAGAATGGTGTTGAATTGCATACTCATCAAGAAGAGGTACGTACGAGTTCGATCTCTAGTGTTCCTTTGAATATTCCATGTTCTGAAATTTGTACGCTCAATTTACATACTGTGGAATTGATTACCCATAAGGACGTTCTTACTAAAATATCTTTTGATGATCTTTTATACTATATCATGTTCGATGTTCATAGAGAGCTATCTAGTGTGATTGAGAATCTTGCTAAAGTTTCATGTTTAAAATCACTCGTTAGTACTTATGCCTACACATATACATTCAATTTGATTGGAGATTATGGTGTAGATGACAAGTTCTATGTTTATCGAATATGCATTACTGTGATAATCTTGCTGATTTAAACTTGCATGTTTTATGCAAACCATCTATTGAGAAATATCATGATCATTTTGAGATGGATTTTAATACAAGTGCCTATTGTTTAGAACGCAATATGATGCCTACTTGTTTCTCCTATACATGTAAACAACGTAGTCGAGTTGAAGCATGGAAGAAACTAAAATTTTTCTCTCCAATATTTAACCAACTTGATCTAGTGGGTCCCTCTTATATCTTGTCCATGTACTTACCAAAGTCAAGGATGATTTTTCTCATGGGAGGAGAATGATGTGTGAAAGTATCGCAATGTATATATCAAATACATCCTATGGCTGCTATGATCCTAATTATTTTGTGCGCAACAACGAGAATGTCACAACAATTGATGCATACATATACCACGTATATACGTTGTTCTTTTGTTTATTACACTTTCAAAGAAATCATCATGTGCTAAGCTTAAAGGAGTTTGGATGACAAATATATATACCATGCATATACGTTGTATTTTTTGTCTAGCACATCTTCAGTTATCAAAAGCCGAGGACGGCTTTTTTGAAGAAAGGAGGATGATGAGGATATCCCTACTACTTATGAGGTTATTCGTGAAGCAGAGCTAAACTTCTCAAACAACAGTGCATTTGTTTCTTAATGAATTTCCTTTTGTTGCCAATGAGAATTGATTACTACCTAAAGCAATACTTGGTGCATTCTCAGTTTGACAAATTTAAAGACTTTGGAACCGAGAGGAGGAGAGGGAGGCCGGAACAAATTCATGGAGGAGAAACACATGCGGCCAACAAGGAGAAGAAACCCATGTGGCCAACGAGAGGGAACGTGCTCTCAGGATAAAACCCTAGCACATGCGGGCGGTCAAGAAAGACATATGGTGACATGGCAACAAGGGTTACATTGGCATAAAAGAAGCATCAAGTGCATCGAACAAATTCGCAAGCTAAGAGAAGGAAAGCTCACAATACAAGGGAACCGAGAGGAGACTAGTTTAAATTTCCAAATTAAAGTAGGACGTTTTTGAATCGGATTATCGTTCACGTGAGCGAATCGGACTCGGATTATCAGAGCGATGGAATGATGTCGGACTCAATTCATCGTAGCACTCTTGGTTCATCGCTCATCCGAGTTTTGTGCTTGCGTGGGAGGCTATATAAACCCCCCATGGCCGCACCATAGAGGTAGACCAGTTTATTCATAAGATTGAAACATAGCTATTGCTTGTTCTTTCGACCCCAGAGTTCATGCGAGGACTTTGAGAGAGGACTAGGCGATCCAATTGTTCGCTCGCAATTCAAGGTCAAGCCGCTGCTCCATTGGGAATCGGGGACTTGGCGTTCGTCGTTCGTGGTCTCGCGACGAACAACTACCCGGTGTGTTGTGGGCGTATTCCGAAGAGTTGAGGGTTCGTGCATTGGCGCGAGTGTTCAGCTAGCGACATCGTCTACTTCGCATCAACTATCCACGGTTTCTCACTGAGAAGATCGGGCCTCCCCCGTATCACCCAGGCATGCCGATGGCCAGGGAGCCAGGCCGGAGGCAAGCCAAGAGGAGGCGGGCCGGGGCCGAGCTGCACGGGGAAGCCGGGGAGGCACGCGTGGATGCGGGGAGGAGCCGGAGCCAACGAGCAGCACGGGCTGAACCCTGATGTGGCGGAGCCGAAGGCGGCCGGGCGAAGAGGCGGCGACGCTAGGAGAGTGGAGAGGAGAGATTTGGGGAGGAATCAAGCACTCTCTCTCTCCCTCTCTTTTATTTGCATTTGTGTGTACACGTGGATTCCACGTCATGAGTACGCCACGTGGATGCCACGTCATGTACACGTGGACACCACGTCATCCAAAACCGGGGTGGTTTAGGGCGAGGGGGTGATTTGCTCTGGTTTCAATTGTTCAGGGGTGTAAAATGAACAGTTTTGTAGTTCAGTGTGTTTTTCGGACTTTCGTCAAAGTTCAGGGGGTGTAAAATGGACTTATTCCGATTATTTTTCGGGTTCGGATATGAATACTCCGGATACAAATACGAGGTGAATATGAATCGAAACAAATACGATCGCGTATCTTTTTCGGAACATAAAAACCCTTATATTGTATGTTTGAAATTAACGAAAACATATAACTAGTTTATTCGATGCAAACATTCATGAATTGTTCATATTTTCAGCAACCACACATGACATTTGCACTAGCAAGCTGCATCAACTAGTTCATCACAAACATAACACTTAGTTTATCATATTTAGTTCATAAGTCATAACTCACAAAGTCACAAGCTATCACGCATTCACACTTAATTCATCACATACATAAAACTTAGTTCACACTAACATCGATCAGGCTGGATATTTAATCTATAGACAAATGACTGTAACATCCCAAAGTATGTTACCAAAAAACAATATTAATAAAGTTATTGTTTTATAGGATTTTTTTAGATTTAAAAGAGTTTTCTTGGTTAAAAAGAATAATAATAATAATATAAAGTCAATTATTTAATTTCCTAGTTTTTAATGTCAAAAATAAAATTTCTTGAGTTTTTTGGGGTTTTATTGTATTTAAAGTGAAAAAGAAAATTTTAATTAATTTATTGAATTTTTCGGATTTTAAAAGGTTTTTCCTATCTTCAGAAATTTAAAATAATTTATATGCAAAAAATAAAAACCAATTTTAAGTTAGAATTAATTTTATTAAGTTAAAAATAATTCAAGGAATTTCTGTGATTTTTGCTAGATTTTTAACTCTATTTGCTATTTTCTAAAAGACTATTTGATTTGTTGTATTTTCTGAAATTCGTAAATCAATTAAAATCTCATTTTCTCCTTTGGGCCGAAATCGTTTTTTGGGCCAAAATCTGGATATCCGGACTTCGTCTTATCCGGATAATCCGTATTCGTATCCGACAGATAGTATGTGTACCGTATTCGTTTCCGTTTCCGGCAAAAAATTCCGAATTTGTTTCCGGTTAAAAAATTATCTGAGAAAAATCCAATCCGAGACAATCCGAATCTGTTTCCGTTCGGATGTGGCGGAAACTATCCGAACAGTTTTCACCACTAGCTCTAACTTTTAACATCTTAGGCAATGCACAACGTAGCAGTGCTAGCCACCTTTTTCCCTACAGCACGGGTGCTAACCCATTGTACGAGGATTGGTGAGTGGTGCTACGAAAAAGATTTCAGATATCGTGCATGTAGGTGGACTAGATGCTAACTCAAAAAAATTATTACAGCCCAGTTGTAAGTGAAATGAGAGAGGGAGAGAGTGTGTGCTGGAAGAAAAAATGATATTTTATTTAGTTGTGGGTCCCGTCTTAGAGAAAGAAGGATGTGTTAAACATTGTAAAAGAAATATAAATCTAACACCAATGTTATGTGGTAGTGAGGTGGCAAATTTAGCACCATCCCACATTGTGAATGGCCATAGACCATCCACAGAGTTATGGTAAACCGAGGCCAGCTTCTATGTTTTGGTCCTTGGCTTCGGTGCCAACCATTGCACTAAACGATGCATCTACATGCATCGGTAGCTCAAGGGGAAAAATTATGGACCCACTTGTAATTGAAAATCTCAAAATAGGGAGGGAGAGAGTGTGGGGGAGGAAAAGGTGCGTTATTTTATTTAGTTACGGTTCTAACCTTGAAGAGTGAATAAGGTACTAAACACTCCAGAAGAAAAACAAATCTAGCGTCTATATGATATGGTAGTAAGATGGCGAATCTGACACCGACAGCCCTGTGAATGGCCATAGACCAACGGAAATGGTAGAAAAGCAATCCATGGAAGACATGTGCTGGCAACGCGGTTTGTGGTTATCCGAGCATACAAATAACATTTTATATTAATAGCATCCATGTTGTGTCCTCTGCATGCTCTGAAAAAAAATAAGATTAAGAAATCATCATCTCTAACAAGTCATCGGACACTAGCCTACGTGAATGTGGGAGGGGACTTTGTCCCTTACATACGGGTGTTGGAAATGTCGAAAACATTTTAATTCCATATTTTAATATAAGGTAAAGATCATATATAATTAGATATGCATAAGACGATATCAATAGCAGACAACGCATTACACTTCTAAACATACTCGATATCATGATTATAACATAATATACTGGTCGTACACGTAACTTACAGTATAGGTCGATGAAGAACAGGAAGCAGCACAGACTCAATGCAGTGCAGATCGTAGAGGTCGCAGTGTAGCAAGCGGTCCCGCAGATGCGCTGCCTAGAAACCTTATTGCCTCCCCGTGCAGGTGAACTCTGCGACAACGGTCGGAAATACCGCTCACTCTCCTTCCTAGTGCACGCCGAGAAGAAGGGACGACTTGGTTCAAACAACACAACCCTCCAGCACAAGAGTACAAAGAGGAAGAAGAAGAAAAATTGGAATGGAAAAATATCAGTCCTGGTCTGGACGTGTCTAGATCATTTTAAGGGTTGAGTCAATTACTCTCTAGTAACTGCTTAATATAGCACACCATAGAACACTGGTAACTACTAATTCAAAACTAATTAATGGTAATTAAACAGTATTTATCATATCCTGATTACACGTTGGTCTTCAGCTTCGACCACTAGTCTACAGCTTTGACCACGTTATTTGGATCACTCTGGTTTGACCATTTTATTTTGATCACAGTGTTCCGACCACACTCTCTTGGAGTGATCCGAAGAAATCTCCAAGAGAGGTCCAAGAGGATCTCCCGAAGAGGTCTAAGGGGACCACAGTGTTCCGACCACACTCTTTTGGAGTGATCCGAAGAAATCTCCAAGGGAGGTCCAATGGGACCACAGTGTTCCGACCACACTCTCTTGGAGTGATCCGAAGAAATCTCCAAGGGAGGTCCAACAGGATCTCCCGAAGAGGTCCAAGGGTGGTCTAAGGAAAACTCTCACTGGTCTTATAGACCACTTGTTTCGACTATAGTGTTCCGACCACACTGGTCTTATGGATCACTTGTTTGAGATAGAGAAATGTACGGTCAGCAAAAGAGACTAAACCATGCATGCTTTGGAATTTTAGGAATGAATTGGCCTTTACAAATAAGGGTCTGATTCTAACAATCCCCCACAAATTCCAAGGTAGACAACAAAAAAGATGATAAAGACTATTGCGCTGAGGAGTTGTTAATATACTAGTCTTTCAGTGTAAGTCTCGTAAGGGTTGAACTTGCACCTAGAATAAGAAAATTCATTTTCTCATAGCTGATAAATGAACTATGCCTTGAATTCACAGCTTTTCATGATTAGATTTCACTTGAAATCTCAGCTGATACGAGGCTATCAAAGAACCAAGTCTAACCGGAGCTTTATTTGGTCATGCTCCCTTATTTGCTCATGAGCTTTTTAGAGAATGCCCTTATTCTCGTGAACTATGACCTCAGTTAAGCTCAAGTAGGTATATTTATTCTAGGTAACCTATAGGCTAATACTTTTTTCTCTCATTGAACACTAGAATACATTAAGACTTTAAGCCATCCTCTTCCATACAGTTGAGAGTACTTTGTCTATTAGGATATGAGTACATATATTATTAAAATGTACTCTCTTGTTTAAACATCAACTTGTTTTTGTCATTACTAAGTCACGGAATCTCCGATCAAGAAGGTATGGGTTGTTGTTGAGTTATAACTCCAATAGGCCTCATTCCCATGTCCATAGAAGCAATAAAAATCGCCTTCTGCTAGCCCCTTTGTGAAAGGGTCTGCCAGATTTTTCTGAGTGCATATATAATTCACAGTAATCACTCCAGAGTTCCTTAATTTTCTGGCAGATTTAAGCATACGCTTCACATGTCTAGATGACTTCATGTTATCCTTTGTACTTGTAACCTTAATCAACATTGTTTGGTTATCACAGTACATTAGGATTGCCGGTATTGGTTTCTTGACCAGTGGCAAGTCCAATAGAAGCTCTCTAAGCCATTCAGCCTCAACAGTGGATGTGTCTAGTGCTACAAGCTCTACTTCTATGGTTGACTTCGTCAATATGATCTGTTTACAAGACCTCCATAAAACTGCAGCACTTGCTAGAGTAAAGATATAACCACTTGTAGCTTTGATCTCATCTGCATCAGAGATCCAATTTGAATCGCTATATCCTTCTAATATAGATGGATACCCAGTATAGTAAATTCCATATGAGGTTGTGCCTCTCAAAAAACACAACACTCTCTCAAGTGCCTCCCAGTGATCATTTCCTAGGTTAGAAGTAAACCGACTTAATTTGCTCATAGCAAATGATATGTCAGGACTTGTGACACCAGATAGATACATAAGGGACACTATAATTTATGAATATCTCAATTGATCTTTGCCTACTCCCTGATTCTTTCGAAACTTAACACTAGCATCATAAGGAGTTGAAGAAATCTTGCAGCTCTCAAAACTGAACCGACTCAATATTTTCTCAGCATAATGGGATTGATTCAAAGTGATCCCATTCTCATTTTTTATCAATTTAATATTCAGAATAGCATCTTCCTCTTCTAGGTCCTTCATATCAAAGCATCTAGATAAGAAAGATTTGACCTCGTCAATAACAACAGTGTTTGTCCCAAATATAAGTATATCATCGACATACAAACACAAAATCACTCCTTGACCCACCATGACGATAATACACACACTTATCTACCTCATTCACAACAAAACCAGCAGATGTTAAAGTTTTATTAAACTTCTCGTGCTATTATTTAGGTGCTTGCTTTAGACCATATAAGGATTTGATTAATTTGCATACCTTATTTTTCTATCCAGAAATCACAAAACCATCATGTTGCTCCATATAGATTTTTTTCCCTCCAACTCTCCATTAAGGAAAGTTGTCTTTACATCTATTTGATGGATGTGTAGACTATAGGAAGCAACTAATGCAATGAGCACTCTAATAGTGGTTAATCTGGCAATAGGAGAGTAAGTATCAAAATAATCTTTACCTTCTTTCTAAGTATAACCCTTGGCCACAAGTTTTGCCTTGTACTTATCAATAGTACCGTCAGACCTCTTTTTTTTTTAAAGATCCACTTGCATCCAACAGGTTTGCACCCGCTAGGACGATCAGTGATCTCCCAAGTCCCGTTAGCTATGATGGAATCCATCTCGCTATTGGCTGCCTCTTTCCAATACTCAGCACCAGGTAATGCATAAGCCTCTGAAAGATTGTTTGGCACATCATTCATGAGGTAAACAATAAAGTCTTTGCTAAATGTTTTCTCAACCCTTTGTCGCTTGCTCCTGCGAGGAGCCTCTTCAACTAAATTGTTATCTTCTTTAGGATTATCACAAACTGGTGGTACTTTACTCATTTGTTCAGAGATGGTGGTGGGTACAAAATTACTATTATTCATAGTTTGATTATCCTCAGTACAAGAAATAATGCCTGCAGTTCTCATAGGATAAATATCCTCAAAAAATAAAGCATCTCTAGATTCTATTATTGTATTAGCAATAATCTCAAGAGTTTCTAATTTTACTACTAAAAATCTATAGACTCTGTTGTTATGAGCATATCCCAATATGACACAATCGACTGTTTTAGGTCCAAGCTTCTCTTTTTCTGCAATGGTATATTGACTTTTGTCGAACACCCTCAAGTTTGCAAAAAATTAACATTGTGTTTTCTCCCCTTTCATCTCTCATATGGAGTAATCTAACATCTTTTAGTGATTACTCTGTTTAGGACAAAAGTTGCTATCAAAATAGCTCCCCCCCCCCATCATAACTTAGGCATATCAGCACTCTCCAATATGGCATTCACCAAGTCTGTTAGTGTCCGATTTTTTCTCTCAGTCACCCCGTTTGATTGGGGTGAGTATGGTGGTGTAACTTCATGAATTATTCCATGTTCATAACAAAATTGGGAGAATTCATGAGAGATATACTATCCTCCACGATCAGAGCTTAGTCTTTTTATTTTCTTTTCTAGTTGGTTCTCAACCTCGGCCATATAAATTTTAAAGTAGTTTAAAGCTTCATCTTTTGTTTTCAGTAGATACACATAACAATTTCGCAGTGCATCATCAATAAGAGTTAGAAAATATCTTTTGTCTCTTTTTGTCAACAGTCCATTCATCTCACACAGATCGGAATGGACAAGATTTAATGGTGCCAAGTTCTTTTCCCCCTATAACACCTTAAAGGGTTTTTGAGGTTATTTTGCTTGCACACAAGCTTGGCACTTTGATCCTTTGACAATTTCACATTTTGGAATTAAATTTAATCTGGACATTCTACCAATACTATCAAAACTAATATGACAAAAACGAGAATGCCACATATTGGTCTCATATTCATTCAAACGAGTTGCAACATTCAGATTATAACAATACTCTAAAGTACTTATGCGGAACAAGCCTCCGCTCTCATAGCCTTTACCAACAAAGTTTTCAAACATAGCCATTACAATTTTATTTGACTCAAATACTAGCTTATAACCATCCCTACATATGAGAGAACCACTAACGAGGTTCTTATTTATTGTTGGAGCATGCTGCACGTTCTTCAAGTGGACAATCTTCCCTGAAGTAAGCCTCAGATCCACCGTGCCAACACCAAGAATAGAAACATGCGACCCGTTCCCTATTAGGATGGAGGAAGCCCCGGTTGCCTAATAAGAAGAAAATAAGGAAATATCAAAACATACGTGAACATTAGCTCCAGTATCAACCCACCAATCAGTGGATTGACATGCTGAAAATACAACAGGTGGATTATCATACCCTCCTATTGAGGCCTCGCCTATGATCACGTTGACAACCTTTCTCTTTGGTTGTACAGCATCCTTGCTCTTGCGAAAATGATAGTCTTTCGCCATATGACCGTTTTTCCCACACACAAAGCAGGTGATATTCCTCATATCCTTCTTCTCAGTTTTCTTCTTAAATCTAGTTGTCTTGTTTGGCTTAAATCTTTTGTTTTTATGCCATGTCTTTTCTCTATGATATTTGCATTGATCTGATTGTTCTGACTAGCCGTGCTTGGTGCATCTTTTCTTCTTGCCTTTTCTTCCACATCAAGAGCAGCGATGAGATCCTCAATAGATACCTCTTCTTTCTTGTGCTTTAGGCTAGTGACAAAATCCCACCATGAAGCAGGAAGTTTGGCAACAATACTTGCAGCCACAAACTTTAGAGGCAAAACGCAACCCAAGTGTGCAATCTCTCCGACCAATAGCTGAAGCTCATGAGCCTGTGCAACTATCGACTTTGCGTCATCTATGCTGTAGTCGAAGATCTACTCGCACATATAGAGCCAACGACCAGCCTCAGCTTCAGCATATTTGTGCTCTAGTGCATCCCACAACTCTGTGATGGACTTGAAGTCCATGTACACATCATAGAGCTGGTCGGCTAGTATGGTTAGAATGCATCCAAGGGTTGTGTTATTGTCTGCGTCAAACCGCATGGTCTGTTCAATCGTAATTGGATATTGTGGATGGATCACCCACCACAACCCCAAAGACATGAGCCAAAACTTGACCCTTATCTGCCATCTACGAAAGTTCTGTCCAGAAAACCTCTCAGGTTTCATAGCAACAGAAGCACTAGCCATTACTAGATCACAAAAATATCCACAATAAGGTTTCTGGATTGTTGGAAATGTGGAAAACATTTTAATTCCATATTTTAATATGAGGCAAAGATCACATATAACTAGAGATGCATAAGACGATATCAACAGCAGGCAACTCATTGCACTTCTAAACATACCCAATATCATGATTATAACAGAATATACTGGTCGTACACACAACTTACAGTATAGGTCGATGAAGAACAGGAAGCAGTGCAGACTCGATGTAGTGCAGATCGTAGATGTCGCAGTGCAGCAAGCGGTCACGTAGATGCGCTACCCAGAAACCTTATTGTCGTCCCGTGTAGGTGAACTCTGCGACAACGGTTCGGAGATACCGCTCACCCTCCTTCTGAGTGCACGCCGAGGAGAAAGAACGACTTGTTTCAAATAGCACAACCCTCTAGCACAAGAGTACAGAGAGGAAGAAGAACAAAAATTGGAATCGAAAAATGATTATGTAACACCCTCTCTTTCCCCATTCTCTCTCCCCCCGGCCAGCGTTGACGACAGCGCCGACCACACCGTGTGGCGCCATCGCCTTCCCCATCTTCTCGTCCTCGCTAGGACCCACTCACTAGTGCGCGCCGTTGCTGCTCGTGTCGCTCCAGCATCGTGCCTCCCGCCGCGACCGCCTCTGCCGTGTAGTCTCCACCCCCACCTGCTCCCACTCACCAGTGTGCGTCTCGTCCCGCACTCCCCGCGTCAATAGCCGTCGCCCGTCGCGCGTCTCGTCCCGGCTTCCCCAGCTCCGCCTCCGCCGGTGCCCCATGCACCCCGATCCCCTTGTCCCCCTCCCCTCCGGCTATAAAAAGCTTCCCCTTTCGGCCCCGTCCCCCATCTCGCCTCCCCACCTCATCCCCCTCCTTCCCGAGCAAGAAGAGAACCCAAGAAGGAAGAAAAGCAAGAAGTGGAAGGAGCACTTACCTCCGTCGCCGCCGCCGCTCGGTGAGCCTCGTCGCCACCACTCCCGTTCCTCGCTGGTGCCACCAGCCCCCACCCTCGCACCGCCGTCGTCGCCGCCGCCGCGCCCCCGAGCCCTCCCCTCCCGCCGCCGCCGCTTCCTCCCCCCCCAGCCTCCCGCTCCTCCTCTCCCAGCGCGTCGCTGTCGCCGCTCCCATCTCCCCCCCCCTCTTTCGGCCCGAGCCGAACCCCTCCCCCCCTTTTTGAGCCACGCCCCCGCCTGGGCCGCGCGCTGCACCCGTGGGTCGCACTCGCGCCCGCGTGCGCCGGTTTCGGCCCGAGTTTTAGGCTGGGCCGATTTCTTGTCTTTGGGTCGCTGCTGTTTTTCTTTTTCCTTTGATTTTCTTTTCCTTTTTCTTTTTTTAATTCAAAAGTGAGGCTTTAAAATTTTGTATCTCCCCCATTTTAACTCCAAAAATTATAAAATAAATTTTTACAAATTTGTAAAATCAAGCTCTTTCTAATGGCATAGGTCTTGTTCAATTTAGAGTTTATTTGGGTATTTTTATGTATTTAATTGCTCTTGGTGCTTGTTGTTTTTTTCCGATACTTCGCCCGCGTAGAGTTCGAAGACGCCGGAGACCTCCAAGTTGATCAAGAACAAGACTACTCGGACTCTCTTCCCTACAACCAAGGCGAGTCAATACTTTGATCATATTGAGCCTACATTTTATGCAAATCATGTTCTTTTAAAATAACAAATTGCATGCTTTAATTCTTCAATCAAATATATGTCAAAACTTAAGGTAGTTAAATACTCATTTAATGATTAATTAATTATTAGACCATCCTTGACAAATTGAATCCCTTAATCTTTGTCACCCTAGTAACTATATGGTAATACTAGCTATAGGTTGTACTTAAGCGACATGCTAGACTTGCTTAAGTACCAGCACATTAAACTGTCCCAATCATCATCTTTTCAAACATAAAATGATTTGGGCAGTCATTGCGGGTAAATGACTGAGATGGTTGAGTTGTTGTATTTTACTTCTCCAAAAACCCTAAATTGCTATTAACCTATCTGGGCAGATGGTGAGGTGGATGGTATGACAATGGGTGTTAATGTAGCCCAAATAATGTCATTTTGTGGATGGTATGTGCAAGAACCACCCAGATAACCCTAAGGACTTAATCTTGTCACGACCTCCTATGTATAACAAGTACAACCACAAGTCTGCAACAAACTGCGACTTAGCTTAGTAAATTTATCAAATCTAGAAAGTCGTCTCACTAGAGGAATAAAGGGGCACAAGCTCTGGGTATGTCGGGCTTGATGGGACACCGAGTCAAGGGTGAAGTTCGCTAGTCGCTGAGGTGTAGCCACGCTACGCCGATCGGCCGAGGTGGGCATCCGTGCAACGTATGGCGCAACCCCATATGGGTGAAATGACGGAAGGGGCGAGATATTTAGAATGGTTATTGTGACGACCTCTCGACTACATGACCAAGGAATCATGTAGGGCAACGAGTTAATCGTCTCTTGTGGGTATAGTGTACAATATCTACAGAGTTATAAAGCGTAAATGACCATGTCTACGGTTAAAGGCGGACATGGAAACTTAACTTGAGTTAATTCTATTTCAAAAATTCCATTGTGGGTGGTATGAAAATTGTGGCGGGCTCACCTAGCCCTGAGTTTGAATTTTTTTTTCCTAGGTCGTCGTACTCAGTGAAGTTAATATGTGGGGGTAACCCCAATCAAATTAAGCATAAGTTGGAGGGAACCTATGCTGATATCAAATTTTTCACAATTACTCTCTTTAACAAAATGCAATTTGGTTAAAAATGCTAAGTAATAGGAATTTGTAATTATGATAATTGAAAATATTGTTTTCGCAAATAAAAAAACTGAGTCATTCTTGTTAAGCCTTGCATGTATATTATTGCATTATGTGTTGGCTCGCGAGCACGGAAGTTGTGCTCATTCTCGCTCCCCCCCAAACCCTTCAGATAACATGGATGGAGGAGACTACGCATACTATGAGGATCCAGATGTCAACGAGCAAGGAAATGATGAAGAGTAGTCTAGTCCTGTAGTCTAGGCCTCGTCCCAGTCTAGTGGACTCGTTGGTACTTGCATACAATAGATATTACCCAGGTCCTTGGTTAATATCAGTCGTACACAGGTTGCCTCAGTCGCTTGCCTATGGAGAGTTGAGCTCTACCCCTTTTGCTTCAGCTGTAGTTTACGTTGCTTTTATGTAATGTAATCAATTTGGTCTGATCGACCGCTTTTGTAAAACTCGACCCGACGTGGTCTATGTCACTCTGTTGGTTGTAATAAATTTGGTACTTTAGTTCACACCATGTATGAATGATTCAGCAATGTACCTGTGAGTACTATCTACTGATCCAGAGAATAGCACGGTGTTTTCATAGAGAATTCGGGATTAGAAAATCTGGGTCCGACAGAGCTGGTATCAGAGCATACGACTGTAGAGTCTTATTTAGATTGGTCGTTGCCTTAAGGACGTGGATCTTATTTTCAAAAATTAAGAAAAAGATTTTGCTAAAATATAGAGTATTTATTGCTTCTACTCATCACTCTTAGTTCTGTACTTATTTTAATTCACTTGAGTTTTGCCTTGTTGCTGACCTCCTCTTATTTTCAAAATTTGTAGATGGCTACCCCGTCATCCGATGGCTCGTGGGACTTTTACTCTCACGAAGAAGACGGAAGTGAGTTCGTGGACATTCTCCGCCAACTCATGCACCACCTGGATTACCGCAGAAATCCTATCTTCAGAGGACGAAAGACCCAGACCCTGGACCAAGAGTTGTGGACCATGGAGGTTTTCCTCTATGCTAGAGAGGGTGAGTTCATCACTCACATCTTCAGACCCGCGATTCCCTAGAGTAGCTGTTCTGAAGCCGTCTGAGACGGAGCACGCTTCATCTGCACCCGCCTGACCCAGATGCATGAGGATCTTCTGGTAGAAGCGCCCTTCCACTACTTCCAGCCCCTCCAGGATGGAGAGTTCGAGCACGAGATCTTCGTCGTCATGTTGGTGTAGTCGACCTTAGACTAGGTTAGCTAGCAGTGCTTGCTAGACAGTCTTTTGGGTTTCAAGCACTTTTGTTTTCTTTCTTTGTAGACGTTGTGTTTGTATCCTGTGTCATGACTTAGCTTAGCCTATAAGCTTTGTTCGAGAGTCATGTAACACCTAACCCCCCTTAATATAGTGCAGTCGTTCTAGGTTTTGTATTGTATTTGTTTCATTCGCTTGTTGGTTTTGTTCTCTTCTATGTGTGCCTTAGAGGGCTAGTAAACCCTCATATATCCCCTCTAGTTCTTAACCCCCCCTTCTGTTCACTTCAGATGGCACCAAAGAGAGCCGCAGCCCAAGGAAATGGTGCCAGTTGCAAAAGAAAGATGACAGCTCAAAAGCCACAAGACGGCTACCCTTAGCAGTCAGCAGTTCTTGACAGCTCATCATTCAATCAATCAGCAGCCCAGCCACCAAGAGCTCCAACTCCAACTCCGCGCTCCAGTGGGAATGTTTTTCGCACTCCTTGCTCCGCCAAACAATCTGCAGCCTTCAACCCGGTAGCCCACCTTCACTACTTCAGCTGTGGAGAAAAAGGGCACTTCGCTAAAAGATGCCCCCAGAAGAAGCTTCGTCTTGCGCAATATACAAAAGACGACAAAGCGGACCTTGCCGCCCATCAACTTAAAGAATTACCCAGAAGAAGTTTTCACCTTAAAGACAATGATGCCGCTACGCCTGAAGAACCCCTGAAGGTTACCAGTTGCTTCCATTGCGAAAATACCGAACACTTCGCCGACAAATGCCCCCAAAGGAAGCAAGGCTAGAGGATCAAATGTTTCCATTGTGGTAACCTAGGGCAATATATGAACATCTGTCCCCAACGAAATCTTAAAAAACTAGCAAGGAACGTCATCGCCACCAACCTCGGCCTTAGCAATGAAGAACTTATCAAGAGCCCCAACAAGAGGCAAGCCGTACCTGCTGAAGTTCTACCAGACCCAGAAGCTTCGCCAGATGCTTGCCTTGAATGTGGCAAGACAGGACATGTCACCCAATTATGTCCTCCAATACGACAAGATGCAAGAGGAGCATGCTTCACATGTGGGCAATACGGACACTATTGCTATATGTGCCCAGTACCATACTGTCCCTGTTGTAAAGAACATCATCAATCAGAAGATTGCCTTATGAATCCAGTAGCATGAGTGCATTGTGGAGAAAAAGGACACCCGACAGACCAATGTCAGGTAAACTGTCCCAACTGCGATGAGGACCATCAACCAGGTGAATGCCCGATGCTTAAAGTTACTTGCTTTCTCTGCGAAGGACAAGACCACTGCCCCAAAGACTGCTCCCTACGCCTGTTACTGACCAAAGCCGCCAAGTTGCAACGGACAAGTTTCCAAGCCGCTGTGAGAATCGTCATGATGAAGTTGGCCAGGACAACCAATGTCAGATTTTAAAGGAGAATAGTCAGATTGCACCGAAGTGTCTGGATACCTCGGTAGAAATGAGAAGAAATAAGAATGTTCTTCGCACTCACCACCCCATGGAACCATCTGCAGTGCACAACCCAATAGCACATCTTCGTTGCTTCAATTGTGGAGAAAACGGACACTTTGCTAGAAGGTGCCCTCAACCAATCACCCCGAGGGGGTACAACTTGAGAGCCACACCAGCTCGAGGCCAGACTTCAGCTGCAAACAAAAGTTATCAAACCTCGCAGGCATCCAAACCCACTTCTACGCGAAGCCAAAGGCAAGGCCGTGTCAACCATGTCATCGCCGCAGAAGCCCAAGCAGCATTAGGAGTAATACGAGGTACGTTCTCTGTCTTCCTCTTTTGTTCTCTCTCGTCTAGTGTGCTTTTCCCTCTCATCTATGAAACCAGTGAAGACTTGTTAAAGATTATTCAAATAGGTAAGTCGCAAGGAAGCTATTCCTGTTGGGATTAACTAGTGTATCTGGATGCCAAGCTAGATAGTTTTGGGGAAAAAAATCGTTGATGGGACTGATTTTGGGAATTGAAGATTTTAAGATTTGTCGATGTTATAAGAAGTTCTTGTGAATACTAGAGTATGATGATGGATAAGCCTTGATTATGAATAGTTTAAAGAATAGCAGATCAGTGGATTATATAGAATGTGGAGAAAGAAAATGATCGTGGAGGAAAATTTTGATTAATCATGAAGGATATGGGAATCTGAAGTGCCAATTAGATTATTAGGAGAGTTTGGATCTTCATCGAATCTTGAGTTGATTATGATGTTGGTTGGAAACTTAGAATTGAGATATGTGTGCATTGAAGGTACAAAGTAGAATGCGAAGAAGATTGGATTTTCATAATGAATCATGATATTAATTTTGAAGGAGTTAGTTGAATCATGATTGGATTATAGGGTTACCAACTCATGATGTTGATTTTGGTATTATGGATTGAATCAAGAAGTATGGAATCCATTGGGTATGTTGGTAACATTGGATTCAATTGGATAAGATTGAATAGAGAGGTTGGGTATTAAAAAGGAATTGTGGTTGGATTATAGAAATAAATCTTCGTTGGAGTATAGAAATAATTTTCGTTGGATCATGGAGAAACATAATAAAAGTGTTCGGATGATCTATAATTGTAGATTTTGGATTAATAAAGATTGAATGATAGATAGAGGCTATTGTTAAATAATGAATCGTTGTTAAGTGTTGGATATTCGAAATACAGGATTATTGATTTTTGGATTATTGGATATTGAAGTACGATTCTTATATTGATGGATCTTACTGGTATTTGGATTGGACTAAATATTTGTTGGATAGATAGTGATAAAATAAATTGGCGGATTAAACTGAAATTTTGAATTACAAGCAGTCTTTTGGAAGGTTTTTTAATAAAGATATTGGATTTGTACAAAGAAATTCTGGAGGGTCACAATTGATAATTATGCTTGAGGAATTAAGTGAATGATGTCGTGGGTTTAGTCAAGAATTTTGGAGAAATCAATTGCGCGATAATAATCCTTGGAGAACTTCGTTCCAAAACAGGATAGAATGGAATCTAGCATGATCTTGGAGTTTATTGGATTGAAAGATGCGATTATTGCTACTAGATTTTGTGGGTTTATGGAGTAAAGAAATCATGCAATCTATTGGATTATTTACGTTTAGGCCTAAGAAAGATTTGAATATGAGATTTATTAAATAACTGGACTTCTTTTAATTGGGTGATGTTATGCTATGCTGGAATGGTGGATTTCAATAATAGTGAGACTTGGATCTAGTGATTTGAAAGACAAATTGATAGCTTTTTAGTTGGCACTCCAGTACATGGTTATGAAACTAGCAGTTGGCATCAGTTTACCAAGTTGGATCTACCACTACGGCTGTCAAAGGTGCACGACATCTTTACTTTAGGCTGCAGTAGAAGAAATGTCTCACAGTACCTAAAGAACAGAATCTAGTCGAAGCCATCGCACTGGATAAAGATCTAACTTACCCAGAGCAACCAATCAAGATTCTTGACGTCGTGGAGAAGCAATCTAGACGCCAAATCATCCGCCTTTGCAAAGTCCAATGGAGCAATCACTCAGCAAAAGAAGCTACCTGGGAGCGCGAAGATCAGCTGAAGTTGGACTTCTCGTACCTGTTCCCAGAGCAACCCGAATCTCGGGGTCGAGATTCCGTTTAAGGTGGGTAGGTTTGTAACACCCTCTCTTTCCCCCTTCTCTCTCCCCCCGGCCAGCGTTGACGCCGGTGCCGACCACACCGTGTGGCGCCGTCGCCTCTCCCATCTTCTCGTCCTCGCTGGGACCCACTCGCTAGTGCGCGTCCTTGCCGCTCGTGTTGCTCCAGCATCGTGCCTCCCGCCACGACCGCCTCTGCCGCGCCGTCTCCTCCCCACCTGCTCCCACTCGCCAGCGCGCGTCTCATCCCGCACTCCCCGCGTCAACGGTCGTCACCCATTGCGTGTCTCGTCCTGGCTTCCCCGGCTCCGCCTCCGCCGGTGCCCCATGCACCCGGTCCCCTTGTCCCCCTCCCCCTCGACTATAAAAAGCTTCCCCCTTCGACCCCGTCCCCCATCTCGCCTCCCCACCTCATCCCCCTCCTTCCCGAGCAAGAAGAGAACCTGAGAAGGAAGAAAAGCAAGAAGACGAAGGAGCACTTACCTCCGTCGCCGCCGCCACTCCCGCTCCTCGCCGGTGCCACCACCCCCACTCGCACCGCGTCGCCGCCGCTGCGCCCAGAGCCCTCCCCTCCAGCCGCCGCCGCCGCTTCCTCCCCCCCCCCCCTCGAGCCTCCCGCTCCTCCTCTCCCCGTGCGCCGTCGCCGTCGCTCCCATTTCTCCGCCCCACCTCTCTTTCGGCCCGAGCCAAACCCCTCCCCCCCCTATTTGAGCCGCGCCCCCCGCGTGCGTTGGTTTCGGCCCGAGTTTTGGGTCGGGCCGATTTCTTGTCTTTGGGCCGCTGCTGTTTTTCTTTTTCCTTTGATTTTCTTTTCTTTTTTCTTTTTTTAATTCAAAAGTGAGGCTTTAAAATTTTGTATCTCCCCCATTTTAACTCCAAAAATTATAAAATAAATTTCTAAAAATTTATAAAATCAAGATCTTGCTAATGGAATAGGTCTTGTTCAATTTAGAGTTTATTTGGGTATTCTTGTGTATTTAATTGCTCTTGTTGCTTGTTGTTGTTTTTTTCCGGTACTTCGCCCGCGTAGAGTTCGAAGACGCCGGAGACCTCCAAGTTGATCAAGAACAAGACTACTCGGACTCTCTTCCCTACAACCAAGGCGAGTCAATACTATGATCATATTGAGCCTATATTTTATGCAAATTATGTTCTTTTAAAATAACAAATTGCATGCTTTAATTCTTGAATCAAATATATGTCAAAGCTTAAGGTAGTTAAATACTCATTTGATGATTAATTAATTATTAGACCATCCTTGACAAATTGAATCCCTTAATCTTTGTCACCCTAGTAACTATATGGTAATACTAGCTATAGGTTGTACTTAAGCGACATGCTAGACTTGCTTAAGTACCGGCACATTAAACTGTCCCAATCATCATCTTTTCAAACATAAAATGATTTGGGCAGTCATTGCGGGTAAATGACTGAGATGGTTGAGTTGTTGTATTTTACTTCTCCAAAAACCCTAAATTGCTATTACCCTATCTGGACAGATGGTGAGGTGGATGGTATGACAATGGGTGTTAATGTAGCCCAAAGAATGTCATTTTGTGGATGGTATGTGCAAGAACCACCCAGATAACCCTAAGGACTTAATCTTGTCACGACCTCCTATGTATAACAAGTACAACCACAAGTCTGCAACAAACTGCGACTTAGCTTAGTAAATTTATCAAATCTAGAAAGTCGTCTCACTGGAGGAATAAAGGGGCACAAGCTCTGGGTATGTCGGGCTTGATGGGACACCGAGTCAAGGGTGAAGTTCGCTAGTCGCTGAGGTGTAGCCACGCTACGCTAGTCGCTGAGGTGGGCATCCCGTGCAACGTATGGGCGCAACCCCATATGGGTGAAATGACGGAAGGGGCGAGATATTTAGAATGGTTATTGTGACGACCTCTCGACTACATGACCAAGGAATCATGTAGGGCAACGAGTTAATCGTCTCTTGTGGGTATAGTGTACAATATCTACAGAGTTATAAACTGTGTAAATAGCCATGTCTACGGTCAAAGGCGGACATGGAAACTTAACTTGAGTTAGTTTTATTTCAAAAATTCCATTGTGGGTGGTATGAAAATTGTGGCGGGCTCACCTAGCCCTGAGTTTGAATTTTTTTCCTAGGTCGTCGTACTCAGTGAAGTTAATATGTGGGGGTAACCCCAATCAAATTAAGCATAAGTTGGAGGGAACCTATGCTGATATCAAATTTTGCACAATTACTCTCTTTAACAAAATGCAATTTGGTTAAAAATGCTAAGTAATAGGAATTTGTAATTATGATAATTGAAAATATTGTTTTCGCAAATAAAAAAACTGAGTCATTCTTGTTAAGCCTTGCATGTATATTATTGCATTATGTATTGGCTCGCGAGAACGGAAGTTGTGCTCATTCTCGCTCCCCCCCCCCCTCCAACCCTTCAGATAACAAGGATGGAGGAGACTACGCATACTATGAGGATCCAGATGTCAACGAGCAAGGAAATGATGAAGAGTAGTCTAGTTCTGTAGTCTAGGCCTCGTCCTAGTCTAGTGGACTCGTTGGTACTTGCGTACAACAGATATTACTCAGGTCCTTGGTTAATATCAGTCGTACACAGGTTGCCCCAGTCGCTTGCCTGTGGAGAGTTGAGCTCTACCACTTTTGCTTCCGCTGTAGTTTACGTTGCTTTTATGTAATGTAATCAATTTGGCCTGATTGGCCCCTTTTGTAAAACTCGACTCGACGTGGTCTATATCACTCTGTTGGTTGTAATAAATTTGGTACTTTAGTTCACGCCATGTATGAATGATTCAGCAATGTACCTGTGAGTGCTATCTACTGATCCAGGGAATAGCACGGTGTTTTCACAAAGGATTCGGGATTAGAAAATCCGGGTCCAACAGATTAGTCCTAGTCTGGACGTCTCCAGATCATTTTAAGGGTCGAGTCAATTATTCTCTAGTAACTGCTCAATATAGCACACATTAGAATACTGGTAACTGCTAATTCAAAACCAATTAATGGTAATTAAACAATATTTATCAGATCCGGATTACATGTTAGTCTTCAGCTTCGACCACTGGTCTACAGCTTTGATCACGTTATTGTCAATCTACCTAGGAGTTTTGATATGCGCCCACCTCTTTGACTTAGAAAAGAAGGAAACACAGTCGCAAAGTCCCACTACAGTGCAGAACACAGATAGATACTCCCTCCATTCGCATTTACTTACCAGTTTTGACTTTGACTGATCAAAGTTTAAAAGTTACTTTTTGAAGAACAGCAAAGCAAATAGCTCCAAATGTAGAATATTAGTAAAGTGCTTTTGATTACAAATATATCAATACCACTTTTATGTTACATAATTAGATATTTTAAAAAATATTCTTGGCAACGCATGCACCTTCGACGTCGCCCATGTCAATCCCATCACCGTCGTCTAGGTGCACGACGAATGCATCTCTGTCGAGTCCTCTACAAGGCTGGAGAAGTTCGTGGCACGGCAACAGCTGTTCCTCGAGATTGGCCTTACCTCATGTGGTGCTCAGCGGGTGTTGGAGGAAATACCCTACTGGTACAGTGGTACTGTGGCCACTACTGAGGAAGTGGGGTGAGAGGACTCAGTGACCGCCTCCTTCCCGAGTCAACAACGCAAGCATACGAGCCGAGCCACGGCCAACAGAACAACCATCGTTTGGGTGCAACCAAGGCTATGTACAACCGAAGCCCCCATGGTGCGGCCTGCTGAAGTGCTTGTTGAAGTACCTTGGCTATTGTTCAAACACAATCAAGATGGGTTGCAGTGGATAACCCCATGGCCACCACCTCTAGGACATACAGCTGAGCTTCTAGCATTCGTAAAGTTAAGTTAGTTATCTCTAGGTAGTGTTAATCTTCACTCGAGCTAACATAGTGATTAACACTATTCAAGCCAAGGGAGATAACCTTCACTCAAGCTAACATAGCAGATCTAAAATCAGTTGGTCTCTGGAAGTGCATGCAGCTAGTGGACAGTAAGGAAAAGCTCCTAAGAATTGTCATAGCTTGTAAGGTGATACTCTCAGTCAAGAGCAATGTAATTCTACTTGGAACAACTCCTATCTCCCGTGTTCCTGCTACAGTGAAACAAGAAGCAAGGACAATATCTCGTCTTGCGGTCTGGCTGAGTTTCAGAAGTCAGACTTCAATGAAGGAATGCATGAGCTTGGAAACTGCCAGTTCTATGTGGATGAAGGCATCCAGATGAGTGCACACTCCTGGCAAGTTAGCTCACTGATTCTCTGCTTGGAGTTCTGATTGATATGCAACTTTTGATACATGAGGATCATGGGAATGAAGTGGCCCTACTGCTTTTAATAATTCTGTCAGAAGTTAGCAAATTTAAGTCAAGGAGGCGATGTTTTGTGGAGGACAGTGTTGGCTACCACATTGAGCAGCTGTGCATGATCTGATATGCTCCCAATATTGTTAAGTAAAAATATGGTGAGAATTCTTCATCATGGCGATTATTGTTTATGAGCTCGATTGAGATTAGGCCTTGGCCACCTCCTATGCTCAAGAGAGTTGAGGTGATCAGAGTGGCATAGCATAAGCTTGGAGTTTAATACATTGAATTGACTTCAGTTCTCTTGCTCACCCTGTTGGTAATACTGGGGTCATCTTGACGGTAGTATGTGAGAGCGTGCAAGAATAGGATACTCACACAATTGTCTGTATTAGCCAGGATTGGTTACATATATAGATTACATGACAGAGAGAAGAAGGCAACAACAGAACAGGAGTATATCACGCGATACGCATGCATGCATTGCCAAAGATAGAATAGCTAAGCGTAGAGATAATCCGAGGCTGTTGCTGTACCCAATCCTGGCGCCTGGAATTGTGGAAGGCCGCATGTACGAGGATAAATACACATGTTCACGTATATACGCCGTATATACGCTAACACGCCCCCGCAGTCAGAACGGGAGCAGAGCGGACGTTCAGACTGGACCTGAACTCCGTGAACAGGGAAGATGGCAGACCCTTGGTGAAGATATCCGCGTACTAGGAGGAGGTAGGCACATGTAGAACACGTACGGCCCCGGTAGATACTCAGTCCCGAACAAAGTGTAAGTCAATCTCAATGTGTTTGGTGCGTTGATGCTGCACTGGATTAGTGGAGAGATAGACTGCACTAATGTTGTCGCAGTAGACGATCGTAGCGCATTGGGGCGGGTAGTGAAGCTCAGTGAGTAACTGGCGTAGCCAAGGTGTCTCGGCCACTGCATTGGCGACGGCCCGATACTCAGCCTCGGCACTGGAGCGAGAAACGGTATGCTGCCGTTTGGAAGACCAGGAGAGGAGGTTGTCTCCAAGAAAGACGTCGTAGCCTGAAGTGGAGCGGTGCGTGTCCGAACAGCCAGCCCAGTCTGCATCAGCATAGGCCACAAGTGCTGAGATAGAGGTGCGGTGAAGCTGCAAACCAAACTCAAGGGTGCCCTTCAAGTAGCGAAGAATGCGTTTGACCAAAGCATAATGGGGCTCCCGCGGATCATGCATATGAAGACAAACTTGTTGTACAGCATAGGCAATGTCAGGTCTAGTGAAAGTGAGATACTTTAAAGCACCAGCTAGCCCACGATAGTGAGTGGGGTCGGCCACAGGAGGACCAGCATCAGAAGCAAGTTTAGCATTGGTGTCAACTGGCGTGGAACAAGGCTTGCAATCACGCATATTTGCTCTATCAAGAATATCCGAATATATTTGTCGATCGAGAAACAAACCTCCATCATGACGGCGAACAGACAAGCCAAGAAAGTGGTGTAAAGGTCCCAAATCCTTCATGCAGAACTCATGCTGAAGGGCACTAATTATCCGACGAAGCAGAAACTCAGAGGAAGTAGTAAGAACAATATCATCAACATATAAGAGCAAATGAGCTGTATCACTGCCGCGACGAAAAATGAATAGTGAAGAGTCGGACTTAGCACAACTGAAACCAATGGAGAGAATGAAGGATGCAAACCGACTGAACCATGCATGAGGGGCTTGCTTGAGACCATATAAAGACTTATTCAGCCGACAGACATGATCAAGTTTGGTTGGATCCACGAAGCCAGAAGGTTGTGCACAATAAACTGTCTCAGTGAGTGTGCCATGTAAGAAAGCATTCTTGACGTCCAGTTGATGGATAGGCCAATCCTGAGAGGGAGCAACAGTAAGAACTGTCCGGATTGTAGCAGGCTTGACTACCGAGCTAAAAGTTTCATCAAAGTCAATACCGGGCCGTTGAGTGAAACCACGAAGAACCCAACGCGCCTTGTAGCGCTCAAGATCACCAGTGGGAGAGAGCTTGTGCCGAAATACCCATTTCCCGGTTACAATGTTTGCCGCAGACGGACGAGGGACAAGATCCCAGGTATTGTTGGCCTGCAGAGCGGAGAATTCCTCGATCATTGCATCACGCCAGTTAGGATCAGCCAAAGCACCTTTGTAAGATTTCGGCAGGGGAGACAAGACAGCAGCGTGAAGGTTCATGTGTGTCAATGGTTGACGAAAACCAGCCTTGCCGCATGTGATCATAGCGTGGTCATTCTCCACTGGAGGAATTGGAACGGCGCAGGCAGGCACGGCTGCTGGTGCGGCGGCTTCTGGCGGGACCGGCTTCTTTGTTGGCGGGTGCGGAGCGCACACACGGAGGCATCAGCAGGGCCGACCGCGAAGAAACCAGGCGGAGACCCATAGCGCGGCAAAGATAGTCCATGCTGAGGCCCCACACCGCCAGAAGTTGATGGCGGAGAAGACGCCCCCGCAGGGACAGCCGATTGAGAGGATGCTAGGCTGGCAACAGCCTGTGACCGAAAGTCAGCAGGGGCAGCCCGACGGGTGACAATAGCAGCTGCGAGCGTGTCACCAGGGTGAGCCGACGCAGCGCTGGCTCTGCTGGTAGCATTCGGATGCATGTGACCAGCAGGGGCAGCAAGGCCGGCATTGGAAGGTAATCTTGCAAAAGGGTTAGTGCCAACAGGTGCTAAAGGAACCGGGTCAAGCTCCAAGAGGAAATCGAAATCAGAGGAAGGAGGTGTGGAGCTTGAGTCGGCAAAGGGAAAAGAGGACTCATCAAATGTGACATGACGAGAAATGATGATCCTATTGGAGGATAGGTTAAGGCAACGATAGCCCTTGTGATCGGCAGAATAGCCAAGGAACACACAAAGGGTCGAGTGAGGAGAAAGTTTGTGGGGAGCGGTGGCAGAAAGATTAGGGTAGCACTTGCAACCGAAAACTCGAAGATGAGAATAGGAGGGTGGGGCACCATAGAGAGCAAAGTAGGGGGTGGAGAAGGCGAGAGTTTTGGTGGGATGGCGATTTAATAGATGTGTAGCGGTGTGCAAGGCTTCGACCCAAAAGGAAGGTGGGAGAGAGGCTTGGATAAGCAAGGAGCGAATAATATTATTGGTGGTGCGAATGATGCGCTCGGCTCTACCATTTTGGGGTGAGGTGTAGGGACAAGACATGCGAAGATTGACCCCGTGGGTGAGAAAAAGCGTGCGGGAGCTAGAATTATCAAACTCGCGACCATTGTCACATTAAACGCTTTTAATGGAGGCGCCAAACTGTGTGTGGGCATAGGAGAAGAAATGAGACAATGTGGTGAAGGTGTCAGATTTAAGACGCAGGGGGAACGTCCATAAAAAATGCGTGCAGTCATCCAATATAAGAAGATAATACTTGTAACCTGAGACACTGAGAACAGGGGATGTCCAAAGATCACAATGTATTAAATCAAATGGTTTGGAAATACGCGATGATGAGCTAGCAAAGGGTAGGCGTGTATGGCGACCTAACTGGCATGCATGACATAGAGAACCTAGCTCAACTTTATTACAAGGAATGCCACTGGTGTGCACAAGTTTGGAAAAAGCCTCATGACCAAGGTGACCAAGACGACGATGCCAAAGGACGGAGGAGGTGCCAGCGGTAAGGGCATGGGGAAGAAACGCCTCCGGACACAAGGTGTAGAGCGGCCCAGAGCTATTGCACCTGGCGATCACGTTCTTGGAGTGAAGATCCTTCACAGAAACGCCAAACGGGTCAAACTCGACTGAGCAAAGATTGTCAGTAGTAAATTGACGAATGGAAATTAAGTTCTTAATGAGAGCAGGAGAAACAAGAACATCACGCAGGTGAAAGGAGTCGCTGCTAGTGGGAAAACAGGTGGCACCGGTGGATGTAACGGGAAGGAAGGAACCGTTGCCAACGATAATTTTGGAGGGTGTAAAATGAGAGGGTGGGTGGGATACGGATAAATTACCGGCGTCTGAAGTCATGTGAGAGGTCGCACCCGAGTCGAGATACCATTCGGTGTTGGCGGGAGGATGAAGCGTCATCGTGTTAAACGATTGAGCCAACATGTTCTGGTCCCAGCCAAGGAATGGAGTCCCAGGAACACCGGGCGACGTCTGGCCACCGAAGTACGGTTGCATGCCGGGTTGCAAGCTGTTGTATCCTCCAGAGGCGAGTGATGGCACGCCGGGCATGCTGCTGTATCCTCCAGAGGCAAGGGGTTGCATGCCACTGTGGCCACCAGGAGCGGATGACTGACTGCATGCCGCCGAGACCTTCTGCTGCTGCGACAAAAGCCTGCCCGTGAGGCTGTGAAGCCGGCCGCGGCCCAAGCAAACCAGAGGCCGGGCGAGGAGCTGACGGGCCAGACCAAAGCTGAATGGAGCCAGTCCATGGATTGTAAACCGTGGGCCAACCCGAGCGGACGGGCGTCCCACCAGAGGAGGCGGCGCTGGAAGAGTTGCCGCCTCCATCGTACTTGCCGCGACGCCCGCCGCGGCAAGTGGTGTTGTTGTTACCGGACGAGCCACCAACGTTCTGGTTGGGCACAGAACCACCCATGTTTTGGTTGGGCACGGAGCAGCCGTAGGCCTGTCCGCCGCGGCCAGAAGAACCTCCACTGGACGTGCCCGCTAGAAAGGCAGAAGGAGTAGACGAACCTCCACCGGACTTGTTGGCCATGGTTAGCTCTTCCAAAAGCAAATCAGAACGAACCTCCAGGAAAGTCGGAAAGGGCTTCTGACGCTTGAGGAGCGCTGTCATGTAGGAGAATTGTTCATTGAGACCACGGAGGACGTTGAGGACGAGGGTCCGGTCGGGAACAGGCTCGCCAAGATCGCCGAGGGCGTCTGCCATGGCCTTCAGTTGGCGACAATAGTCCGTGATGGACAGAGCGCCTTGGACGAAGTTTTGGAACTTGGCGTCGAGGTAGAGTGCACGAGTTTCCTTGTTGCCAAGAAACTGCTGCTCGAGGCCGAGCCAGACGGAGCGTGCCGTGGCCGCGCGGTGCATGACAAGCTCCTGGAGGTCTGACAAAATTGTGGCGTAAGCCACGACTTCACGGTGCAGTCAAGTTGTGACCACATGTCGTCGGTGGGGTCGCCGGCGTCGGAGAGGATGTGGTCGTCGAGAGCGTATTTGCCGAGCGTGTTGAGGAGCAGATTGGACCACCTGTTGTAGTTGGCGGAGTCGACGTCGAGGACGACGGGCACCAAGGTCTTGATGGTCTGCACGGCAACGGCCTGGGCGTGAAGATCGCTGCGCGTAGTGGTGACGGCGAGAGCGCGCTGCGCGTCCAGGCGGGCGCGTTCGGTCTCTCGGCAGCCACGCGTGCGGCGTGTGCATCCTCCTCGCGCTGCAGATGCTCGGCAGCAGGAGACGCCATGACGGGGAGGAGAGAAGAACAGGCGGGCGTGTGTCAAGAAGAAGCCAGCGACGGCAGCCGCAGTGGCGGCGAACGGCGTTAGAGTTTGCGGAAGCGGAGAGGCCGCAGAAGCGAACCGTCTCGTGATACCATGAGAGCGTGCAAGAATAGGATACTCACACAACTGTCTGTATTAGCCAGGATTGGTTACATATATAGATTACATGAGAGAGAGAAGAAGGCAACAACAGAACAGGAGTATATCACGCGATACGCATGCATGCATTGCCAAAGATAGAATAGCTAAGCGTAGAGATAATCCGAGGCTGTTGCCGTACCCAATCCTGGCGCCTGGAATTGTGGAAGGCCGCATGTACGAGGATAAAGACACCTGTTCACGTATATACGCCGTATATACGCTAACAGTATGCTTCTTTCTATGCACCTAAGAATTCAAGCAATGCAACAGCTAAGGAGCAACTTGGCTTTTGAGGCGAGCAAACATTGTAAAATTTCCTACTATGACATCTTTGCAACGACTCGGGGGACAAGTCGACAAGCCGAATTCAACGGCGGAAGAATGTCATGGATTGACCTGGGTTCGCTACATGGGCTGTGGGCCAAGGAAGGCAAGAGACATACCTGGTCGTCGAGTACAAAGGAGCAAGCCGAAGCAACGCGGAAGGCATTGATCAAACACAGAACAGAAGGCTCATGCCTCGGCTCCTCTTCCTCCCTGCTGCTTCCCTTTCCCAAATTCCTTTTCTCTAATTCCTGGTCTCTAATTTCTTCCACTTCCCAGTCTAATTACTCTTCCCAGTCCTTGCTTCCAATTCTCCCAATTTGTATCCCCAAACATTTTGTATCAGTGTTTGAATTGGTAATATATATCTTATGCTTGGTGTTGATCAGTCACATCCAAGTGGGATCGTAACATACATGAAGCTCGAGACAAAAATAATCAGAACCTAAACTGACGGTGAGTGGCAGAACTAGCACCAGGGCATGCCAGGCAGTTTCCCTGGGTCGGTGGGAGGTACCTAGGGACCTACCATTAGGTATTTGCCCCTGCGGTGGCGGACATGGATGCTTTAGTCGGAAGAAGAAATAGAAATGTAGGCCGTGGCTGGAACGAATTCGCAAGCTGGAGTCTGGCCTGGCAACATAGAACATCAAAAGCCCAAAGTGTAAAGCCCTAAGGCCCTGTACAATCCAGGGCAGGAAGCGGAGTGTTGACCATGGCCGGCGGGCGGCAGCATGAGCGGCGACTTCGTGCGGGAGCGCGGCGAGGGCGCGATCTGGATGGCATGTCCAGGTCGGTGTGATGTTTTTTGCTTTTAGCTATTAGTTGTGGTTGGCCCTTGTATAGCTTAGTTGATGTTAAGTAAAGGTTGCCTTGGGAGAATTCTTAAACATCATTGTTGGACACACTTTCTAAGAAAAACGAATATCTGCATCTTGAGCTAAGAAATAGTTCTTGCTTCAGTACCGATTACCGAATGAAATGTATTTGTCTATTAGAGTTTGCTCTGGGTGTTTCAAATTCCTATGTCCGCCACTGCACACAACCGACAGTTCGAATCAATCCACCATGGTCGAACTATAGCAAACATTTGAGTATGTCACTACGTCACCAATAGAGATGGACAGATGGGCCGTGCGGCACTGCGCGGCACAGTGCCCTGTTGGGCCAGGCATGGCCGGCAATAAAGGAGGTGACACGGCCAGGCATGCAGAGGAGGTGGCGTAGCCGGGCGCGGAGGAGGAGGTGGTGGTGGTGGTGGTGGTGGTGGTGGCGGTGGCGGTGGCGGCTGGGTGCGGAGATGGAGGAGGAGGCGACAACTCCGAGGCATGGCGACAGCCTCAGCTGGCAAAGAGGCAAACAGGTGACGGCTTGAGGCGCAGTGGCGATCGGCGGCTTGAGGAGGCGCGTCGGCGATGGAGGCGGCCGGATCTAGTAGCCCACTGGCGGATCTAGGCCAGCTCGGCCGAAGAGAAGGGAAGGAGGACTGGAGGAGGTGAAAAAGAAAAGAAAGAGGAAGAAAGAAGAAGAAAGGCACAGGCGCACGATAGGGAGAAAAGAAAAAAAAAATAGAAAATAGAGGAAAATGAAAATATGGAAAAAGGTGGAGAGAAAAGAAGGAGAAAGATATGGGTTTTTAATTCCATACATTTTTCTAATTTTCTTTATTTGTTTTGAATTTTTTAAAAATTTCGGCCAAAACGGGCTACGCGGGCTGAGCACAGCTCATCGGGCTAATCGTGCTTGGGCTGAGCTAGCCCAGCCTGAGGTACCGGTGTGCGGTGCTTAGGTCGACACCCGGCCCATGGACTGGCACGACATGGCCCACACAGTCAAACGAGACAGCCGTGCCAAGCCTAGTCGTGCCGGCCGGCATAGGCTTAGGTCGTGCCGGGCAGCCCGTTTGGCCACCACTAGTCACCAAGTACTCCCTCTGTTTCCCTATATTTGTCCGTAGTCTAGGAGCATCTATTTAATATATTTAAGAATCATATATTGTAGTTATTGTGATTTTTCAACTCTCTAACCCTACTTAAATGCTTTGTAAAAGGTTAAGTGGATGTGTTATATCATTTAATAGGTATACCATACCATTTATATATATATATATATATATATATAGGAAAAATACTTTCTACTCCCGGGTGTAGTTACTCCCACTTCTGATATACCACCTAAAAGAACTTGATATACTCCTTTATCACTTTGGGTATACTCATATACTAATTATAAGATACTTCAATGTGAACCACACGAAAAAATTGCAAGAGAATCCATAGTTTTTAGCATATTTTGTAAATACCTTCATATTCGCATATAAAAGGAGTATGTCTAAAAATTATACATACCACCCACGAAAATGTGTAAATACCACCTATGTGGTCTTACATACTAGTATACTACACATACATACTCTCGGTTTGCAAGATACTCTCTACGTTGTGAGATATGTGAGATACTGAATATAGAGTAACTACTCAGGGAGTAGAAAAAGGCTTCCTATATATATATATATATATATATATATATATATATATATATATATATATATATATATATATATATATATATATATATATATATGATCATTTCGTATTAACTCTTTCTTAAATTTAGTGTTTCTTGATATGTGCACATAGTCACTATAAACAAATATAGCAAAATAAAGTCGCATTTGCTCATGCTTCAACTCGGCATGATGTCCAAAGGGCAGAAATCATTAACGAGTAGCCAGCGGAGGCAGACATTTCGCACGTTGCACAGCAGATGACACAAAAATACAGTAGATAAAATATTTGCCGTGATGCATATCATAAACCTGACATGCTCCACCACCGAACAGCTACACACTGAGCCCTGCAGGCCATCAGCAATGAGAGCACGACCTGCTGCAATGCGGCGAATTCGCATGCAGACTGCTATAATGCAGCACCACTGTGGGTTTGTCAAACTCCCATCACTTCAAAACACACACCCATCACTTCGAAACACACAAATGTCTAATGCATAGATTCTTGCGACGTGCAATGGTTGAAGGCCACCTAACCCTTTGCAACCTACCTCTGTTCTTTTTTACTTAAACGTTTTTTATTTTATTTTTCACTGTTCCGACGTACAACTTTGGCTACTACTTTTTGTAATTTTACATTAAAATATACCAATAAAATTGTAATATTACGAAAGCATTTTAACGACAAATCGAGTAAATATAATTTTCACACAGCCAATCTAAATAGTTTTAAACTAATTGGTGATCAAATTTTAGAAAGTTTGACGGCTCAAGTAAAAAAGGAGGTAGTATTACAATACCAACAATCCAACATCTTCACTAAATGAGGAACTGAAGGGTGGATGCGAATGTATGCGACGATCAACCATAGTTCGAGATATAATCGAGTCTAATAGTATGATTTCAGCTGACATCCTCTGCTTGCTTAAGGGCTAACCCATGGCGTATTTCTGAGCCCAGGTCCTCGCAGTGGTCTCGTACTTGGTTCGGTCCGTCTTGTACATGTGGGCGATCTCTGGTACAAGTGGATCGTCTGGGTTTGGGTCCGTCAACAGTGAACAGATTGATAGGAGTACCTGAAAACAACCAGAAAGACTCAAATTAGCTGGAAGGGTGATAACGTTACCTTCATGTGTACTGCAATGTACATGAGCGTTACAAAACTTTCTTATTCGGATATTCTTTGCTATGGCCATACAACTGATGAACCCAGTATTGGTGCAAAGCTCACACAGGAAAGAATGATACTGTTAAAATGGTAATAAAAAAGGTGCATATTGGTGTCTATAAATCCAAAGTTAATACTATCCAGATGTCTACTAAGCATCTTCAATTGTTTCTTTATAGGTGAGATGCCTGTTACTGTGTGTGGGTGCTAGGCATGATATGACAATTCGCGATACCTAGGCATGAATAAGTAGAATTATTGACTTTCGAGTGTATTGTAAAAATCAGCAGTGGATTTTTTGGAGTGAATTGCATGTGATGATACTAACACCAATTGGCACATCTGAACCTATATAGACCTTAAATGCTGATATTAATTCTGATGAGAACAGTTGGCATGATTTAAACATAACTGCAGACATATGGTTCATCTGGGTGCAGCTTTGGTTATAACAGATAATACTTTCTGTACAATTTTCAAATAGGATGACAACAAACACAAGTGTTCGAATACGTTCAATCGACACAGAACAATATATTGAACTGTCAGCCATCCCATCAATTATACATAGTTACTAGTTAAGCTATAGCTGCACAAAAATAATATTTAATTTGAGATAAGGTCCTGTAAGAGAATTTAGGTGCATGGTCTTGAGAGCAGGAAAAAACTGGCAGTGATCCAGCTGGTTATGCAAATCCATAAAAAAATACAGAGGTGGAGTTTACAGAAACTATCTGAAATATATTATCTACTACCACACAAATAGATCACGGTGGTACACTTGCAGAGTTGCAATCAAACTTCCCAACTGTGATCACTATTATTGCCATTATATTCACAAAAAATCTAGATTGGCCACATAAATATGATAGCATAGATTCATCACCAAAGTACACTTCCTAACTTCATAAAATTTTGCTAACGTGATATTATAAAATTTAATGGTCCAATTCTATCCTAGAGATGATGGCATGATGCAGTGTCTAAAATAATATATCTATAAATGGAGTAAAATTTATCAATCATGCCATGTAGTTCCCATATTATTTCGTCATGTGGGAGCCATGCCCCAGGGGAGAGCTGCCGCCACAGCTGCGTCACAGGCTTAGAGATTTCTTTGCTTGTTAGATAAGATTAGTTAAGATAAGATCCTTAAGATCAATTAGTTGGATCCTTAGGATCCTTTCCTGTGTGTGGTACTGTAGCACACGTGTACTGTTCACCCACGATTAATTTCCTTCATTGGGGATTAGATTGATTTGGTTAACTTGGAAGCTTATTTTCAGTTAATTTGTTTCTATAATTTAGAGATTGTTTCTTAGGGGCTAGGTCAAGTTATCCCGATAAAAGGGATGACTGATGCGGCTTGGTTTGAGGGAGCGTCGCAAGGAAGAAAGAAGATGCAAAGATGATTCAGGATTGGAATGCTGTGGATATGGCGAGCGGTGAGGCTCGCCTTTGGCCTCCGGCGGAAGTTGATCCCCAGCCAGAACCAGGGCCTTGAGGCAAAGAAAAGAGAGGGAGAACTAATCTAATATTTCTTGTTGTCTTCTGTTACAATCTTGTGTCCTTTATATGGAGGACTAACCACTAATTGCATCCTAAAGGGATTGCTTACAATCTGCATTATCCATAAGGGATACTATCTAATTTATCCTATGCCAAAAGGGCTTCCTAATTTACTTTATGCCAAAAGGGCAGCTATCTGTTACTTTCGTCTCCCATTACTGGCGCACATCTTGTTGTTGTCGGTTTTGGTCCAATCCTCCTGCCGAGTTGGCTTCGACTTGTCCAGCCGACCGAAGCCGTGTCCAATGCTAATATTGCTTGCCAAAATAACGATCAGTAACATTTCCACCGTCTTGGAGAAACAGCTCATCCTCGAGCTGCATATGAGGATAGCACTGGCGAAATTCCGAAACGGCCATCCACGATGTGTCGGTAGCCGGACGATCTTCCCAACGAACCAAAACTTCCCAGCCACCAAACGTGAAACGGCCACGAAGAACTTCAGCGGGTTTAGGAACAAAGCGACCATGGTGAATATCTAGCAAAGGCACAATCTCGGTGGGTGGAACACCATGGAATGGCTTCAACAAAGAGACATGAAAAACATTGTGGAGACGAGCACAAGGAGGCAATTGCAAACGGTAAGCAATCGTGCCAATACGTTGCACAATTTGATATGGTTCGAAGAAACACAGAGACAACTTTCCCATGGCTGGCCGTCCCAATGAAGCTGCTGCCCGGTGATGGAGGAGCAACCAAACCCATGTGCTGACCTCAAATTCAATGGCCCGGTGAGTGAGATCATACTGAGTTTTCATGGAATCCTGGGCTTGAAGCAATCATTCCCTAATTTCAGCAAGAAACTCATCGCGTTCCAACAATTGCTGATCTACTGCCGCAATACGAGCCACACCTGGTTCATAAGTAATCAAAGTCAGAGGGTCATGACCATACACCGACCTTGAAGGGGGTAGCACGGAGGGCAGTTTAGAATGAAGAATTGTAACAAAATTCAGCCCAAGGAAGCCAACGAAGCCACTCTTTCGGTCGATCGCCCGCAAGACATGCCAATGATGCGGTTAACAACCTTTGCCCATCGGATTGGAGATGAAAAGCTGAACTGAGATGCAACTTACAACCAGCGAGACGAAACAATTCCGACCAAAATGAACTAGTAAAAATGGGATCATGATCACTCACAATGGAGGAAGGAAAACCATGAAGTCTCACAACATTGTCGAAGAAGATGCGAGCAACGGAACTTGCCATATACAGATGACCCAAGGCGAGAAAGTGCGCATATTTTGAGAACCGGTCAATCACGGTAAGAATCACCGATTTACCATGTATTTTGGGAAATCCTTCCACGAAATCCATAGAAATATCATCCCAAATTCGATGCGGAACAGGTAGGGGTTGAAGTAGGCCGGAGGGATGCAAATGTTCGGACTTGTTGCATTAACATGTTGCACAACCGCGCACAAATTCCTGAACAAGTTTGCGCATTCCAGGAACATAGAACTGAAATCGAAGACAATGAAGTGTCTTGTGAAATCCTTCATGCCCGGCATTGTGTGCATCAGCCAAGAGTGCAACCCAAATTTTCGATTCTGCCGGCACAAAACACGGCCATGAAAAAGAAGCAAACCATGCACAACAGACCAACCTAACGGAACGCCAACAGCCTGAATGGTTGTGCGTTGCTGGACCAAATCGACGCGAGAGGCAATTTCGTGGCAAAGACATCAAAGTGCAGAGTTGAAACTGCATGAACAACCGGACAGTCCAACAACCGGGGAGACAGTGGATCTGCGGCTGTATTATGCCGGCCCGATCAGTATTCCACGGTGAACAAATAGCCAAAGAGTTTGCTCACCCAATGATGTTGTGGCATAGTTGACAACCCTTGTCAAGTAAAAACTTCAAAATAGAGTGATCGGTACGAGCACGAAAAGAACAGCCCCATAAGTACGGACACCAATGGCGAATAGCTTTCACCAATTCAATGAGTTCTCGTTCATAAGCGGCAAGCTTGGCATGGTGGGGTGCCACCGCGCGACCAAAGAACGCCAATGGTCGATCCCCATGGTGGAGGATGGCACCAAATCCGTGCCCGATGCATCACAGTCTACAGTGAACGGAACCTGAAAATCAGGAAGTTGTAAGACCGGCGCTGAGGTAAGAGCCATTTTAAGAGCGGCAAAGGCGTGAGCCGCTTGATCACCCCAGACGAAGGCTTCCTTTTTCGTCAACTTGGTAAGTGGTGCTGCAATGAGGCTGTATCCTTAATAAACTTGCAGTAATAGCCTGTGAGACCAAGGAAACCACGCAATGCCCTCACGGACGTGGGTGTTGGCCAATCCGCCACAGCCGACACTTTGGCAAGGTCCATGGCAACGCCATTACCAGAGATGATGTGTCCAAGCTATGCGACAGATGCTTGGCCAAAGGAGCATTTGGAACGCTTGAGAAACAACTGATGTTCAGACTATAGTTGCAAGACATCCCGAACTTTTTGGAGATGCGCTGACCAAGAAGAACAGTAAATCAAGATGTCAAAAAACACCAGGATAAAATAGCGAAGAAAAGGCTTAAGAATATCATTCATAAGAGCCTGAAAGGTCGCTGGGGCGTTAGTGAGACCAAAGGACATGACCAAGAATTCACAGTGTCCTTGATGCGTGCGAAAAGCTATCTTCTCAATGTCTGGCGGGTACATTCGGACTTGATGATAGCCATTGAGGAGGTCCAATTTGGTGAAGAAACACGCGCCATTGAGCTCATCCAATAACTCATCAACCACCGGAATTAGGAATGTCCATGACTATCTTGTCGTTTAACGCGCGATAATCCACACAAAGGTGCCAAGTGTTATCCTGTTTTTTGACCAAAAGTACGGGTGAAGAAAATGCCGATGTACTCTTAAGAATAATACCTTGTTGCAGCTAGGGGTGAAAACGGATCGGATAGTTTCCGACCGATCCGGACAAAAACGGATTCGGAATGTCTCGGATCGGATTTTTCTCGGATAATTTTCGGATCGGAAACGAACTCGGATTTTTTTTGTCGGAAACGAAAACGAATACGGTAGCCATGCTATCCGGCGGATACGGAAACGAATACGGATTATCCGGATAAGACGGAGTCCGGATATCCGGATTTTGGCCCAAAAGAGGATTTATTAAAAGAAAAGGGATTTTAATTGATTTTCGAATTTGAAAATGCAACAAATCAAATAGTCATTTAGAAAATAGCAAATAGAGTTCAAAAATCCTAGAAAAAATCACAGAAATTCGTTGAATTATTTTTAACTTAATAAAATTAATTCCAACTTAAAGTTGGTTTTTATTTTTGTATATAAATTATTTTAAATTTCTAAAGATAGGAAAAACCTTTTTAAAATCCAAAAAATTCAATAAATTAATTAAAATTTTCTTTTTCACTTTAAATCCAATAAAATCCCAGAAAACTCAATAAATTTTATTTTTTACATTAAAAACTAGGAAATTAAATAATTGACTTTATTTTATTATTATTTTCCTTTTTAACCAGGCAAACTCTTTTAAATCTCAGAAAATCCAATAAAATAATAACTTTATTAATTTTATTTTTGGTAACATACTTTGAGATGTTACAGTCATTTGCGTATAGATTAACCATCCAGTCTAATCGATGTTAGTGTGAACTAAGTTTTATGTATATGATAAACTAAGTGTGAATGCGTGATGACTTTGTGAGTTATGACTTATGAGCTAAATATGATAAATATATTTTGTGATGAACTAGTTAATGTAACTTGCTAGTGCCAATGTTATGTGTGGTTGCTGAAAATATGAATAATTCATGAATGTTTACATCAAATAAATTAGTTATATGTTTTCGTTAATTTCTGGCATACAATTTAAAGGGTTTTCATGTTCCGAAAAATATCTGTGTCCGTATTCGTTTCGATTCGTATTTGCTCCGTATTCGTATTCGATACTATTCGTATTCGTATTCGTATCCGAGGTATTCGTATTCGGATCCGGAAAAAAATATGAAAACAAATATGGCAAAGCCATTATCCGTCCGTTTCCGATCCGTTTTCACCCCTAGTTCCAGCATCTCAGCACACTGCCACTCGATCTCATCTTTTAAGAGCTAAGGGTAACGGTAGGGTTGAACGACGATTGGTGCAGTCCCCGGAAGGTGGTGTATGTGTGATGGTCATGGCGGCGAGCTGGAGGGAGACCATGCGGCACAACAAAGATTGGGGCAAACTCCTGAAGTCATTCATGATGTCCTCCTGAGAGCATGCATGTAGGCGTGGGGTGTTGCGATCACCGGCTAATCCCTGCCAAGTCACCCGATGATCGTGCCACCAAAATGACATGGTGAGAAGGTCGAAGTCCCAAACAATCGACCCGAGGGCACGAAGCCATTGCACCCCCAGGACGAGGTCAAAACCTTCTAGAGGTAAGGCGTAGCAGTCGATGTTGAAGCACTTGTCGTTGATGAACATGCGCAATCAACGGTGTACCCCTGCACTGGAAACACGATCGCCATTAGCAACTGTCACCTCCATCCCGGGAAGCGGCGCGAGTAGCACGCCAAGCTGCTGAGCGACGTCGTCGGCCAGAAAATTGTGCGTGGAGCCAGAGTCGACCAAAGCAGTGAGAGTACCACCCTGGATGGATAGCCAAAGCTTCTTCGTCTGACCAGTACTCACACCTGTGATGGCGTGCAAGGAAATCTGAACATCAGTCTCGGATTGCTCCTCGCTAGAATCGTCATCGAGCTCGAGAAGATAGATGCCCTTGAATGAGCATGCATGATCACGAGAGAACTTGGCCGGGCAGTTATAGCACAAGCCCTTGAGGCGGCGGCCGGCCATCTCCTCAACCGTTAGGTGGCGGAAGCAAGAGGTCGCCGGCCCTAGAAGCAGGCCACGCTGTGGTGTAGCCGGCGTCATTGGGTTGGGTGGGTGGGTGAGCTGCTGGGAAGGTGCTACACCGGCCGGTGGCGGTTTCGTCAGCTTGGTAGGAATTGGCGCTGAAAAATTGTGGCGTTGTTGTGCCGCGGAACGGCACCAAGTTTCAGCTGCATCATCCTCACCGCGACATTCATAAGCACGGGCAAGACTCATTGTCGTCTGCAGATTAGACGGGTTGTATAATTCAACGTCGGTCTTCAGCGGGTTACAGAGTCCGGCCGTGAAAAGTTGAACTTGTTGCTTGGCCGAAAGTTGTTCAGTATGGCATAGCAAGGCAAGGAATTGTTGCTGGTATTCTTGGATAGTCCCGGTGCGCCGTAGATGGGCCAATTCCCCAAGCGGGTTGCTGCGCAAGGGAGGACTGAAACACATACTCACGAACTCGACGAAGCGAGGCCAAGATAGCACACCCTCGTCCCGCTCAAGTTGATAATACCACAATTGACTATTGCCAGTGAGGTGGTATGCCGCAAGCCAAACTTTGTCCTCTTCCATCGTACGTTGACCGCGGAAAAAATGCACACATCGATTGAGCAATGGTAAGGGATCTTCGTCTCCATCATAGGTTGGAAATTCCAACTTATGATATCGTGGCACACCATGTGAGTCCTCTCCCACCTGGCCACCAACAGCCGATGGAGCCGGCATTAACGGCCACACGGTTGTCGCCATCCAGTTGCTACTCGGGTCCTCTGTCTGGAATTTCTCTGTGCGCGATATACACAAGTCATGGCTATCTAGCCACCGATTGTGGACAGCTACGCTAGAATTTGATCGAGCTTGGCTGAGTCATCTCTTGTCACGATTGTTATGAATATTATGTGTATATTCATGAGGCCCAATGGGCAATATATGGGGAGTACAAGGGGGATATGTCATATACAGATAAGGAAATACAAAAGGATTCCTATTCTAACACCCCCCTCAAACTCCTGGTGAATCACACATACTGAGTTTGGAGAGAAAATACAAATATTGTACCCTAGTCTGTAGCTTCGTGAAGAAGTCAACAACTTGTAACTCTGAGGATACAAATTGTAAAGCAAGTACTCCCTCCTGCATCTGTGAGCGAGTATATGAACCATCCACACCAATGTACTTGGTGAGCTCATGCTTCACTGGATCACAGGCAATACTAATAGCACCCGTATTGTCAGACCAAAGAGTCGTAGGTCCAATCACAAGCACTCCAAAGTCTACAAGTAGCCACCTCAACTAAGTAACATCTCCTGTCACTGCTACCATAGCTCTCTACTCAGCCTCTGCACTCGAACAGGAAACTGCAGTCTGCATCTTTATCTTCCGGGCAATCAAGGAGGAGCCAAGAAAAACACAGTAAGCAGAAAGAGAACGACGATCAGAAGGATCACTAGTCCAGATCGCATCGGAGTACACCTGAAGCTTTAGTGAGGTGGAGCTAGGGAAAAACAAACGACAGGAGATAGTCCTACGCAAGTAGCGAAGAACACGAAGAAGGTAAATGTAGTGGAGATGGATAGGACGAGCCATGAACTGACTCAAGATATGAACAGTATAAGCAATATTACACTAAACTCCCAACAAGATGGCGATATCGAGTAGGATCCTCAAGAAGATCACCATCAGTGGCACGAAGTTGTAGAGATAGCTCCATAGGAGTCTCAACAATGCGAGTGTCAGTTAGACCAGACCGATCATGAAGATCATGTACATACTTCTGCTAGGAGAGGTAGTAGCCCTCAGGCATGGAAGAGACCTCAATCCCAAGGAAGTACGTAAGAGAACAAGATCAGTCATCAAAAATTGCTCACTAGATGCTTCTTCACATACGTGATGAATGAGGAATCATAACTAGTGATGAGCATATCATCAACATACAGAAGAAGCAATGTCCTACCCCGAGAGGAGACATGGACAAAAAGAGCAGGATCATGGGAACTGACAATGAAGCCGACAGTAGTAATCACTGAGGTAAAACGCGCAAACCAGGCACAAGGAGCCTGTTTGAGGCCATAAAGAGCACGACAAAGACGACAGATGTGCCCATCGGGAACAGAACACCCAGGTGGCGGCTGCATGTAGACCTCATGCAAAACACAATTAAGAAATGCATTCTTACCATCCAACTGAGAGATATACCACCGGCGAATAGAAGCAACCGCAACAAGAGTGCGAACAGTGGTCATATAGGCAACAGGCGCAAAGGTCTCATCGTAGTCACAACCATACTCCTGTTGAAAACCGCGAGCCACAAGTCAAGCCTTGTAGCGCTCGATAGTACCATCAGACTGGGTCTTAATCTTGTACATCCACTTGCACGTGATAGGACGAGTAAGCACAAGTGTCAGGACAATATCCCAAGTCTCCATACGTCGAAGGGCATCAAGCTCCTCTGCCATAGGAGCTACCACTCAGAATGAGGAGCAGCCTTACGATAAGAACTAGGCTCGGTGGCAGAGAGAGCATGAGCTATCAGAGCAAATCCAAGATGATCAGGAGGTCGAAGGGATGTCTGGTCACGAAGGGCGTAACAAGGAGCATCATCAGTAGGATCAGATGTGGGTGTCGGCAAGATACTAGGAGAGAAGACTGGTGAAGGACGAGGACGCCTAGAGTAGTGAATACCAGATAAACAAGACGGTAGTGCTGCAGGAACAAGAGACGGTACTGCAGGAGGCAGCACCAAAGGCGGAGGTACAGAAGGATCCACCAGAGAAAGACCAAGGGAAAACTGTGATAGTGGAGAAATGGGTGAAGAGTCAGAAAGAGACAACCATGAGACCGACTCAACAATGGAAACAGGAGAAGGAGCCGAATCTCGATAGAAGAAATATCGAAATTCGTCAAAAGACAACGTCTCATGAAATCCTGATCCGTCGAGCAGAAGGATCATAGCAACGATAACCCTTATACTCAAAACTATAACCAAGAAACACACACTCAACTGACTGAGCCGATAGTTTGGTACACTCACGAAGCTGCAGCAGAACAAAACAAGTACAACCAAAAACACGAAGGTGAGTACTGGGGGGCTCGAGAGTAGAGACGCTCTATAGGACTGACACCCTTAAGAGCAGTGGAAAGCTGCATATTGATGAGATATACAGCCGTAGAAACAGCCTCAGCCCTGAAATATAGTGGAACGTGAGGGGCAAGGAGAAGAGTGCGGGCAGTCTCAATCAGATGACGATGTTTGCGCTCAGCAACCCTATTCTGAGCATAGGCACCAGAACAAGAAGACTGGTAAAGTGCCCTGCTCATAAAGAAACTATCTAAAAGCGCCAGAACAGTACTCGCCAGTAGAATCACAGCAAAAAGTATGGATGAAAGAATCAAACTAAGTACGAATCATCGTTGCAAAGCTACGATAGATTGCAAGAAACTGATCGCGATTAGACATAGAGAAAATCCATGTAAAACAGGAATAATCATCAACGAAGATCACATAAAATTTATACCCGCCTTTAGAGATAATAGGTGCAGGTCCCCGTACATCTGAATGAACTAAATCAAAAGAACGAGAAGACAAGGACTCACTAGAATGATAAGGAAGTTGTAGCTGTTTGCCCAGCTTACAACCCTAACAAAACATGGTTGTGTCAATAGTAACACGTCCAAGGACACCTTAATGAACTAATGAAGAAAGGCGAGACCCACACAAATGACCTAGACGATGATGCCACTGCGCAAAAAACTCCATAGGTGATGGCGGCAGTGGCGGTGGAGGTAGACGTAGAAGTAGACGGAAGGTGGAGGCAGTCAAGGATGTAGAGACCCTGACGATCCCTATGGCGTCGACCAGTCTCAATTACCGTCCCTGTCTGTCGATCATGAACGAAACAGGAGTGAGTCAAAACCAACCCTACAGCCGAGATCGGTAAGCTGACCCACCGAAAGAAGCTGCATGGTAAACTGAGGAACATGGGAAACAGCTCGAACAGAAAAATCAGTGCACAAAGGAGTGCCCTGACAGCTAACAAACAGAGGAGTACCGTCAACTGTGAACAGAGATAGGAAAAACAGGAGGTCCTACTGAAGTGAGAGATGTGGAGTCCGGTGTCATATGAAAAGATGCACCAGAATCCAGAACCCAAGATGTACTTGGAGGAGATGTTTGAGCTAGACTAGCAGAACCTACTGAAGTGTGATAGAGCTGCTGAAGTAGAGTCTGGCAAAACTGCTGAATAGAGTCACCTCACTGAGAAGGTCCTAACGTGCTGGTCTGTCCTCCCATGGAGGAAGGGCCACCCTGCCCCCCTGGATCGTCCAGCCCCACGCGCCTTGTTTCGCTTTTCGTACTGCACAACTCTGGTAGTCATGCCCGAAGTTCTTACAATAATTGCACTGAACCCTAGTTGGTGCAAAAACAGGAGTGAAAACAGACACCTGAGTAGGGACTGTAAGGAGGGACTGTAGTCGAAGCAGAAATCGTCGGTGTAATCGAAGAAGGGTAGTAAGCACAGCTGGAACAAACTGTGCTGCTAACCCGCGGCGAAGCTCCTCAGCACGAAGCGTCGAAAGAGCCTCAGCGACTGTCGGTCGTGGTGAGCGGCTCAGCAGTTGAGCCCTGACAGACTCAAACTCTGGGCGTAGATGGCAAACGAAGGCGATCACAATCTGCCTTATGCACCTTACGACACTCCTGGCAGAGTGGAGAAGCCAGCTCGTCCAACTGGCGCAAGAGACTGACCAGGGCTCGGAAGAAGTCGTCGAATGAGGAGTCCTCCTGACGAAACGTCTCCAACTCACGCCGAATCGAAAAGAACTGAGCATCGCTGCTCTGCTGGTATCGCTCACGCAAATACTTCCAGACTTGGCGAGTAGAACGCAGACCAACAATGTCTGGCTGGATGGAGTTGTCGACGATGACCACTAGGATGGCGCGAACACGGGCCTCATCAGTACACCAACGCTCAAAAGCGTCTATGGCATACTGAAAGGCCTCATCAGCAGCATCAATAGCAGCAGTAGTGGCCTATGCCTCCTTGGCAGCCTCATCTTCTGCAGGAGGTGCAGAAGTAGGCTATCTGGGAGGAGGCTGAACCGACGACAGCGGACAAGGTCGAGCACCAGTGATGTCTCAAGAGGCGGAGACCATCAAGCGTGATCTCCATGAATGAAGACCACAACGTCCCACAACTTGTAGTTCGTCCGATGAAGCTTTGTTCCAAAGAATGGGATCGCAGCTGATGGAACAAAAGCCATGGATAGGCGGCGCTGGACGGCGCAGCGACCAAGGCAACGAAGTCTATCAGGCGGTGCTAGACGACACAGCGGTTAGAGCGACATTCTGTTTTTTTTATTATTTTATTTTTTCGAAAACTGTCGGTTTTATAGAAACCAAATCGGTTTCTATGCTACTATGAAGCAGAGGGCGCCGCCTCTGCTCGATCCAATTGCGGCGTCGGCAGGAGCGGCGACGGCGACGGTGGCTACAACCAGGGTCTACAGCGGCGGCGGCAACCTCAACGAGCGCAGAGGTTGCTGGTGCCCTTGAGGATCGCGCGGAGGGGCTTCCGGAGCTTGTGGCCCAAGGCGGCGACCGGGAGTGCACGGGCGCAGGAGGCGACCAAGCAGGTGACGCGGCCAGGCAAGCGGCGTCATCGGGGCGGTGGCATCAGACTGCAGGATGGCGATGTCGGGTGAAAGAAGCTAGGTTAGTGCTCTAGCTCTGATACCATATTATGAATATTGTATGTATATTCATGAGGCCCAATGGGCAATATATATAGGGAGTACAAGAGGGATATACTATATACAGATAAAGAAATACAAAAGACAGATACGAAAATACAAAAGGGATTCCTATTTTAACAAAGGCAAACGCCTGCTGCTCAGGACCATCGTCGGACATGGACACATTTGACTCTGATACCAAATTGATGCAACTTGGTTTGAGGGAGCGTCGCAAGGGAGAAAGAAGATGCAAAGATGATTCAGGATTGGAATGCAGTGGATATGGCAAGCGGTGAGGCTCGCCTTTGGCCTTCGGCGGAAGTTGATCCCCAGCCAGAACTAGAGCCTTGCGGCAAAGCAAGGAGAGGGAGAACTAATCTGATATTTCTTGTTGTCTTCTGTTACAATCTTGTGTCCTTTATATGGAGAACTAACCACTAATTGCATCCTAAAGGGATTGCTTACAATCTGCATTATCCATAAGGGATACTACCTAATTTATCCTATGCCAAAAGGGCTTCCTAATTTACCTCATGCCGAAAGGGCAGCTATCTGTTACTTTCCTCTCCCATTACTGGCGCACATCTTGCTGTTGTCGGTTTTGGTCCAATCCTCCTGCCGTGTTGGCTTCGACTTGTCCAGCCGACCGAAGCTGTGTCCGACGCTGATATTGCTTGCCAAAATAACGATCGGTAACAATGACATTGTATCTTCTTTAAGGAAGCAAGCAAGAAAGAAAGAATAAAGTTCATCCCAATCTTAGTCTCACCTCTCCCCAGCCACGCCGACACCGCCCGGCCATCCTTCCGGCGGTGTTTATCCTATTATGATCTAAGGGTCATAACATAGACACATTGTTTTGTGGTATCTGTTGATAAAAATATAACTCACTCCTTGAGCTTCAAAGGAAATGTACTGGTTCTCTGTACGCTATAGATCAATCGAGGGTAAACCCTACCTAGCTGGAACAACAGAAAATCGACCAGAAACTGGAACTTGTTTTGTAATACCGCTTCAGGAACCAGGCTTGGACTTTGGGAAAGTTTTCATGAACTAGATAGCTTTGAAAAATCTTGCTACATGTACAACACAACAAAATCAAATGGGCAACACAACTGTGTGAATGTAAAGTTATAACAATCTTCATTTGAGTATTCAGTAATCAGTATGAGTTTCATATGCTGAAGAGTAAGCAGAGGTCAATAACCTTGGAAATTGTTAAAGCTGGGCTCCATTGCTCCTTCAGGATATCAAGGCAAATGCTCCCATTGCTATTAATATTGGGATGGAAAACTTTTGTCTTGAAAGCAACCTGCACAATCAGATGTACTTTCAGGAATAAAAAAGCTGGACGTATTCATTTCTATATCTCGAGAAGAGGTATTTAATGAAAAATGTACCCTAGTACCTATCAATCAAAATGAAAAGAAATCATATGCGGTTTTCCATCTATAATTCCACATTATCAGTAGCCGTGAAGTAGCAGCCAGATTACAAAGAGCCATTTATACTTGCTGACAAGCCTTTGGTTCAGAAACAGAAGGAAACAAACCAATAAAGCCACCAAACTGGTATAGACTACAGAGTGAAACTCAATGGGGAGAACATCAAATCAACCTATTTGCATAGTGCAACATTCAGCTTGTGTTACTGTCATTAATGCTTCACTTATCTTTACATATCTTTCAATGTGACAACAAGTGAATCACTACCAGGAAATTTCAGTATAGAAGAGAAAATCAGACAAAAACAAAGGAAAAAACGACACTTGTACATGACTCGCGTGGTATAAAACAATATCTCAGCATAAAGAAAAGGAAAAGGTATGATTCATAAAAGTATTTGGATGTTCTCGCTAATGTAGCAGAATTCTATTAATTTCTACTTATATGTTACACTAACTCATGTTCGGTTTGCAAGTTGTAACACTAGAGCTCCACGTAAAGCCAATCTATATTATCAGAAACAAGAGAGCATTGCTCATAATGCAAACATTGTAACATCTACTTACAGTGTGGCTTGCTGAGGTTTGGTCTCATTATTCACGCCCACTTTTCCTAATAGACTTATAATGGGCCCGAACAAGCCGTAGTCATCATAGGTCGTATTTACCCTATTTAATTTGTATAGTGAGGTTTGAAACTATATCTCTAGAAAGAATGGTAGCTCAACCAATTGACCAAGTGCAATGTTGCTTGGTAGAAAACTGAATCTCAAAGAAGGCACTGTTAAGTGCAGTATTAGTTTGTTATGCATACTAGTCAAAGATACAGTGAACTATAAAAATGATCTGGCAGGCAAACAGATAACAAGGATGCACAATATGAGAACACATTTTACAGCACCTACCTGTAAATTCAGTAACCTTGTGTTCGAGGAACGAGAACAATGAGAAAAAAAATGTAAAAGTGGAAAGTAAGAAAGCTGAATAGGAAGGGGGAAAACAGACTTGTTGCATGGCACTATTAAATAACATGATGCACCTTTGCATCTTGAATGAAATTTGTGCTTGTTCAAACTAATAATAACTTTTTTATACCTTAGGTGGCTTGAATGGATAATCCGGAGGAAAGTGGATGGAAACTAGAAAAACACCACCTGCGTAGGGACTATCAGAAGGACCCATGATGGTTGCTTGCCAATGGAACATATCTTCTCCCACCGGTCCTGCCAAATGAAAAGATAGCTGCATCCCAATTAGAGAAGTGGCATAGATAATCCCACAACAGATGCACGGTTAAGTGTGAAACTATCCTATAAATTACCTTCAGATATTCATTGCCAGATCAATATTCGTTTTTTACAGAACAGTGTAAGTTTGGATTGTTGTTAAAACCAGTGCGGCCAAGCTACTAAATGAGTAAGAAGAATGGGTCGTCTGGACATATCATAGAGATATGGAGGTGTAAAATTTGTAGTCCTAATATATGGTAAAAAAAAAATCAGCCCTAAATTTTCCTTGTGCTATTTACTTATTAAATAAAATAAAATGTCCAAATCGATATCAATATAGGATAAAATTCAACTATAGTGGTGCAGAATTTTCAGTTGTCCAAAGAAGAATAAAGAATTTGATAATGAATTACAGAGATAAGTACTGTCTTGGTCCTCAAATGTTAGGCTTTGGTCCATTTTAGGACCTAAACTTTTTGAACCATTTTGGTCCCATAACTTTGCCCCATGACATTTATAAGTGATGTCAGAGAGGTGGTTGCAGGCCCAATATGTCATTGACGGGAAGGCTCACTAGATTTAATGATTTTTAATCGGAAGGACCAAAATGAAACCAAAATAGCTCCTTTGAAAAGTTTTGATTCTAAAATGGATTGGAGGATCAGAACAATTTTTTTGCCGGTATCTACGCAAACATCTCAATTTTTTTAAAAAGATACTTTTCCCTAAATTAAACATGATGTGATCTATGAAGCATTTTATGCACAAATCAAATTAAGATTCAGCATACATATATGAAGACATCATTTTATTCGATCCATAGTAAGATAGTATTATGATGTGGATATGAAGCATCTGTTCAAGACACTGATTGTACAAAAAAAAAAGTTTGGATGGGAAGCTCTTACTCAAATCTGCATCTTGCCGAATTCAGTAGCAGTAAATTCGGATAAGTCCATTTTTTCATAAGTAATTAAATACTGTCCAATATAAGTGACAATTGAAGATGGTATTTTGGCGGCCAGATTAGTTAAACATGAAGAATATCACGCAAAAATTGAAGAATGGTGAAGCCACATAGGGAAATAAACTATAGATATGGAATCAACCAATCAAGTAAATATGGAGTCGGAGTTGGAAAAAGGCATTTTCAGCCACTTGAGTAGTTTGAATCAAGATAATGGATGTTGTCATAGTCAATCTGCGTATGAACCGATATGTTCAGCACCAGGCTGGGCCGGAAAAGACTATATATGACTCAATTGAGCCCTACATGAACATAATGAGGGCTGGACTTAATTCTCAGCCAAGCCCAACTCAGCAAAGTAGCACACTACATGTAACACCCTAGGTATGTCCATGCCAACCCATACCAACATTTAGTCTTTCATCCTCTCTCTTTGCCAGTTTGCCTAAAAGGGATAACCTGGTTGGTATGGATGTTTCCTAAGGTTTGTATGCAACTAGAACTAACCATGTGGAACTCATCCCACCACTATCAGCCCAAATATGGACCAGATTGGGCTAGGGTCATAAAATTTCTAAGCCCAGCTTGACGGCAGTTATTTCACTACACTGAATCAGGTTGCAATCTTCTATATCTTATAAATTCAACAAATAATAAATGTATTCATATTTATTTATATGTACGACTCTACCACCAAAGAAGGATGTAAAACAACAAAATGATCATAGTATTATTAAATCAAGGGTCTAGGTTGTGCAGTTGTGATATTCAATTTGAGAAAGCTGTATGTTATAATGTTATATACTTTGAGCTTTGCAACATCGATCTTGCCATGTCTAGCACGAAGAATTCATGCTGCACAGTTATTATGAGGCTTTTACAGCTCCTTTGACTTTAAGTAGGCTAACATATGCCAACGACATGGATGATGATTTTAATTCAGTCAGGACTTGGGAGGTTCAATTTTGTACTGCATAAAAAGGCTACATAACAGAATTAAGTGGCCATGCAGTGAACTATTGAACTCACTCTTTTAGTAACATGTAGGATCTACATCTATCATTCCTCATTTTAGCATACTACATACAACAAGTTTGGCAAAGAATTGTGAGGATTTGAGAGAGTAGTGACATTATTGAGATTACCAAGGACATCACGGCAAGTCAACGAAATATTTGTTGTAGACACTTGATGTGTCCAGAAAGAAGGTTAAAATCGTTGCTTGCAAGAGAACCTCATGCGCTAATTCTATAGCATCCTTGCTTTGAGGAGGATGTGCATTAGGATGGTCTTCCAAGATTACTGATTATCATTGCCATACAAAATATGTATGCACAGCCAGAAAGCTTGGGTGATTCACTACATTTTTCTTGTTGGGATTTTTTAGATGAGTCCACAGAATGTAATCCACTCATAGTTTTCAGTTATGTATCGTGTAAACTGTGAGCTGCAATCTCCCGATTTGGTTGTGGTAGTGACGTAATCACAGTGCCCTCCTGATACAAGTTAAGAAGATATCTAATTTGCAACCAATCAAATAATCATTTCAAGAAGACCCACAGAAAAAGGTGTCAGGATCCTCAAAACCATTCTCCCCCTTCCTGTACACTTAGAACAAATGCGCTTTATCTAGTGAGTCCCTCCTATTATAAACTGCACATAAGAAACCACCGCCTGTCTATAATCACACACCCAACCCAACCGAAGGATCACCCAGGAAGGCGGTAACAACGAGTCAAGAGCCCTTAAGTAACCCCCTTGCAAGAAACGGAGGAGAAAGAGAAACCCTCACCTGCGCTGCAGGAGGTGGGGGGATCCTTCTGCAGGTCCTTCAGCTCCTTCAGGATCCTCTTCGACGCCATGGCCGCCGGCTCAAGAACTGCAGACCTCACCCACGGATTACCCCCAACAAAACAAACAACAATTCAAGAACCGATCAGATTTTCTATTTATTTAATTTTATTTTTTTGGAAAGAAGAAGAAGAAGCAAGAACAACAAAATCGGAGTTGGTGATAAATCGATCACGATTGGCACCTCGACGAGTGGAGGAATCGGGCGGATAGATCGAACTGCTACTGCTTGCGGTTGTGAGAATTTAGGCGAAGGAGACACAGCACGCGGCGGGGCTGGACGCGCGAGTGGGAGAGGAAGAGGAGGAAAGAACCTAGGCAGGTGGGCCCATGCGTTCTCTGTACCTCACGCAACGCCAGAAGCGAAACGACTGGTCATTTATTTATTTTCAGCGGTGGGGCTCACGGAAGGTGGGCTCGGACAACTCGAAGCCCATACGGGGAAAGACAAACTTGGGCCTAGCCGACGGTGCCTCCAAATACTCCAATATGGGCCCAGCTCCCACGGCCCAGTTACATAGGACGCGGCCTCTCAAAAAAAACTTATATAGGAGGTTGCTCTGACTTCTGAGCTCCTTCAAATAAAAAGGGAATACTCCCTCAAAAATCTAAAAAGGGCACTTATCCATAAAAAGTACAAAAGTAAAATTCTTCTACAAAAACTAAAAAGGGAAATTGGGTGTCTCCAAACCGTCGCATCAACATGTGGATGGGGAGGACTAAGGTTGGTAAAATCATGATCCTAGTCTTAGAATTGTATGATGCTTCGATCAAGAACACCAATACAACTCAAATCGCACTCTGAATCATACCTAGTAGAATTATGGTAGAATTACGATCCTAGTCATAGAATTTGTGTAGAATCACAGTAGAACTGTGACATAATTGTGTAGAATCACACATCATCTTAGATCGTGAAAGACTTATATGTTTGGTTGTGTCCTAACCTATAATTCAAGTTGTATGCTAAGCACTAAGTAGTTAATAGTTTATATATTAAGATTAAGAGGTTTGAAATAATAAAGTTTAATTTGATTATTAATTTATTTACTTTTTTATGAAAAATGGTTAGGTAATGACAAAGTTGATAAAACCACTATTCTAGTGGTAGCTCTTAATGATGTGGAATTAAAACCGTGATTCTAATCATGAATAAAATAGAAATTTATTAATCAAATTAGATGCCAAATGACTAAATAAACAGTCATATCTCTCTTGGAATACACGGTAAATTGAAAAAAAAATATATGTTTTTTTTTGTAAAATCAGATAGAATCTTAGATTGTACGATTCGATCATAGAATGCGATCCTACCGAAGCGTCTCTGATCCGACTCGTGATCATAATTCTAACAACCTTGGCGGAGCATGAAGAAAAGATTGGAATATCTCTTCAGATATTTAAAAGGCGCCATTAAAATGGAGCGATAGGACTTGCTTATATAGGATGATCCTTTCTGCCGTTTGGCTTTCCCCCTGTTGTCAGATTGAGCCTCAGTCGGTTCAGATCAAAGGCAAGCCAGAAAACTTGAATTTCCTGCACATATCCAAATTGTTTTGGTTTCGTGCATGCGGCCGGAAATCGACGACGAATGGTCCAGAGCAAAAATTTATAGCACCGAAAAATCACTACAGTATTTTGCTTTGCACATTATTACTTCATAGTACAGTACAATATCGCAAAACACTATTCAGTTCTCTCTGTATTACTGTAGAGGATCTGAATCACCGCTCTTATCTTGCCATGGGGGAGGTGTACAGAGAGTGGCCTAAGCGATGAGAGATGCAACCTCATCTATTTTTGTTCATCTTCATGCTCAAGGGCTCGTCTAATAAGTGACAAACGTTCGTGACAATTAATCTTCCAGCTATGCCTTTTCAGATGCTAAGTAGCTCTTCAAATTGGCTCATCTTGATGTAGACGTTTCTCTGCAGGCCTCATTGTACTACACGTGGAGTGCCACACGTCCATATGGGATGAAGCTGAGGCAAAACAATAAATGCCTTGGAATTATCTTCCCTGGGAAAATATGGGATGGCGTATAGCCCCAGGCACCCAAACTGATAAAATCGGCATGATTAAGACTGATACCGACTCTGGTCCCACTAATTAACTCACCCCAGTGACAGTAACATTGACAGGTATTTAGATATTTCGATGGCCAGGAAAAAAAATCCTAATCCACCCAACTGTGCTTCGGAGAAGGAAAAAAAGGTTGGATAGTTTGTCTGCCATATTTCTTTGTTCTTTCTTTCCTCCCAAAAAATTCTTTTATTTCCGACGATCCATTAGAGCATCTGCAATAATCTATATCACTTGTTACTAAGAGATAGGCACATCAGCATTTACATGATGTGAATAAGAGAAGGTGAGTTTGTTTCTAGATGAAGAAATAAGCAAGTTGATGGTACCAAAACATAAAAAAAAAATAGCTATTAGAGACTTACATGTTACCTAAAAACTTGTTTTATAGGTAGCAATTAAAGTCTTAGATACAAACTCAAGAAATAATCCATTGAAAACCTAGTTTCTTTTTATTAGATTGAGTACTCTTTCTCCTCCTAGTAACAGGCTAAGAAACAATGTTGTCTCCATCCACGTCACAACACGCTATTGAAGAATATTTCCAACGATCCATTTGCATGTTAGGAAGGACTTCCCTAATGATTCTTCTAGTAATCTAATATAGACTAAATTATAACAAAATTCAGCAGAGCCTAACTAATAAAAAGGCATAAATCGATATCACTATATCAGATGAAAGATATCTAGTGTGCGACCATTACCTCTGCAATCGATCTGGGAACTAGCAGCAACAAAACGGCGGCGAAGGACAGCTATACGAGAAGCATGGAACTGGAACACATGCGTATAAGAGCATCTACAACAGTCCACGTCAGCTGTTACTAAGGAGTTGCCACATCAGCATTTAGGTGATGTAGAGGAGAGAAGGTGAGGAGAGAAGGTAATGTTGTTTCTAGATAAAGAAACTATCAAATTGTTAATACCAAGACACAAGAAACAACCAAATACTCTATTGGAGACTTACTTGTAACCTAAAAACGCGTTTTGTGGGTCCCGCTGTCTTAAAGTAAAATATTTACCCGATCATTTGTGCAATTCGACTTTATTATTGATATGATAAATGGGCTAAAACATGTAAGTTGCAAAGTTGTACTTCATTATTGATCATCAAGAATCATACATATTTGTAGCAATTAAAGTCTTAAACACAAGCTCAAGAAACAATCCATTGGAAGACTTGTTTCTTTTTATTAGATTAAGTACTCTCTCTCCTCTTAGTAACAAGCTAAGAAACAATCTATTGTAGATGCTCTAAAATATGATACAAAGTATATATAGAGTTTTGATGGAATACCATGGTTTTTAACAAATACTAAGGTATAAAAAACTTTGACATATTTGGGTATAAAAGATTATGTGGTTTAAAACTGGTACTATCCCTAATACCATAGTATTTTTTTTGGAGTTTTTGAAAATCCACTCCCAACCTAATCTTACTATTTAAAAAGACTCTAGTGGTGTGTTCTTCTCCCTCCCCCTCTCACAACCCATCCGCGCCGACAGGTGGGATCAGTGTGCGTCCGCCCTCTCTATCTCCGCACGGTTCCACCTCTTCTCACCTCTTTCACCGACTTCTAGACCCTCGTCTTGCGCGCCCCGTGTCTTCTACATCCTCTCTCCCATGATGATTTCCCCGTGTGCCAGGTCCTCCCCATCGTGATTCCTCTATTTTGTAACAGCCCAATTTTCAAATTTCAGTAAAAATTTAAAATTTATGTGTCTTTGTGGAATTTTCTAAAATTTTAAAAGCTTTTTATAAATATTTTAAAGTCAAAATAAATTTATTTGCAAATTTAAAAGCCAACATAAAGTTAGAAATAATTTTATTAAGTCCAAAATAAGTATGGGAATTTATGTGAATTTTTTCATAATTTTTGGAATTATTTTGCTATTTTCTAAAGTCTAAATGAATTATCAGATTTTAAACAAATAGAAAAGCAAAAGAAAATCTACAAATAGTATTTGGGCTGAAACTCAAACCTCAGCCCAAACCACCCTGGCCCGCACCGGCCCACAACCCCGCGCCCGTTCAAAATCCAACGCACGCGCCGCACCCACGCACCTTCCTCTCCCTTCTTCTCTTCTACGCCGTTGGATCAGCATCCAACAGCCGCCCGCGCCCGTCTTCTTCCACGTCGCCCCTAATGCTCGTGACCGTTGGATCAAAATCCAACAGCCCGTGTTCTTTCTTCTTCCTCACCTTCTTCTCCGCGCGGCTGAGTCCCACGACCGCCATTTTCGCGCATGCTCGAGCTCCGCGAACGGCCGCATCTAACCTCCCCGACATCTCCGCGTCGTGCACACGAGAATCGCCTCGTCGCCGCACACGATCCGCACAACTTCCACCTCCTTCTTCCTCCTTCTCCGCGTTTATGCGCACGAGCACCGCAACCGTCGCCGCACGCCCCACGACGCCCCGCCGCTCCCGGCCTCCCCTTGCCCTATAAAAGGGAGCCCCGCGAGCCCCTTCTCGTCCTCAACCCATTCCCCTCACCCACTCTCCCTCTCTCGCACTAGCGCCACCGGAATTCGCCGTCAAAGCCCGTCGGTCGAAGGAGCTTCCACCGCCGTTTGCGCCGCCATCGTCGACGCCGCGCCCTCGCCGTCGTCACCTTTGGCATCACCGTCTTGCCGCGAACCAAGTGCGCACCTCGACACCGCCGGAGCCCCACGGGATCGCCGCGCCACCGTCAACCCCGACTTCACCGCCACCTTTTCCTCGCCGCCGGCCGCCTCCGTCATCTACTCGTCGTGTGGGTGAGCGCAACAGCATCACGGTCTTCCCCTCTCTCTTCTGGTGCCCTCGCCGGACTCCGCCGCGCAACACAGTGCCGGCGACCTTCGGTTCCCGCGCCGGTGCCGTCCTCGCCGACGTGGCATGGCCACCTAGGCGCCATCTCATTCCCCCTGCTTGCGTGGCGCACGCGTGGCGTCCCAGTCATCGCCACGTGAGCACCCACGTGGGCGGTCCATCGCGCCGATTTTCCCTTGGCTCGGTGGGTTTAGTCCACCGTGAGCCGTGTCTATGACACGCGGGGCCCACAAGTCAGAAATTTGTTTTAATTCTTTTAAATTTAGAAATTCTGTTGCTGGCATCAGCATTGTGCAATAAATAGATTTTTTCAGTAGAAAAATAATTCGGAAAATTCAATTAAATTTCAGATTTAAGTTTAAACTTCTAAAATTCATAACTTTTGCATATGAACTCCAAATTGGGTGATTCAAATTGCAAAATTTATATAAAATTATAATCTAGCTAACTAAACCAAAATATTTCAATTTGGAGTTATTTTGATCTATGTTTTTGAATTTATTTGAATTTAAATATTGAATTTGTCGTATTTTCGCGTTTAGACTTCGACGACTCCGGAGAGTTCGACCAATCTGAAGATTTAGAATTCCAAGACATCAACGAAGGCAAGTTACACCATTGACCATATTTGTAACATCCCAATTTTCTGAGTTAAAAATCTTTTAATAGTTAGTAGGGAGAAAATTCACCATTTGGATTTATTTGAATTTAAATTCAAAAGCTTAATATTGGACTTTACAATCAAAAATATTTAATGTGAATAATCCCAACATGAACATTAGCCAAAACTATTTTATTTGGGTTCTATGTACTCAGTTATATTTTCTAGAATTTTCTAGAATTTTTTTCAGTTCATTTGCTATTTTCTTTTGCTTATTTGAATTTCTGGTATTTTCTAAAATAGAAAATCTATTTAAAATCTCCTTCGGGCCGAATCTTCGCGGCCCTTCTCCTCTTCTCGCGCGCGCGGCCCGCTTACAGCCCAGCTTCACGCGACTTGCCAGCCCGCCTCGCCCGCGCGCGCCCCGCCTCCGTGTCGTTGACGTGTGGGCCCCGCGTGTCAGGTCATCGTCTTCCCCGCGTCGTCGTCTTCCTCACGAGCGCCGAGTCGTCCGCCATTGCCGAGCTCCAAGTCCTGTCCGACAACGCCGTTTTCTATCTAAACCTCTTCTAGAAAATGTGCCAAATCCTATCTCTAACCTCTCCGGGCCGTTCTTGTTAAAATCCTATCCCGAATCTTACCCTATCCCCGGATTTCCGAATTTGGTTTCGTGTTCTTCTCAGACTCGATTTGGGGATTTCTTATCCCGTGCTGCCCCGGCCCTATAAAAGGCACCCCTGGGTTCGCCCTCTCGACCGCAACTCAGAGCCACCACCCACCTCGCCTCGAGAGCCCTAGCGCCGCAGCAATCGGGGTTTTAGGGTTTTCCGCCGCCGATCGTTTTCTCCGCTTTGCGCCGCCGTCGACATCGCTCTGCCCTTGTGGTCTGCACCGTCAGGTTCGCCGTCGTTAGGGCTACCTCTAGGAGCCTTCGCCGTCGTCGGAGCCTCGCTGGAACCCCTGTCCGACAAAACCCGAAGCAGCTCCGCCGCTCAACCCTCGCTGTCGGCCGTCTCCGTTGACCTTGACCACCCGGAGTTGCACCGAGAGATTCGCAATAGCGCCCTCTACACGCCGGTACCACTCACCGTCGGTGGATCGCCGCCGTTCGCCATTGTCGTCGGTTCCCGAGCGCCGCCGCCTGCCGAGCTGACGTGGTCGTCCACGTCGGCCGCCACCTCAGCGGCTGCGCCTGCGTGTCATCCCGCGTGGCGCCGCGTCAACATCTCGCCGCGCGTGTGGCGATCCACCCCGCCTAAAACACGAGGCTCGGTAGACCTAGTTTACCGTGAGCCTTGAGACTGACATGTGGGTCCCACATGTCTTTTATTTCTTTTAATTTCCGAAATTCCTCGCTGATGTCAGCATTGCGCAATAATCCGATTTTTCTTTAGAGAAATAATTCGGAAATTCCAGAAAATCCAATTTAGGGTTTTTCTTTTAGATTTAAACTTCCAGAGCTCATAACTTTTGCATCCGAACTCCGATTGAGCCCATTCAAATTTCTAAATTTATCTAAATTCGAGCTCTATTTATTTGAGATTTTTATTTAATTTTTGGAGCTTGTTTTGCCTCTGTTATTTATTTGTTTTATTTATTTGTTTAGTTTGCGAGTAGACATCGATTCGTCGGGGAATTTCGTTGAAGAGGGAGCACCCCAAGATCAAGACCAGTACATAGACCTTTTCCAAGGCAAGTCATACCTTTGATCATCTTGAACCCAGTTTTCAAATTACTTTGTGTTAAAGTATTGCATTCTACTTTAATTATTTATTTAAATGCTTTGGGCATAGTTATTATCCAAATTGTTATCACACCTTGGCCTTGTATGTCATAATTCCTTATCACCCTAGATTGGTTATTAGTTGGTAATATTGTAGCACCAACGTGGGTTGGTTAGATGCGAGTACAATTGCTTAGCCATGCTACGAGTCTCACATCTCATGTAAGTTGCAATTATTAAATGTGACTAAGTGACTATGGAACTTTGTGTAAAACTGTGTGCTATGTGTTGTTACTTCGTGATGGCATGTGTTGCACTAAAACCAACTGGGTGGTAAAGGATTTAGACTGAGGCAAGTGGTGGAAGTTGTGTGATATGGTGGAAGCTTTGTGCATGGGTTTGATAATCTTTGTGATCTAGTTAGAACATAGAAGTCTTGCCTTGGTCAATTAAGGACTTAACTTTGTGCGCCATTGAATTGAGCCTTACTGTACGACCACATGCATGGTATGGGACGGGCCTAACTTAGTAGGTTATGGATTCTCGGCATTGATGTTCAGATGGATAGGTTAGGCTGTGTGCCAGGGTGGAGGTGTGACTACTTAGTGGTTACATCGCGGGATGGTTCGCCGCATCCCTGTCCAGCGGTGTGTGTTATACTAATTCTATGTGAGCTGGTATAGCGAGAAAGCACATCGGGAATGACAATGTTTGAGATGAAGTTTCCGAACTATTTTGTTACGATTAGTGCTTGCTACACTAGTTGTATCTTGTGGGTAAAGTGTACAACCTCTGCAGAGTGTTAAATCAATCTATTCGAATAGTCGCGTTCGCGGTCATGGACATGCTCGGGGATTTCACACGAGGGGTAGTTTTTCATAAAATGTTGGGATGGGAGCTGTGTGACCTCAATCATATGGCTATGTGAAATAATCTGTTTAGCTGTGTGTCTTTGTGGAAATAACTGTTAAACTAATATTATCTATTTGTTTTGAATTATTGCTTTCAATCTATTATTCATATTCAATTGCAAATGTTTCCTTTATGCAAAAGAACCACAGAAGCCTTTTCTTTTGAAATAAGCCTGCATCTATAAATTGCATTCTGTGGTATGATTTGCGTGTACGGTTGTGTACTCACGCTTGTTGTAAAACTTGCGCCCAAACCTACAGAAGAGGAGTCTACGTTTGCTTTCGAGGAGGAGTTCGCCGAAGGTTGTTGATCGTTAAGGTCTGGATCCCAGTCGGTTGCCTGTGGTGAATTGGTGGGATCTACGCTGGAGTTATTTCCGTTCCGCTGTTGTTTTATTCTCTATTAGCCCTGCGTGGCTTATTAAGTGTAAACTCGACCATAAGGTCAAAACTCTTATTTGTTATTCAAACTAATCGTTTACTTTATTTATCGCTTGTGTGGATCGATATTTACTTAACACTGTGTGCACTAGCGTGATCCTGGACTAGTGCAGTATACACAGAGGGTTTCAGAATCGTAATTCTGGGTCCCGACAATATTGCCCCCAGTATTTTAAGTTATTTTCAGTTTTTAAATTCTTTATTGCATGCATATGTTTGTATAAATACTTTAATGTCTGGTTTTATGTATAGTTACCCCCATGTTTTATTGTATGGCCAATTTGAACATTGTATCTGACTACCTTGACACCTTAGGCAAAATATTATAAAAACTAAACATATGCTTAGCCAGGCTTAGTTCACACTTACAGAATTTCGGAGGGTTTAACCAAATTTCTTACAAATTTATTTCAAACTTGTCATTGTGGTATTGTTTTACCACATGGATTTATAAAGAGAGTTTTATTCAAATAAAATCAAAAATGGGTTTGGACTTGGGCGAAATGGTCGGAATGGTGGGTGCAGGTTTATGCACGGGATTGATCTGGTTAAGATTAAGGCCCATGGTTAGGAGGAATGACACCCAAGTCAATTGAGGACCGGTCTTTGAGCCGCTTATTGCTATGCCTCATCGTACTACCACATGTCCTGTATGGGCAGGATTTGGCTAATTAATTTGTGATGTTCTAGTGTATTTATGTCATGTGATTATGTGGGTGTCGGTTAGACGTTTTATTCCCACTTGGCGCAAGAGGGGGCTTTCGGAGGATGGTTAATCCAAATGGGCGAAACCTTAGCGGGCATGAGTATACTAGGACAGAACATTGTAAAAGCTTCATGGTAATTGCTCAGTCACACGCCTACGGAAGCGTGAATTGGCCGACATAACGAGCATATCACCTCGTGTGGGTAAAGTTGTACCAACTCTGCAGAGTAGAAACTATTCGAATAGTCGCGTCCGCGGTCATGGACATGCTAGCAGGGCTATTTAAAGTTAGAATTGTTTTTGGTTTTTAAATGATTTATTAAATATTGAGGATGGTTAATCCTTATGAAAAGTTGGGCGGGAAGCCAAGTGTTAGGAGGGGACCCTTCACTTAATCATTGGAGGTTATCCATATTACAATGTTGTCATTTCAAAATATGATTTTAGTCATAGTATAAAACTGCCTTAGAAATTACTATGATTATTTAAACTGGAAATGTTGTTTATGCAAAACAACCCCTGCCATACACACTTGTTACCTTATGCATACATTTTAATTCAATATTGGGTGTAACTTGCGAGCACGGAAGTTGTGCTCATCCTTGCTGAATAAATCTTATTCAGGAGAAGACTTCTTCCCCGATGGTGAGGATCCAGACGAGTAGGCCTTTTGACCCAGACGATTGCCTGTGGCGCATCGTGTGGCTCACCTCTATTATTATGTTTCCACTGTGTTTATCATTTGACTTTTGATATTGTTGTCAGACTCATTTGTATTAAACAATTATTTATTTAAAGTCATTTACGATTTCGTGATATGAATGTGATATCCATTTTGTGAGACTGTGTATACTGAAAATCCTGGACCGGTGTTTGAACACAGAGAATTCGGGATCCTTCGCTCCCGGGTTCAACACATTTGCCGCCCTGCCCCCAACACTGCCGTCATGTATGACCTCTACCCTCAACGGCGTGTTTGTCATCGCCGTCAAAGCATCGCGACGCAATGCTCACCACCCTCACACCGCTCCTGGACCCGCACCATCGTTGTTGCTTCCCATATTCCACAAGCAAGCTTGAGCTCCTCTGTCCTTGCCGTCATGAAGTTGGCATGCTCTTTGAAACTATAGTCTCACGGCCCCAAATCAGCCCAACGACTCGTTGTTTCACTGTCCACCAATCGCTCAACGAAATGCCATCCTAATTATTTTCTTATCTGATCGCTATCACCTTTCCTGGACATCTAATCCCACTCTCGCTCTCCTTTCTCACAATGGCAGAAAGCATGCGGTGGTCAGGCAGGAATGGTACGGCCGCACGGTGTCGGCAGCAGGCCGCCAAGGGCGATGGACATGCGGCGCAGGCGCGCTTGGCCAAAGGCGAAGGCCACGCGCGACGCAAGTGCAACAGGCCGAGGGCTGTCGCAGCCAGTCGGGGGTGTGTGCAGAGCAAGCGTGACAAGCCAAAGGCAGGCGCAACTGGCAGGCTTACAGTGAGATACAACTCCCCCTCCCTATCTTTACCTCTCTGCGTGGGGCATGTGGTACATTCGTATTCTGTCGGATTAGCTCTCAATAGGCTTATTGTGGAAATTTAGTAATTGTTTATTTCACTGGCTTCTGTAATGATTGCGCATTTGCTTCCAATTTGGATTGAAATGATACAAAACCTAACATGGCATTAATTCATTAACTCATGATGTTTGATCCAGCAAGCTAACATTACTTAATATTGAAAGCGTTTGATGAAATATTTATTGAGACGATGTGTACGAGCACTTCGAATGACGCTTGCGGCAGCCGAGAGCTGCACAGAAAATTAGAAGGCCTTGAATAAAAGCTGGTGAAAGAAAATGATGTCCATGGCTCAAATATCAGCTCTTGCCACCAAGGCCTTCAACAATTGAATTTGTTTAGTGACATAAAAATGAATGCGTTGCATGTTTGATTGCCATCACCAGTAAACGTGATGATGCATTTGCTATATTTTCATAACTATACCATATTTGTTGATGATTCATACAACATTCCAATTTAGCACAACACCTGATGTAGCCTTTTGCCTATCTGCTAATTGGTTAACTATGTCATTCACAAATTTATATAACCTTTCAATATATACTTTTTATCCATAGCAACGTACGTACATTCAGCTAGTTTTAAAAAAACGGAAGTCGCATGGTCACACAACTCATGCCTTGCCTATAGTCAAGTTGGTCTCTGTCACCTTTTCATCTACATGTATATATCATGGATATCTCTCTTTCCTTGTCCTTCTATGGGAGTACTCCCTCTTTTTTATTTTTATTAGGTGTCCACATATTTTGAGATTTAAAAAAATTTAACAAATAATTAGATCAACAATATATAGATTCAGTGATACAAAAGTGGTATCGTTAGATTTGTATTTAGATCTATTTTCATGTGATTATGATTTTATAGTTACTAATAGTATATCATAAAATAAAGGTTAAATCAATTTTACTCCCCGAATTATTTTGTTGGCCCACTTAACTCTCGATACAAAATTTCATCCTACTTAACCTCCAGAAGTTGCGATACCAGATCACTTAACCCCCTGACCCGATTTTAATCGGTGTTTTTGCCAGGGTGGATATGCTTGTGAATGGTTTTGCCAAGTGTGCTCCAAAAGGGGTCCAAGTTGAGATTTTGGCTGATTTGGCACGTTTCTTATTCGTAATAGTAAAAGTAGCCCCCACTAACATGGAATTGAAAAAATGGCACCACAGCAGGCTAGGAAGACGTTGTGTGTCACCTACAGTGCTCCCGAACCGCGACAAGACGGCTGTTGCGGTCTAGTACCACTGCTAGACTTGGTAGTGCGGCAAGTTGCCATGGCCCACTGCAACAGGACACATGACGCGGTGCCCAAACACAGTAGGAAGCTGTTGCGGTTCCCGAGCGCATCACGTTCCTGCCAAGGTGCCATGCCGTAGTAGGTATGACCATGCACATATGCATGCTTGTTTCATTTGCATGCTTGTTAGTGTGGAATAACGTGAATGCATTGTGTTCAATGCACGACAGCATGTGTATATTCTTCTATGCATCGGTGCAGGTTCATTCTACAGACTAGGAGAGCGGTAGGAACCTGTAACGCTCTCCAAGCGTGGTATGTGGCCTTCTCCCTCCCGTCGTGTTGTTCCATTCCTGTCACGGTTCGGGAGTGCTGCAGATCCTGCCTAGCCTGCTGAGGTGTTATTTTTGCAATTTTGTGCGAGCGGGGTTACTTTTGCTATTACGAATAAAAAACATGTCAAATCAGCCAAAAACTCATCCAAGTTAGTGTTATGACTTGGCGTGGTGGAGTTAGAATATGCTCAGATGGCGTCAAGAGGTGGATTTTTCCCTCCAAAAACTAGCAAGGCTTCGTGTTGGGCGATAACAGCAGGTAGGGTAGAACATATCAGACAGGAATATGGGTTCTAGTAGCTCCCGGTCATCACAGTCGTCTCCCTCTTCTACCCGGCGGTACGGCATGGATGGTTCATATGATCCAGTCCCATACAGAGAGAGTCTAATGCAGTACGAGCCTCCTGCTGTTTGCCATTGCAGGTCTTAGGCGGCCTGGTGGATCTCATGGAGCGACTCAAACCCATGGAGAAGATATTACACATGCACAAAATCCCGCGTAAGCAAATGTTAAGTTGGATTTGGCTTTCATTCTTTGCATTCCAATTGGATTTTTTATGCTTTATTTGGGTATTAGGATGGATGATGTAGATTTTGGCGGTGGCATGACTCGAAATCCCCACCCTTTGTGAAAGAATTGATATTGGATATGCGCGACACCATATGGGGTTTGAAGGGAGAGAACCATGAGATGAAGAATGAGTTGCTAGAGTCTAGTGGAATGGTTGATGAAGTAAGGGCAGGGATGGAGGACATAAAGAAACTGCATAACATAGATCTTACTGTATTGAGATGGTTGCTGCAGGAGAAGGATGATGCTTTTGCATCCATTAAGTCCAAGCAAGAAAGCTGGAAGTTGGTCAAGGCAGCAGTGGTGTGTTTTATCTTGTTGTTTGTTGTATGGATAGTTACCAGTTAACGTGGACGCGTGTTGTATGCATCATCTAGTGTGATGAATTTGCAGTATTGTACCAATGTCTTAATGGAAGAATGGATTCTATTATATGTCTACTGAATTTTGACAAAGTGCTTTCCATCTTTAAATAATGTTGAGAGAATAGTTTTTACACATAAGGAGAAGTAAACATATATATGACAGAAATTGAGAACAGGCTGACATTAACATCCACAAGTTTGTCATTAACATGAACAGACACATGTTTGGCAATAACATGAACAGCCTAACATTAACTGTCCACAAGTTCAATGCATATATGTAACGCCCAAAATTTGCAACTTTTTAAACCAAAATCCCAAAGGACACTCCATAAACTTTTCCTGATTTTTTTGATATTTTTATTGAATTTTCTTGAGTTTTCTGCTGTTTATTTGGCTTCCTCGATTTATTTCTCTTTTGGAAATCCCTTTTCACTTTTCCTTAGAAATAAAAACCCCAAAACACCCCTCCTGAGCGGGCCCATCTTCTCTTTGACCCACTTCTCTCCCGCTCCTTCGGCCCAAATTGGGCCTCCACCCCCAGCCGCATGGGCCTTAGCCCATGCCGTCCATGCCTTACCTTGGCCCAAGCCAAATGTAACTCGAGCCAACGCCTCCCTGCCAGAGCGTTCCCACGCTGCATCATGTTGTATTGGTGCACACTCACCACTTTGTCCTACCGCATTCCATGCCATCAGCGCACTAATGAGGACATCAACCCTCTGGATACGACCACTACTCCACATCATGGTATAAGGAAGGTCCCCACGTTATTTTAGTTCTAAGTCAAGCAAGAGTTCCAGTAGGACATGTTCTAGAATCCAATTCGCCCCCCCCCCCGGAGATAGCACTGACTTTAAACATGCATAGAAGTCGCATACGGACTCCGTTTGAGGTGTTCTTAGGTTTGTTTGAAAGCTTATCTTGTCCTCTTTTCAATAGATCTAGCCCCACCTCCAAATTCCTTCTGTGTGCACCGCAATCGCTAAAGTAATCCAGTGCTAAATTTGAATCCGAGGCAAAAGGGTGTTGCGCCACCTCCACTTGGGCCCATGGGCCTTGTAACCCTAGGGGCATGAGTCCACCCCCCTGGCTATCACCCTCATATATTCTCATGTGTGCAACACTTTAGGGTTTGGATTTCATTTAGTTAAAAGTTAGCTACATTACAACTTCGTGTATTGGCTTGTGTCGATTAGACCAACTATAATACCACTTCAGAATCCCACCATATTGAGTACTTCAATCCTATTTGCAATTTCAGATTGCTTATTATCTCGTTCTTGCTTGTTTTTCGATTGCTTGCAGGAATAGACCTTCGTGGTCAGGTCAATTGTACTTCTAGCAAGGTTGATAACAATCATAGAGTTGGTTCAGCGATTGCCAGGCATATTGGGCGTGTACGATTGGTAGCTGAATCGTGAGAGTCATCTCTACTAAATCGAGTTATCCTTTTCATCAAAATATCGAAATACCCATTGTCGCTTCACGCACCTTCAAGCTCCCTTCCTTGTGCCTCAGCTGCGCGCCATCCTCGCTAACACCATGCACGCCGTGCCATTCCATGTTGTGCATGTACTATTCATCATTGCCTGATACTATTCATACAGTTTAAATACATTCATCCAGCCTAAATATTATTTATTAAGCTCAAATAGGTTTACTTCCATCTCTTTAAAATCCTAACGGTTGGGCTTGAGCGACATGAAACCATCCCCCGTCATCCTCAATGCGTTCAATTCAATCCACCCCATAAAACTAATTTTGTGCGGCCAATTGACCAAGCAATCCTGAGTATGTTCGACCTAAACCTCATACAAATATGAGTTTGTTAGGCACAAAACGTCAAAACCCTATTCTATCAAGTTTCTGACATAACCACCATGTGCCATCCTATCAAAACTCATCTCACTACTTAAATAAAATATCTTCACCATTTTCGGCTTCTCCTTGATATTCGTCTCAAGTCAATTCCACATGAAATTCTAAAACCCTAATTTTGCCCCGACACTGTGCAACATCCATTTTGTTTTAAACATTGTAGGGAGTTTTTAATTTTCAGATTGTTGTCAACTCACATTTCTTGAGCAAGAATGTTTTATATGTTTTTTGTTGCTTTTATTTGTTTCGCGCTAGAATATGACGCGGTCAATCTTGAAGTAGAAGTAGATGACCAAGATGAAGCCTTTCAAGGTGAAGATATCAAATATTGGTATAGACCATGAGCTCGATGACAATGTCATACAAGACGAAGGATATTAGACTATAGATTGACTACACCGAGCAAGAGGCAAGTCACATCCTTAATTTGTTGATCCCATATACTATATGTATACTATTTTTTTGTAGTTAATAGGATGTATAATTAATTTGGTAGAAGTATTTTTTTTATAATAAACCCGATTAGTAGTTATAATCCTATAATTACTATTGGTAAAACACTCCTTGATTGCCATACCATACCCACCTCAACAAAACCCTAGGTTAGATGATAGGTATTACTATAGTATTTACAACGTAGCAGTTGGTGACATATTATTCATACTATTGGTAAACCTGGCAATCGTCGTCATCCAGCGTAGTGCTAGTATGTTTATGGTAAAATGGAACCTAGGGCGATGATGTTAATCCTCGTTCGAAGCATATAAGAACTAGAACCTTGTGCTGTAAAAAGAAAAAAGTTATCGCCCATCCCCAAGTTGCGGGTATCGTGTGGGTAAAGCTGGGTTCGAAGCATATAAGGACTAAAACCTCCCCAAGTTGCGGGTATCATGTGGGTAAAGCTGGGCAACCTATGTAGAGTTTTATTAAAGTGTCGATACGCCGTGCTCCCAGTAAATGGAGTTATGTTTTTGGGTGATTCCAGCTTTGAAGCATAAGTAGTTGTTTTGAATTGATAAATTGGTATTAGCGGAGATTATTGATCTCCAATGACAACACTATGATAATTACAACCTTTTTAAAACTCGTTTTCTTAAAAAAAACAAAAACTTACTTTTTGTTCAACAAAATAACTATATGCTAAGTAACACAACCTAGAGCCCAATCCCTTGAAATCCATGCATTTTATATATGTATTTTCTATGTGGCTTGCTGAGTACCAAAAGTATTAACTCTTGCTTAATTATATAGGTATGCTATGGGTACGAGAAAATTTGTGGTTAGCGTCAGTTCTACGTTCAGGCGTTGCTTATAGAGTTTCTTTTGGATTTTATGTACTATATCATATTTGGCCTAATTGCCCTCTTATGTAAAATTCACTTGACATGTTGTATTTTCACCAATAAGTAAAATATTTCCTAAACGAAGTTTGTGCAATGTGTTATTCTGTGCGCAACTAAAATCCTAGACTGTTGCGGGAACACGATGAAACCTAGAATATCAGGGATGCCCCACAAATACATGTCCCAAGTAGCCATCCACAAAATTACAGCCAGAAGTTCAATGTATATTTGTTCTTAGTAGTCATCCACAAAATTACATCCACAAGTTCAATGGATAGATGTTTTTAGTAGTCATCCACAAAATAACATCACATATTCCTAACTTGTCTTGACTTACCTTGTGATGCCTTCAGCTGGGAGCCTATTGCTATTCAGTTCACCTCTTGCAATTCCAGTCTGGAGGGCCGTTGTAGCTTGAGGATCCCTCCTTGCAATTCCACTGCAGCCTGCCTTTGTCTTTCTTTTTGAAATATGCCATGGATAGTTTATTTAGATAACAGGATTAATTTGAACATAATTTTTGTATTGCAGTTTAGTGCGTACTTTGGTGCAGTAGTAGTTGAACCATCATTTTCTCTGTTTTTTCTCTTGATGTTCTTCTTTTCTCTATTTGGGTTTAGGGGGCAATTCCTCATGTTGTGGTCACCCTTCCTGCATAAACTACACTTCATCTTAGTGCCAACCTTGGAAATTTTCGTCCCCTTGCGTGGCTCAGAAGGATCAATTCTTCTTTGTTTCCTAGGTCTTCCTAGCATCCCACAAAGGCTGGTGGAGCAGTTTGTGGGTGCTGAGATGTTGGCCAACTTGATATCCCCTCCATTGGCATCAAGCAATGTTCATATGTCCTGTTGTACTGCTGTATTGTATAGCACTCAGAAATGTAGTCATCCAAGTTCTTTGAGACACAATAGATGGTAGAAATAACATGCCAAGAGGGTATGCCAGACAGGTGCCAATACCTGCATGAGCATGTTCTCTGTCCAAGATCCACTATGTACCTCTTATCATCCTCTTTCACATGAAAACCATCCTTTCCATTCCATATTGTTTGGCATTTCCCAGATTCTTCAATGTACTTCTTGATCTTCTTCAATATGTTAGGAATTTCACACCCTACTACACAACATCGCGGGTAAAAACCCAATCTTTGACGAGCTACAAGAGGAACACCCCTTTAACAATGCATATATGCGTTGGTAAAAATCCAAATAAGTGTTGGTAAGGTCTATACCAACGCATTTACTATGTGTTGCCACTGAGGCCGTTGCGAGAGTCTATTACAACAGATAAACAAGCGTTGGTAATAGATATGAAAAAGTGTTGCGAAATAGCAACGAATATAGTTATGTTGTAACTACACTTGTATACATTGGTACTTACCATGTATGGATGACTTTTACTATTTTGACAATGGATATAATTATATTATCACAACGCATATAAGTGTTGATACTTGCCATACAGATAAACTTTTGCTATTTTGGTAACAAATATAATTAGGTTGCTGCAATAATTATAAGTGTGTAGAAGTCAAAGTAAAAAAAATCATTATCGGTCGTAGTATGGTTAAAAAAAACATTCATATATTAAAAACAAATTGTTACAATACACAGAGAACCATCCACATACGACATGATATAAATATTTTACTTGAACATCATTTCCTAACAAAATAAAATCTAAACGTAATGAAAATCATCTGCCTATGTCATCATTCTCCACCTTGCATTGAACATGTCATCCATAGCATCATCCTACATAGCCTGAGGTTGGACGATCAATCTGCACAAGAGAAGTTCTCTGTTCTCCTAAGGATAAATAGTGCATTATGGCATCAAACTGCTGACAGCGATCCACTGCATTAGCATCCACTAGGAGGAAGTACTGAATCTGCACTAAAAAAATTACTTAAGTTGCACATTAGCATATCTTTGTTGATCAATACTAATTAAGAGATATGCTCATGCTTTAATAAGTCATAATAAATTGCATTTCATAGTCATGAAGAAATTGAAATAAGATATGAAAATCTTGTAAAGAGTTCCCTCCACATATCATGAAAAAAATGAGAGAGAAGACAAAGCCCACCCGTGCACTCTTTATTCTCCCAGCTCTACTAAATCTGAATACATATTTCTTTCAAGTTTCAACCCCTTGTGTCTTTAGTAACTAGAGTGTCTTAGTGCTGGAAAAATTTGTGTTAATCTTGTAACAAAGTATTGTCTACCGATACATAATTTTGCTACCTTCCGATCAAATTAATTTACCAAAGCAACGTCAAAGACCCATCTGTCAACATATATCATGGAGAATGTGGTGGGCACACCTTCCCGAGCAAGGCGACAAACAAACAAGAACATAACTAACAACTTGAGCATTATTTGGTAGGAAAGATTAATCTTGACAGGAACTTATGGCTTAACCTTAAACTTATAGTGACATAAGCTTAAAACCCTCACGAAGAGAGTCTTGAGTGTTCCCAAATAAGTTTACACCGTTCTGTACCTACATGCATAATCATCTCTTTCCATCGAGAGGATTAGCTAGTGAGCTTATGAGGGTTCTCGGGAGGAGCCGATAAGTAATTAAAGGGACTGGTTGTATACTAGAAAAACAATTAGTTCAATGGGCTTGTATTTGGTAGCGATCACAAATCTTTGTTAAGTCTTAGTAAGAGCATCCACATTTTTATGCTCACAAATTTTTTTTTAAAAAAAGAGACTTGGGCAACAAAATTGTGCAACTAATGTAATTACTTCTTTCACACCTAAAGCTCAAAACTATGTTAGAATTATATGATGTGCCTCCTAACATAAACTCGAACTCTTCAGATATATTGCAAATCGTTTCTTGACAAAACAAAGCATAATAAGAACTAGGCATACATATTGAAAGAAAACAAAAGTATGGAAGTACTTACAACCAAACTTTCCCTCCACTGAGCAATTGTTCTAATTTTGGATGCAACCTCTTCACTAGCAGTTTCCAATGTGTTTTGCTCAAAGCTCAAGACTAAGATCAACCTCATATGCTTGAAGCACCGATAACGCTATGTAATGAGCAGACGAGCGAAATTCCTCAGCTAATTAGCTTCCAGCATGTTTCCTTATGATGAAAACTTGGAATCTCAGGCTTATATCAAGGAGCTCGTGGCAATAATTTAAATTGAACTCACAAAGCACCTTCTAATCATCTATTAATCCAGATTCCATTAGACTACATCAATTAGAAGAATTGGGTAAATTTGACGAATAACAGTTGGACCACATGCAACCCACACAAAATCAAAAGGGAAGGCCATCTGTAGAGACCAAAACATCAAAATTATAATTGAACATTTTGTTTAAGTTTTAACAAAAATGGATATTGTTTTAAAATTTACATACTAAATGTGAAGATATCCACCGTGAAGCATGATAACAACACCTGTATGTGGTAAGAGAAGTCTTCTCTGAGGCCGACACATTGGGGCGAACTTCCTTTTTATCACTTCTTTTAACAGCACCATAAAACGCACTAATTAATCTTTTACTCAGTCTTATTATTTAAACATGCATACTATTTCTACATGTACAAACTTGTAAACATCTGTACATTAATAATATAAAGGAACTTCTTCGCATGCATCGAAAAATGCCTGCAGAGCTAGGATTTACCACTTTGAATTCTAAGCTGTTATATTTATAACTTTGATGTCCGAAAAATGTGCATGGCAATTGAAATATTAAGTAGCAAGTAAGTAAATAGATGAGAAATGGATCAAACGACAATTGCATGACACCAGGATATTGTAGAGTTATAGTTCATTTAAGCATGCCCTAAGAACCTCATGTACTCAAATGATGAGAAAAACTCAGAATACTGAACATTTACCTAGAGGTAGAAAGCGACAAGCGGACTACCGCATGGCTCAGTGGGCATTTCACGAGCACAACCAAAGAGAGACTTGTTAAGATGTTTCTCTTCCTCGAATCCCAAGGAAGATCAATCATTTTATCAACAATGTTCCTCTCAATGCGAGATATTACAAAACTCGATCGTCATCACCTCAACATTATACATCCAAGAGCTTCGTGAGCATCTTGACATGTGCCATATCTGCTAATCTTTGCTCTTTTACCCTAGAGCAAGAGCTCTATGGTACATAAATGCTTCATTAAATGGTCGTATTCAATTCTTACGATCGCGATCATTGCCTCCTGAGAGATGACATGCCATCTTTCACAATGTTTGCGATGTGAGAGAAGCTATCACGCCCTGTGCACTTGAGCACAACTAGTGCCACATCAGGTTTGTGACGTTCCAGAAGAACTTCTGCTATCCTTGGATGTGTTTCCTTGCTAGAAATCTTAGGAAGAAGAGAGCATGCCTCCTGCGCAGAGAGTAGAGGTGCATCACGATGTAAGATAATCAAAGACAAAATGAATGATAAGTTGATAACATAAATGGGAAAAGAGAGACTACACTGGATTTTGAAAATAAATTATTGTTCTATAGCAGCACATAACATAAACTGCATTAATACATTTCAAATATGTAGGGGTAAGTGAAAAGGAGCAGCCAAAGGAAAAGTTGCAACGCAACACACTTTTCTTTAGTGGAGTATCTACTGATTTCTACAGCAAGATCACAAATGACAATATTCATCCAAGAACTAGCAAGAATTCAAGATGATGAACAATATGAAGATGCTAAGGCTTAAACCATATCTTGATTATGCGAGCTTGGCGAATTAACCATATTAACTCATAACTAACATTAACTTAACATGCATCTCAAGATACATGAACAATCTGTGGATCAAAAAACTAAACCGCAAATTGAAACTTTATGCCACAAGCTTAATCCACAAAAAAATTGATGCTGTGCGTGCGCGCAAAGAGGCGGCGGTTCTGAGCCGTCGTAGCTACAACGGATGGTGCAGATAAGAAGGCACCAGAATCCGGTGGGCGGCGGCGGCTTGCTTCGGCCGGCGGGAGCCGGAGGGCACTCGACCGCACCAGGAGGCGGCGGAATCCGGAAGGGCGCTCAGCGCATGCGGAGGCGGCGAGGGCCTGAAGGGGCTCGGCGACGCGGAGGTAGCTGCGCACACGGTGGCGCAATCCGGATGGTGCTCGGCGACGCGGGCGGCGCAAGACGCAGAGGCGGCGCGATCCTGAGGGCGCACGGGGCTCGCATAGGATCCCGCCGGGGAGAACGCGTAGGAGAAGGAAGGTTAGGGAGGAGGAGGGGGCGGCGGGCGGGCGTGCGTGGAGGCAGGCGGCGATGGGAGGGGCGCCGGTTTTGGCGTGGCCGGCGTGTGCGGCGGTTTGGCAAAAGGGATCTATTTTGGAGGAAGAGGAAGGAATAAGATGGGGGATGGGGAGCGTTTTCACGACTCATCAGTTGGGATAAGAAGCTTAGATGTGGGCGGTAACGTTTATGCTTTCCGTTGCAATATTTGCGTTGCTACACGTATGTTTTTGTTGTAGTGTTCGAACACCCTAAACCTTAGATCACCATCGCCAAAATTAGTACCAGAACTTTTGCACTAGGGTTCTGATCACTCACCTCGATGTCGTCGAATGCCTCGATCACTCTGAGTGAAACCTGAACATCTGCAATCTTCCTTTCGCCGCGAGTCACTGATAGAGAGAGGAGGCTAGAGTTATGGGTGGGTTTGAAGGGGAGGTGGACCGGGTTAGGGGGTTAAGTGTATTGAGTAACCATCACTGGTGAGTTCAGTCCGATCGATTACCTCGTAGACAAACGTAGAATTGTAAGAGCAATGCAAGAACACAAGAACATAATAGTAGATTGAACATAGAGATATGATAGGACTTCTTACTTCTCTTTATTTTTCTTCTGTAAAATTGTAGTACAATGGTTGGAGTCCCTCCTCCTTTATATAGGCTACTAGATGGATGGGGAGCCCACCATGGGCTAGGGCTGCTTGGCCTAGGCCCGGTTGCTTAACACTGCCCCTTGGGCACTTATTCGTCATGTTCATGTCTCATCAAAACTCCATAAAAATCAAGTAGAAAAAAATTTAGAGAAAGAGTATATGAAACACGTTCTACTGTGCTGCATAAATTGCCTCATTAGAAACCTTAGCTGAGAAACTTCAGGAAAGCTCAGCAAGGGAAAAAAGAGTACAATCCATCTAATTTTATTTAATCTCCAGGATTTATTCTTTGGGTACTCGATCTTTGTGATGAAATTTTAATAATGAGTTCGTGAAACTTCTCCCCTTGAATTTTGCACTTCTCTACGTCTCATCATTCCAATTCCACATATGTATCTTTTAAAGCTAGACGCTGGAAGTGACTTAGTGAATAAATCTGTAAGATTTTTACATGACTTAGTATGCAGTACTTTAATTTTGTCTATATTTTGCAATTGAGCATAGAATAACTTGGGGTTGATATGCTTTGTGAGTTGACTCTTCACATAACCCATTTGCACTTGTGCAATACAAGCTGCATTATCTTCATAGATAATAGTGAGAGTTTGTGCGGTATTCAATTCACATAACTGTTGGATGTGGTGAATCATCCGCCAAAGCCAAGAACATTCTCACGAGACCTCGTACAGTGCTATGATTTCTGAGTGGTTCGTCGAAGTTGATACAAGACTTTGCTTAGACGATTTCTATAAAATTACAGTTTCACCACACAAGAATACGTAGCCTATTTGAAACTTGGTTGTATACGGGTCCGACAGGTACTCAGCATCTACATAGCCAGTCATGGTTAAGTCTTGATTCTTTCTGTAGAACAGACCAAGGTCTTTGCTTCCTTGGAGGTATTGAAAAATGTCATTTATTCCCTGCTAATGTCTTTTGGTAGGCTCTGCACTAGACCTTGCTAATAGGTTTACGACAAATGTAATGTCCGGTCTAGTACAGCTTGCTAAATACATGAGTGCTCCTACTGCGCTTAAGTACAGGAATTCCAGTCCCAGGACTTTCTCCCCTCTTCTCTAGGTCTGTACGGATCCTTGTCTTGCTGCAAAGATCTTGCGACCATTGGCAATTTCGAAGGGTATGTCTTTTCAAAGCCGAACCTTTCTAACATATTCTGAGTGTAGGTTGACTAATGCACTAAAATCCCTCTAGGGACATGCTCAAGCTGCAAGCCTAGGCAATATTTGGTTTTACCCAAATCTTTCATTTTGAACTCCAACTCCAGGTAAGAGCTTGCTTTCTTAATATCTTCCAGGGTCCCGATGATATTCAGATCAGATCTGAGATTATACAAAATCCATCATAGGATCGTTGTATAAATACACAGGGACAATCTTCATTGTTCGTGTAGCCTTTCTTGCATAGAAAGTCGCTTAAGCAATTATACCACATTTTACCTGATTGCTTAAGTCCATTTAGTGACTTTCGGAGTTGTACACTGTACAGATTTCTATTTGCTCTGTTTTGGTTCGGGACTAGGATACCTTCAGGTACCTTCATATAAATGTCTGAATCCGAGTTTCCATAAAAGTATGTAGTTACCACATCCATCAATTTCATTTCTAAATTCAAGTTTACTACCATTGAGATTAAATATCTAAAGGTAGTTCCGCCCATGATCGGGGAATAGGTTTCTTCATAATCAACTCCTGGTCATTGAGTGAAACCTTGTGCAATAAGCTTTGCATTATATCTTACAACTTTATTATTTTCATTTCTCTTTCGAACAAATACCTACTTATGCCCTACGGGGTGCACATAGGGAGGCGTGCGGCTTACAGGCCCAAACACCTCTCTTTTATTCAGAGATAATAATCCTGTTTCTATTGCTTTCTTCCAATCTTCTCAATCTAATCTTTTCTTCATTTAGTGAGCGATGCAGGCTCTAGATCAATATCGATGATTGTGGCAATTTTCTTTGCAAAATAAATGTCGATATTGGCTGTTGTGCTATTCATAGATTCTCCCGTGGTCACATAATTTATAGCTATTTCTTCATGGGGCGGTTCTGCTAATGCTTCTACTTGCTCACTGCTGCTTCCAATTGCAGGGGCAAGTCCCTTTAGTTTTTCAGCTCCGATGTGTGTGCACATATCCATACTGATGTCTCCCTCCGTGGGAACATTCAAATCTAGTATGCCTTTTTCTGAAGGTTCTATACTGGTGTCAGGTCTCAACTAGCTCTCCTTTTGGTTCTGGGGAACTTCAATGATCGACTGTATCAAGACCTTCTTATCCTTTTTCGTTGGGCGTCCCCGGTTACTTAGGATTTGAGGGGCTGGAGTTCTCGTCCTTTTGTTCTGAGGCCTCTGGACGGGATGAGGGGTACCTTCAATTTTCTTTTGTGTTGCAACTCTCTCCGGTGCATTGCGTGCAGGCACAAGCGATTTGGTCACACTCTTCAAATCACAAAATTGGTTAGTCAGTTGATTTGCTAATGCTTGCAAATCAATTATCTTCTGAACTTCTCTATTTGTTCCACTAGTGTGTAGATCATGTGCATGGATTCTCGTGACTTGCCACATTATTTTTCGATATTTTTCATCAAGGGCTTGATTTTCTCCCCCGAATGACGGGAAACTATCCTCATCAATTATGCTATCAGCCAAGCGGGCTGTATGTAAATCTCTAGTCATAGGGTCCAAATACCTGATTATGGATGTTGTCTCATAACTAACGTATATCCCAAACTTCTGGAGATGGCCCATTGCAGTTTACTATAGTGGTGGTATAGGTACATAAACCTTACAACCTAACCTGTGAAGATGAGAGATTTTCGGTGCTGAGCCTTGTGCTAGTTGTATATGTGAATGTATGTTACATGTCGACGGTCTAAAATTAATGAGAGTTGTTGCATGCAGGGCTGCGTGCCCCCAACATGTAGTTAGTAAATTATAATTCTACAAAAGCGGTCGGGCAATAAATTTAATTCTTTTAATTAATGCCTCTACTGGTCCATTCTGGGTGTGGACATATGGTACGAAATGCTCAACGGTAATTCCCATTGTCATGTAATAATAATCAAATGCCTTTGAAGTAAATTCTCTGGCGTTGTCCATTCTGATGGACTTCACATGATGATCAGGGAAATTATTCTTAATTTTAATTATCTGCAAGATCAGCTTTGCAAAAGTATGATTTCTCATAGACAATAAACATACGTATAACCATTTCGGGGAAGCATCGATGAGCACCATAAAGTACCTAAATGGCCTTGATAGGGGCTGTATAGGACCGCAAATATCTCCCTGGATACTCCAGGAATGTCTAGTAATTAATTATCTCCAGGAATGTAGGGATTTCATCCTTTACTTTTAGAGCGGAATGTCTAGTAATTAATTTTTCGGTGGCACATGCAGGGCACACAAAATCTTCTGGATTCGGGAAATTCTTTACATTGATATTATGTTCTTGAGAATTATTAATTATATTTATTATCATCCTAAGACCGGGGTGGTCTAATCTATCATGCCAGAGATAGAAAAGTTCAGAGCTTCTAAAAGTGATTTTCAAGACAGTATAGGCTGCAAGTGCCTTAATATTAGTGTGGTATAGCCCAGATTCATATGAAGAAAGTTGTTCTAATATCATTTTTTCTATTTTCTTCATGCTTTGTAATGAGCAGTTATTCCTTACTATACTCTTCTTCAGTCTCTACGTGGAGACCGTTAGCGCAAATATCCTTAAAGCTAAGGAGAGTTATAGTCGATTCTGGTACAATAAGGCTTCTTCAATGACCAAAGTTGTGCCCATCTGGAGTATATTTGTGGCTCTTTCTAAGCCTATTATACAAGTATCGTTGCCTGCGATTATCGTAAGAATACCAGTATTCTTGTTGATCAGCTGAAAATACTTCGTCTCTCTCAAGATGGTTTCGTTGTACTGCTATCTGCTAAGTACACTTCATCCATAGGGTGCCACATGCATTCTGATATAAAGTATTTACTAATATAAGGTAGGAAGCAATCCACACATAAATAAAATAGTCCAAAATAGAACATAATTTACTATTATTAATACGGGAAAAGTGTGAGGACCCCAATTTATTTGGCTTGTAATGCTTAACCAACCACCTGGTCCTAGCATCACAAGTCAAATAAACTGATCCTCGAGATATGTATACTTCGAGCAAGTATACACACCTCGGTACAAAATTAGACATCAACTCCATTCCAAACATAGAGTCCAAACACCACACTACCAAGCGGAAGATAAACAAATAGTAGAGTTATTACGGACAAAGGCCGATGGCCAAGATACATAAACAAACAAAACGGCAATGAAGCAAAAAGTGCCATAAGATGGCTATAAACAAAGCCAATCGTGCCTCCAACCCACAAGGCATCCGCCAGGACCGCCAAGCCTAGTCGTCACCCACGGCGACAAAGACTGACTCACGTAAGTGAGGCCCCGAGGCTCACCTTCTTCCTCTGCAACAACAACATTAAGCAAAGCACACGAGTACAAAGATTGTCTTTGTACCGCAAGGCGGCGTGTGAACTAGCGGACTGTTCATATGCTACATGCGAGCTTATTTGGTGGAGGCCATATGTTTCATTTGCATAAAGCCAATTTTCATTTGCAATAAGGTAATCTGATTTTAAAGGCAAGTTTGCAATTCATTTCTAAGATTGAAATAACGAAGGATAATAATAACAAAAGTGAAAGATAAACAACCTAGAAGTGACTATCCCAATAGTCACCACAACAATAGCACGAATCCCGCATTCGTACCACCCATCAAGTTTTAATTTAAATGTTGTAGTCTAACTCTCGATAAGCTTACCCAGCGTGTCCATCACCTACGACGAGGCTATTCGAATAGTTTTTAACCTGCAGGGTGTACCATCTGTACCCACACTTGGATCGCCTTTAAGCCAAAGCACACTTAGAAGGTATCTTTGCACACTAAGTCCTACGAGACTTTTTCCAATATTGTGTATTAACTACAGCTGCTCGTATGGATAGAAATCCATACGCTTACATGGTAAAGCCGAAGAGACAACTACCCACTCGGATAAAGCTCTTGGACAACTACCATGCTCCCACCTCCATCCCTCCTGCGACCCCACGACCGGAGCCAATACACGCCAAAGTACTAGGTCAAGAGAGGTCCCATACCCTCTAGTGTGGTTATGCGCGAAATGCTGGATAACAAAAACTCACAAGATGTTCGGTCCTTAATTGACCGGGCACCTTTCGATCCACACCCAGATCACACCAATCTTACCATTGTGCCGCGTCTAAATCATTTTTGTTTTCATTTTTAGTTTTGCAATTAAACATAGCGAAATCTGAAATATAAAGTTATATAAAATTTTGTGTGATCAAGGTTACCGACTAAGTCGATAACCGCTCATTTCTACCGATACTAAGCATGTCTAAGCAATTTGACTCGGATCTACTAAGTGACAAGAGATCATCCAAATGACCTCTAATCACGACAAATAACCTAGGCTCGGTAGTAGAGATCAATATTTTGTCTACGAGGATATGCGACTCACGATTTAACTAATCAATTTAACACAAATTAGCGATGCATACATACAGTTGAAACAAAATATTAGACTTTAAAATCTTGGGATAAACATGATCAAAGCTGCTTGCACATTCTTTGTTGCTCAATTTGTTGCGGAGGGTCGTTCTCGGGGTTGCGCAAATATCGAAGCCTAACGATTGAACAAAGCAGCGAATAAGAGCGAATAACACCGACCAAACTCAAACATACAACAACAACAACCAAAACAAACCAAGACTCACACACAACCTAAGCATGATACAACAAAATTTTAGAAAGCAGAGGACAAAACCTTTTAATTTATTAAGAATTTTCTAAGAATTTTCTAAGTTATAAACACATCAAAACACTAGTTAATTACTTAACAAATTTTCATGAACAGAACCAGTATCTAAAACCTATCCTAACAATTAGTATACTGAAAATAGAATTTTCTGAATTGGGTTCATTGAATTTGGACAATTATTGAAAGAGATATGCATTTTCTAATTTAGAAGATACATAAGACATCATTTTATTAGTTAACAGATTTACGCTCACAGAGACATGGATGAAGCTAATTTTATCAAGTAGTACACTTAAAATGAAAATTAACAAAGACTGGTTTCATGCAATTTGGATAAAATTTGAATTAGTTATGCATTTTACAAGTTTAATTGAATTATGAGATCAACGAGAAAACACAAACGAGAAAATACTAAATCATTTCGAAATCTATAATGCATTTATACCATTTCGCACCCACACCAGCTAGCCCCGCCGCGGCAATGGGCCGGCGAAAATCTTGACGAGCACCGACGGCCGAAAGTGGCGTCGAAGGCGTATTCTAAGAATCGCCTTTGACTTATCAAGGTGTACTTCTAACATATACACACGAAATCGCTTCCCGGCAGAAAGCGCATTACGAGCTACACAACCTAGCGACGGCATGGACCCACATGGCGGTGACTCGGAGAATAAATAACGGTGGATTAAAGGATTTCTAAACGCGATTAACCAAAGAGGGCCCACAAATCGTGGATACAACTAAAGAACTTAATTACGACTAAAGGCGAGATTAGACCTTAGCGTGGCGGCTCGGCGGAGCTCCCAGCGTGGGCTGCGGCGAGTGGAGGATCAGGCTGGAGCGGTTCCACAGGCTCGCTAGTGGCCTCATTTGGTTGCGCAGCGGCCCCTGAACACAATGGTGCGGTGCGAGCCAAATGGTCGTCGGAGGTGAGCTCACGACGGCCGGAGGCGGAGAAGAAGCCACCGCTGCTCCGAGGAGAAGGCGCCACGCGGGCGAGGAGCTTTGGGAAGGTGCGCAACGCCGCCTTGACTCGGGAAGGATAAGCCCAAGATAACGCCGATGAAGAGGGACCGAGGCGGCGGAATTGCACGCGGCGGAACACCGTGCTCGAAGAAGAACCGGCCGCATGACCTCGGGGATGCACCAAAGAACAAAATAAGATCACCACTAGACTCGGTGAAGCAATGCGATCCTAAAGGACCAAGCGCGAAGCTTGATACTTACTAGAACGCCGGGAAGCTCGTGGGGCCGAGCTCACCGGAGGCGGGGCGAAGACACCACCCTTGGCGATTCAGCGGGCGACAAGGATCGGGATGGCCAAAATGGGCGCGGCCGAGTGTGGTTCACGGCGGTGAGGTTGTGGGCTCAAGGGCTTCTCCAACGCGGCGGCGCTACGCCGTTCCTCTCCGGCGAAACAAGAAATCGGGCGGAGATAGCACGAGAACGCAAAGGAGAATAAGTGGGTGAGCTCAGGGCTTTTATGAAGTCACGGCGATGCCTCCCAGCCGGACACGAGGGCATAAAGGTGGCGGCGGCGAGTGCGTGGCGCGCATGCGATTGCCGCCGAGCTCGGTGAGGTGCGGAGAAGACGAGGTGATCTTGGCGGTAGGGTCCACATCGGCCGATCGACGGCGGTGCGAGCCGATGGTTTGACTCGATCAAGATCGCACCGACCGTTGGATCCGAAATGGGCGGTGAGATTGGTGTATGCATTCGGACAGTCGGTTGCGCCGCAAGCGTGGATCGTTCGATTTGCATCGGACGGTCACGATCGATTGGACTGTGTAGCGGTGCAGCTAGGCGGTGCGACCGAGTCAAGTCGTGCGATGCAGTTTGAGTCGGACTCGGGTTCGAGCCCGACAAGCGATGTTTTCGATTTTTGATTTTAAAAGCTGAGAGAGTTTAGGAATTTTTAGAGATAGATCCCGAGCTCAAAAATTCCGAAATTTTTATAGTAGCTACTTGAGACAGAGAACAACATTGCCTAAATTTTCCAGAACTTTTATGCAATGAAAAGTTCTGCAGAAAATTCACAAGCATGCTGACCTAGGATTTGACCAGATTTTCAACTAGTTTGACTTGGCCATTTGAAATAGCAAATAAAATCTAAAAATTGTGAAATAATTCAGGGAGGTAGATAGGATGATCAAGATGATAGGAAAAATAATTTCAGAGGATGATCACAAGTTTGAAAGCTAAGAATCTGATAACAACAATTTCCAATCATAAGAATTAAATTCTAAAAATTGGAAATTGCTAGGGAAAATTGTAGAAACTTTCAAATGATTTGAAGAGACAAGAAAAGTTTTTATTTCTCCTCAAAATTTTACATTTGAAATACAAACCCTAAGTTAGGGTTGTTACAAATCTCCCCCCTTACAGGAATCTCGCCCCGAGATTCTGATCACTGGGAGAAGAAGGATGGGTAATCTGCTCGGAGACGATCTCCCCGCTCCCAAGTGGCTTCATCCTCGGAGTGGTTTGACCACTGAACTTTGAGGAACTTGATCACACGGTTCCTCGTTCTGCGTTCGACTTCTTCGAGGATCTGAGCGGGACGCTCACGATAAGGCAGATCTTCTGCGCACATCGATATTTTCCAATGGTGTTTCCTCATTTGGAATACGGAGGCACTTCTTCAATTGTGACACATGGAAAACATCATGCACCCCTTCAAGTGTAGCGGCAACTCCAACTTGTATGCAACAGCTCCACTTTCTTGATGATGCGATATGGCGAGCATATCGAGGAGCGGTTGCCCTTGACATCAAGCGGCGATGTCCGCCGAGGCGAGACTTTGAGATACACAAAGTCATTGGGTGGAAACTCAACTCACGGCGGCGGCGATCGCATAGCTCTTACGCACGGGTGAGCTATGCGCAAGTGCTCACGAATCAAGCGCACTTGACTTTCGCCTCATTGATCGAATCCGGGCCAGAAGCGCCTTTCACGGTTCGACCGGTTCAGCGGTGTTCTGCGGCGCCCGTCCATACAAGGCCTCAAATGGTGCCATCCGAGACTAGCACGGAAGGCTGTTGTTGTAGGAGAACTTCGGCAAGCGGTAGGCACTTCTCCCAATTCTTCCATAGGAAAGAACACAAGCACGGAGCATATCTTCAAGCACGATTGGCGCTCCGTCGACCATCGATCACGAGGATGGTAGGCGGTCTTGAAAGTAAGACGGTACCCATGGCCTCCTGTAGTGTGCCAAAGTCGGGAAGTGAAAAGAGAACCACGATCGACACCATCGTTCGTGGCACACCATGCAAACTCACAATGCGGGATATGTAGAGTCGCCAATTTCTCGACGTGAGGCGGTACACGCGATAGAAAATGTGCTACTTTTGTCAATCGGTCAATAACCACCCGGATAGCATCCTTCCCGAAGAAATGCAGGGCAAACCGATGTGAAGTCCATACCAACGAATCCCACTTCCACTCGGTATAGGCAAGAGTGGAGGAGACTGCGGGGCGATGCTCGGCCTTGACGCGACAACATATGTCACATCGGCCACGAACACGGCAATCTCGCGCTTCATGCGAGTCCACGAATCTCGGCGAGATCTTGGTACATTTTGGTGGCCGGGATGGATGGACAAAGGCGAATCATGGGCCTCTGAAGAATCAAATCCCGCAACTCGGGACCTTTGGGACCACAAGCGCTGCCCAAACCATACGACACCGTGCTCATCTTCCGAGAAACACCTGGCTATCCCATCCTTGATATTCTGCTTGATCTGGTTCACACCGACATCTGACTGCTGTGCTGCCTTGACTTGATCCACCAAGGTTGGTTGCACAACCAAGGCAGCAAGGGAACCATGTTCAACCAAACCCAAGTTGAGGCATTGAAACTACGCAGCGGTGCGGAGTTCTTTGCTCTTGGATCATCAGAGTACTGCAATACACCTTTCGGCTAAGTGCATCAGCAACCACATTGGCCTTGCCCGGATGATACTGAATACCCATGTCATAATCTTTGATCAATTCTAGCCATCTCCTCTGCCTGAGGTTCAGATCTGGCTGAGTGAACAAGTATTTCAAACTCTTGTGGTCGAAATACACCTCACGTGATTCCGATCGGATAATGCCGCCAAATCTTGAGTGCATGAACCACGGCGACAAGCTCTAAATCATGGGTGGGATAGTTGAGCTCATGAGGTCTCAAGCTGCTGGATGCATAGGCAAGCGCCTTGCCTTCTGCATAAACGCATCAAGTCCACGGCGAGAGGCATCGCAATAAATATCGAAGCTCTTGTGGATATCGGGAAGAGTAAGGATCGGGTGAAGTCAATCGTTGTTTGAGCTCAAAGCTCTCATCGCAAGCGAGAGGACCACACAAACTTCTTGTCCTTCTTGAGCAATTCGGTCATTGGCTTTGCGATTTTGGAGAAGTTCTCGATAAAGCGCGGTAATAGCCGCTAAGCGAGAAAACTCGCACATCGATGGTGACTTGGTGACCCCAAGATAGAACATCGTGACTTTCTTTGGGATCCACGGCTATGCCTCGGTGAAAGAACATGGCCCAAAAATGCCACTTCCTTCAACGAACTCGCATTTCTTGAACCGCATACTGTTGGTGCTCCATAATTTGCCCAAAACAATCTTGGATGCTCGGCATGCTCTGCTTGATCTTGGAATAGATAAGAATATCATCAATAAAGACCACCACAAATTTATCCAAATACTCCATGAATCTTGAATTCATTAAGTTCATGAACAAAGTGGAACATTGGTTAAGCCAAAGGACATGGCGGTGTACTCGTCTGACCCATAACGAGTAGTGAAAGCCGTCTTGAATATCCTCGGATCGATCGACGACTGATGATACCCCATTCTCAAATCAATCTTTGAGAACACACAGGCTCGATCAAGCGATCAAGCAGATCATCAATGCGGGGCAAAGGATATTTGTTCTTCACCGTCACCTCATTGAGAGGGCGGTAATCAACACACATGCGCAAAGTCTTGTCCTTCTTCTTCACAAAGATCACCGGACAGCCCCAAGGAGATGGCGGGACGGATGAAACCCTTTGCTTGGAGCTCACCAAGCGCTTCTTCAATTCTTCTAGCTCATTGGGAGGCATTCGATCTGGCGCCGAGATAGAGGCGTCTGAGGCAAAGCAACTCAATGACAAACTCAAGGTCTCGAACCGAGGCATCGGGCAAGTCTTGGAAAGACATCCGAAAGTCGGATACTATGGGAACATCCCGAATTTGCAAGGTGGCCGCTTCTAATGTACATAGATCGACCCACGAAGGCTGCGCGAAAATCCGACTGTTCGCTGAAGGGTGGTGAGATAGACAATCTTCACGCACAATCGATTTGTCCCAAATGTTGGGACAACCAATCCATGCCAAGAATCACATCGGACTCATTGGCGAAAGCGAGAATAAGGTTTGCCAAAACCCCACCCTCGACTATGATAGGAACATCCCGGCATGAAGATCGCTCTCATTTCGAACCGGAGGCGGATGAGCAAAGGAACTCCCAAAGGAACACAGTGAAGACCACTAGCAGCGACAAATGATCTTGAAATAAAGAATGCGATGCTCGAATCAAATATCTGCGGCGGGGCGAGAATTAACAAGAAGTGTACCCATCACGACATCCGGCGCCTCTGAGCCTCCTCGGTGAAAGGTGGTTAACTCGACCACGCTCGCACCAGGGCTTCGGATCATCTTACGGTCGGTGGATGACCACTCCCGCCCGCGTCCTCCATTAGGGCGAGTGCTGCTGCAACACTCGAGGCGAGCATTCGCATAATGGCCCTTGTTGTGGCGGGCAGCAGTAACCTCGGCGCCGGATTGCGGAGGCGCTCTGTCTTGGATCGCGGCGCGTGGGTGGCAAACACGGCTGCGGTGGGCGAGAGCTGGTGCGGATGGCCTCGGCGCGGTGGAGCAAAAGCAGACCATCAGTGCTGGCCCGGAGGACGCAGTGAGGTGGCGTGAGTAGGCGATCGCCTCCCATTTGCGCTTGCGGGACTCGCCACGCCTTTGCCTTATGCTCGGCAACAATGGCCTTATCTACCAAGGCACGAAAGTCGAAGAAGTCCACAATAGATAGCTTGTCTGCGGCTCCTCGGACAAGCCATCCATAAACTTCTCTGCTAGCCTCATCTGAGGCCACCTCCTGGAGCATAACGAGGCGGTGATTGAACTCGTACAAGTACTCAAATCACGATTTGCGCCCTTGCTTGGCGCGAGGAATTCTTTCTTTTCAGCTTCATCAGGCCATCCGGGATGTGGGCCCGACGAAAGGTGGCGGAACTCCTCCCGCGACCACATGGCCCGCGGGTGCATGGCGAGATAGTTCTCCCACCATGAGTGCGGCGCCCTCAAGGCGGTGGGGCGCGAAGAGTGCCTTATCCTGTGCACGGCAGCGAGCTATGTTGAGCTTCGCTCAACCATGCGCGACCAATCATCCGCATCGAGGATCCTCGAGGCGGGCGAAAGTCGGCGGCGTGTGCGGAGGAACTCTGCAAGTCCCCGCGAGTGCGGTGGCGCCACCATCGGCGGAGTGGAGGTATTCCTAGCAATAACCTCCAAGATGCGCGTCTGGTCCATGCGGTTTCGCTCGATCGGCGAGCACCTCGACCATGGTCGGAGGAGGAAGCTCCTCATCATGACCACTGCTGACTACCACGCGTTCTCCGGCCATCTGTTTCACTAAGACAAGTTAACAATAGCCGGAAAACAAGAAGTCGATAACCCACTGCAAATAACTTACTATGACACAAAACAAACACAAGACTTTTAAGTTACAAAACCAATTGACAAAAATCGGACACTTAGCAACTCATACATATCTTACCCTTATGCTCCCACAATTTTTAATTAGACTAATTCTCTATGGTTCTCCCAAAGTGATTCTACGGTAGCAACTATCTTTTGAAAGGAAAGAGGAAAACCAAGTTTTAAACTCAAATTAGAGTAAGATAAGAGTAGAAGGCTAAGATAGGTAAGGAGTAAAATCGAGAATCTGCCTAGGTTTTCATAAACCCTTTTATACTTTGAAATTAAGCTTTTCAAAATATCCTAAAGACGACTATGCTTGGGTTGCTACGGTCGAATGGCTCGATACCAACTTTGTGAGGACTCCAATTTATTTGGCTTGTAATGTAACCAACCACAGGTCCTAGCATCACAAGTCAAATAAAGCGATCCTCGAGATATGTATACTTCGAGCGATATACACACCTCGGTACAAAATTAGACATCAACTCCATTCCAAACATAGAGTCCAAACACCACACTACCAAGCGGAAGATAAACAAATAGTAGAGTTATTACGGACAAAGGCCGGCTGGGCCAAGATACATAAACAAACAAGAACAGCAGTGAAGCAAAAGTGTCATAAGATGGCTATAAACAAAGCCAATCGCGTGCCTCCAACCCACAAGGCATCTGGCCAGGACCGCCAAGCCTAGTCGTCACCCACGGCGGCAGCCTGACTCACGAAGTGAGGCCCCGAGGCTCACCTTCTTCCTCTGCAACAACAACATTAAACAAAGCACACGAGTACAAAGATTGTCTTTGTACCGCAAGGCGACGTGTGAACTAGCGGACTGTTCATATGCTACATGCGAGCTTATTTGGTGGAGGCCATATGTTTCATTTGCATAAAACCAATTTTCATTGCAATAAGGTATCTGATTTTAAAGGCAAGTTTGCAATTCATTTCTAAGATTGAAATAACGATAAGGATAATAATAACAAAAGCGAAAGATAAACAACCTAGAAGTGACTATCCCAATAGTCACCACAACAATAACACGAATCCCGCATTCGTACCACCCATCAAGTTTTAATTTAAATGTTGTAGTCTAACTCTCGATAAGCTTACCCAGCGTGTCCATCACCTAGGGCGAGGCTATTGAATAGTTTTAACCTGCGAGGGTGTACCACTGTACCCACACTTGATCGCCTTTAAGCCAAAGCACACTTAGAAGGTATCTTTCGGCACACTAAGTCCTCGAGACTTTTTCCAATATTGTGTATTAACTACGAGCCGCTCGTATGGATAGAAATCCATACGCTTACATGGTAAAGCCGAAGAGACAACTACCCACTCGGGATAAAGCTCTTGGACAACTACCATGCTCCCACCTCCATCCCTCCTGCGACCCCCTGCGACCCGAGCCAATACACGCCAAAGTACTAGGTCAAGAGAGGTCCCATACCCTCTAGTGTGGTTATGCACGAAATGCTGGATAACAAAAACTCACAAGATGTTCGGTCCTTAATTGACCGGGCACCTTTCGATCACCCAGCAGATCACACCAATCTTACCATTGTGCGCGTCTAAATCATTTTGTTTTCATTTTTAGTTTTGCAATTAAACATAGCGAAATTTGAAATATAAAGTTATATAAAATTTTGTGTGATCAAGGTTCTGACTAAGTCGATAACGCCCATTTCTCCGATACTAAGCATGTCTAAGCAATTTGACTCGGATCTACTAAGTGACAAGAGATCATCCGCGACCTCTAATCACGACAAATAACCTAGGCTCGGTAGTAGAGATCAATATTTTGTCTACGGGATATGCGACTACGGATTTAACTAATCAATTTAACACAAATTAAGCGATGCATACATACAGTTGAAACAAAATATTAGACTTTAAAATCTGGGATAAACATGATCAAGCGCTTGCACAGTTTTTGTTGCTCAATTTGTTGCGGAGGGTGGTTCTCGGGGTTGCGCAAATATCGAAGCCTAACGATTGAACAAAGCAAATGAATAGAGCGAATAACACGACCAAACTCAAACATACAACAACAACAACCAAAACAAACCAAGACTCACACAAGCAACCTAAGCATGATACAACAAAATTTTAGAAAGCAGAGGACAAAACCTTTTAATTTATTAAGAATTTTCTAAGAATTTTCTAAGTTATAAACACATCAAAACACTAGTTAATTACTTAACAAATTTTCATGAACAGAACCAGTATCTAAAACCTATCCTAACAATTAGTATACTGAAAATAGAATTTCTGAATTGGGTTCATTGAATTTGGACAATTATTGAAAGAGATATGCATTTTCTAATTTAGAAGATACATAAGACATCATTTTATTAGTTAACAGATTTCTGCTCAGAGACATGGATGAAGCTAATTTTATCAAGTAGTACACTTAAAATGAAAATTAACAAACACTGGTTTCATGCAATTTGGATAAAATTTGAATTAGTTATGCATTTTACAAGTTTAATTGAATTAACAGATCAACAGAAAACACAAACCAGAAAATACTAAATCATTTCGAAATCTATAATGCATTTATACCATTTCGCACCCACACCAGCTAGCCCCACGCGGCAATGGGCCCGCGAAAATCTTGACGAGCAACACGGCCACGAAAGTGGCGTCGGCGTATTCTAAGAATCGCCTTTGACTTATCAAGGTGTACTTCTAACATATACACCGAAATCGCTTCCGACGGAAAGCGCGTACGAGCTACACAACCTAAGCGGCGGCATGGACCCACATGGCGGTGACTCGGAAGAATAAATAACGGGTGGATTAAAGGATTTCTAAACGCGATTAACAAAGAGGCCCACAAATCGAGGATACAACTAAAGAACTTAATTACGACTAAAGGCGAGATTAGACCTTAACCGGCGGCTCGGCGGAGCTCCAGCGCGGGCTGCGGCGAGTGGAGGATCTGGAGTGGAGCGGTTCCACTGGGCTCGCTAGTGGCCTCACTTGGTTGCTTGGCGGCCCACGAACACAATGGTGCGGTGCGAGCCAAATGGTCGTCGGAGGTGAGCTCACGACGGCCGGAGGCGAGAAAAGCCACTGCTCCCAGGAGAAGACGCTACGAGCGAGGAGCTTTGGGAAGGTGCGCGCGCCGCCTTGACTCCGGAAGGATAAGCCCAAGATAACGCCGATGAAGAGGCCAGGCGGCGCGGAATTACGGCGGCGAACACCGTGCTCGAAGAAGAACCGGTCGCCGCACCTCGGGATGCACCAAAGAACAAAATAAGATCACCACTAGACTCGGTGAAGCAATGCGATCCTAAAGGACCAAGCGCGAAGCTTGATACTTACTAGACGCGCCAGAAGCTCGTGGGGCGAGCTCACCGGAGGCGGGCGAAGACACCACCCTTGGCGATTCAGCGGGCGACAAGGATCGGGATGGCCAAAATGGGCGCGCACCGAGTGTGGTTCCACGGCGGTGAGGTTGTGGGCTCAAGGGCTTCTCCAGCGGCGGCGCTACGCCGTTCCCTCTCGGCGAAACAAGAAATCGGGCGGAGATAGCACGAACGCAAAGGAGAAGAAGTGGGTGAGCTCGGGGCTTTTATGAAGTCAGCGATGCCTCCCGGTAGGACACGAGGGCATAAAGGTGGCGGCGGCGAGTGCGTGGGCGCATGCGATTGCCGTGACTCGGTGAGGTGCGGAGAAGACGAGGTGATCTCGACGGTAGGGTCCACATCGGCCGAATGGCGGTGCGAGCCGATGGTTTGACTCGATCGACATCGCGCCGGCCGTTGGATCGAAATGGGCGGTGAGATTGGTGTATGCATTCGGACGGTCGGTTGCGCCGCATAGCGTGGATCGTTCGATTTGCATCGGACGGTCACGATCGATTGGACTCGCAGCAGTGCAGCTAGGCGGTGCGACCGAGTCAAGTCGTGCGATGCAGTTTGAGTCGGACTCGGTTCGAGCCGACAAGCGATGTTTTCGATTTTTGATTTTAAAAGCTGAGAGAGTTTAGGGAATTTTTAGAGATAGATCCCGAGCTCCAAAAATTCCGAAATTTTTATGGTAGCTACTTGAGACAGAGAACAACATTGCCTAAATTTTCCAGAACTTTTTATGCAATGAAAAGTTCTGCAGAAAATTCACAAGCATGCTGACCTAGGATTTGACCAGATTTTCAACTAGTTTGACTTGGCCATTTGAAATAGCAAATAAAATCTAAAAATTGTGAAATAATTCAGGGAGGTAGATAGGATGATCAAGATGATAGGAAAAATAATTTCAGAGGATGATCACAAGTTTGAAAGCTAAGAATCTGATAACAACAATTTCCAATCATAAGAATTAAATTCTAAAAATTGGAAATTGCTAGGGAAAATTGTAGAAAATTTCAAATGATTTGAAGAGACAAGAAAAGTTTTATTTCTCCTCAAAATTTTACATTTGAAATACAAACCTAAGTTAGGGTTGTTACAAATCTCCCCCTTACAGAATCTCGCCAGAGATTACGATCCTTGGAGGAGAAGAAGGATGGGTAATGCGCTCGGAGGCGATCTCCCGCTCCCAAGTGGCTTCATCCTCGGAGTGGTTTGACCACTGAACTTTGAGAACTTGATCACACGGTTCCTCGTTCTGCGTTCGACTTCTTGAGGATCTACGAGCGGACGCTCACGATAAGGCAGATCTTCTGCGCATCGATATTTTCCAATGGTGTTTCCTCAATTGGAATACGGAGGCACTTCTTCAATTGTGACACATGGAAAACATCATGCACCCCTTCAAGTGTAGCGGCAACTCCAACTTGTATGCAACGGCTCCACTTTCTTGATGATGCGATATGGCGACATATCGAGGAGCGGTTGCCCTTGACACCAAGCGGCGATGTCCGCCGAGGCGAGACTTTGAGATACACAAAGTCATTGGGTGGAAACTCAACTCACGGCGGCGGCGATCGCATAGCTTTCGCTCGGTGAGCTATGCGCAAGTGCTCACGAATCAAGCGCACTTGACTTTCGCCTCATTGATCGAATCGGGCCAAAGCGCCTTTCACGGTTTCGACCGGTTCAGCGGTGTTCTGCGGCGCCGTCCATACAAGGCCTCAAATGGTGCCATGCAGAGACTAGCACGGAAGCTGTTGTTGTAGGAGAACTTCGGCAGCGGTAGGCACTTCTCCCAATTCTTCCCATAGGAAAGAACACAAGCACGGAGCATATCTTCAAGCACTGATTGACGCGCTCCGTCGACCATCGATCCGAGGATGGTAGGCGGTCTTGAAAGTAAGACGGTACCCATGGCCTCATGAGATCGCGTGCCAAAGTCGGAAGTGAAAAGAGAACCACGATCGACACCATCGTTCGTGGCACACCATGCAAACTCACAATGCGGGATATGTAGAGTGCGCCAATTTCTGTGGCGAGGCGGTACACACCGATAGAAAATGTGCTACTTTTGTCAATCGGTCAATAACCACCCGGATAGCATCCTTCCCGAAGAAATGCAGGGCAAACGGTGTGAAGTCCATACCAGCGAATCCACTTCCACTCTGGTATAGGCAAGGGTGGAGGAGACTGCGGGACGCCGATGCTCGACCTTGACGCGACAACATATGTCACATCGGCCACGAACACGGCAATCTCGCGCTTCATGCGAGTCCACGAGAATCTCGGCGCAGATCTTGGTACATTTTGGTGGCCGGGATGGATGGACAAAGGCGAATCATGGGCCTCTGAAGAATCAAATCCGCAACTCGGGACCTTTGGGACCACAAGCCGCTGCCCAAACCATACGACACCGTGCTCATCTTAGAAACACGGCTATCCCATCCTTGATATTCTCGCTGATCGGTTCACACGACAGGCATCGCTGTCTTGCCTTGACTTGATCCACCAAGGTTGGTTGCACAACCAAGCGACAAAGGAACCATGTTCAACCAAACCCAAGTTGAGGCATTTGAAACTCGCAAGCGGTGCGGGTTCTTTGCTCTTGGATCATCAGTATTGCAATACACCTTTCGGCTAAGTGCATCCGCAACCACATTGGCCTTGCCGGATGATCCGAATACCCATGTCATAATCTTTGATCAATTCTAGCCATCTCCTCTGCACGAGGTTTGGATCTGTTGAGTGAACAAGTATTTCAAACTCTTGTGGTGAAATACACCTCACAGCCGATTCTGCGTCGATAATGCCGCCAAATCTTGAGTGCATGAACCACGACAAGCTCTAAATCATGGGTGGGATAGTTGAGCTCATGAGGTCTCAAGCGCGGATGCATAGGCAAGCCGCCTTGCCTTCTGCATAAGAAGCATCAAGTCCACGACGAGAGGCATCGCAATAAATATCGAAGCTCTTGTGGATATCGGGAAGAGTAAGGGGCGGGTGAAGTCAATCGTTGTTTGAGCTCTGAAAGCTCTCATCGCAGCGAGGACCACACAAACTTCTTGTCCTTCTTGAGCAATTCGGTCATTGGCTTTGCGATTTTGGAGAAGTTCTCGATAAAGCGCGGTAATAGCCCGCTAAGCCGAGAAAACTCCGCACATCGATGATCGACTTGGTGACCCCAAGATAGAACATCGCGACTTTCTTTGGGATCCACACTATGCCTCCATTGAAAGAACATGGCCCAAAAATGCCACTTCCTTCAACGAACTCGCATTTCTTTGAACTTCGCATACGGTGGTGCTCCGCAATTTGCCCAAAACAATCTTGGATGCTCGGCATGCTCGCTTGATCTTGGAATAGATAAGAATATCATCAATAAAGACCACCACAAATTTATCCAAATACTCCATGAATCTGAATTCATTAAGTTCATGAACAAAATGGAACATTGGTTAAGCCAAAGGACATGACGGTGTACTCGTCTGACCCATAACGAGTAGTGAAAGCCGTCTTCGAATATCCTCGAGATCGATCGACTGATGATACCCCATTCTCAAATCAATCTTTGAGAACACAGGCTCCGATCAAGCGATCAAGCAGATCATCAATGCGGGCAAAGGATATTTGTTCTTCACCGTCACCTCATTGAGAGGGCGGTAATCAACACACATGCGCAAAGTCTTGTCCTTCTTCTTCACAAAGATCACCGGACAGCCCCAAGGAGATGGCGGGACGGATGAAACCCTTTGCTTGGAGCTCACCAAGGCGCTTCTTCAATTCTTCTAGCTCATTGGGAGGCATTCGATACGCGCGCCGAGATAGGGCGATCGGGCAGCAACTCAATGACAAACTCAAGGTCTCGAACCGGAGGCATCCGGGCAAGTCTTCGGAAAGACATCCGAAAGTCGGATACTATGGGAACATCCTGAATTTGCAAGGTGGCCGCTTCTAATGTACATAGATCGACCCACTCAGGCTGCGAAAATCCGACTGTTCTTTGAAGGGTGGTGAGATAGACAATCTTCACGGCACAATCGATTTGTCCCAAATGTTGGGACAACCAATCCATGCCAAGAATCACATCGGACTCATTGGCCCGAGCGAGAATAAGGTTTGCCAAAACCCCACCCCTCGACTATGATAGGAACATCCCGACATCAAGATCGGCTCTCATTTCCGAACCCGAGAGCGGATGAGCAAAGGAACTCCCAAAGGAACAGTGAAGACCACTAGCAGCAGCAAATGATCTTGAAATAAAGAATGCGATGCTCCGAATCAAATAATACTGCGGCGGGGCGAGAATTAACAAGAAGTGTACCCATCACGACATCCGGCGCTCCGAGCCTCCTCGGTGAAAGGTGGTTAACTCGACCGCCGCCGCACTCGGGCTTCGGATCATCTTACGGTCGGTGGATGACCACTCCCGCCGCGTCCTCCATTAAGGCGAGGGCTGCCGCAACACTCGAGGGCGAGCATTCGCATAATGGCCCTTGTTGCAAATAAAACAGTAACCTCGGCGCCGGATTGCGGAGGCCGCTCTGTCTTTGCTGGATCGCAGCGCCGCGTGGTGAAACACGACTGCGGTGGACGAGAGCTGGTGCAGATGGCCTCGGCGCGGTGGAGCAAAAGAACGGGCCATCGGTGCCGCCCGGCCCGAGGACGAGTGAGGTGGCGTGAGTAGGCGATCGCCTCCCATTTGCGCTTGCGGGACTCGCCAGCGCCTTTGCCTTATGCTCGGCAACAATGGCCTTATCTACCAAGGCACGAAAGTCGAGAAGTCCACAATAGATAGCTTGTCCTGCGGCTCCTCGGACAAGCCATCCATAAACTTCTCTGCTAGCCTCATCGAGGCCACCTCCTGGAGCATAACGAGCGGTGATTGAACTCGTACAAGTACTCGTCACGATTTGCGCCCTTGCTTGAGCGCGAGGAATTCTTTCTTTTCAGCTTCATTAGGCCATCCGGGATGTGGGCCCGACGAAAGGTCGACCGAACTCCTCCCACGCGACCACATGGCGCGGTGCATGGCGAGATAGTTCTCCCACCATGAGAGTGCGGCGCCCTCAAGGCGGTGGGACGCGAAGAGTGCCTTATCCGTGCTCGCATCGAGCTATGTTGAGCTTTCGCTCAACCATGCGCGCCAATCATCCGCATCGAGAGGATCCTCGGAGCGGGCGAAAGTCGGCGGCCGTGCGGAGGAACTCGCAAGTCCCCGCAGTGCGGTGGCCGCCACCATCGGCGGAGTGGAGGTATTCCTAGCAATAACCTCCAAGATGCGCGTCGGTCCATGCGGTTTCGCTCGATCGGCGAGCACCTCAGCCATGGTCGGAGGAGGGGGAAGCTCCTCATCATGACCAGCCTGCTGACTACCACGCGTTCTCCCGGCCATCCTGTTTCACTAAGACAAGTTAACAATAGCCGGAAAACAAGAAGTCGATAACCCACTGCAAATAACTTACTAACAGCACAAAACAAACACAAGACTTTTAAGTTACAAAACCAATTGACAAAAATCAGACACTTAGCAACTCATACATATCTTACCCTTATGCTCCCACAATTTTTAATTAGACTAATTCTCTATGGTTCTCCCAAAGACTGATTCTACCGGTAGCAACTATCTTTTGAAAGGAAAGAGGAAAACCAAGTTTTAAACTCAAATTAGAGTAAGATAAGAGTAGAAGGCTAAGATAGGTAAGGAGTAAAATCGAGAATCGCCTAGGTTTTCATAAACCCTTTTATACTTTGAAATTAAGCTTTTTCAAAATATCCTAAAGACGACTATGCTTGGGTTGCTACGGTCAGAATGGCTCTGATACCAACTTTGTGAGGACTCCAATTTATTTGGCTTGTAATGCTTAACCAACCACCTGGTCCTAGCATCACAAGTCAAATAAACTGATCCTCGAGATATGTATACTTCCCAGAGAGCAGTATACGCACCGACCGTTGGATCTGAAATGGACGGCTGAGATTGGTGTATGCATTCGGACAGGTCGGTTGCGACGCAACGTGGATCGTTCGATTTACATCGGACGGTCACGATCGATTGGACTCGCGCGCGGTGCAGCTAGGCGGTGCGACCGAGTCAAGTGGTGCGGTCTGGTTTGAGTCGGACTCGGGTTCGAGCCCGACAAACAGTGTTTTCTGATTTTTGATTTTAAAAGCTGAGAGAGTTTAGGGAATTTTTAGAGATAGATCCCGAGCTCCAAAAATTCCGAAATTTTTATGGTAGCTACTTGAGACAGAGAACAACATTTCCTAAATTTTCCAGAACTTTTTATGCACTGAAAAGTTCTGCAGAAAATTCACAAGCATGCTGACCTAGGATTTGACCAGATTTTCAACTAGTTTGACTTGGCCATTTGAAATAGCAAATAAAATCTAAAAATTGTGAAATAATTCAGGGAGGTAGATAGGATGATCAAGATGATAGGAAAAATAATTTCAGAGGATGATCACAAGTTTGAAAGCTAAGAATCTGATAACAACAATTTCCAATCACAAGAATTAAATTCTAAAAATTGGAAATTGCTAGGGAAAATTGTAGAAACTTTCAAATGATTTGAAGAGACAACAAAAGTTTTTATTTCTCCTCAAAATTTTACATTTGAAATACAAACCCTAAGTTAGGGCTGTTACAAAAAGTCTTACAGGATTCATCATAATAATTTAATACTTTTCTCTCGTAGAGCTTACAACTATTATGCAATAATTCAATGTTCTATCACAACCTTAAAAATGCAAATGTATAAATAAAAACTAAGTGCAATGCGTGAATTAGATCAAATCAGTGAAGTATGAAGAAACTTCTGCCTGAATTGTTCCATGTCCATCTTTTCTTCTTCGGCAACTACGACTGCGACCATTGTGATGTCCAAAGAAGGGGTGATGGGGGCTGCTGCTGGGCTGTCCACATCCATGGGTGCAACCAATGACTGTGGATCCTCCGTGCCTGCAATGACAAGGTATGCCTCATGCTGTCCTTTGCCCTTCTTCTTAGACTTGAAAGCATCAATCACGTGCTGCGGCTCACGGCAAACGCGTGACCAATGTCCTTATGTGCTACATTTGTAGCAACTTTGGTCCTACTGGCCATTGGGCTTGTCATCGCGCTTCTTTTGTCCTCCCTTCTTGGATTGAGCATTTGGCTTGGTCTTGCGACCCATGACCTTACCCTTCTTGCCTCTTTCCTTTGAGTGAGGCTTCCTCACCTTGTTGCTGCTAGTGTTGACTTCATGGCCAATATTGCTACTAGACGGTTGTGAGATGTAGTTCTTCCTTAGAACTTCATCTTGAGCTTCCGCAACTTGTATGATGTCAATCAGTTCGGCATACTCCTTGTAGCTGTCTTGACAATATCTGTGTGCGGATTGCACCGTATTTGGGTGAAAGGTAGAAAGAGTTTTTTCAATCTTCTCCTCATCTGTGATCACCTTACCACAGAACTGAAGACTGGTGCAAATTCTGTGCAAAGCAGAATTGTACTCTCCCACGGTCTTGTAGTTAGTAAAACATAGATGTGACCATTCCTGCTCTGCCCGAGGAAGAATGGTGTACTTCAGCTTCTTGTACTGCTTCTTTAGTGCGGTACACAAAGCTAGTGTGCTCTTCTCTGCCATATACTCATTCTTGAGCGTTAAGCAGAGATGGTGTCTGAGGAAATGCAATGCTTGATCATTTTCCTCAGCAGTTGGAGTGACATCCTTCAAGGTGCCAAGTTTGATAGCAGCACGGAGCTGCTTGGCTCCAAGTACGATTTCAACATCTGATGCCTAGGTCAAGTAATTTTGGCCATGCCGAACCAGTTCTTCGAACTCCCGGTTCATAATACCAGTCATCTGCATATTCATGCAAAGATTTCATAAGATTACTGCTGGTAACTTGCATAAAATGGTTGCAAAAATTCTCATAATGTTCCCAAATTTTCTATGTATTTTTCATGATTTACTGCTATTTCAATGATTCAAAGCAATATAAACAATCCCAGATAATCAAAAATAGTAAATACAGTACATGAATTGCATAGAAATAATAATAAAAAGTTAAAAATGCTTCAAAAGTTCAAAAAATTATTCAAAAATTGAATTCCTGAGGCCCTATTCTACTGGAATATGAATTTTTGGCGTATTCTGCAATTTTCAGGGGCTAAACCGCTAATTTTCTGTTCTGGGAAAAATTTTCGTGCATTCTTCAGATTTCTGAGGCCTTACTGCAAAACAGGGATTTTCCTTTTCTTTTCTATTTTTTCTTTCTTTTCCGGCAGGGCCATGCTTTTCCTTCGGCTGGTAGGCTGAGCTAATTCCACAACCCATTTCCTTCAGGCCCCATCAGGCCCATTTGCGCCCCGGCCCGCTCGGCCGGTTCAAGAGGAGGTGGGGGTAGGGTTTCCCTACCCCCTGTTCACCCGAGTGGCGGCAGCGCTTCAAGCGCGGGCGGGTGGCGCCAGCGTCGCGTGCAAGCGGGAAACACCGGTAGCTCGTGTGGATGGGTAGCTCCGGCGGAGCGTGGCCGGCGTAACGCGGGCGGGGCCGGCTGTCATGCGGGTCAGTCGCCGGAGACGGGGCCATGCGGGGTGGCATACTCGAGCGGAGTCTATGGGGGAGTGGCTCGGAACGGCAGCCGGAGGCGTCGCAGCCGGCAAGTGCACAAGTTCAGTGCCTCTGCGGGAGGGACCGATCCGGCGGCGCTTCTGCAGGAGGACCTAGTTGGCGGCGGTGTGCTACGAGCGCAGGCGGCCGGGCATGGCGGCACCTCTGCGAGAGGCGGGTGACCGTGTGGTGATGGCGCGGCGACCATGCGGTTTCGGGTGGTGGCCGGCGGCGAGCATGAGGTGCGTCGATGCCTGGGGCTGCGGGCGACGTCATGCTGAGGTGGGTGGCCGGCGGCGGCGGCCCAGCTTCAGACCAACAGTAGCTCTAGGTCGGTTTCAGGCGACGGTGCGAAGGGGAGCCCGTGCGGGGGCGGCGCTGGCCGGCGGTGATGCGGCTGCAGGCCAGCGTTGGACCGGTGGTGGCACGGTCGTACGGGGCTACCCTTGCTGGGTATTTTTTTTTATTATTGTTCATGCAATTACTGTTCATACAATCCACCGATCGGTTTGGCCAGCAACTTCAAGTCGGCTCGCGGTAGATTAGAACATATTTGCAATCCACAATGCATTCATGATGTACTCTTTAATGCAATCTACCAATCGGTATTGTGTTGACTACTTCAAGTCGGCTCACGGTAAATTAGGGTGGATTTGCACCGTAGGATAAAATAATCTAGAAAGCAACAATTGCGGAATTGAAAGCGATCTAGAAAAACGATTCGATCTACGAGCATCGTTCTCGACGATTACCTTTTCAATCCATGCAGGCCAGAGAGCGTAGTCGTGCTGATAACGTATTGAGTAACCATCACTGACGAGTCCAGTCCGTGCGATTACCTTGTAGACAAGCGTAGAATCATAAAAACAATACAAGAACACAAGAACAAAATAGTATATTAAACACAGAGATATGAGGGGACTTCTTGTTTCTCTTTATTTCTCTTCTGTAAAACTGTAGTACAATGGTTGGGGTCCCCCTCTTTTATACAGGCTACTAGATGGATGAGGAGTCCACCATGGGCCAGACTTGCCTGGCTTGGGTCCGGTTTCTTAACAAAGTGATATGGTATTGAAACCTCTGGTGGTTAAGTAAGATGAAATTTTGTATAGCGGTTAAGTGGACTGACGAAATAGTTTAGGAGAGTAAAATATACCTTTTTCTACAATATATTAACAATTAAAGTTTATGTTTGGAGACCGTGTCGAGTCAAACTGCGCTATATGAAAATCAACATAGGGGGGGTTGTTTAACGAGACAAGGAAATGGCTGCAGAGCCTTCAAGAGATCTAATCAATCCAAGCTTCTAGTGGTTTATATTATTAATCTATGTAAAAATGTGGATATGAGGATTTTTTTATTAGATAATGGAATGGCAAGCCTCCCAGCCTCTGCATCATACGATGCACACAACCATAATTTATTATAAACGAACAAATCGACTTACAAAAGGCAAACCAAGAACTAAATGATAAACAAATTGTCATGCTGTGGCTAGCATCGGGAACAGCCCGCCACCGGCGACAGCTAGCTTCTCTTTCAACCAACACATCTGAACAGTAGCTGTGCAACAAGGTGCTTGAGGGTTAAGTCATCAAAGCGACGCCTCCAAGGAAGGACAGAAAACATCGCCAGATCCAACCAATGAAGGCCAGATCTAGGGTTTACATCCCGGCGAGCAGATACCGGTGCTATAAGACAACGCCTTCAAGAAGGACACGACGCTCGTCGTCTGGCCCAACCAGTGAAGGTCAGATCAATACTCAGTACGTTGTCGTCGCTAGATCCAACCACTGAAGGCCAGATCAAGGGTTTTCACCCCGGTGAGCAGAAACCGGTGGTCAAAGACAATGCCTTCAAGAAGAACACGACACTCGCCGTCTGACCCAACCAGTGAAGGCCAGATCAAATATTAGTACGTCATCGTCGCCAGATCCAACCACTGAAGGCCAGATCAAGGGTATTCACCCCGGTGAGTAGATGCCGGAGCTCCAAGACAACACCTTCAAGAAGGAAACGACACTTGTCATCTGACCCAACCAGTGAAGGCCAGATCAATACTCCGTACGTCGTCATCGCCGAATCCAACCACTGAAGGCCAGATCAAGGGGTTTCACCCAGGAGAGCAGGTATCGGTGCTCTAAGACAACACCGCAATGCATCCTCGATGATAGATCCAACCAGTGAAGGCTAGATCGCCACCACTGTCCAAATGCATCTATAAACCACAGCCTAGCACAACCGCGAAGCCATGGTCACATGCAGCCTCCACGAAAAGGAGGCCGACGACCACCGTTGGCCACACGCCGCATCTCCATCAAAACCCAACCGGGTCCGTCTCCCGTCATCCAGATCCAGCGCCAAAGCATAGATCCAGAATCAGAACCCAGATCTAGAACGGCTGTGCCACCACACTGCCTGCAAACGGTCGTGCCCCTCGCGCCACCGCACTGGCCGCCCTTCGCACCACCTGCACACGACCCTTGCGTCGCCCGCACCAGCCCTGTAATGCCGGTCGGAAGCCAACGGGCCACCGCGCGCATACAAAGCCGCCGCCGCCGTAACGCGCCGCGCAGAGCGCCGCCGCCGCCAACGCAGCTTCACAGGAGCACCGGCGCACCGCCGCCACCACACGGCACCACGCCGCTGCCGGCCGCGATGCACACGCGTCGCGCGCAGCAGCCGCGACTCGCACTGGCGCCGCCAGATCGCCGCTCATACACCGCCGCTGCGCAAGCGCCTCGGACTGGGCGCCGCCAGATCGCCGCGCCCATACGCCGCTCCTGCGCCTCCCGAGCATGGAACCGCGCCAGGAGGGAGTCGAGGACGATAGGGGCGTTCCGGATCTGCCGGGATCATGCCTCTGGTGCCGACACCAGCTCCGGCTTGAGCCCCCACAAAAACAGATTTAGAACCTCTACAAAAACGGATCTGAGAGAAAAAAGAACTGAAACTTGGAGAGAGAGAGAGGGAGAGAAAGAGGTGCAGAGGGAAGGCCCGCCGCCGCCGTCGTGTTGGCGACGAGAGCGGTGGAGGGACGTGGTGGACTACGGAGCTCCTTCAGGCTTTGATGGACGGAGCTCCTTCAGGCTTTGATGGATACTAGGATTGAGTAGATATTATGCATGTACTGTACATTCCCGAAAGTATCATCAGTGGCTGCTAAGAGCTGTATCATTCTCGATACTTAATTGACTTAATTGACTAACTCAAAGGAGTTCCAAAAATAAAAAAAGAAGTTTTTTTAAAGACAGATTAGCTCAAGGAAGTCGTCGTAATGGACAGATACTATATATCACTATTCGTTTACTGAAGTTAATTTGTCCCTATCCCATTTAGAATTTTCGAGATGACAACTTGCTGCCTTAGTTCAACTATTTCAGGGGATAAATAAATGCGTACATATAAAAAACAACCTGTGCTAGTCTATCCATCTCACCCTAATTCTAGAGGCCATGCCATGTCACTGTACTCATCTATACTAGCTATCATCTCACTTATCGACTCCCTACCTGTCCTAGTCTATCCATCTCACCCTAATTCTAGAGGGCATGCCATGTCACTGTGCTCATCTATACTAGCTATCATCTCACTTATCGTGCCTATAAAAACTTCAAACACACCACAAAAAGCACAGACTCGTAGAGAAACCCACCCAACAACCTGCAAAAATTCTGCCGACATGGAGATGGAGGGCAACCGCGGCATGGCGCCGGAGATAACCATCGACCCGGCGGCGAGAGGTGGCGCTGTCCGCGAGGCGAAGCAGCAAGCGAGCAAGGAGCCAACTACGCCCGGGACGCCGTCTCAGGCCACCGTGTGCTGCGGCGGCGCCGACGGCGGCAAAGGTGCGGGCTCCGAGGGCGCCGCGGCGCAGGCGCTGCCCGGGTGGAAGCTCGACTGCCTCTGCAGAGAGTCAGGCTTGCCGCCGGCGATGAAGGGGGGATTCCTCTGCTTCTGAACACCACACGTTAATCGTTTCATGGATCGATCGATGCTCTATGTTATTAGTACTTAAACTTTTCAGTGTGTGTCATGCATGCAGTTGTGGTGAAACCATATGTACGTACGCATCATACAACTCGCATAACAGGTGTTCGTTTACTTTTCCTTTTATGTAGATTGTAAACGGTCATGTTAAAGGCCTATGATCTTATACTCTAATAGTCTACTTGCATGCGACAGCATGCATGATTTTCTGAATGAGAAGGGTTGTTTGAGTTGAATTTAAAGCCTCCCTAAAAAAGCTCAGTGTTTGCTTTACTAATGTATACATTAATCGAAGTAGGAGTAATAAGGAATTTGTCGATATAAGAAAGAGGCAGTACTATGGATATGGGAGAGGTTCCAAAGAGGTTTCCAGCTAGGTTCAATTACAGAGCTCCCTGTCTGTTGAGAGCAGGCAATGCTGACTGTGCGGAAGCCAAAGTGCACAGCAAAATTGAAATTTTCCATGTGTTTGATCTGTAGGAATCAAAATATGACAAGGTCACAAAAGATAAGCTGCTTAAAAGGAAATGGAAGGGCAGTAGCAAATGTCATTTCTGTAATAAAGAGGAGGCAATGCCATATTTTTTTTTTTAGAAGAACAGAGCATCACCCCCAGTCCCATTTTTATTAAAATGAAACAAAGTCACAAGGTTTACGATCACTGTTAACGATACGACGACGAACATGCAGATCAACAAAACCAAGATACATGAATCAGGTGATATTGGCTGTATAATATGTAATTCCTTGCTGGTCTGTTAAATCAACACCTGAGGACAAATACAGCTTGCGTAACTCAAACCAGGAGGAACATCTACAGTTACATTATCTAAATCAAAACTTACTACAGTACACAAATACAGCGGTTGCAATCAGGTACTGCCCACTGGTAAGTAGGTACACTACCGAACAACAGAAGGGCAAAATTTGGAGGCATCTGGTTGGACCTGATCCATCACCCTTTTGCTAAATTTGCCAGCATAAGGTACAAAGACAGGTAGCATCTCATCCAAGTCCATCTCAACCAAAACGGCATGAGCGAGATCATATGTAGCAACGACGTCTCAAAGTATGTTGGTTTTGGAGTAGATGGGCAGCCAAGCGATCTGATGAGCTCTTCGACCAGCAAGACCTTGAACTTTTTTGGTGAATTCATGGCAACATTGTCGACCTTATGCTCGTAGATCTTCCCATTCTTACCCACCTTATACTCTGACGTGCCATCAAAGCGGCCATGACCATCCCATAGGACTCTAGGAATGCCATGGACAATCCAGCGGATCATAATTACATTCTCAACTGGTTGCCATATGCTAACAATGTCAATCCACAATGCCTTGAAGAAGATTTGGCCAGTAAACCGCAGCGCCCAGAATATCCTTTTATAGTTATCAATGCCCGCGAATGTATTGAGAGGATCTTTGAAGACAATATCATCTCTTGAGACAGTAGCAGATGGGTTAGGACTTAGGAAAGAACAAGAATTGGATAAATCTTCAGAAATGAATATACCATGAAAGACAAATTTATGCAGTGGTATATAGCCAACTGCCCCAACTATAAAATACAGCCAAGATAATAGAAATGGTGCCAAAAACTGAGGCACTCTAAAGCTGCCAAATCTCAGCGATTATCATAACTATATCAACCATTTATTGAAGTATTGTAATATAAGAAACTACAATGTATTTCATGGAACGGTGGTATGATGCAAGCTTCTCAGCACAATGAACAAACAGCTTATAGTAAAGTCAAAATTTTACCAGAATTATCTGAAAATTGAATAACATAGGCCTGACGTTTACTTGACCATCAAGAGCCAATACATGCTATTTGTATGTTATATAAAAGATGGTTCTGGGCTTCTGGCAACTGAAGTTATTAAATATTAAATACTATGCTGACTTGAGTTTATGTGATGAATAGATTTTCCAATTTGTATGTGTTCATATATTAGTTTCTACTAGCATATTTGTTCACAGCAAAGTGATAGTATCATGTATTGTTCCAGTGCATTGTTTTGGAGCAAAATGACGCACATCTTTCAAGTGGCTCCAAGGTGATTAAGATGCATAGAAGCTGGAAGCTAAAACAGAACTAATGATTTGGTTAGATCATTAGAGGTAATTGTGTGCTCTTTTGCATGCATGCAGAGTTGTTCAAATAGACTAGTACAACAAGATGGATTATTGTGTGACTTATCTTGGAAGCTTGTAAGCTTAATTATGTCTATTGCAAGTAACCTTGAATAGAAGCACAACAAAGTTACAGACAAATTTCATATTCTTCAACCCGAGGGAAAATCAAGATTATAGGTCACAACCCCCATTTATAGACTCAGAAAACCTCAGTACAACTCATCACTTTTTGTACAAATAACATGCTAATCTAAGAAGTGAACATATTGTTTTATTGACATAAGCAATGACCTCAACATATTTAATGACTAAGTAGAATGCGAAAGTATTTGTATGGATGCCAAAAGTGAGAATTTGTACTTTATATTCCTCCGAGTCAATATAGCCATTGTTTCCCTTTTTTCTTGAAAAGAAAAACGAAGGGGAGCATCCTTATTGGTCAGATGGAAGCATAATTAATGTAATTAGGATCAATTGAGACTAACCCGAGCTTGATCATTGTTTATACGACAATGAATGTTTGTCGCCTCACAGTGAGTACTTTTAAGAAGAAATACTAGTGGTTGAGACAATACATTAATGCTAGTTTCAAGGAGATTCTAGACGGCCAAAGCGGGAGCTGGTTTCATACTTGGTGCCTTGTAAACAGCGCATGTGTGGAAATTGTACAGAATTTGTAGCTACGGCACTCTAAGTTCCACACAATCAGTAATAAAGAAAGATCATCTTTATCCAGAAAGGTTCAGACTCAGCATCCATACCTATATTTTTCATAGTTCAGCTTTCTAGAAGTGTGTGTGAGTAATTAAGAATAGTGAGGCCATCACTTTTGCCAACAAGATAACAAGTTCACGGCCTTGCTTAACATATTAATTGTGCGAAAAATAGTGGATTGCAAAAAGGTTTATAACCTACATATTCAGATTCCGACAACAGGAGATTTTGTTGAAGTTCTGCTGTTCTGGATTGCAGAAATAATCAGCCATTCTTTGCTGGGAAGCAGAAATCTCAGCCTGGTCCCATTTTTAATAAACCGACCAACTATGGGATCAGTTCCAATTTGTCGTTTTGTTTTTGAACCTTTGAATTATCTTTTTAATAAATTACACAGATAGTAGAAGTTGTTGATCACATAGTTACCAGATTCGCTATAAAACCCTGCGAATCGCGAACCGGATTCGTCGAACCCGAACCGGTTTAGGGTACGGGGTTCGTGTTCGCAGTGAAAATTGGAAAAAAAAAGTGGCAAACTACGAACCCAAATCCCATACCGCAACTCGGACGAACTGCATTTCTAGTAACTATGGTTGATCATATTAAATGGTTGAGCTTCTCAAGCCGCAAATTGAAAAAAAAAGTTCAATTACGCTGCTAGTGAATGAGGTCATCACTGAAAGAAACAAGTTGGGAAAAAGTGCTTCCTGAAAGAAACAAGTTGGGAAAAAAATCGATTTCATTGTATTCAAGTACCCCACAATTCAATTGTCATAGACATTGAACCAATCCAAGACTCTAGGGGTGTAGCCTTTCCTGCAGGCAATGAAGTGGACTGATGGTAATTACAAGTTTAGTAGCAAGATTGGGACATTACTACACTAGATTGGATAGCCCGACCAAGCTTACTAAATTCAAATGGACCACCCTAGGACAAGCAAAACCATCATCGCCATACAAGAACTCCCAATTTGACCTAAGAACGTCTGGCAAAACTGCACATTTTTTTTTATCGCTGTTTACCCAATTCAACTGATGAAGGGAGCAAACAATGTTAAAGAATATTTTCTGTGCTGCAAAAAGGCAAAGTTTCGCTACAATTCACAGCAATTATCCACATGGTAAGTTCCACGGAATCGATAACATCGAAAAATTTCGCACAAACCTATAGATGTCGAAGCTGGGCTCCCGGTAAAACACGTCGGGAAGCTCTTCCCGCAGCGTCCGGATGGCGTACCCCATGTTCACGTAGTACCTCTGCCTTTCCTCCCCGTCCTCCTCCGGCCGCTGCCTCGGCGAAGGCGACTCCGACGGAGTCTCCGGGGCCGAGAACAGCGGCGGCGGCAGCCTCCTCTCCCGCACCGGGTCCGAGACTCTAATCACTACCTTCTTCTTCCCGGCCCCCTTCTCCTCCTCCTCCTTCACGGGGCCACCGGGCGCCGCGGCGGATACCGTGAACCGGGCGCTGCGGTCTCTCCGGAGGACGCCGGCGGCCGGGCGCCAGGCGCCGGCAAGGTTTGGGAGCTGAACAAGGAGGCCCATCAGCCCATGTGACATGTGAGGGAGGGTTTTTTTTTTTCCCTTTTCCCTTTTTTTTCTCTTTTTGGTAGAAAAAGAAATGATGTGTGAAGTGAGCTCACTGAGCTGCGAAGTGGAAAAGCTAAGGCGTAGCCTTTTTCATTTCTTTTCGAAACTTTTAATTCCCTTGTTTGAATTTTAACTGGAAAGGATATTCTTTTTGGGACATGCTGCCATGTGAAATGGTATTTTCCATGTGGATATTCTTCCAACTCGTGTTCTTTGCAGCTTTCAAGATTCCCAACTTTGAGCATGCAAACTCGAATAAAGCTCATGCATTGCGATAAAAGTAGAAAGCTTTGAGATTCTGTACGAAAAGTTAAACTTGTCTGACCTGAGTACCGTAAAACCTGGTAACGAAATCAACATCTCCTAAACGTTGTTACCAAAATTGTCTCTGTCTAAGCCATGTATAAACCCAGTCTTGTATGTCCTTGGCGAAAAGTTGATCGTCCAAATTTGATACTAATGGAAATAAGAAAGAGAAATTTTCTGTAGGCTGTGACTCTATTCACCACTTTTTTTAGAGGACCTCTTGCTTTCTTTTTTTTTTTTAAAAAAAAAGAGGATTATTCACCACTTGCTTTTTCAACATTTTGACTTGTTTGGTACTCAGTCCACCTGATAATCTAATATTTTCGCAAGTGACTCCTAACTACAAGAAAGAAAGCCTAGCCCATCTTTCAAACATTAGTTGAGCTGGGCTAGGTTTGGGCTATGTTGGGCCCTTATTTAAACTTTGTCACAAAGGGGCTGCCTTTTGGGCATAGGGCCTGTTTGGTTTGTAGTCCTGCTGAGTCAAACTAAATTTTTGGTAGAGCCAAAATCTAGACAAAGCTAATTTCTTGGCAAAATAATGGTGTTTTGTTTGTGCCCAACATGAACCAAATAGATTACCAAAATTTTAGAAGAGTTTAATTTTTGTTGTTTGGTTTAGAGCCAAGGTTGAATACAGATACTCTACCAATAAAGAGGTGAGATTACCTCCTATGACATGCAAAACAGCAAGCACTTTGGTGGATGATAACACATTGCAAATTTATAATGTAAAAATAATTCATTTTGGGATCATTTTCTATAAAATATATCTTCTGTGATAGAGGTAAGATTGAAACCATTTTTAGAAATAAGTTCACTTAAAATAAAAGTTAACAAAATTGGTTTCACTGTATTTGAAGTAAAAATGAATTAGTTATGTATGTTAGAAGTTTAACATACTTTTTAGTGTGTGAATAAATGGATTTCAGATTTTATAAATCTTTTAATAATTTTCTCACCGAGGCTGAGCTAGCCTCAGACGCTGACTGGTGGGGTCCAGTGAGCTAGCCTCAGACGCTGATGACACTGTAGCGGGCGGGGCCCACTTGGCAGCGAAAGCGAGAAGAGGAAAAGGGAAGGGGTCGCATTGAACCGTTCGATTTAGATCGAATGATCCACATCGATTCGGACGTTCGGACCGTCCGAAAGTGTTATCAAGATCGGATCATTCATTTTCAATCGGACGATCCACCTAGATTGGAGCGTTCGGGAAGTACAAACGTATTGCTGAGATCTAGCCGTTCAATCTCGATCCAACGGCCAAAGTGAAATGCGCAGGAGGAGCGGGGCGAGTGGGCTGCGCACACAGAAAGAATAGGGTTGGGCTGAGGAGGTTTCAGCCCAAGCACTGTTTTCCGATTTAATTTTGATTTAGCAATTGATTTAATTCTGATAATTCAAAATAGCTTTAGAAAATAGCAAATTAAATCCAAAAAAATATGAGAAAATTCACAGAAATTCTTTATTAATTTGGGGATGTGACATACATGCACACATACATACATGAAAATAGCAATAAAACAAATAGATTTTTAGAAAATAGCAAATAGGTTTTAAAAATTCTAGAAAAATTCACAAAAATTCCTATAATTATTTTGAACTTAATAAAAATAATTCCAACTTAAAGTTGGTTTTTATTTTTGTACAGTAATTATTTTTAAAGGTGATATATATTCTTTTTTGCACTAAAATATGTCAACAGTGATATTATTTTGTTGATAAAATGACAAGGAACACAACGGTTCAAATGGATTACAAATTGGATACTCGGTTTAGCAAATATGGCCATTTGAAATGGATTAATCAAACTAATGAAGCAATTAATGTTACTATTCCCATCCAACCAAGCATCACACGTACCAAACTCAAAGGCTGTTGCCTCACCAATTCACGGGCGACCATTTTGGCCACCCTTGCCCTGCCAAAGAATGGGGTTCAAAACAATTGGCTTTACCAAAATTTCAAAGGTAACGCCAAATTTTGGAATCAAATCAAATGCTAGTCAAATTTTAAGGGTATTACCAAATTTTGGTAAGACTTTTAATGGTTACAAACCAAACAGCCTCATAGTCCTAGTCAATCGTTGGGCGGAAACCGAAGTTTGATCCTCAATTCGAGGTCGCTGGGAACGGTGATGTCTTTCTCAGTGCTGGGAGCACGCCACCGCATCATCGTCGCTCTAGTGAGCTTCCTTGCTCGACACAAGTGTCATTTTCTTTCTAGAGCTTCGCTCATCTTTTTCTGTGCTTGTTCTTGCAATTGGAGCCGGGAGCTACATCACCGTGTTTTCTTTCTCTCTGGCGCACACGCCGATTCCAAGATGTCGCGGTCTGTCCTTTCCGATGAGTTTGGTTTCAAGCTATCCATGTCACATCATGTTCCATCTCCCACTTGTGCAAGCCCCTCGCTCAATGTCCTTGTTTCCGTAGCGAGTCGTCGAAACCGCATGTCTTCCCTATTTCAACCCGTCGCCACCATCTACATCGATTTTCGCCGTCCCGGTGAGTCTCAGGTCGTTTCCTTTTGTTTTTACCATCTCCCGCATGAATGCAAGCTAACACACATCTTCTCGTAGCTCCTTCCTCCCCGTAGCCCGTTGCTACCGTGAAGCCGTCGCTACCGCCCTGTTCACTGTTGCTGCACAACCTCTGACCGTCTTCGTCGTCGCCGACCGTAGTGGTGAGAAACTGGTTGTTCCCTAGTGCTAATGCGCTAGTTGGATTTTGGACTTGGTGTCGTTTTCCTAGACTTCACCGTAGCCACCCATCGTGGCTGTATGTCGCTAGCGTGACTCCGATGACCATTAGTTCTCGTGCCAAGCCTGTTAGTATCACGTTCGCCTGCTGAACCCAACGCGCCTAGCCCCTGGGTGAGAACCTGCTCCTTTCATAGAAGCCATCGCAGCCCGAGCCGCCCCGTCGCTAGCCGACGCTATTGCTGGCGCTCTAGTGGTCGCCAAGCATCACCGTCACCACCTTTAGCTTCGTCGTAGTGCCATCGTCCCATTTTGTTGCTTCCCAGGCCCGTGTCGTCGCCGCTCCACCACTAGCGAGCTCGGCCATGGTCATTGTCGCCCCCTATCTCCCTTACCCTGGCAGGTGGATCAAATTAGCGCTAATGATAGTAGTTATGTTAGTGAGTTGCTAATGTGTAGGACTGTTAAAGTAATTAATTAGATTTTAATTTAAACCCTTTTAAAATATGAGTCAATGACACGCGAGACCCACCAACCTGTAGACTCGTCGTGAACTCGATTCACCATGCACCCGACCCCACCTGTCAGCCTAATGGCGCAATAAACTCGTATTTTCTTTTAGAAAGAAAAATTAAAAAATAAAATAAAATACATGCACAATGTTTTCTCTTTTCTTTTTCTGTAATTTCTTAGCCGGACAAACTTCAAATGCTAATAACTTTTGCATTTGAACTCCAAATTGAGTGAAACTTGTTTCTATTTTTTCTTCTAAAATCATGAAATTTCATAATATGCAAACATATTTGAATTTTCTATCTATTTTAATTATTTGGCTCTTATTTGTGTTACTTGGCTTTTACCAATTAGGTACCGACGTCCCGAAAATCTTTGAGATCGATCTCGAGATAGACCAAGAGTTCAACAAGCAAGGCAAGCACCCCCTTTGACCATATTGATCCCATATTTTCACTGTTATGTATGTTGTGTTGAAAAATTATTATACATGCACGTAATTTTAGTAAAATTGCTATATTGGTAAGGTTGGTAATTATACCCAATTGTAGCATTGATCCTACATTGATTAATTGATGTCCTCACTTTTGTCACCCTAGTATTGTTATCCATTGTTGGTATATTGTGGAATTGTAGATGAAGCAAAATAGTTGATGCTTAGCCATGCATATCGATACTAGTTCTGCTAGGTCGGAAAACTTGATAATTGGTCAATTATTGAAAACACTTGTATATATGTTCATAGGAAGTACCTCTATTATTTTGATTAACAAATGAAAATTAAAAACTTGTTTTAGACATGGGCGAGTGTATGTTGAGACCGATGCAAGTGCACAAGATTGTGGTTTGTGGTTGTCTCGCCAAGGTCGCTAAGGACCAATCATTGTGCCATAGACCCAAGTAAATTTGTACAACCACACATGCCTCATATGGGGAGGCCCTAAAATAATAAGTTATTGTGTTATGGTAATCAAACTGCAGGTGGTAGATTGTAGGTTGAAATTGGGCTAGTGCGGGCATAGGAGAGGATCTCTATGTTCGTAGGTGCTTTGCGAGGACCGCAAAGCTCTCCAGCACAACATATGATTTATTAGGATTTTGGAGACTCCATATATTAAGAATGTATCATAGTGTGCTTTGTTGTTAGGACCTATAATAAAAAAGCTTTGTCATGAACTCTCAAATTAGGTACCTTTGGTATCACATGATATGGTTAACATGGTGGGATGTTTATGTCGTGTGGATAAAATTGTGCAACCTCTGCAGAGTGTAAATCTATTTGAATAGCCATGTCCCCAGTTACAGACACCACTTGGTTATATCTTATAATAAGTAGTGTTATGTTTTGCAAAATGGTTTGGGTAATGTATGGATAGGGAATCTATGCATAGCTTGTTCGGCAAAAGAATTTTGCCACTGTTTTGACTTTATGGTAGCAAGCCACTAGTTTCATTTATGCTATTTATGCTTTATTATTATTTGGTTATCAATGTCAAATGCTTTTACACTTGTCGATTGCAATCTATTACTCTCTATTGCAAATGGAAACTCGCTTTGTGCAAAATAAACCAGATAAGCTAACCGCCACCTTTGTCTTAGCTTGCATACTATATAATATTTTCTTAAAAGTCTTGTGGAGTACAACTTTGTACTCATAATTTCTTGTTGAACGAATTTAGAAGACTTGGATGACGACCCGTCGATCAGATACTTTTACGCTGCGGGTTTGGGTGATGTTGACGCTGATTACTAGGGCTTAACCCCAGTTGGTTGCCTGTGGGTGGACCGAGGCATACTTCCTTGTTTTTGGGGCCTCTTTTATCATTATTTCCATTGTCAACTTTATGCTATGTGAACTATTTGGCTGGTCAGCTCGTATGTTCTAAAATTTGGTCATGTATGACTTAATTTAGGTTGCTTATCTATATCGCGGTACTCTATTTTATTTATTTATGTATGGATGTGATATAAATATTGTTGAATGTGGGTGCTAGCTATTGATCATGGGACTAGCATATCAACACACATGTGGGTTTGGAATCCAAGAATTTCGAGTCCCGACAATTATTGTTTTATGATCAACTGAGAATTTTGGATAAATCAAATGCGTGTTTCTTATAAGAGGTGTTTGATAGATTTAGAAGAATTTATAGGAAAATTTTCTTTCTTCACTTATCTTGAAAGAAGACAAACACGAGGTCCAACCTCATGTTTAAAATTTCCTTTGCATCATCCAATGCAATCATTCTCTTCTCTTTCCTTTTCTTATTTATCATTGTTGCCGCTAGATTTTGGAAATCTAGGCGGCCATGTCATCAACATGGAACTAGTCAAAGAACTGTCAACGCCGAAGCATATAGAAGACAAGACAAGCAACCGAGAAGCAGCCATCAAGAAAGAGATAGCCAAGGAAAGAGATGCAGGAAATCAGGATTGACATGAAGGTATGAATCAAGAAAGGAAAAAACTGACGCAAAAGGAAAGTACCGAAGACGAACATGGAAAGAAGAAGAGATCAGGCTGATACGAGGGAATCACAATTCGCATCCATAATTGAGTCAAGCATATTTAGGAGTAGAACTGTAGAAGGGTCAGCTATATAAGCCCTGTACGTGTTGACGGGCAAAAGTGCACACGCCAGCCTGTACTTTTACTTTTGTGCATCTACTTTGTTTGTACCTTAGTAGGCCATAGCTAGTAGAATCTTTCCTCTGTAATTCGATTTTGATCAATATTGTTTCGTATCGACATGTTGATCAATCTTTGAGGTACGTCTATCCCCTATTTCGAGCGTTGTTCTTGTTCGTTATTGGTTTGCATCGATGTTTCGTCGAGGATTAGTTTTCGTTCAGGTTCACCTATCGTCAACTTTGCTGATTTGCTCGAAAATTGGCTGGCACATCACATACGCCACCAAAAAGCACCCCCGTAGGGATGCCGTGGTGCTGTTAGGAAATTTTCCGATGGCATCACACTCTTGGCACGCCCGATGGGACCACAATCATTTGATCAATCAAGATGCCGCCCAAAGCGAACAATAGTTATTATAGTGCACTGATCAAGCCGATGGATACGTCCAACGTCATCGAGTGGAACATGATCGTTCCAGAGATCGAAGAACTTCCATATGCTGCTCATGCGGAACTTCAAGAGAGGATAATGGAGTTACAAGAGAAGTTTCGGCGATGCTACACCATGAAGCGTGATGGGACTATCATCCCGAGGGAAGTAGATCTTCCCAATGTGGATGATTTTATACCATCAATCCCACCTCAACAACCTCGACCGAAGAGTGCGCTGACGAGTTTGTGAAGCATGTATCAAGTATCTCAAGGGAAACTCAACGAGCTTGTCTATCAATATGTGCATCAGGCTCTCATCAACCAATCTTCGACGTTCGTGAGTACTTTTGACCCTCTTCTTACTGCTCGTATGAAGGGTGTAATGCAGGCTCATCGCAATGCCAGATACTTTTTGGAAGCCTATTCCAGATCTACCATGATGTACTAAGTTTTCTTCAGACACGACGGATTTTGTGAAAAACATCTCATAAAAAAACAGTTAGGGAACTTCTGTGCCAAGCATGCATGTAACGTTCCAAAATTTGGATTTTCATAAATCTTTTGAGTAGTTTAGGTCCCTGAAAAATTTCACCAATTTTATTTGAATTAATAAAGCTTAATTGGGAATTTTCTAAATTAAAAATATTTAATTTGACTAATATAAAAATTAATTAAATAAAAATTTGTGTTATTTGGCTTCCTTATCTTTCAAGGAATTTTTGGGTATTTTTTGAGATTTTTTCAGATTTGTTTGCTATTTATTTGACCTCCTTAGTTTTTGGCCTTTTATTTTAATTCCGAAAATCAGCATTTTCCCTCTCCTGCCATATGCTACAGTAAAACGCGATTTACTGTTCATCATTTTCCTCCAGCCGAACAGAGAGCTCGTTACGTGTACGTAATGAATAGAAAATTTTCAAATTCCATATCTTTCTCCACAGTGCATATAAAAGCAAGCTGTTTGCGCTCATGCGTTCGTCTTGATCTCCTCTTCTATTCCCCCAAATTGGTTTCCTTCAAACCGATCTATTTTCGTCGCAATCTCCAGAAAACCGAGCTCCAACTGAAGGTTTTCTCCGGCGAACTACGCCTTCGTCCGACGTCCACCGGCCGAACCGTTTGCGGCGTTGGCTTCACATCGTCGCGTTCTACGTCATGGTTCCTTCCTCTTCGCCCAAAGATCACCGGAGCACCGTCGGCCATGTCAAGCCATAAAGCCAAAACGTGTTCATCACGTTCCTCGCTTCCTCGGTGAGTTTTTCCAAAATTCGATCGCGTCATCTTATGCCCCTCGTCAATATCTATTTTTCACATCTTTTGGATTCAAGTTTCATCCACCGTGCGCTGAGAATCGAGCGTTCTCTCGCCTCTTGTACGTCGTTCTTCTCCGGCCAATTACTCCGCAACCGTTGATCCCCTGCCTTCAACTCCACCACTGTTGAGTTCGCATCGCCGCGTTCTACGCCGTGCTCACCTCCCTTTTCATAGATGGTCGCCAGAGGTGGTACGCGCCCGTGTGGCCGCCACCGTCGCCGTTCTTCTCGTCGCTGCCGTCGCATGGAGCCGAATCTCGATGTCTGGACCGCGTCATCATCTCCGGCTCGCCGTTTCCTTTCCGTTTTGCCCCTTCGCCTCGCCACCGAACATCGCTACCTCCATGTGCCGAATGGGCCGATGTTCTTGGTACGGTAGCTTTTCTATTATCTCTGTTCTCCTGAATACTGAACTGGTTCAGTTATTCTTCCTGCTCTCTATTGCGTTCCTTTCCTCTTCTGATGTGTGAGTTATGCATCACCCTTTTCCTCTACTAATTCTTCTCTAATTTTTGTAGTACCAAATTCCTTGCCACCTTGCGCCCAAAAGTAGCAGTGCGTCTCTATTGTTTTCTCTGTTGAAACCGAAGTACATGCTGTTGCTTTCTATATGTTCTTCTTTTCCATCTAATTAATTTAAGCCACATATATCCTTCTTTTCTCTCTATGACGAATGGGCCCCATCTGTCATCCAACTAAATTAAGCCATTACATCTCCTCTCACTTACATGTAGACTCCACATGTCATCCAACTAATTAAAAACCCTAATTATTTCTCATTTACATGCGGGTCTCACATGTCAGTCAACTCTTAGTCAAACCCTGTTCATGAGCCTGGTCCACCGTGGACTAGCATATCTTTGTGGACCTGGTCCATAGACCAGTGGCCCACATATCAACCCCTAATTCTATTTTTGGGAATTTATTTAATTCTTGAAAAGTCATTTATCTTATTGGTCCCACTTGTCACTCTCTCTACCTTATTTCTAAAAATCCATAAATACCAGTCGATCCCACCTATCATACACTCATTCTTTTTCTAAATATTTTCGGAATAGAATATTCTGAGAATATTCTGTAGAGATTTTTCATCATTCACTACTACAAAACAAGCAATAGTAGACGCCTCATCACAGACGATTAAAATGGAACCGTCTGTTTTGGGTCTGTCGGGCCAGTATCATAGACGGTTCTATTAAAGAACCGTCTGTGATAGTATCACAGACGGTTCTATTAAAAAATAGTCTGTGATAATCTCCAGTATCACATACGGTTCTATTAAAAAACCGTCTCTGATACTGGAGATTATCACATACGGTTCTTGAATAGAACCGTCTATGATAATTCACAGACGGTTCTATTAAAAAACCGTATGTGATACTAGAGATTAGCACATACGGTTTTTGAATAGAACCGTCTGTGATAGTACCTCATCACAGACGGTTGGTGATACGAGCCGTCTGTGATATGTGATTCACAACGCGGGAGTTCGAAAATTTTGAATGCGTGCGCGGGAGTAGCAGGAGTCCTTATATATTAATAAGGACCCCCCCAAATCCAGCGTTACCTTTAGGCTCCCTTCTCCTGCCGCCGGCCCTCGTCCCTCCCGTTCGTCCCGCCGCCACCCAGTGCTCCCTCCGCCGGGCCTCCTCCTCTGATGAGGACATAACCCTTATGGATATAACCATATTTGCTATACTTACTGTTCCAAGTATAAGAGCTCGTACGTTTCACTTAAATTATCAGGTGTGCTTGTTTTTAGGAGTGTCTTTATATTATATGAACTATATGATGCTACCTAATAATGAAATATATATATGTGCAGCGCCATGTCACTTTTGGTCCAAGACATGCAAGCAGTTCGAGCTGGACCCGTTTTGGAATCCAGTTCGGCCTCCAGAATCAGCATGACAACATCAACTTAAAACAGGCATAACTTTCACATACGGAGTCCGTTGGAGGTCCACGAGTACTTGATTGAAAGCTTATTTCGTCCTCTTTCTAACGGATCTGGCCTCACCTCCAAATTTCCTTCTGGGCTGATCGTAATTATCAAAAGAAGACGTCATATCACTTGTTTGGGCCAATTTGGGCTTTGTAATCATACTGAACTTGGCCCATCTGCCGGCGGCCCACTTGGGGGTGTGGTTACTGTTCACATGAACAGTAACCTACGAATTTAGTCCTACCCCGCTGGTTCTATTAGATGTGCGGCTCCCCCTCCCCTATATAAGGAGGCCGCACCCATCTAGTTTTTCTTGGATTTTGTTTAGTTTAAAGTTAGCTTCATAGCAACTTCGTGTATTGGCTTGTGTCGACTAGACCAACCATAATACCGCTTCAGAATCCCAACTCAATTAAATATTTCAATCCTATTCGCAATTTCAGATTGTTTATTATCGTGTTCTTGCGTGCTTCTTCGGTGTATGCAGGAATCGACCTTCGTGGTCAGGTCAATCGGGTATTCGTGCACGGTTGATAACGACTTGTCAATCAGTTCAGCGATTGCGTGGTTTCGAGCCTTGCGTGTTCGTAGCTAGGGTCGTGAGAGTTGAGCGACGCCTACCGGACTTATCGTTCTCATCGAAAGATCGGGCCAACAATCGGACCTTCGGGTTCATCAAGTGGTATCAGAGCTTCAGTTGATCGGTCAGAATTTCCAGTTTTCTAGTAGTAGATTCGTTTTTCATACCTAGAGTCCAGAAAATTACCCAAAAAATTGTTGCATCTATCATCCCTGTCCGAACCCCTTTGAGCCATTGCAATTTTCTTTTCGGTATTTTGCTTGTTGAATCATTGGTTGCATCGGCTAGTCTAGTTGCTGATCTTTAGTTCTAGTTATTGTCTAGTTGGTCATTGTATAGATTGCTTCTCGTGTTTTCCTTCGCGTTGCTTGATCGTTCGTTGAGGGTTCTTAGTTTGTGCATCTAAAACAGAAAATTCGTGGGTTAGAACTCCTCTAATCCGCACCAAAAAATAGAAAATCCGTACTGTTGTTCATCTAAAAAAAGAGGGTTGCTGTGATATTTTTGGAGAATTCATGTTATTTGCGACTTACGGAAAACCTTAGGGCCGACCAAATATTAGAAGGAGAAAGAGGCAGCCGCATAGAACAAAAGCCGCGGTAGAAAAAAAAAACAAAAAGAGAAAAGAAAAGTGCATGAAAATTGGTAGAGACCTTCTACATATAACCAAAAGCTTCCACAAAAAATTTCAGCAAGTTTGGCTCAAGGGTTTGAAAGATATAGCAGTTTTAAATTTAAACCCGAGACGGTTTCGAGTACGAATAGGATTCCGTATCCGAGACACCTTCAGTAAAACGGGCATAACATTTGTATACGGTGTCCGTTTTTGACGTTCTTGTGCTCGTTTCGAAGCTAATGATGAGGCACATCTTTTCCATATAAGCCACTAGTTGCCCTCCAGGTGCCCTAGAATCGGCCATCTTCGGCCTCGAATTCACGTCGCAAGTTTTCGGTTTCTGTTTTTGCCAATTCTTTCAGTCTTCCCTTCAGAATTTGGGCTGCACCTCAACTGAAAAGTGGTAGATCTCGTCAAAACCTTTCAATACAAGCATATATAAGCCATATAAAACTCTGCTTTTTCATCGTTTGAGACTAACTATTGTTTCTGCTCAATCTAGATGGCTGTTTGCATTCCACCGATATTGTTGTCTTTTGTGCTCTACGTCGTGCGAACAATCTTGTGCCCTTTATAGAAGTTTGAGTATTTAGCTAGCGTCTCTCCTAGCACTTGTTGTGAGGCTTTCCCTTGCTTGCATCAAGTCACGTTGATCGTTGCATGTGCGTACATACACTTCTCTGCATAGGGTTTTGATTAGCTAGCTTTGATTAGGCTAGGATCAGCAACATTGGCTAGTACTTTGAACAATCTTTGAACTTGCATTAACTGATTTGATTATTGCTGATCCTTGCTACCATATTGAAGCCTTCCAAGCTCTACTTTCTACTAACTCAGCAGGTGTCGTTCCTCGCAATCGTTGGGCTAATCGCAAGTGAGAGTATCACGAACCAGCCACCGGTTGTACCATTTCCTTGCTGCATTGGTAAGAACTTGTAAGAACTTGGTATAAGTTTGAGTTTGTGTGACTTGATAAACCCCACCTCGTAGTTGATAGGAACATATACTTGTGATTTGTTTCCTTGTTTTCTACTAACAATGACAGGTTTGTTCAAGTTGGTAGATTACGATGTCATCACGGGCAGATTTGAACTCAAAGGGAAACAACTACCTGCATACATATTGCCACTCACCGCTGAGAGTACGTCGTTAGACTACTTTATATGGGTTAATATGTTGGAGTGCTATTTTGAAAGACAGGACCTTGATCCTTATGAGAAGATGACCATGGCAAGGACAACATTGATCGGTGATGTTCAACATTGGTGGTCGAATCTGAAGTACCACTTCATGTACACATGGGAGCAGATGAAGAAGAAATTACAACGTCGTTTTGTACCTCCACCACCCACAGTCACAAGGGAGGTGCAATCTAAGGTAACTAAAAATGCTGACATTGTTTTGGCTCCTACTCCATCTCCAGATATCGTCGAGACGCTTGAAGAAATGAACGATGATCTAGCGCATCTTATAGAGGAGAAGCTTGAGGTACCTACAATATATGATGAGGACGATAATGACAAAGGTACTGATTTAGTGCTACAGCAAGACATAGAGCAACCCTGTGAGTATATACTTGCTGTAGTGGTGCAATCTTTTGATATTCCTTGTGTTGACTTGAACGAACCATGTGCTGATCTGAATTCTCATAATTTTGCACATGTTGAATTAATTACACATAAGGAAGTATTGGATAGAATATCCCCTGTTGAAGCTTTGTGTTATATCATGCTTAATGATCCCATTAGTCTGGAATGTGCTATGGAGAAAGTTTCTAAAATTCCATATCTAAATTCTCCTTCTAGCACCTACACCTACTGTTTTAAGTTAATTGGAGATTATGGTGTAGACAATCAATTTTTTGTATATCGCATATGCATAACTTGTGATCACATGGATGAATTGAAGCTTACTGTTTTGAACAATAATTCTGGTGTGCTAAATCTTGTTCAATATGAGAGTAAAATAAAATTTAGTGCTCATCCCATGCCTATGTGTTCACCTTTTATTGTACCATCTAGTATGGACAATCTGAATGAAGATGTTGAATTATGGAAGAACTTACAAATCTTTTCACCATTGCTAGATGAATTTGCTATTGCGCGATTGAAATCTGATTATATGGATGAACTTTGTTTGATTCCAAAAGTTATATATTTGCCCATATGTGCTACCACTGCAAGTTTACAACTTCAAAGAGTTGAATTGCACAAATACTTCACTTATATTTGCAAAACTAGTTGCAATAATTGCTATGTGAGAAATTTTGTTTTGCTCATTAACATATATGATTATTCTTGGGGTAATAATACAATGATCTTTTATGCTCGCTGCTGTCGTCTAACATTAATTGTGCAACAACGAAGAACCGTTAAAACAGATGACATATACATATACCATGCATACACTTTGGCCTCTTTGTTACCCTATTTTCAGCTTATCAGAAGCCAAGGACGACATTGTTTTCAAGAAAGGGAGGATGATGAGGACATGACCCCTATGGATATAACCATATTTGCTATGCTTACTGTTCCAAGTATAAGAGCTCGTACGCTTCACTTAAATTATCAGGTGTGCTTGTTTTTAGGAGTGTCTTTATATTATATGAACTATATGATGCTACCTAATAATGAAATATATATATGTGCAGCGCCATGTCACTTTTGGTCCAAGACATGCAAGCAGTTCGAGCTGGACCCGTTTTGGAATCCAGTTCGACCTCCAGAATCAGCTTGACAACACCAACTTAAAACAGGCATAACTTTCACATACGGAGTCCGTTGGAGGTCCACGAGTACTTGATTGAAAGCTTATTTCGTCCTCTTTCTAACGGATCTGGCCTCACCTCCAAATTCCTTCTGGGCTGATCGTAATTATCAAAAGAAGACGTCATATCACTTGTTTGGGCCAATTTGGGCTTTGTAATCATACTGAACTTGGCCCATCTGCCGGCGGTCCACTTGGGGGTGTGGTTACTGTTCACATGAACAGTAACCCGCAAATTTAGTCCTGCCCCGCTGGTTCTATTAGATGTGCGGCTCCCCCTCCCCTATATAAGGAGGCCGCACCCATCTAGTTTTTCTTGGATTTTGTTTAGTTAAAAGTTAGCTTCATAGCAACTTCGTGTATTGGCTTGTGTCGACTAGACCAACCATAATACCGCTTCAGAATCCCAACTCAATTAAATATTTCAATCCTATTCGCAATTTCAGATTGTTTATTATCGTGTTCTTGCGTGCTTCTTCGGTGTATGCAGGAATCGACCTTCGTGGTCAGGTCAACCGGGTATTCGTGCACGGTTGATAACGACTTGTCAATCAGTTCAGTGATTGCGTGGTTTTGAGCCTTGCGTTTTCGTAGCCAGGGTCGTGAGAGTTGAGCAACGCCTACCGGACTTATCGTTCTCATCGAAAGATCGGGCCAACAATCGGACCTTCGGGTTCATCATCCTCCCGCCGCTCGTCCTCCCCCCGACGGCCGGCCGGCGTCTCCCCCACCGGCTCTCCTCCCCGCGCCGCCCCCATCCCGGCGCCGGCCCTCCTCCCTCCGGAGCCGCCTGTCTGTCCCCCCACCGGCTTCTCCTAGATCGAGGTATACATGTGTGCTTGAATATAGTTTTGTGATTGAATGTGTGCTTGAATATAGTTTTGTGATTGAATGGATGGGGAACAATGTGGCTTGATGATCTGACAAATGCTTCAGTTTGCAGCCTTTGTAGTGACTAATCTAATCAACGCCGGGGATATCGGGGAGGGACAGACCAACGACTTCCTCCGCGACATCTAGGAACTACGGGCCAAGGCGGCGGAGGCAGCGAAGCCCAAGCTGGCGACGCGGCCGAGAGGAAGGAGGGTGGGGATGAGGATAAGGATGTGCCTTTCGAGGAGCTCCATGACGAGGACAAGATCATGGCCTTCTTCAGAAGGCTCATGAGCGAGTGGAGCCAGGAGGTGGACGAGGTGCCGGAGGTGGAGAGGCGGACGACCAAGGGGAATACATTTAGTATTTTTTTGCAATTGAAAAAACTATCACAGGTGGTTCTACTTCCGAACCGTCTGTGATATTCGTATCACAGACAGTTTTTGAACCGTCTGTGATAACGCCTGTTATCACAGACGAACTTTTTCAAACGGTTCGGAAAACCGTCTGTGATGACGGTTCCGAACCGTCTGTGATGAGGCTGTGTGTAGTAGTGATTTCATATGAATTCCAATCTTCCGAGAGCCATATCTTCTTCATCCGAATTCTGATTGAACCCATTCAAGTTCCTAAATTCATCTAAAATCAATATCTACCTTCCAGTACCATTAAATTTTAATTTGGAGTTTATTTGATTTTTCTTTTGAATTTAGTTTGTTTTGCGTTTTCTTTCTCATTAGACGCCGAAGTCCCGGAATCGTCCGAATGAGCTGAAGATCAAGCAAGTAGAAGATTGAAGATAAAATAAGATCATCATTGCTAAGACAAGTTATACCTTTGATCATATTGAATCCTAGTTTTCAAAATTATTTTGATTCAAATTATTGTATTTACTTTAAGTAATTATTTAAATGCTTTTAGGTTTAGCTATTAATCCAATTTGTTATATCCACTTTGTCTATTGTATGTCATAATCTTTTGTCACCCTAGATTGGTTCATATTTAGTTGGTACTATGATATTACCAACATGGGTTGGTTAGATACGAGTAGCTGCTTAGCCATGCAACGAGTCATCATCATCACCTGAGTTGCAATTATAAATTTGACTAAGTGATTATGGAACTTTGTGATAAAACTGTGTGTGCTATGTATTATTACTTTGTGATAGCATGTGTTGCACTAAACCAACAGGGTGGGAAAGGATTTAGACTGAGACAAGTGGTGGATACTAAGTGATTGGTGGACTTCGTGAATGAGAATGATAATCTTTGTGTCATAGTTAGAAAATGGAAGTCTTGCCTTGGTCAATTAAGGACTTAACTTTGTGCGCCATTGAACTGAGTCTTACTGTACGACCACATGCCTGATGGGACGAGCCTAACTTAGTAGGTTATGGATTCTTGGCATTGGTTACTTAGGTTGTAGGTTAGGCTATGGGTGGAGGTGTGTGCTACCAAGTAGTCGCATCGCGGGACGGTTCGCCGCATCCCTGTCCAACGATGTGTGTTATGCCAAAGCAATTCGTTTGGGTTGGCATAGCGGTTTGTAAACACATTGGGAGTGTCAATGTTGAGATGAAATTTCTGAAAGGTTTTGTTGTGATCAGCTCTGATCTAGTTGATTGCATCGTGTGGGTAAAGTGTACAACCTCTGCAGAGTGTTAAACAATCTATTCGAATAGCCGCGTCCGCGGTCATGGACATGCTCGGGGATTTCACACGAGGGGTAGATTTTCATAAAACAAATGGGAAGGGACAGCTGTGTGATTTAAGTCATATGGCTGTGTGAAAGAATTTGATTAGGCTATGTGTCTTTGTGAAAACAAATGTTAAATTAATATTGTCTATTTGTTTTGAATTATGTTTTCAATCTATTATTCATATTCAATTGCAAATGTTGTATTTCTGCAAAATAACTACAGAAGCTATTTCCTTTGGAATAAGTCTGCATCTATACATTGCATTCTGTGATATGACTTGCGAGTACGGTTGTGTACTCACGCTTGTTGTAAAACTTGCGCCCAAATCTACAGAAGTGAAGGAATCGTCAGTCATCAAGGTCTACTTCAAGGATCGAGAGAACTAGGTCGCGCACCACCGATTGCTGTAGGCATATGGATGAGCTTCAGAGAGTTATTTAGTTACGTTCATTGCGACTTCATTGAGCTATTCGTCTTCTGAGGTATTAATTGTAAGCTTTGATCTTAAGATCTTTACTCTGATATTTATTGTTATTTGCCTATTTATTAGTCATCTTTGTATATGAAAATGATATTTCATCGATGTTGCCACTGTGTGCACTAGTGTTATCCTGGACTAGTGCAGTATACACAGAAAGTCCAATATTGTAATTTTGGGTCCCGACAATGCAGCAAGTCACATCGGTTTCTCCCCCGATGGCGCCATCTCGTCCGACTGCTAAGAAGATGTACGGGTACACGAATGGAGCTTTGGCTGGATCTCATGACAACTCCTCAACCAATGCCAATTTACTAGCGCCACCCGCCGTAGAAACCAAGTATCCACAACTTTCTGTTGGCGATACAACTAACCAAGCAACAGGGTGTAGCCAGCCCATGGCCAGGCCTTGGGTCGTCCCAGCCGTGGCCCAGCTTGTTGTCTCGCTCACATCAAAATTTTTGGTCTCATTCATTGATTTCACACGGGAGTTTGAGTTTGAGCCTCGAGCCATTGGTCCGAAGGCCTAGCTCCGCCACTGCCAAGCAATGCAGGCAATGGTCGTCCCTTCAACCAGTCAAGTTGCGTATGGCTACAATGGCCCTGCTCCATATGGCTCACAAGGCAATTCTCCTTGTCAGGTTTATCGGCCGATGGCACCAAGGCTACCAGAGTCGGCACTTGTGGGGATAGGCTGTTACAATGAATTGACATATGCTCAAGGGGCAACAACCGATTAGTCACTAGCAGTTTTATCAATAGCAACTGTTGGATTATGTGGGCCAAGCCCATACAAGAAGAATAATTCCTAAATTAAATCTCAAAGGCCCACTCATGCAAAGGAAGGTTGCATGTGAACTTTAGTACCATATTGCTAGTTCTAGGAGAGGAAGACCACCTTAAAAGGGATGGTGCACTCCTAGCCACTTGAGGCATGTGTGGGAGAGAACTAGAGGAACACACACGCGCGCGCTCGCCTCGCCTCGCCTCGCCGGGCGGGCGGGGGGGCGAGGCGAGGCGTGTGTATGGCGCACGCACCCTCGTGAATGGTCGCCAAAATCGGCGTCAGTGCTTGCGTGACGCGGCTTCCTTTGCGTTTTATCTTTTCTTTGTTTTGTGTGGCGGTGAATCGGATCGGTTCTGAGACTAATCCGTTTGATTCTGAGTTATGGAGAACGTGTGGCGCCTTGATCACACGTCCCGATTCTTCCATAAATATCGAATCGCGCGCCTCCATACGAGGCGAAATCAATCTAGGGTTTTGCCTCTTCCATTGTATGCGCCGCCCCACGTAGCCTACTCCGTCCGTTCGCGGCGTGCTGCCGTTCGGGAGAGCGGTCTCGAGCCGTCGCCTTGAAGTTACGCACCGGAGAGGCGAATAAGGTTTTGGGAAGCGCTCTGCGCGATCGCTTCGTAGCTCGGCTCGTCTTCCTCGGCGCTTTCGACTTCGCGAATCGTCATCGACCGTGTCATCCACACCGTACTGCGGTGTCACCATCGACAAGCGGTCGAGCAGAATCATCGATGCGTAACGGTCATGTTCTCCGTTTTAGATCTGTTCATGTTCTTTTCTGGTTGACATGACTAGATCTGTTATGCTGTGATGGTTATGTTATTTTGCGTGCATGATGTCATGATTAATTTATGGAATAAATTGAACCTACATGTGCTTATAGATTTAACAATCCAAAAACCTTATTTTAGGCACTGTGGTCTCACTATGGCTGGATTTGCCGATGCACTGAGGCCGGAGAAGTTCTCGGTGTGCACTTTAAGAGATGGCGGATCGGGGTCACTCGTGGCTTCTTGCTATGAATGTATTACAGGTTAGTAATGGCAAGCTGAAGGTATTCTTGACGCTTGGCGAGAAAGAATTTGAGGCGCCACTACTCTCTTTGTTGGATGCATTCTTAGTGTTCTTCTTGATCGTCTCATGCGAGGTGTATATGCACATGACAGGCGCAAAGGAGTTATGGGATGCTTGAATTCCAAATACGGTGCTCTCGATGCGGCAATGACATGTATGTCATGGATCAATTTCATTACTACAAGATGGTTAATAACCGTTCGTAGTAGATCGAGCTCATGAGATACAGTCCATTGGCAAGGAACTCGAACTCTGAAGTGTGCCTTACAGACAAGTTTGTGGTGGATGTATTATTGCGAAATTACCTTCTTCATGGAGGAATTTGAACGACACTCAAACACAAGAGACAAGAGCACTCTGTTGAGAGTCGATTGGATCTTTTGAAATTGAGGAGAAAGCTCGGAAAAGGACGCGTGTCTAAGGGTGATGGAGGCGGTCCAATGCCAATGTGGTACGAAACCCTCAAGCAAGAACAAAGGAAATTTGTCAAAGTCCAACAGACAACCAATTTCAAGAAGAAGAAGAACAACAACAATCGGGATGATAGAACTTGCTTTGTGTGCGGTGAGCACGGTCACATGGCCAAGAAGTGCCCACAGCGCAAAGGAAAGAAGGCACTGTAGGGACAGACTTCTAAGTCATCAATGTGACCATTGGCAAGGCGGAGATGGGGTGGGTATGGTAATTTACCTCTTGTTCTTTCAGTTAGTCAATCTACCAATTGGTGGATTGATACAGAGCTAATGTACATGTGTGTGTTGATATTTCGTTGTTTTCCTCTTATTAGGTCGCAGGGATTCCTCTGTCCTAATGGGGAATGGGTCACATGCTCTTGTTCATGGTGTTGTACGGTAGATCGAAGTTTACTTGGGAAAGATCGTGCGGTGAAGAGCGCGACATGTCCTTCTATAGACAAGAATCTCGTTAGTGGCTCCGTTTATGTAGAGACGGGCTTAAGTTGGTATTTGAGTCTAATAAAGTAGTCGTGTCTAAACATGGACATTTTATTGGTAAAGGCTATGAGTGCGGAGGCTTGTTCCGCTTTTCCTTCATTTACGCAATAAAGCGTGAACCATATTTGTGGCGGTGTGGATGATGAGGCTAACATTTGGCACTCACGTCTATGTCATATTAATTTTGGTTTAATGTCTCGGCTTTCGGTATGAATTTAATTCCAAGCGTTTCCATCACCAAAGGTTCTAAATGCCATAGGCGTGTGCAATCAAAGCAACCTCGTAAGCCTCATAAGGTTGCAGGAGAGAAATTTGGCACCACTAGAACTCCTGCATTGAGATCTTTCGAGATGAATGGAATGTTAACGAAGGGTGGAAAGCGATATTTCATGACATTGATTGATGATGCAACTAGGTTACATTATGTGTATTTATTGAAAGCGAAAGGCGAGGCTTTAGACTATTTTAGAATCTATAAGGCGAAGTTGAAAACCGATTAAGCAGAAAGATAAAAGACTTAGGTCGGATCGTGGTGGAGAGTATTTCTCAAGCGAATTTGACTTATTTTGTGAGAACATGGCATTATACATGAGAGGGCGCCTCCTTATTCTCCCGAGTCAAATGGGATTGCGAAAGGAAAAACCGCACATTGGTGACTTGGTGAATGCCATGTTAGACACTGCGGGTTTACCTAAGGCATGGTGGGGAGGCTTTGCTAACGTCTAATCATGTATTAAATAGAGTTCCTAACGAAATAAGGACAAAACACCATACGAGGTATGGATTGGGAGAAAACCATCACTTTCTTACTTGCGTACATGGGGTGCTTGGCGAAAGTCAATGTGCCAATAACTAAGAAAGCAAGCTTGGACCTAAGGCGTGGATTGTGTCTTTACGGGATATGCTAATCATAGTATTGCCTATAGATTTTTGATAGTTAAAGCGAGGTACGACATGCATGTTGGTACAATTATGGAGTCTCGAGATGCAACGTTCTTTGAGAATATCTTTCCAATGAAGGATACACATAACACTACTAGCCAACCCTCTGAAATAATTCCCAGTTCAATCACACCACAGAACCTTTTGAACATACACATGAACTTGTCAATGAGGAGGATGACGGTGGAGCTCCTAGAAGGAGCAAGAGACAAAGGATAACCAAATCCTTTGGTGATGATTTCTTTGTGTACCTTGTGGACGACACTCCCAAGTCTATTTTAGAAGCATATGCATCCTCGATGCGGACTCTTTGGAAGGAGGTGTCAGTAGTGAAATGGATTCCATTATCACTAATGCAACACAGGGAGCCGACAGATAGACCTTATGGGTGCAAACACTGTAGGATGCAAGTGGGTGTTCAAAAATAAGTGAGGCTGATGGTACTATTGAAAAGTACAAAGCTCGGCTTGTTGCCAAGGGCTACACTCGAGAAAGAAGGCGAAGATTTCTTTGACACTTACTCACTGTTGCTAGGCCGACCACAATCTGAGTACTACTTGCTTTGGCTGCCTCACATGGTCTTCTCGTTCATCAAATGGGCGTTAAGACAACTTTTCTTAACGGAGAGCTGGATGAGAAAATTTACATGGAACAACTTTGATGGATTTGTAGTAGAAGGTCAAGAAGGCAAGGTGTTAAAGCTGTTGAAATCTTTGTATGGTCTAAAACAAGCTCCTAAGCGGTGGCATGAAAAGTTCGATAGAACAGTGACATCTGCGAGCTTATTATCAATGAGCGAGATAAATGTGTATACTATCGCTATGGTGGGGGTGAGGAGTTATTCTCTGCTTGTATGTGGATGACATCCCGATTTTGGGACAAACATCAATGTGATAAATGAAGTCAAATTATTCTTGTCTCAAAATTTTGATATGAAAGATGCAGGAGTGGTGATGTAATTCTAAACATTAAATTGGTTAGAGGTGAGGATGGGATTACACTTTTGCAATCTCATTATGTGGAAAAGGTCTTGAGCCGTTTTGGTTTTTTCTGATAGCAAGCCTTCTCCAACACCTTATGATCCTAGCGTGTTACTTCGTAAGAATAAGAAAATTGCTAGGAATCAGCTGGAATACTCTCGGATAATTGGCTCACTTATGTACCTAGCTAGTGCAACAAGGCGGACATCTCTTTTCTTTGTGAGCAAGTTGAGCGGTTTACATCTAACCCGGAGATGATCACCGGAAGGCACTTGAGCGAGTGTTGCGCTATCGAAAGATACCTCGAACTTTGGACTTCACTATCTTTGGGTACCGTCGGTCTTTGGAGGGTTATAGTGATTCCAAGCTGGATCTCGATCTTTGATGAGATCAAAGCCACTAGTGGATATGTTTTCACTATTGGTAGTGGTCTTTGTTTCATGGAGGTCTTGCAAGCAGACCATTTTGACGAGTCAACCATGGAAGCGAACTTGCGGCACTAGACACTTGCTATTGTTGAGGCGAGAATGGCTACGAGATCTATTGATGGATCTACCTACGGTGGAAAAGCGATGCCGCTATCCTCATGACTGTGATAATCAAACCGTTATCGCTAAAGTGAGCAGTTCTAAGGATAATATGAAATCGTCTAGGCATGTCAAGAGACGATTGAAGTCTATCGAGAAATTGAGAAACTCGGAGTTATAACCTTGGATTACATCCAAGCAGATAGAAACACAGCGAGATCCTTCACAAGGGACTATCACGAAATGTGATAGATAGTGCATCGAAGGAGATGGGTATGAGACCCATGTGAGTTATCTATGGTAGTAACCCAACCTATGTGATCGGAGATCCCGTGAATTAGGATGCAGGAAAAACAAGCCATTAGTTAAGCGGAGGAGAGTAATTTCAACCCTCTCTATGTGAAGATGCAATACTCTCAAAAACTGCAAGGCAAGTTGGTTAAGGCCTTAATGTGTTCCATTGGCTCTCAGAAGCGAAGACATTATCCTGCAGAACGTTCTTGAAAGAACACACCTATATGAGCCCGACTGTTAGTCACAGTCTATGAAGATTTTGGGAAAATCTCCTACTAAGCTCATGAAGAGACCAAGGAGTATGACTTATACGCTCCAACCGAGGGGTAGCCTACTGGCGGCCTAGTATCAGTTAAGTCTTCAAGTGAAGCTTGCTTGCACCAAACTTGCAATTCAAGGCATAGTCCATTGTTCAAGTTGTGAGTAAGTGTAGCTTGGAGTTCTAGGTGGATGTTCAACATTAATTGGTCTCCATCGAAACACTGATATATAAACAGTACATTGGAATTCAGGCAAATCTCTGTGGGACCTTGAGATCTGGTGGGGGATTGTTGGATTATGTGGGCCAAGCCCATACAAGAAGAATAATTCCTAAATTAAATCTCAAAGGCCCACTCATGCAAAGGAAGGTTGCATGTGAACTTTAGTACCATATTGCTAGTTCTAGGAGAGGAAGACCACCTTAAAAGGGATGGTGCACTCCTAGCCACTTGAGGCATGTGTGGGAGAGAACTAGAGGAACACACACGCGCGCGCTCGCCTCGCCTCGCCGGCCGGGCAGGGCGGGCGAGGCGAGGCGGGGCGGGCGGTGGCGTGGCGCCACGGCACTGCGTGAATAGTCCGCCAAAATCGGCGTCGGTGCTTGCGTGACGCGACTTCCTTTGCGTTTTATCTTTTCTTTGTTTTGTGTGGCGGTGAATCCGGATCGGTTCTGAGACTAATCCGTTTGATTCTGAGTTATGGAGAACGTCGGCGCCTTGATCACACGTCCGATTCTTCCATAAATCTTGAATCGCCGCCTCCATACGAGGCGAAATCAATCTAGGGTTTCGCCTCTTCTATTGTCTGCGCCGTCCCACGTAGCCTACTCGTCCGTTCACGGCGTGCCGCCGTTCGGAGAGCGGTCTCGGAACCCGTCGCCTTGAGTTACGCACCGGGAGAGGGCGAATAAGGTTTTTGGGGAGCGCTCTGCGCGACTACTTGCTGTAGCTCTGGCTCGTCTTCCTCGACGCTCGACTTCGGCGAATCGTCATCGACTTCGTGTCATCCACACCGTGCCTGCAGTGTCACCATCGACAAATCGATCAGAACAGAATCATCGGTACGTAACGGTCATGTTCTCCGTTTTAGATCTGTTCATGTTCTTTTTCCTAGTTGACATGACTAGATCTGTTATGCCTGTGATGGTTATGTTATTTTTGCGTGCATGATGTCATGATTAATTTATGGAATAAATTGAACCTACATGTGCTTATAGATTTAACAACAACCTCTTAAGCAGCACACAATGGCGTAGGAACGGCATTGATCCAGTACACAATCAAGACCTGAGGATATATCTGTTGGGAAACCATGGGCCTGACCCTGCAGTCGGCCCATTAGTGGGCGCCCCATCCCAAACCCTAGCAGAGTCGTAGCCTATAAATAGGGGGTGCTATTCATTGTAAAGGATGGATCGATGGATGAAGAAATAAAGAGAAGCAAGAAGTCCCCCTACATCTCTGTGTTCTATCTCTTATTCTGTTCTTGTGTTCATGCATTGTTCTTACGATTCTACGCTTGTCTATGAGGTAATCTCTCGGACTGGACTCGCCAGCGACGGTTCCTCAACACGTTATCAGCACGATCGACTCTCCTCGCATCGAAAAGGTAACCGTCGATGAACGACACTCGTAGATTGAATTGTTTTTCTAGATTGCTTTCAATTCTGCAAATTTGGCTTTCTAGATTGTTTTCCTACGGTGCAAATCCGCTCGAATCTACCGCGAGCCGACTTGAAGTCGCCGGCCAAGCCGATCGGTGGATTACATGAAAGAGTAGATGATGATTGTACCGTAGGTAGTAGATGAAATCGCATAGAAGGCACCATGTGCACGGCACGCGCTGCAGCGGTGTCACTACCTCGCGATCGTTCACGGTCGGCATAGTCGCCATCACGTATCGCCACGGAGGCAATGACAGAGCCACGCCGCCAGCACGCGGCAAGCATACACATGTCGGCATGAAGCCGCGCCCCCGTTGCAATCTCGTATTACATCGCATTGCATCACATACATACATGGATGAACAGTAATCTCGAGAAAAATGCTCGCTTGAAGAGCGGCGGCGGCTGCCGCGCTTGGCCCCGCGCCCCGCACCATGTAGCGCGCGCCGCTTGAAGGCGGGCGGCGCCGCCGCCCACCGCCCGAAGTCGTTGTCGATCGCCTTGCGGCGCCGCGAGAGCCACCGCCACCACCTTGAGCACGGCCCGTGGCGGCTTGCCATGCACGCCGGCCCCACACCGCCGGACCACCTCGCGGTCGCGCGCCGCCGCCTTAGGCGCTGCCGAAGCGGGGGCGCGCGCGACCGCCACGATCGCCCGCGGCCGGCCGCATCGGAAACCCCGGAAGAAGAAGGCGGGAGGAGGAGGAGGCCACCGGCGGCGTAGCCGCCGCACCCATGGCCCGTCGCCTCCTCCGCCTTGCGTGGCGCGGCACGGCACCGCCACAACGCAGCGCCGCCTGCCGTCGTCGCGGCGCCGCCACAGCGCGGTGCCGCCACGAGCGCGAATAGACACCGCCGCGCCGCTTGCGGCGCGAATAGCGCCTGCGCGGCCTCTTCACGGCTGCCCGCCGGGTGACGACACGGACGCCGCCGCCGGGAGCCGCCACAGACGCGCCGCCGCCGCCACCGGTTAGAACCGGGGTAGGGAAACCCTACCCCGTGAACCCCTCTTTAACTGGCCATGTGGGCCGGATCTATGTGGGCCGGGAAGCGAGCGGATGGGCCGAAGAATGGGTGTGGAATACAGCCCGGCAAAGAAAAAAAAGGGAGGGGGCGGCTGAAAATCCGATTTTTTTTGCAAAAAGGCCCTCCGAATATACGAAAATTACACGCAATTTCTCTCGGCGAGATTTGCGTTTTAACCCACGAAACTTGATTTTAGCCAAAAGTTATTTTCCAGAGAAAAGGGCTTGGGAATCCATTTTTGCATATTTTGAAATTTGAAGCATGTTTATTCTTGTTATTGTTATTTCTATGCAATTTATTTCTTGTATTTCTGTTTTGATTATACGTAATTGTATATATTGCTTTTAGTCACTTGAAAATAGCGATAAATCATGAAAAATGCATAGAAAAATACTGGAACACGAACCTGGAGTTCGAAGAGCATTGTGAGAATTTTGCAACCATTTTATGCAGATTACAGTAGTAATCCTTTGAACTTTTGCATGAATATGAAGATGGTGGCATCACGAATAAGGAATTGAAGCCCGACCCGGCATGGCGATTTTGTATAAAATTTGTATCGATCTTCAATTACGTGGTAATGTAATCACGGATGAGCGAAGATTGATAAGACTTTCTACCTTTCACCCGACGCGGTACAATCAAATGCGCAACTATCGTCAAGACGACTACATGAAGTATCTGAATTAATTGACATCATGCAAGTTGCGGAAGCTCAAGGTGATGTTCTAGGAAAGAACTTCATCTTGCGACCACCTAGTAGCAATGTTGGCCATGAAGCCATCGCTAGCGACTACAAGGTGATGAAGCCTCTCACAAATGAGAGGAGCAAAAAGGGTAAGGTCGTGCGTCGCACATTATTGATGCTTTACAGTCTAAGAAGAAGGGCAAATGATAGCATGAGGCATATCTCGCCATTGCAGGCACAGAGGATCCACATCCATTAGCTGCACTTATAAATGTGAACGACCCGATGTGACCCCATCATCCCTCCCTTGGACATCGCGGCCACAACCGTAGCGCCAAGAGGAGAAGATCGCGCATGGAGCCGATTTAGGCAGAAGTTCCTGAATACTTCGCCTATTAGATCCAGTGCACGCATTGCACTCGGACCTTTTATAGAAACTTGCAGTTTGTAATTGAAGCAGAATTTTGAATTATTGAATAATGGTTGCAAGCTCTAGGAGAGCAAAGCATTAAATTCTTATTATGAGTCCTACAAGACTTATTTTCCCGTCTTTATAATAGCAAGTTACGTTCTGATATCTGAAGTGTTTTATTTATGTGTTGCTTGCTTTCTGCTACATATTAATGAAGTACATTATATTAGAACGCGTGTGGCGCCTATGGAGGAAGTGTGCTTAGCATGTAGCGGCTGCGAATACCATCTGAGAAAGCGAGAAATTTTCGGTCGATCGGCAAGAATGTTGGTAGTCTTACGACGATCGTGAGCGGCGATACTTGTATAATAGGCTCGGGAAGGGCCATAATTATACTCCCAACGGGCACAACTTTGGTCATTGAAGAAGACTTGTTGTACCCAGAATCGACTAGAACTCTCAAGGATATTTGCGCTAATAGTTTCCATGTAGAGACTGAAGAAGAGTATGGTACAGAATACCTGCTCATTACAAAGCGTGAAGAAAGTGAAAAATAGCATTAGAATATCTTCCTTCATATGAAATTGGGCTATACTACACTAATATTAAGGCACCTGCAGCCTATACTGCCTTGAAAACCGTATTTGGAAGCTCTGAACTTTTCTATCTCTAGCATGATAGATTGTGCCGTCTATGTAACAGCCCTAACTTAGGGTTTGTATTTCAAATGTAAAATTTTGAGGAGAAATAAAAACTTTTGTTGTCTCTTCAAATCATTTGAAAGTTTCTACAATTTTCCCTAGCAATTTCCAATTTTTAGAATTTAATTCTTGTGATTGGAAATTGTTGTTATCATATTCTTAGCTTTCAAACTTGTGATCATCCTCTGAAATTATTTTTCCTATCATCTTGATCATCCTGTCTACCTCCCTGAATTATTTCACAATTTTTAGATTTTATTTGCTATTTCAAATGGCCAAGTCAAACTAGTTGGAAATCTGGTCAAACCCTAGGTCAGCATGCTTGTGAATTTTCTGCAGAACTTCTCAGTGCATAAAAAGTTCTGGAAAATTTATGAAATGTTGCTCTCTGTCTCTAGTAGCTACCATAAAAATTTCAGAATTTTGGAGCTCAGGAGCTACCTCTAAAAATTCCCCAAACCTTCTCTGTCTTTTAAATCAAATTCTAAAAATCTTGTTCCTCGGGCCCGAACCCAACCTCGGGCTCGAGTCCGACTGCACACTTGACTCGGCCGCACCGCCTAAGCGCACCGTGCGAGTCCAAGCGATCGTGACCGTCCGATGCAAATCGAGCGATCCACGTCGCGTCGCGCAACCGACCTGTCGAATGCATACACCAATCTCGGCCGTCCATTTGGATCCAGCGGTCGGTGCGTTCGCGATCAAATCAAACCACCGGTTCGCATCGCCGTGCATCGGCGACATATGGGTCCCACTGCCGGGTTCTTCCTCGCCGACTCATTGCCTACGGAGCTCGTGGCGATCGCGCATGCGTGCCACGCGGCTCGTCGCCGCCGCGCGGGGCGCGTGTGCGCCTCCGAGGATCGCTGAAGTCCATCTACCTCATAGGGTCGTCCATTCCTTCGCGACCATTCTTGCGCCCTCTCCGCCCATTTCTTAGCCGGTAGGAGAAAAACTTCGGCGTGGCGCGCGCCGTTTCGAGCGCCGCTTGAGCGGCGACCGCACCATCGTGTTCCTCTTGCCTCGCCGCCTCCATTTTGCCTATTCCGGGTCCTTGGCGTCCAGTGGATCACCAAGGGCGGTATCGTCGTCTCCGCCTCCGGCGATCTCGATCCCGTGAGCTCGTTTGCGACCTGGTGAGTTTCCAGCTCCGCCACCTAGTCCCTTAGGATCGCATTGATCCACTGAGTCTAACGGTGGGCTTGTTTCTGCCTTTTGTGCATCGTTGCGGGCGTGCGACCAATTCTTCTCCAAGCTCGGTTTTCCGCCGCCGTGGAAATTCCGGTCACCTCGGGCTTTCTTCGTCGGCGTTATCGTGTGCTTCTTGCTCCTGTTGTTGGTGGCTTAAGCACACCTTCCGAGTCTTCTAGAAGTCCGTATCGCCTTCTCCGCGTGGACCGTGCTTTCTTCTCCGCCTCCGGTCGTCGTGAGCTCAACTCCGGTGACCATCGGACCCCGCGTCGCCACCACTGGGTTCGCAAAGTCTCTGTGAACCCGAAGGTATCACTCACTCGTTTTGAAACTCACTGGTTTGCGTGATCCGCTCGGCGGCGCGCGCGCGTCCCGTCTTGGCGCCGGTGAGCCGCCGGTGGAGTTAGTTTAACTCTAATCATGTCTAGTTTGAGTCTCTGACTTGTGGGCCCTGTTGGCTAATCACGTTTGGAGAATCTTTAATCCAACCGTTTTATTTCGCCTTGAGTCTCTGTCATGTGGGCCTGGAATGTCAGTTAGGGTCTGTGTAGTTTCCTTAATGCGCTTTCTCTGATGGGAAGCGTATTTCTCTGTGAGGGTATGTTAGAGTGCACTTTAGTAAGCGAAGGCGTATTCTCGAATCGCCGGCGTCGCCTTAAGCGTGGTTTAGTCGAGCGACTCGATCGGCGCCCTCGCGCGGCCCGCATGTCGATGGCGAGGGCTAGCTAGGCGTGGTGCGAAATGAAATGCGTGCATTTTAGATTTCGGAAATGATTTAGCATTTCTGGTTTATGTTTTCTGTTGAACTGTTAATTCAATTAAACTTGTAAAATGCATAACTAATTCAATTTTTATCCAAATTGCATGAATCCAGTGCTGTTTATTTTCATTTCAAATGTATTATTTACTAAAATTAGTTTCATCCATGTCTCTGTAGCAAAAATCTGTTAATTAATAAAATGATGTCTTATGTATCTTCTAGATTAGAAAATGCATATCTCTTTCAATATTTGTCCAAATCGGTGAAACCAATTTTGTAATTTGTCATTTTTAATGTACTAATTAATAGGATAGGTTTTATACACTGTTTCTGTTCATGAAAATTTGTTAAGTAATTAACTAGTGTTTTGATGTGTTTTTAGCTTAGGAAATTCATAGAAAATTCTTAATAACTTAAAGTGAATTCGTTCTCTGTTTCTGAAATTTTGTTATATCATGCTTAGGCTGCTGTGAAAAGTTTAGTGTGTTTTGTTGTTGTTGTATTGTTTGAGTTTTGTCGGTGTTTTCGTTCTTATTTCTTTGTTATGTTCGATCGTTGAAGCGATATTTGCGGCAACCACGAGGACGATCCTCCATAACAACTTGAGCAACGGCGAGCCGAACAAGCGATTTGATCATGTTTAATCGAGTATTTTAAAGATTAATATTTTGTTTTAATTTGTATGTATGCATTGCTTAATTTGTGTTAAATTGATTAGTTAAATCGTAGTTGCATATCTGTAGACAAAATATTGATCTCTACTACTGAGCTTAGGTTATTTCTTTGTGATTAGAGATCATTGGATGATCTCTTGTCACTTAGTAGATCGGGTCAACTTGCTTAGACATGTAGCTATCGGTAGAAGCTGGCGGTTATCGACTTTTGTCGGTAACCTTGATCACACAAAATTTACTATAACTTCATGTTTTAGCATTTTGCTATGTTTAATTGCAAAATTAAAAATGAAAACAAAAATGATTTAGACTTGGGCACAATGGTAAGGCTGGTGTGATCATTGGGTGTGGTGGAAAGGTGCCGAGTCGATTAAGGACCAGAGTTACTTGCGCCACCGTCTTGAGCATTTTGCGTGCTAACCACACTAGAGTATATGGGACCTCTCTTGACCTAGTACTTTGGCGTGTATTGGCTCCGGTCGCAGGAGGTCGCAGGAGGGACGGAGGTGGGAGCATGGTAGTTGTCAGAAAAGCTTTATCACGAGTGGGTAGTTGTCTTTTCGGCTTTACCATGTAGCGTATGGGTTTCTATCCATACGAGCGGCTCGTAGTTAATACACAATATTGGAAACAGTCTCGTAGGACTTAGTTGTGCCGACATACCTTGGAAGTGTGCTTTGGCTTAAAAGCGATGCGAAGTGTGGGTACATTGGTACACCCTGCGAGGTTAAAACTATTCGAATAGCCTCGTCCTAGGTTATGGACACGCTCGGATCGCCCGTAAGAACTAGACTACAACATTTAAATAAAAATTTGATGGGTGGTGCGAATCGGGATTCGTGCTATTGTTGTAGTGACTATTGGGATAGTCACTTCTAGGTTGTTTTATCTTTCGCTTTTGTTATTAATATCCGTACTGTTATTTCAATCTTATAAATGAATTGCAAACTTGCCCTTAAAACTGTACTACATTATTGCAAATGAAAATTGGCTTTATGCAAATGAAACATATGGCCCCCACTAAACAAGCCTGCATGTAGCATATTAAGCAGTGCGCTAGTTCACACGTCAGTCTTGCGGGTACAAAGACAATCTTTGTACTCAGGTGCTTTGCTTGATGTTTTTGTTGCAGAGGAAGAAGGTGAGCCTCAGGGTCCTCACTTCTGTGAGCTGTGTTGCCGTTTCTTGGACGACTAGTCTTGGCGGTCCGGTCAGATGCCTTGTGGGTGAAGGCACACTGATTGGCTTTGTTTATAGCCATCTTATGGCACTTTTGCTTCATTGTCTCTCTTTTGTTATTTGTGTACCTTGTGGCGATCGGCCATTATGCGTAATATCTTTACTATTTGGTTATCTTCCGTTTGTAGTGTGATGTTTGGACTCTATGTGTGGAATGGAGTTGATGTCTAATTTTGTGCAGGGGTGTGTATCTTGCTTTCGGGAAGTATACATATCTAGAGATCGATTTATTTGATTTGTGATGTTAGGACCAGGTGGTTGGTTAAGCATTACAAACCAAATAAACTGGGGTCCTCACAAAGTTGGTATCAGAGCCATTCTGACCGTAGCAACCCAAGCATAGTCGTCTTTAGGATATTTTGAAAAAGCTTAATTTCAAAGTATAAAAAGAGTTTATGAAAACCTAGGCAGATTCTCAGATTTTACTCCTTACCTATCTTAGCCTTCTACTCTTATCTTACTCTAATTTGAGTTTGAAACTTGGTTTTCCTCTTTCCTTTCAAAAGATAGTTGCTACCGGTAGAATCAGTCTTTGGGAGAACCATAGAGAATTAGTCTAATTAAAATTTGTGGGAGCATAAGGGTAAGATATGTATGAGTTGCTAAGTGTCTAATTTTTGTCAATTGGTTTTGTAACTTAAAAGTCTTGTGTTTGTTTTGTCTTTGTTAGTAAGTTATTTGCGATGGGTTATCGACTTCTTGTTTTAGGCTATTGTTAACTTGTCTTAGTGAAACAGGATGGCGGAGAGCAGCGTGGTAGTCAGCGAGTGGTCATGATGAGAGCTTCCTCCTCCTCAGACCATGGTGAGGTGCTCGCTCGGATCGGCGAAATCGCATGGACGAGCAGCGCATCTTGGAGGTTATTGCTAGGAATACCTCCACTCTGCCGTGGTGGCGGCCACGGACTCGCGGGGACTTGCGAGTTCCTCGTGCGCGACCACCGACTTTCTCCGCTCACGAGGACCCTCTCGATGCGGATGATTGGCTGCGCATGGTTGGCGGAAGCTCAACATAGCTCGATGCGAGCGCGAGATAAAGCGCTCTTCGCGTCCCACCGGCTTGAGGGCGCGGCACTCTCATGGTGGGAGAACTATCTCGCCATGCGGCCCGCGGGCCATGTGGTCGCGTGGGAGGAGTTCCGTCGGCTTTCGTCGGGCCCACATCACGGCGGCTGATGAAGGCGAAGAAAAAGAGTTCCTCGCGCTCAAGCAGGCGCAAATGCGTGACCGAGTACATGCGAGTTCAATCATCAGGCTCGTTATGCTCGGGAGGTGGCCTCGAGATGAGGCTAGCGAGAAATTTATGGATGGCTTGTCAGGAGCTGCAGGACAAGCTATCCATTGTGGACTTCTCGGACTTTCGAGGCCTTGGTAGATAAGGCCATTGTTGCGAGCATAAGGCAAAGCGCTGGCGAGTCCCATAGCGCAAATGGGGCGCGTCGGTCTACTCACACGGCCTCGTTCGTCCTCGGTGGGCGGCACGATGGCCGTTCTTTTGCTCCACCGCGCCGAGACCATCTCGCACCAGCTCCTCGCCCACCGCAGGCGTGTTTCGACCACGTGCGCTGCGATCAAGCAGCAGCGGCCTCGCAATCCGGCGGCGAGGTGACTTGTTTTATTTGCCACAACAAGGGCCATTATGCGAATGCACGCCCTCGAGTGTTGCGGCGATCCCTCGTCCTAATGGAGGGCGCGAGCGAGGAGCGATCACCCGCGACGAAGATTATTGAAGACCGAGTGCGGCGTGGTCGGGTGAACCACCTTCGGTGAGGAGGCTCGGGGCGCGGATGTCGTGATGGGTACACTTCTTGTTAATTCTCGTCCTGCTGCGGTATTATTTGATTACGGAGCATCGCATTCTTTTATTTCAAGATCATTTGCTGCTGCTAGTGGTCTTCCTTGTGTTCCTTTGGGATTCCTTTACTCATTCGCTCTCGGGTTCGGAAATGAGGCGATATGGAATGCCGCGGTGTTCCTATTGAGGTCAAAGGGTAGGATTTTTGGCAAATCTTATTCGCTCGATTCGGCAAGTGCGGATGTGATTCTTGGCATGGATTGGTTGTCCCAACACTTGGGGCGGTCGATTGTGCGGGAAGATAGTTTATCTCACCGACCCTTGAGCAAGCGGTCGGATTTTGGCGCGGCCGGGGCCACATCTATGTGCATTAGAGACAAAGCCGACCTTGCGATTCAGGATGTTCCCATAGTATCGACTTTGAGGATGTTTTCACGATGATTTGCGGGATGCCTCGGTTCGGGACACAGAGTTTGTCATCGAGTTGCTGCCCGCATCGCCCCAATTTGGCGCGTATCGGATGCCTCCCAATGAGCTAGAAGAATTGAAGAAGCGACTTGGTGAGCTCCAAGCGAAGGGTTTCATCCGCCCTTGATTCATCTCCTTGGGGTTGTCGGTGATCTTTGTGAAGAAGAAGGACAAGACTTTGCGCATGTGTGTTGACTACCGTCCTCTCAATGAAGTAGCGGTGAAGAACAAATATCCTCGCCCGCATTGATGATCTTTTGACCGGTTATGCGGAGCTCGGGTGTTCTCAAGATTGATCGAGATCGGGCTATCATCAAGTCGGATCGAGTGAGGATATTCGAAAGCGGCTTTCACTACTCGTTATGGCACATGCGAGTACACCGTCATGTCTTCGGTTTGACCAATGCTCAGCGTTGTTCATGAACCTTATGAATTCCGTATTCATGGAGTATTTGGACAAATTTGTGGTGGTTTTTATTGATGACATTCTTATCTATTCCAAGGTGAAGCGAGCATCTTGAGCATCTGAAGATTGTTTTGGGCAAGTTATGGAGCATCATTTGTATGCAAAGTTCGACAAATGTGAGTTCGGTTGAAGGAAGTGGCATTTTGGGCCATGTTCTTTCATTTGGAGGCATATTTGTGGATCCGGCAAAGTCGTCGATGTTCTATCTTGAGGCCACCAAGTCGATCAGCGATGTGCGGAGTTTTCTTGGTTTAGTGGCTACTATCGCGCTTTATCGAGAACTTCTCCAAGATCGCAAAGCGATGGTGAATTGCTTAAGAAGGACAAGAAGTTTGTATGGTCCTCTGCTTGTGATGAGAGCTTTGGGAGCTCAAGCGGCGATTGACTTGACTCAGTCCTTACTCTTCTGATATCCACAAGAGCTTCGATATTTATTGCGATGCCTCTCGTCGGGGCTTGGGTGTGTTCTTATGCGGGAAGGCAAAGCGGTTGCCTATGCATCGGCGATTGAGACCTCACGAGCTCAACTATCCCACCCATGATTTAGAGCTTGCTGCGGTGGTTCATGCACTCAAGATTTGGCGACATTATTTGATCGGTAACATTGTGAGGTGTATTCCGATCATAAGAGTTTGAAATACTTATTTACTCGGCGGATCTGAACCTCGAAGCAAAGGAGATGGCTAGAATTAATCAAAGATTATGACATGGGTATTGATATCACCACAGCAAGGCCAATGTGGTTCTTGATGCACTTAGTCGAAAGGTGTATTGCAATACTTTGATGATCCAAGAGCGACAACTGCGCTTCTTGCGAAATTCAGCGTCTCAACTTGGGTTTGGTTGAGCATGGTTCCCTTGCTGCCTTGGTTGTGCAACCAACCTTGGTGGATCGAATCAAAGCAACACAAACAATCGGATGATGGCGTGGGTAAAATCAAGCGAACATCGAGGATGGTTCGGCCAAGTGTTTCTGAGAAGATGAACACGGTGTTGTATGGTTTGGGGCGGCTTGTGGTCCCAAAGGTCCCCGAGTTGCGGGATTTGATTCTGCGAGAGGCCCATGATTCGCCTTTATCCATCCATCCGGGGCCACTAAAATGTACCAAGATCTGCGTCGAGATTCGGTGGACTCGCATGAAGCGAGATTGCGAGTTCGTGGCGGATGTGACATATGTTGTCGCGTCAAGGCGAGCATCGGCGTCCGGCGGGTCTTCTTGACCCTTACCTATTCGAGAATGGAAGTGGGATTACGAGGCATGGATTTTATCAGCGAGTGCGCCCGTGCTTCTTCGGGGAAGGATGCATTATGGGTTATAATTGATCGATTGTGAAGGTGGCCCATTTCCTTCAAAGGCGATCGAAGATTGATGTGAATCGGCTAAGCGGATCTTTACATATCCGCATTGTGATGCGCATGGTGTGCCACGAGCGATAGTGTCGGTCGTGGCTCTCTTTTCACTTCCGATTTTGCACACTGCAGGAGGCCATGGGTACCGTCTTTCCTTGGCTCGACCTATCATCCTCGGTGATGGTCGAGCGGGCGAGTCAACCAAGTTCTAGAAGATATGCTCGTGCTTGTGTTCTCTCCTACGGAAAGAATTGGGAGAAGTGCCTACCGCTTGCGAATTCTCCTACAACAACGATTTCGAGCTAGTCTCGGTATGGCACCGTTTGAGGCTTTGTATGGGAGGCGCTGAGAACCCGTTGAAGCCAGTGGCGGTGAAAAGCGGTTCTTTGGTCAATTCCATCAATGAAATTTGAAAGTCAAGTGCGATTGATTCGTGAGCACTTGCGCGTGCTCGATCGAGCGAGAAGAGCTATGCGGTCGGCGTCGCCGTGAGTTGAGTTTCGGCCAGCGACTTTGTGTATCTCAAAGTCTCACCTCGAAAGGTCATCGTCGTTTGGCGTCAAGGGCAAATTGGCTCCTCGGTATGCCGGACCCTACCGCATCATCGATAGAGTGGAGCTGTTGCTTACAAGTTAGACTTGCCGGCTACACTTGAGGGTGCATGATGTTTTCCATGTGTCGCAATTGAAGAAGTGCCTCCGTGTTCGGTTGAGGAAACACCATTGGAAAATATCGATGTGCGGGAAGATCTGTCTTATCGTGGCGTCGTTCGTATCCTCGAAGAAAGTGAACGCAGAACAAGGAACCGTGTGATCAAGTTCCTTAAGGTTGGTGGTCGAACCACTCCGAGGATGAAGCCACTTGGGAGCGGGAAGATCGTCTCGGCGATTACCCATCCTTCTTCTCGGTGATCGAGAATCTCGGGTGAGATTCTGTAAGGGGAGATTTGTAAGACCCTAACTTAGGGTTTGTATTTCAAATGTAAAATTTTGAGGAGAAATAAAAACTTTTGTTGTCTCTTCAAATCATTTGAAAGTTTCTACAATTTTCCTAGCAATTTCAATTTTAGAATTTAATTCTTGTGATTGGAAATTGTTGTTATCAGATTCTTAGCTTTCAAACTTGTGATCATCCTCTGAAATTATTTTCCTATCATCTTGATCATCCTGTCTACCTCCTGAATTATTTCACAATTTTTAGATTTTATTTGCTATTTCAAATGGCCAAGTCAAACTAGTTGGAAATCTGGTCAAACCCTAGGTCAGCATGCTTGTGAATTTTCTGCAGAACTTCTCAGTGCATAAAAGTTCTGGAAAATTTATGAAATGTTGCTCTCTGTCTCTAGTAGCTACCATAAAAATTTCGGAATTTTGGAGCTCAGGAGCTACCTCTAAAAATTCCCAAACCTTCTCTGTCTTTTAAATCAAGCGATCGTGACGTCAGATGCAAATCGAGCGATCCACGTCGCGTCAACCGACCTGTCGAATGCATACACCAATCTCGGCCGTCCATTTCAGATCCAGCGGTCGGTGCGTTCTTGATCAAATCAAACCACCGGTTCGCATCGCCGTCATCGGCGACATATGGGTCCCACTGTCGAGTTCTTCCTCGCCGACTCGCGCCTCGGAGCTCGTGGCGATCGCGCATGCGTGCCACGCGACTCGTCGCCGCCACGCCGGGCGCGTGTCGCCTCCGAGGATCGCTGAAGTCCATCTACCTCATAGGGTCGTCCATTCCTTCGCGACCATTCTTGCGCCTCTCGCCCATTTCTTAGCCGGTGGGAGAAAAACTCGGCGTGCGCGCGCCGTTTACGAGCGCCCTTGAGCGGCGACCGCACCATCGTGTTCCTCTTGCCTCGCCGCCTCCATTTTGCCTATTCGGGTCCTTGGCGTCGGTGGATCACCAAAGGCGGTATCGTCGTCTCGCCTCCGGCGATCTCGATCCGTGAGCTCGTTTGCGACTGGTGAGTTTCGGCTCGCCACCTAGTCCCTTAGGATCGCATTGATCCGCGAGTCTAACGGTGGGCTTGTTTACGCCTTTTGTGCATCGTTGCGGGCGTGCGACCAATTCTTCTCAAGCTCGGTTTCGCGCCGTGGAAATTCCGGTCACCTCGGGCTTTCTTCGTCGGCGTTATCGTGTGCTTCTTGCTCCTGTTGTTGAGGCGAAGCTTAAGCACACCTTCCGGAGTCTTCTAGAAGTCCGTATCGCCTTCTCCGCGTGGACCGTGCTTTCTTCTCCGCCTCCGGTCGTCGTGAGCTCAACTCCGGTGACCATCGGACCGCGTCGCCACCATTGGGTTCGCAAAGTCTCTGTGAACCCGAAGGTATCACTCACTCGTTTTGAAACTCACTGGTTTGCGTGATCCACTGCGCGGCCGCGCCGCCGTCCCCGTGCGCGCCGGTGAGCCGCCGGTGGAGTTAGTTTAACTCTAATCATGTCTAGTTTGAGTCTCTGACTTGTGGGCCCTGTTGGCTAATCACGTTTGGAGAATCTTTAATCCAACCGTTTTATTTCGCCTTGAGTCTCTGTCATGTGGGCCTGGAATGTCGGTTAAGTGCTGTAGTTTCCTTGTCGCTTTCTCGATGGGAAGCGTATTTCTCTGAGGGTATGTTAGGTGCACTTTAGTAAGCGAAGACGTATTCTCGAATACGCCGACGGCGCATATAGCCGTGGCGAGTCGTAGCCGACTCGATCAGCGCCCTCGCGCGCCCGCATGTCGATGTGAGGGCTAGCTAGCTGTGGTGCGAAATGAAATCGTGCATTTTAGATTTGGAAATGATTTAGCATTTACGGTTTATGTTTCTGTTGAGCTGTTAATTCAATTAAACTTGTAAAATGCATAACTAATTCAATTTTTATCCAAATTGCATGAATCCAGTGCTGTTTATTTTCATTTCAAATGTATTATTTACTAAAATTAGTTTCATCCATGTCTCTGTAGCAAAAATCTGTTAATTAATAAAATGATGTCTTATGTATCTTCTAGATTAGAAAATGCATATCTCTTTCAATATTTGTCCAAATCCAGTGAAACCAATTTTGTAATTTGTCATTTTAATGTACTAATTAATAGGATAGGTTTTATACACTGTTTCTGTTCATGAAAATTTGTTAAGTAATTAACTAGTGTTTTGATGTGTTTTTAGCTTAGGAAATTCATAGAAAATTCTTAATAACTTAAAGTGAATTCGTTCTCTGTTTCTGAAATTTTGTTATATCATGCTTAGGCTGCTGTGAAAAGTTTAGTGTGTTTTGTTGTTGTTGTATTGTTTGAGTTTTGTCGGTGTTTTCGTTCTTATTTGCTGTTATGTTCGATCGTTAGGCTTCGATATTTGCGGCAACCCTGAGGACGATCCTCCGCAACAACTTGAGCAACAGCGACGAACAAGCGATTTGATCATGTTTAATCCCAGTATTTTAAAGATTAATATTTTGTTTCAGCTGTATGTATGCATTGCTTAATTTGTGTTAAATTGATTAGTTAAATCCGTAGCTGCATATCCTGTAGACAAAATATTGATCTCTACTACCTGAGCTTAGGTTATTTCTTTGTGATTAGAGATCATTGGATGATCTCTTGTCACTTAGTAGATCCGGTCAACTTGCTTAGACATGCTTAGCTATCGGTAGAAGCTGGCGGTTATCGACTTTGTCGGTAACCTTGATCACACAAAATTTACTATAACTTCATGTTTTAGCATTTTTGCTATGTTTAATTGCAAAATTAAAAATGAAAACAAAAATGATTTAGACTTGGGCACAATGGTAAGGCGGTGTGATCTGTTGGGTATGATGGAAAGGTGCAGAGTCGATTAAGGACCGAAGTTACTTGCGCCACCGTCTTGAGCATTTTGCGTGCTAACCACACTAGAGTATATGGGACCTCTCTTGACCTAGTACTTTGGCGTGTATTGGCTCGGTCGCAGGAGGTCGCAGGAGGGACGGAGGTGGGAGCATGGTAGTTGTCCAAAAGCTTTATCTGAGTGGGTAGTTGTCTTTTCGGCTTTACCATGTAAGCGTATGGGTTTCTATCCATACGAGCGGCTCGTAGTTAATACACAATATTGGAAACAGTCTCGTAGGACTTAGTTTGTGCGACATACCTTGGAAGTGTGCTTTGGCTTAAAGCGATGCGAAGTGTGGGTACATTGGTACACCTGCGAGGTTAAAACTATTCGAATAGCCTCGTCTAGGTTATGGACACGCTCGGATCGCCCGTAAGAACTAGACTACAACATTTAAATAAAAATTTGATGGGTGAGTACGAATGCGGGATTCGTGCTATTGTTGTAGTGACTATTGGGATAGTCACTTCTAGGTTGTTTATCTTTCGCTTTTGTTATTAATATCCGTCATCGTTATTTCAATCTTATAAATGAATTGCAAACTTGCCCTTAAAAATGTACTACATTATTGCAAATGAAAATTGGCTTTATGCAAATGAAACATATGGCCCCCACTAAACAAGCCTGCATGTAGCATATTAGCAGTGCGCTAGTTCACACGTCAGTCTTGCGGGTACAAAGACAATCTTTGTACTCAGGTGCTTTGCTTGATGTTTTTGTTGCAGAGGAAGAAGGTGAGCCTCAGGGTCCTCACTTCTGTGAGCTGTGTTGCCGTTTCTTGGACGACTAGTCTTGGCGGTCCGGTCAGATGCCTTGTGGGTGAAGGCACACTGATTGGCTTTGTTTATAGCCATCTTATGGCACTTTGCTTCATTGTCTCTCTTTTGTTATTTGTGTACCTTGTGGCGATCGGCCATTATGCGTAATATCTTTACTATTTGGTTATCTTCCGTTTGTAGTGTGATGTTTGGACTCTATGTGTGGAATGGAGTTGATGTCTAATTTTGTACCGGGGTGTGTATACTGCTTTCTGGGAAGTATACATATCTCGAGGATCAGTTTATTTGATTTGTGATGTTAGGACCAGGTGGTTGGTTAAGCATTACAAACCAAATAAACTGGGGTCCTCACAGTCTAGGTCTTAGGATGATGAGAAATATAATTAACAATTCATAGGGACATAATATGAATATAAAGAATTTCTCGAATCAGGAAGATTTTGTGTGCCCCGCATGTGCCACCGGGAAATTAATTACTAGACCTTTTGCTCTGAAAGCGAATGATGAAGTCCCTGCATTCCTGGACCGTATCCACGGAGACCTTTTGCGGTCCTATATAGCCCCTGTAAGGGTAATTTTAGGTATTTTATAGTGCTCATCGATGCTTCCTCGGAATGGTGCTTACGTATGTTTATTGTCTACGAAATCATGCTTTTGCAAAGCCAATCTCGTAGATAATTAAATTAGAAATATTTTCACGATCATCATGAGAAGTCCACGAATGGACAACGCCGGAGAACTCACTCAAAGCATTTGATGATTATTGCATGAAAATGGGAATTAAAATTGAGCATTTTGTACCGCATGTCCGTACCGAGAATGGACTAGCGAACTTTGAAGAATTGTAATTTACCAACTACGTGTTGGGGACACATGATCTGCTCATGACAACTCTCATCAATTTTAGACCGTCGGCCTATAACATCCATCCACCTATACAATTAGCGCAAGGGTCGACCGAAAACTACTCATCTTGCAGTTTGGTTGCAAGGGTCATATACCTATACCACCACCATGTGACGTAATGGGTCTTCTCCAAAGTGCAGGATATCGTTGGTTATGAGACGGCATCCATAATCAAGTATTTGGACCATATGACTAGAGATTTGAATAATGCCCAATTCGGCGATAGTACATCGGATGAGGTTAGTTTCCGTCATTAGGGAAGAAATCAACCCTTGATAATAATGTCGGAAATAATTGAAGTCTAGAAGACAATTGAAATCGAAGATAATTGAAATCTATGCATATGACCCGCGCACTAGTGAAGCAAATATAGAAGTCCAGAAGATAATTGCAGTCCAGAAGATAATTGAATTGAAGTCTATAAGACAATTGAAGTCCAGAAGATAATAGATTTGCAAATATTTGCAAATCAAGCTGTCGAACCACTTTAGTGATTTGAAGCGTGACCAAGTAGCATTTGCACATCGCAATGCACAGGAGAGGGTTGAAATACCAATGAAGGTATCAGTAATCCGTCGAGGCCTTAGAAAGGGCGAGAACTCGGTCCCTCGAATCCGGCAACCGGGATGCACGGTGAAAAAGGATAAGAAGGACTTGACACACCGATCAAAGTGCCCAGAACCATAAGGGGAGCGGTTGAGACTGGCACGATATGGAACCTTCGAGAAAAGGCGTGCGCAGTGAACATCCCCATGAAGGAGACATCGGTATGGATGTGTGCGCACATCGGGGCCGAAAAACTAAAGGGACTTGCCCGCAATAGAAAGCGGCGGTGAGCAAGTAAAAGCATTAGAAGAATCGCCCCTTGAAGAAATAATTATAAAATTTATGACATCGGAGAGTCTTTGAATATGACAACGACCAATGTCGACATATACTTTGCAAAGAAACTTGCCACAATCATCAATCTTGATTGAGCACAGTATCGCTCATTGAATGAAAGAAAAGATCAGATTGAAAGAAGGCGAGAAAGCTGAATTATTCTCTTGAATAAAGAAGGGTGTTTGGGCATGTAAGCGCACGCCTCCCTTGTGCACCCGTAGAATCATAAGTGGGCATTTGTTCGAAAGAGAAATGAAAAGAAGCAAGGCTCGTTGCATAAGGTTTCATTGAACATCCGGAGATGATTATGAAGAAACCTATTCCCGATCATGGGCGAACCCCTTTTAGACATTTATCTCAATGGCGTGAACTTGAAGTTAGAATTGAAATTGATGGATGGGGTACGGCATACCTTTATGAAATATTGGATTCGGACATTGAAGATACAGAATGTATCAATGTCCGAACCAAGATAGAGCAAATAGAAATATGTGCGATGTGAAACTCGAGAAAGTCATTATGCGAACTTAAGCAATCGAGACGAGAATGTGGTATAATCGCTTGAAGCGACTTTCTATGCAAGAAAGGCTACACGAACAATGAGAATAAACCCTGTGTATTTATACGATGATCCCAGAATGGATTTTGTATAATCTCAGTGTATGAAAATGATCTTGGGCGGTGACTTGGGCGGCGGAGAGCTCCACGGCTGCGGTGACATCGATGAAGGAGTGACGCCCGAAGAGATTAGAGATGAGCACCGGTTCAGCGAAGAAGCAAGGATAACAGAGATGAACTCGGAACGATAGGAAGTTGATCGGAGCAACATCAATTCGACGATTTCCAGAGACGAGGGAAGAACCACGGCGGCGGTGGCTCGGCGGCAAGGAAACCAAGAGGAGGTAGGGGATTAGATGAGAAGGACAAAAGGCTCAAAGTGATGCGCTCGGAAAGCACGGAGACCTACCGAAGGTGTAGATCGGAAAAGGTGGCCGGCGATCGATTTTTCGGACGAAGCCGACAACGGTGATGCGAAGATGTCCGGCCAAAGATTGAGGAAGCACGGTGTAGCGCACGTTATTGCGAACCCAACGCCGGTGGAATCTTGGACGGAGATGTACTGAAGGCGGTGAATTCCGGAGGCGAAAAAGCTTCAATGGTCGGCGGTTCTTTGGCGATTGCGGTGCAAGAAAGACGAACTAGAGCAGAAAATTTTAGGGTTATGGAAGAGGAGCACAGGATGCACAATATGACGCGGGTGCCGCCCCTTTTATAGCGCCGGATGGGGAGGAATCCCAGATGAGCACGGCGCGGCCAAACGTGCTGGAGCTGGACTCACAGGAGTCCTGCTCGGGGACGGGTTGAAGAAGACGCTAGCGTGGCAAGTGACGGGACCTACCCGGCAGCGAAACAAAAGGAAAGGAACAAAGCGGCTCGGCTGGGCTGCCTCACGCACGAAGGAAAAACATGAGGCGGGCCCAAGGCTTTGCGTGGGCGCCCGGAAAAGAAATGGCAGGCTGAGGAGATGGGCCAAGAGGTGCGGGCCGAAAGAAAAAGAAAGTGGGCCAAGCGGCTGGGTTTCGGGCGAAGAAAACAAAGGGAGAAGGGAGGAAAGCGGCCGGACCGAAAGAGAAGAAGTGGGCTGGGGTGGGAGATTCGGCCCGAAGATTAATCTGAGATTTCATTTAGTTTTTCTTTTTAGAAAACAGCAGAAAACCCAAATAACAAATAGAAAATAGCAAATGTACTCGGAAAAATTCTAGAAAATATATCCAAGCACACAAAATCCAAATAAAATAGTTTTGATAATAGTTGATGTTGACATTATTCATATTAAATTGTTTTTAAACTCTGAAAATCCATATTAAGCTTTGAACTTTAGCAGAAAAATCCAAATGGTTATTTTTACTTTTTAAAACTTCAAAAAACAGACCAAATTTTTGGGATGTTATAAACCTACTCCCCTTAAAAGGGAATCTCGTCCCCGAGATTCGGGCTGACTAAAGAATAGGTTCTGATGTAGGTCTAACCTGAAGACTTACCAGAGGCGACGTTCTGAACTACTTGTGCTTTTTCTGTAGTGATGTGGTTCAGTCTTCCCCTTGAGGCAGTTGATGGAGTCCTGGTAGCTTGATTTGGAGTCTGAGGCACTCCTCTTCCTGCTCCTGGCAAAGAAGTCCTAGTTGGTGTAGCTCCCAAATTGAAAGGAATCGGTGTCGGCCCTTGCTTCTGCGGACATTTGTTAGCATAATGACCTGTCTGATGGCAATTGAAACAAGTAACTCCTGTGCCATGATTGGGGTTTCCCTGAGGTCGATTATTGTTGCTATTGTTGACATTGGGAATCCCTGTGTTGCCTGCATGCGACACTGGTGCTGGGGTTATGAACCCAACAGATGAATTATTGGGACGAAAAGCCTGCTGACCATTGGTTCTGGCTTTCTGTAGTTGATTTTGATGAACTACGTGTTGTATCATCTTCCTTTTGCGGGATTCATCCAACTCACGACGAGAATCTTCTATGAGTACAACTTTATCCACCATATGCTGAAAATCCACATAATCATTTCCAACCACTTGCACTTTCAAACTAGGGTTGAGTCCACGCAGATAAACCGGCGTGCATTATCCGTAGCAACATCTTCTGGAGTATAGCGAGAAAGTTGAGTGAACTTGTTGAGATATTCACCCAAAGACATGTTTCCTTGCTGTAGTTCGCGAAATTCATTCTTCTTCATTTCCACTATGCCATCTGGGACATGAGCTTGACGAAAAGCTGTTGAAAATTCCTCCCAAGTGATAGCATGGGGATCACCATGAGCTGCGGTGTAGTTCTCCCACCATTCTGCGGCTGTACCTTCCAATTGATGTGAAGCATAAAGAACTTTCTCACGATCATTGCATTAAGCAATGACGAGCTTTTTCTCCACTGAACGAAGCCAATCTTTTGCATCCAAAGGTTCTGACGAATGGGAAAATGTAGGTGGACGAGTTCTCATAAACTCTGATAGCTTGGAATGATGATGAACTGGCGGCAGAACAACTGCTGCTTGATTATTCTGACTATTTTGACTGTTTTGGTTCAATCAGTTGACTATTGCAGCGGTGGTCTGACTTTGCTGCGCCATCATGGCATTCATGTTCTGCATCATTGCACTCATGAATTGCGTCTGAGCTGCTAGAAGTTGTGCCATGTTTGGCTCTGGCTCCAGGGGCTGGTGACTTGTCACTTGCATTGACGTTGGCATTGGCATCCTCTGATTGAGTACGGCTCGAAGTATTGCGAGTATCAACCATCTGCGATAATCCTCCAAGGGTTTAGTAGATAAGATAGAAATGCAATGTAGATGAGGGAGAATAGCACAATAGATGAGATAGACAAGATAGAGTAGATGGGAATAGCCTAATTAGGGGAACACATTATACCCAAAGGCAAAGACAAGAATACATAGCTGAAGCGCTATGAAAGCACAATTAAACTCTTCGAATTAAAGCCTTAGTGTGACTGCAACATAATGCTTGACAGCAAAACTGCGGCTCCCACTTACACACAACCCAAATAAAGACTTATTGTAACAATGATCTAAAAGCGCTACTAAAGACTCTAATCTGATGGCTTCTACATTGGACTAGAGAACAAAGACTCTTCAAACTCAACTGGAACGAAGTGACGAAGATACTCTTGATGATTGCTGGTGATTTGACTTCTTCTTCCGGACTAGAGAAATTTATGAGGCGAGAGAGTCAATTTAAGATTATAAAACAACATTCAGCAAAGGCAAGAGATAAGATCTTTGGCACAAGATGAGAAAAAGAAATAGAGTAGGATAAGAATAGAATAGACTCAGATGAGAATAGAACCAGAAGAGATGAGAAAACAACAACTACCCAGGTCAAATTAAGTTGATTTGATTTAGAAAATAAGTTTTGAACCTTTTAGCTAAAACGACCATGCTAACTAAGGTTGCGTTCTATAGTCGATATGGCTCTGATACCACCTCTGTCGGGACCCGAAAATACATCTCAAGAACCCTCTGTGTATTCTGAACTAGTCCCAGGTCAGTAGCTAGGTCACACAGGAAACAATGGTGAAATACCATCCATTTATTCGATTTAACTAAAAAGATCTCAAAGTAACAAATAAAAATAATAACTAGACCTTATGGTCAACGTTTACTTAACTTGCCACACAGGGCTAAAGAAACAAATAAACACTTACAGCGGAACGAAATTCTTCAAATGGCCAATCAACATGCCCACAAGCAATCGAGTGGAGAACGCATCCTAATCCGCAAAACCTTCATGGTACTCTTCCTGGTAGAACTCGGAGTTCCCTGGTTCTTCTGTGGAGATTAAGCAACACAGGGCGCAAAGCCATGAGTACTTTGAATATACTCAGCAAGCCGTGGGGAAATGTATGCAAATAGTATTCATGCATGGCTTGAACAACGGTTAGCTGTATGGCTCTTTTGCAGAAAACAACATTTACGATAAATACAATAAATGGATTGAAATGCGTAATTGAAAATAATAATAAGTAATTAAACAATTTCTTTGAATCAACCAGTGAACTTCCCATTCACTTCCCAACCAAACCAACGATAAGTGAATTCCCCATTCACCAATCGACACAAACCACCAAGTGAATGACCTTTTCACCAAACGAACATTATATTCATCAAGTGAACTTTCCATCCACACTTCGACACATTTTTGAAGAAACTCTAACTCCCGTGTGAAATCCCCAGGCACGTCCATAACCGCGGACACCGCTATTCGAATAGTTTTACACTCTGCAGAGGTTGTACAGCTTGACCCACAAGAGATAGATCAATTTATAATGTCCGTTTAACACACTTCCGAGGTGTGCGACTAAGTGATCATCACAAGGCTTTTACAAAGCTCCTTCTTAACCCAGTTCTGCTCGCTAAGGTTTCAACACTGAATGTCTTTCCGACCAGACAGGGCCCCCCCTCTTGCGCCACCGTGAGAATATGTTTCCCATAACTCACACTTCACATGACAGAACCGAAATTAAGACATTGCTAATTAGTCAGCCAGGCCCGTCCCATCAGGCATGTGGTTGTACGGTTAAGGCCCAGTTCAATGGCGCACAAGATTAAGTCCTTGACAAGTTACTCAGGCGAGTCTACCACAAACCCACAGCATGTTCAATCCACATCCCTACTATCCACCAACCATTCACCCAAGCGAAAACCATTTTATCTAACCAAAACCAATGACATACCCTGTCATGGCTCCCAAATTTTAACAAGAGTGGCTCACCACCACGATCCCACAAATCATTAAGTCAAAATTAATCACTAAGACACATGTGATGACGAACCCATCGTAACTAAGCTGAACTAAGCATTGATACGATACCCATGTTGTCAATACAAATATGTCCAACTAAAATTACCCATGCTAAGGTGACAAAGGATTCATGGCATTCAAATAATCAATGGAGGCATAATGACAACAGGTAATAACTATACCCAAAGCAATTTGTATAAAGATAGCATGCAATTGTATAAAATAATATACTTTTGAAATCATAGGTTCAATATGATCAAAGGACCACGACTTGCCTGGGAATAAATCATGTGATTGATCTTGATCTTGGTATGCTACTCCTTGCTCAAAGCTTCCCGAAGTATCGACGTCTACTCGCAAACAAGCAAATAAACCAAATAAATAAATAATAGAGAGAAAACAAACTCTAAAAATTTAATAAAAAATCTCAGATAAATAGATCTGGAATTTAGATAAATTTAGGAATTTGAATGGACTCAATCGGAGTTCGGATGCAAAAGATATGGGCTTTGGAAGATTGAAATCATATAAAATACTGAAAATCAAAATTTAGTGATTTACTGAATTACTTTTCTGAAGGAAAAGATAATTATGACATCAACTGACGTCATCAAGGAAATTCAGCCGAAAAAGAAATAAAAGGAATTGAATTTGATAGGTGGGCCCACTGGTCATTGAGTCGGTGCATGGTGAACTGGATCCATGGACCTTTGGCTCGGGTGGACTTTTTGATCCGCCACTTGGACTCCATGTGGCTAATGACTGGATGCCAAACAAGCAGAATGATTGAGATGGCATTCTGATTTGGAAGGCCACATCAGCAAGGAGGGAAAAACGAAGGAGAAGCAGGGGCAGCCATGGCCGGCGATGGAGTTGACAGCGTCGACGGCGAACCACAGCGAGCGAGCTTTGGCGAAGTATCAAAACGGGATGCTGAGGAGACGGCGATGTTCTGGGAGGTGGTTCTGCAGCAAGGGCGGCAAGGGCTCGCCGGCGGCGGTGACTTGGGCGGCGGAGAGCTCCACGACTGCGGCGACATCGATGAAGGAGTGACGCCCGAAGAGATTAGAGGTGAGCACCGGTTCAGCGAAGAAGCAAGGATCACAGAGATGAACTCGGAACGATAGGAAGTTGACCGGAGCAACATCAATTCGACGATGTCCAGAGACGAGGGAAGAACCACGGCGGCGGCGACTCGGCGGCAAGGAAACCAAGAGGAGGTAGGGGATTAGATGAGAAGGACAAAAGGCTCAAAGTGATGCGCTCGGAAAGCACGGAGACCTACCGAAGGTCTAGATCGGAAGGTGGGCGGCCGTTTTTGGACGGCCGACAACGGTGATGCGAAGATGTCGGCCAAAGATTGAGGAAGCACGGTGTAGCGCACGTTATTGTGAACCCAACGCCGGTGGAATCTTGGACGGAGATGTACTGAAGGCGGTGAATTCCGGCGGTGAAAAAGCTTCAATGGTCGACGGTTCTGTTGAGAGGGAGTCAGACTTGTTGGAAATCATACATACGTATGTATGTGGACCAATGAGCACGACTGCTAGAGGTGGATTTCATTACTTCATAACTTTCACTGATGATTTTAGTAGATATGGTTATGTCTACTTAATGAAGCATAAGTCTGAAACTTTTGAAAAGTTCAAAGAGTTCCAGAATGAGGTTGAAAATCAACGTGCCAAGAAAATTAAGGCTCTGCGATCTGATTGTGGTGGCGAGTATTTGAGTCATGAATTTAGCAATCATCTGAAGAGTTGCAGAATTGTTCCACGCCTAACACCGCCGGAGCGCCTCAAAGAAAGCGGGGTATCCGAGCGCGTAATCGGACCTTGTTAGACATGGTTCGATCGATGATGAGCGATCAGTTACCATTATCCTTTTGGGGTTACGCTCTAGAAAGCGGCAGCTTTCACACTTAATAGGTACCGTCTAAATCCGTAGTTAAGACACCATATAAGATATGGGTAGGAAGAGTCACGATTTGTCTTTTCTAAAGATTTGGGGATGTGAGGTGTTTGTCAGCGACTACTGATCGGACAAGCTCACACCCAAGTCGGATAAATGCATTTTAGTGGGATATCAGAAGGAAACCTTTGGATATTACTTCTACAACCTACTAGAGGGCAAAGTGTTTGTCGCTCAAGTGGTGTTTTCCTAGAGAAAGAGTTTCTCAACAGGAGACAAGTGGAAGAGCAGTGCGGCTTGAAGAGGTTCAAGATGAACCAATCGGGAAGACTCGACGAATGATGCCCATGTGGCGAGAACAAGTTGAGAACCCATGGCAAAGGAAGCACCACCACCACGAAGGTCAGAAGGCTCCGCAATGCGCGAGATATGTTATTGTTAGACAATGATGAGCCTCGACCTATGCGGAAGCAATGATGGACCAGACTACGAGAAATGGTATAGTGCCATGAGATCCGAGATAGCATCCATGGAGACAATCAAGTTTGGAATTTGGTTGACCGCTTTGATGGTGTCAAAACCATAGAGTGCAAATGGATCTATAAAAGGAAGATTGATATGGATGGAAATGTTCATATCCATAAAGCTCGACTTGTCGCAAAAGGTTTCGGCAAGTTCAAGGAGTTGACTACGATGATACTTTCTACTTTGTAGCGATGCTTAAATCAATACGGATCATTCTAGCTATTGCTGCATATTTCGACTATGAGATATGGCGGATGGATGTCAAAACGGCTTTCCTTAATGGAAATTTAACCGAGGGCGTGTATATGATACACCGAGGGTTTTGTCGATCAAACAATGCTAGAAAAGTATGCAAACTTCAAAAATCCATTTATGGATTGAAGCAAACATCTCGGAGTTGGAACATTCGTTTTGATGAAGTGGTCAAAGGGTTTGACTTCATAAAAGCGAAGCGAGAATCTTGTGTTTACAAGAAGACAAGTGGGAGCTCACTCGTATTTCTAATCTTATATGTAGATGACATATTCGATTGGAAATGATATTCCTATGCTCGAGTCCGTTAAGACCTCACCTTGAAAAATAGTTTCTTAATGAAGGACTTAGGGAAGCGGCATATATTTTGGGTATTAAGATCTATAGAGATAGATCAAAAGGCTAATAGGATTAAGCAGTACTTACATTGATAAAGTGTTGAAACCGTTCAACATGGAGGAGGCAAAGAAAGGGTTCTTGCCCATGTCTCATGGCATAAATCTTGGCAAGACTCGGTGTCCTTCGACAAGCGATGGCGAGATCGCATGAGTAAGATTCCATATGCTTTGGCCATTGGATCTATCATGTATGCTATGATATGTACTCGCTTGAGATGTTTCCTATGCTCTAAGTGTTACGAGCAGATACGGTGATCGGTGAGAGTCAGCGGGCGGTTAAAAACATCCTCAAGTATTTGAGAAGAACTAAGGATGTGTTCCTAGTCTACGGAGGTGAGGAAGAGCTTGTTGTAAATGGTTACACCGATGCAAGCTTCCAAACCGACAAAGATGATTACAAATCGCAATCGGGTTTTGTGTTCCTTTTGAGCGGTGGTGCGATAAGTTAGAAGAGTTCCAAGCGGGAGGCGTTGTCGACTCTACAGCGGAGGCCAAGTACATTGCGACTTCAGGCGGCAAAGGAAGGTGTTTGGATAAGGAAGTTCATAAGCCGAACTAGGTGTGGTTCCTAGTGCGTGCGATCCTGCGGATCTTTCTTGTGATAACGGTGGGGCCATTGTGCAAGCCAATGAGCCGAGGAATCACCAAAAGAACAAACACATCTGCGGCGGTTTCATCTCATTCGAGAGATCCTTAATCGAGGAGATTTAAAGATATGCAAAATACACACAGTTTGAATATTTGAGATCCTTTGTGAAGCCTCTCCACACCTAAGCATGAGGCGCACACAAGAGCTATGGGTATTAGATATCTTCTAGATTGACTCTAGTGCAAGTGGGAGGCTGTTGGAGATATGCCTAGAGGCAATCATATTGATGATGATATTTCGTTGTATCCATGATTTAATAAATGTTCCTTGAATATTACCTTTGTGTTGATTAACAAGTATGTGACTTGTTTGTGAAACTCTTTACTTGTATGGTTATTCTAAAGTTGTCCCTAGTCGGAGTTCATGTGAGGACACACGTGAATGATGGATTAGCACATGTATCGGTTGATGACCATGTTTCACAGGTCATAGACATGGAGATGTCAAACCAATAATGTGGACACATGTTTAGAACATGGGGTTGGACTGACCCAACATGAGACATAGTAATTATTCTTATGGTTCTTGTCGGTGTTTTAGAACCGATCTTACGTAAAGATTGTTTGATTCGGGGGGTCTCCACAATTGATCACACAGACGAAGAAGACACGGGGATTTTTATACAGGTTCGGGCCTTCTCCGGTGAGAATAACAACCCTACTCCTGTGTATCTTGTATTTGCTCTCTGGATTACAATCGAATAAGTATTTTCCTAACTGTTCTCCAAAGAAGGCTCTATTTCTTCTTTCCAAAAAGCCTCTCCCTCTATCTCTAACAGATACCTATTTATACTAAGCAATAGTGGACGTTGTCCTTCCAGGCTAATTAGTCGCTCATTATTATGTAATAATGAGAGTAATCACCGGAGTAGTAACCTCCCCATGCTGTCAATCAGTTACCAGTCAGAGATAGTGGGAATTATCTACAGTTATGTCAGAGATAACTGCGTATTTTGACTGCTTGGATTCTCACTGTTTAATGGGCCATCAAACGGGTGGGTCCAGTAAGTCGTGAGGAACCTGTAGAAGGCCCCGATCGTAGACAAACTTACGACCAGACATACTCGTAACGATCATACCATAGTCGTAGAAGAGCTTACGACTAGGTAGTAGTTGTAACGATTATACCATGGTCGTAGAAGAGCTTACGACCAGGGGGTAGTCGTAGGGATTATCTCGTGGTCGTAGAAGATCTTACGACCAGGGGGTAGTCGTAGGGTAGCCTACGACTTCCTGACTAGTTCTTCCCTTTTGATATTTTAAGGGGTATGTCTTATGACGTCATATTTCTTGATTATGGAGTAAATAAATGAGGATTATTTAGATCACGTCATCTAGCCCCCCAGCTTCAAGTGAAAATAACTTACTTGATAACAATTTCATATCACAACTTTATTAATAATCAACAGAGTTTATTACAAAGGAGGCTTACATGCCAACAATAAAATAAACACAGCGGAAGACGAAGAAGTAGTAGGGACCAGTTAATCTGCCACAGGCAATCGACTGGGGAAGCGGCCTAGTCGTCGAGATTCACATCGGTAGCAAAGTTCTTCTCCTCTGAAATTTGTTTGCATAAGCAAGAATGAGCACAACTTCCGTGCTCGCAAGTTTCACCCGTCAAGTAACATAATGACATGCATATGAATGTAACAAAGGATGGCTTATTGGTTTATTTGCATAAAGCAGCATTTCCTTTAAATACTGGTACTAAGTTCCAAAACAGTTATTTTATAACTAAAATTCTTTTTATAAATTCTCAATTTTATAGTCAGATAACATTCACACATGAATGGTGAAGGATATCCTCCTATCACATGGCTGTTTGCCTAATTCCCAATTGGATAAACCAGTTTTGAAGAAGTCTTTTTCAAACAAAAATCAAAGTCTAACTTTGGAGTAGTTCTGCTAGCATGTCCATGACCGCGGACACGGCTATTCGAATAGTTTTACACTCTGCAGAGGTTATACGACTTTACCCACAAGACAAGACTTCTCTAGTTTGTCAAGCATATATCTATGCCACCGCTCACTACCTTTGGTAAGCGGTCTAAAGCACGTGTCGAGGCCTTTACAATGTTCGTCTTAATGTATTTATGCCCGCTAAGGTTTATTGCCATTGGGTGGCCATCCTCTGGAAGCCCCTCTTGCGCGGATGGGTCTAATGTCGACCAACGCCCATACCAACAACATAGCACAAACGACACTAAGACATTACAAATTATTTTGCCAAGTCCCGCCCATACGGGACATGTGGTGGTTCGGTTAGGCGTAGCATCATGCGCTCGAAGACCGGTCCTTAACTGACTTGGGCGACTTTCCAATAAAACCCATGGGTCTTAACCCTAACCAGATTAAGCTCGTGCATGAACCTGCACCCACCAATCATCCATTCCGCCCAAGTCCAAACCATCATTTTATTTTATTTTCCAAGTCATTTGTAAAACTTCCATGACACACAAATGCCAAGGGTACAATTTAATCAATAATTGATTGATGGCTGAAATTCCACAAAAACAAGTTTGGTCTAAAAGCATGGCTAAGCAATACGTTTAAATGATCCTAGTTCATACTATTGTATCAACCAGGTTTGATCTAGGGTGACAATGTGTTTGATTCAATATCAACATTGGCCATACAAAGGATTTTAGGCATAACTATATATTTAAAGCAGAATTTAAGATATCGATATAAATAAGCATGCGATAATAATTTAAAACAGAATATAAATAATTTAAAATAGTAGGATGAATATGATCAAGGGTATAACTTGCCTCGCTTGATGAGGTAGCGTTGTTTTCTTAACGAGATCACCTTAATGAACTTACGGTGTTGAGGTGGCGTTGTTTTCTTAACAGTCACCTAGTACTCACAAGTACTATCTTCAGGTAGTCCAAGTGTACGATCACGTTGATCATACAGTCAAAATCAATCTTCTTATATTGCTCTTCAATTGGTGTCGAAATCTAATTCTCCGAAGTCGTTGATGATCACACAGTCAAAATCAATCTTCTTATATTGCTCTTCAATTGGTGTCGAAATCTGATTCTCCGAAGTCGTCGAACTCTAATCGTGCAATACAACAAATTCAACTCAAATTCAAATAAATTCAAAAGAATAGATCAAATTAACTCCAAATAGAAATATTTTACTTTAGTTAGCTAGATAATAATTTTATATGAATTTACAAACTTGAATGGACTAAAACGGAGTTTGGGAGCAAAAGATATGAATTTTAGAAGATTGAAATTACATGAAATGATAAATTAGAGTTTAAAGGAATTGCAGGTCAAATGAACCCAAAATCAAATGATTTTGGTTTAGATGGCTAGATCTTGGTTTTATAGGAATATAGAAATTTGAATGGACGAAATCGGAGTTCGTATGAGGAGAAACGAACCGGGAAGTTCTAAATCTAAATAAAACCTAATTTTCAGATTTTATTGATTTTCCCGAATTATTTTTCTAAAGGAAATCCTAATTATTGCGCAAGCATGACGTCAGCGAGGATTTTCTTTTTCCAGCCGAATTATTTTCCTAAAGGAAAATAATTTGTTTCACTGACAGGTGGGCCCCCGCGTGTCGGTGACTCGGCTCACGATGAACCGGGTTCACCGAGCCCAAGAAATCTGTGCGAGTGGACCGGCGCGCGGCATGCCACGTGGCGAACACGCAGCGGGAAGGGTGACATGGCGATGACTGGCGCCACATGGCGCCACGTATCTCGCCACATCAGCGTCGGACGGCGGTGCTCGAGTTCAAGGAACCGCGGCGGCGGCGTTTCGTCGGCGCGCGGTACCAAACGGAAGAGGAGGGTTCGGGGATCGTGATGCTCACCACGGCGACGATTGGGGACGGAGGAATCGCCGGCGGCGACGCGAAGGGCGGCGGCGCGTTACGTCTCGTGGCGGCGATGGGGCTCCGGCGGTGCTCGGGTGACAAGGAGATGCGCACGGGGACGGCGGGGTGGCGGCGATGCCTTTGGTGTGGTCGGGATGGCCGGAGAGTCGATGACGGCGGCGCTAGAGGCGGTGGCAGAGTGGCGGCCGTCGGTGAAGAAGAGATGATTCCGGCGAGGTGGGAGCGAGAGAGGGCCGGGTGGTGGCGGTGAGTTGAGGAGGAAGAAGCGCACCCGGGGCGTGCTTTTATAGGGGAGGAGTGGCACGGAGGAGGGAGATCGTGTGCGGGTGGTGCGGCGGCGGCCATTACGACGTGCGGGCGAACCGGCGGAGTAAAGAAAGGGAAAAGTGGGGGAAGTGGGGCGGCGTGATGAGGGCTTTTGAATGCGCACGATGGCGAGGAGAGTGGGGGAGAGAAACGGGCGGAGGAGAAGCTCCCGGGACGCGGTAATGGCGGGGCGAGCGGCGTCGTGGGGAAGAAGAAGGGGTCGGGAAGAAGAAGGGGTTGGCGACCGTTCGATGCGCATCCAACGGTGCGGAGGAGGTAGGGTGGCGTGGGATGATGGATAGCCGTCGGATGGCGATCGGAGAGTTCACAGCAGGAGGACGTTCGGAACCCCCGAAGGTGCTTCAAGATATGACCGTGGATTCTCGATCCAACGGTGCGGAGAAGATGGGTGACGTGTGGTATAGATGACCGTCAGATGGCGATCGGGCGATGAGGGAGAGAGAGAGGAAAGAGGGGGCGCGGGACGATGGATAGCCGTCCGATTTGAATCGGACGATGGGAGGGAGATAGGAGAGAGAGAGCGGCGGAGCCGGCCGGATTGGGCTGGCGCGCGGCGAGGAAATGGGCTGGGTCTTTGAGATTCGGCCCAAAGAAGATTTTTGGGTTTTTAATTGATTTATCAATTGATTTAATCCAGATAATTCAAAAGGACTTTAGAAAATAGTAAAATACATCAAAAAATTCTAGAAAAATTCACAGAAATTCCTAGAGTTATTTTGGACTTAAATAAAATAGTTCCAACTTTATGTTGGCTTTTAATTTTGCAAATAAATTATTTTAGCTTTAAATTATTTAAGAAAAAGCTTTTAAAAAAACTCAGAAAATTGCAGAAATTAAGTAAAGTTTTATTTTTTCAATTCAAATCCAATAAAACTTTAATAACTTCAAATAAATTTTAAATTTGACTTTCAAAATTTCAAAGATTCAAATAAGGCAATCAAACTCTGGCAAATTCTCAGAAAATCCAATTAGAACAATAATTTTATTTTATTTTATTTTGGTAACATAACTTTGGGATGTTACAAACTACCCCCCTTAAAAGGAATCTCGTCTCCGAGATTCGGAGTGGCTAGAAAGAAAACTGGGATACAAGGTTCTCAACTGGATTTGTTGTCGGCTGAATCCTACTCATCATCTGACAGAATTGTGACATTGTACGGATACCCTTGTCCAGAATTTTGCGGCTTCTTGTTTGCTTGAATGATTTCCCTTTGGAGCTTCGGAGTTGCGACTTGTTGTTTCTTTGGACAGTTGTGGGCATAATGTCCTTTCTCTTGCGATGAAAACAAGTGACATTTGCAATAGAAAGAAACTTCTTACGAGATTGCCCTTGAGCGATAACTTGGAGGTGCTAGGACTAGCTTGATGGTTCTTTGCTTCATCTTGGGGTATTGGTAAGCCCAAGCGTGCACTCTTGTACTTGTGACATAATTCTTGCGTTGGTTTTCTTCCTGCTTTGCGGTGTTATTGTTGCGATCGAGCGGCACGGAATCTTTGTCGGGGTGAGTGCTAAGCGTCCTTTTGGGCATTGATTGGCATAATGTCCCATATCGACAAGCAAAGCATTGTATTCTGCCTTTGATGTCTTGTTCTGCTGAAATTGGCCATCCTTGATGTTGCGGGCGTCGCATTGGTGGATGTGGTGCCGATCCTGGAGTTTTGAATACGGTCGTCGTTGGTGCTTGGTTGGGTTGGGGTTGAATCACACAAGCCTTGGGGTTTCTTGCCTCATGTTGTTCTTGATCCATCATCTTCCTCTTGGAACACTTGGTGCAGTCACGTTGTTCTTGTGTAGTAGGAGTAGTGGCTGAGGCGACATTGTTGCTTCTCATTTGTTGCATCAACTGTTGCATTAATTGAGTCTGGGTGATGAAAAACTGGTTCATATTCCGAAGGGTTTCTGCTATCAGTTGTGGGCTGCCTACAACAGGGATATCCTTGTTGGTGTTGGTATCATCTTCAGAACGACGGGTGTTCTTCATCTGCCGGTTATTCCAAAGATTTAGAAGAGGGGAACAAAGGATAGGGAAGAGACAAATATGAAGAACTAAGGGAATAGAGCGAAACAAAACTTCCAAACGAATGAACTAACTGAAAAAGCTTTCAAAGAAACTTAGCACGACGTTCTATCGATCTAGGCTTTCTAATTGGTGAAGCGACTCCATGCACAGAATGAGTCTTGGCAATTTATGCTATATGGTTGGGCTAACATCGCGATCTTCGGTTTACGGTCTTCGATGACGATGTTTCCTTGACAGCTTCATGTCTTGTGATCTTGAACATAATGGTTAAGAACGTGTTGACCATCTATAGAGATTTTCAAGGAAAAGATGATCCATTTAACTTATAAAATGGTGAAGATAGAATTGGGTAAGGAAGAATTGCTATGAAGAAGTTATAGATAGATGACCAAGATGAGGAGAGAACAATTTGTTTTCTTGCTATAAAATAAGTTTTGAAGTTTTCAACTAACGGCCATTCTAACTAGGTCACGTCCTACAGTCGATATGGCTCTGATACCACTTTGTCAGAACCCGGGAATTAATACTCCCAGATCCTCTGTGCATTTCTGAACTAGTCCCATGATCAGTAGCTAGTCCACACAGTAAACAAAATGATAACAATTTCATATCACAACTTTATTAATAATCAACAGAGTTTATTACAAAGGAGGCTTACAGGACAACAATAAAATAAACACAGCGGAAGACGAAGAAGTAGTAGGGTCCAGTTAATCTGCCACAGGCAATCGACTGGGGAAGCGGCCTAGTCGTCGAGATCCACATCGGTAGCAAAGTTCTTCTCCTCTGAAATTTGTTTGCATAAGCAAGAATGAGCACAACTTCCGTGCTCGCAAGTTACACAGTCAAAATGAATGACATGCATATGAATGTAACAAAGGATGGCTTATTGGTTTATTTGCATAAAGCAGCATTTCCTTTAAATACTGGTACTAAGTTCCAAAACAGTTATTTTATAACTAAAATTCTTTTTATAAATTCTCAATTTTATAGTCAGATAACATTCACACATGAATGGTGAAGGATATCCTCCTATCACATGGCTGTTTGCCTAATTCCTAATTGGATAAACCAGTTTTGAAGAAGTCTTTTTCAAACAAAAACCAAAGTCTAACTTTGAGTAGTTCTGCTAGCATGTCCATGACCGCGGACACGGCTATTCGAATAGTTTTACACTCTGCAGAGGTTGTACAGCTTTACCCACAAGACAAGACTTCTCTAGTTTGTCCGGCATATATCTATGCCACCGCTCACTACCTTTGGTAAGCGGTCTAGAGCACGTGTCGAGGCCTTTACAATGTTCTGTCTTAATGTATTTATGCCCGCTAAGGTTTATTGCCATTGGGTGGCCATCCTCTGGAAGCCCCTCTTGCGCCGGATGGGTCTAATGTCGACCAACGCCATACCAACAACATAGCACAAGCGACACTAAGACATTACAAATTATTTAGCCAAGTCCCGCCCATACGGGACATGTGGTGGTCTGATTAGGCGTAGCATCATGCGCTCGAAGACCGGTCCTTAACTGACTTGGGCGACTTTCCAATAAAACCCATGGGCCTTAACCCTAACCAGATTAAGCCCGTGCTTGAACCTGCACCCACCAATCATCCATTCCGCCCAAGTCCAAACCATCATTTTATTTTATTTTCCAAGTCATTTGTAAAACTTCCATGACACACAGATGCCAAGGGTACAATTTAATCAATAATTGATTGACGGCTGAAATTCCACAAAAACAAGTTTGGTCTAAAAGCATGGCTAAGCAATACGTTTAAATGATCCTAGTTCATACTATTGTATCAACCAGGTTTGATCTAGGGTGACAATGTGTTTGATTCAATATCAACATTGGCCATACAAAGGATTTTAGGCATAACTATATATTTAAAACAGAATTTAAGATCTCGATACAAATAAGCATGCATAATAATTTAAAACAGAATATAAATAATTTAAAATAGTAGGATGAATATGATCAAGGGTATAACTTGCCTCGCTTGATGAGGTGACGTTGTTTTTCTTAACAGATCACCTTAACAGAACTTCTGGTGTTGAGGTGACGTTGTTTTTCTAAACAGGTCACCTAGTACTCACAAGTACTATCTTCAGGTAGTCCAAGTGTACGATCACGTTGATCATACAGTCAAAATCAATCTTCTTATATTGCTCTTCAATTGGTGTCGAAATCTGATTCTTCGAAGTCGTTGATGATCACACAGTCAAAATCAATCTTCTTATATTGCTCTTCAATTGGTGTCGAAATCTGATTCTCCGAAGTCGTCGAACTCTAATCGTGCAATACAACAAATTCAACTCAAATTCAAATAAATTCAAAAGAACAGATCAAATTAACTCCAAATAGAAATATTTTACTTTAGTTAGCTAGATAATAATTTTATATGAATTTACAAACTTGAATGGACTAAAACGGAGTTTGGGAGCAAAAGATATGAATTTTAGAAGATTGAAATTACATGAAATGATAAATTAGAGTTTAAAGGAATTGCTGGTAAAATGAACCCAAAATCAAATGATTTTGGTTTAGATGGCTAGATCTTGGTTTTATAGGAATATAGAAATTTGAATGGACGAAATCGGAGTTCGTATGAGGGAGAACGAACCCCGGGAAGTTCGAAATCTAAATAAAACCTAATTTTCATATTTTATTGATTTTCCCAAATTATTTTTCTAAAGGAAATCCTAATTATTGCGCAAGCATGACGTCAGCGAGGATTTTCTTTTTCCAGCCGAATTATTTTCCTAAAGGAAAATAATTTGTTTCATCGACAGTGGGCCCCGCGTGTCGGTGACTCGCTCCTGATGAACCGGTTCACCGAGCCCAAGAAATCGAGTGCTGGTGGACCGTGCGTGCGGCATGCCACGTGGCGAACACGCAGCGGGAAGGGTGACATGGCGATGACACGGCGCCACATGGCGCCACGTATCTTCGCCACATCGCGTCGGACGGCGGTGCTCGAGTTCCAAGGAACCGGCGGCGGCGTTTCGTCGGCGGCGGGGTACCAAGCGAAGAGGAGGGTTCGGGGATCGTGATGCTCACCACGGCGACGATTGGGGACGGAGGAATCGCCGGCGGCGACGCGAAGGGCGGCGGCGCGTTACGTCTCGTGGCGGCGATGGGGCTCCGGCGGTGCTCGGGTGACAAGGAGATGCGCACGGGGACGGCGGGGTGGCGGCGATGCCTTTGGTGTGGTCGGGATGGCCGGAGAGTCGATGACGGCGGTGCTAGAGGCGGTGACGCGAGTGGCGGCCGTCGGTGAAGAAGAGATGATTCCGGCGAGGTGGGAGCGAGAGAGGAGGAGTGGGTGGTGGCGGTGAGTTGAGGAGGAAGAAGCGCACCCGGGGCGTGCTTTTATAGGGGAGGAGTGACACGGAGGAGGGAGATCGTGTGCGGGTGGTGCGGCGGCGGCCATTACGACGTGCGGGCGAACCGGCGGAGTAAAGAAAGGGAAAAGTGGGGGAAGTGGGGCGGCGTGATGAGGGCTTTTGAATGCGCACGTTGGCGAGGAGAGTGGGGGAGAGAAACGGGCGGAGGAGAAGCTCCCGGGACGCGGTAATGGCGGGGCGCGCGGCGTCGTGGGGAAGAAGAAGGGGTCGGGAAGAAGAAGGGGTTGGCGACCGTTCGATGCGCATCCAACGGTGCGGAGGAGGTAGGGTGGCGTGGGATGATGGATAGCCGTCGGTTGGCGATCGGAGAGTTCACAGCAGGAGGACGTTCGGAACCCCCGAAGGTGCTTCAAGATCTGACCGTGGATTCTCGATCCAACGGTGCGGAGAAGATGGGTGACGTGTGGTATAGATGACCGTCAGATGGCGATCGGGCGATGAGGGAGAGAGAGAGGAAAGAGGGGGCGCGGGACGATGGATAGCCGTCCGATTTGAATCGGACGGTGGGAGGGAGATAGGAGAGAGAGAGCGCGAGCAGCGATTGATCAATGGGCGCGGTGAGGAAATGGGCTTGGTCTTTGAGATTCGGCCCAAAGAAGATTTTTGGGTTTTTAATTGATTTATCAATTGATTTAATCCACATAATTCAAAAGGACTTTAGAAAATAGTAAAATACATCCAAAAATTCTAGAAAAATTCACAGAAATTCCTAGAGTTATTTTGGACTTAAATAAAATAGTTCCAACTTTATGTTGGCTTTTAATTTTGCAAATAAATTATTTTAGCTTTAAATTATTTAAGAAAAAACTTTTAAAAAAACTCAGAAAATTCCAGAAATTAAGTAAAGTTTTATTTTTTCAATTCAAATCCAATAAAACTTTAATAACTTCAAATAAATTTTAAATTTGACTTTCAAAATTTCAAAGATTCAAATAAGGCAATCAAACTCTCGCAAATTCTCAGAAAATCCAATTAGAACAATAACTTTATTTTATTTTATTTTGGTAACATAACTTTGGGATGTTACAAAATGATCGCTTATCGCACGAGAAGATCCCCGAGGTCTTTCGTGACTTGGATTGCGCGAATGGGCGCATTGGCCTTCGGAGAGGTAGGCCAAATTCCGTCTTCGGGCTTCATTGTGAGTGTGGCCTTCGATTGCTGCTCACCCTTTCCTCACGCTTCGTGCTCGAGACTTCGTGGTGGAATTAGTGAACCTTGGTCCTAATTCCATCACGATGTTAAGTGTATTCGTGTACTTGTGTGAGGCCTACCTAGGATTCAGCGGACCTCGAGTATTCCAAGATTATTATGGAATGGCTCGCTGTCGGGATCGCTGGTAGTCGTGGTCCAGCTCCATGACAACAAGTCGAAGGAGTATATTCGAGATGTTTACCCGGCCGTCTGGCGGGTTGGAAGAAGAGGTGGTTCTATCGGGAGGTTACCCAGAAGATAGCCTCTCGCTCGTTGGACAGCCGGCGAGCGATCTTCTTCCCGGGACTCGACTCGAGCATCTCGACCGGATAGCCCCTATATTCAAGCTATCAAAGACTTGAAGTCGGAGGGCTCACCGGTTGGCACGTGGTGAAGGACTTCATCACGCCGGATTAGTCCTTTAAAGACAAGGGTCCCTCCCATGTGGAGGTATCAGAAAGGACGACCCAACCGGGGACTACAAGGACGGTGAGTAGAAAGACTTACTCTTTGGTTTTATCCTTGGTTAACCCCGATTTAGTCTTTAATCGTATTGTCCATATTCCCGCATCTTTCGCAGCGGAGGTTGACGACGTGTCGGCTCATCTGCGAGAAGCATCCGGCGAATATGGCGGCCCCTCAAATCCTCGCGGTTTTGACCACGAGGAGAAAGAAAGGCGCTAAAGGTAATCAAACGACTCGCCTTTAGGTGTTTTATTGTCGAGAATAGTATACGACTAGCTGATTTGTCGTGAAAAACTTACGATTTGGTGCGATCGTAGAAAAACTTACGACTGGATGTAATCGTAGAATAACTTACGATTAGACAATGTCGTAGAAAAACTTACGACTTAACGTAATCGTAGAATGACTTACGATTAGATAATGTCGTAGAAATACTTATAATTTTTGAGCTGATCATACAGACCACTTTTCTCCTTCTTCAACAGAAAGTTGGCATGGAGAACCGCCAAGACGACGAGGAAGTCGAGCTGGTGGTTGTAGGGACGACTACGCAGACGGAGTCAGCGAAGTCCCCTCCATCTAAGAATCGTCGACTGGTAAAAGTCGGCGACAAGGGGGGTTCGAGTTCTGCTCCTCCTGCTCCTTTTGCTAAGTTTGCCACAGATATAGCCGCGGCAAGAAAGAGAGCAGAAGAAGAGGCTCTTGCCCTTAAGCGCAAGGTCCCCAAAGTTAAGGTACCTTTCTACTACGATGACATGTCCTTCGCAGTTTCTGCTTCTCGCGACTTTGTAAGACAGCTAGAAAAGGAGAACTGGAAGGAGTTCATGTCTTTGTGAAAGAAACTTTGCTCGGTGGAATCTGAAGCCGGGAAGCGGCATTCTCGTGGTGGTCGAGACCGATCTCGCCCACTGTGGAAGTCGGGAGGAGATGACTCTGTTGTTCTCGAGTGCATCTCAACCAATGGTGGTTGAGAAGAAGTCAAGAAATCTTCCGTTGGGAAGGTTGCTCCCAAATTTGGGTTAGGTCCAGTAGCGAGGTATGTAAAATAAAACACATAAGTGTAATGACTACTTCTTGCTTTATTTGTTGACTTATTGTTGCGCTGCGATTCTCGGCCGGCGTCTTGGCCCGAGGAACTCTCATAGAGGGTCTCGTTATCACCCCTTCAACCGGAAGTGCGACAACGACGATGGTGAAGATCTAGCTATCGCCCCCTGCCGCAGAAGAGGCGAGCTTGCCGGGTCGCTCTGAAGGCTAATGATGTTGAAGTCGCTACGACATCTCGAGCTGTCGTAGAGACTGTAATGGAGGCCACACAAGCCTCGAGGGAGGCACCAAAGACAGACGGCGGCGAGAGCGCTGACCGCCGTGCCGGCAAGGAGGTCGTTGAGGATGTTCCCTCCGGTCCTCCAGGTGGAGTTCACATCACAGAGTCAGAGGAAGAGGAGTATTTCAACTTTTGCTCTGACTTCTTTGGCCCTGACTCCATCGTAGGATCTTCCGCCTACCGCTCCGTGATCGAGTTCCCCACTCCCGAGAGCATTGTCAATTGCGGAGCGTATTTGACAATGAACGACTGAAGGGTATGGTGGAAGCGAGTCGAGGAGATGGATGAGCTGAAGGATCCATCACGAATAGTCTCCATCTTTGCTTGGTCAAACATGAACGTAAGTATTTATCGATACTCACTTAGGGTTTTATCTCTTTATCTTATCGTTTCTCTCTTTTGAGAGCCGTTGAGCAAGTCGCTACGATTTGCGAGTACAATCGGCAACTTGTCAAGCTTCGACAAGAAAGGCAACACTCTGCGAACAAGCGGAGAGGTGGTGAGTGACACTCGTAACGGTTGTCGAGAAAAGCTACGACTTATACTAGTCGTAGAAAAACTTACGACTAGGGGTGGTCGTAGAATAACTTACTACTACCCATTGGTCATAGAAATGCTTATGACCACTTGTTTTCATGTCGCTCTTTTATCTTTACTGAGTTTAAGAGCGTTAAAAGACCTTTGGTTGATTCGCTCGACTTTGAAAAAGCCGAGTCAAAGAAGCTAAGGGACAAAGTCCTCGACCTCCCAAGAAGCTTCAGAGGCTAACTCGCACTAAGCGATTGCGGGAAAAAATAAATAGTGCGTATTACTACGATCGCTTCGATCTTGGTTTGCATCCCTTTGCTTTTTGACCTCTTATTCTTTTGTAGAAAAGAAGTGAAAATAAGACCCTTCAGTCCAATATGGGGGCTCTCCGGACTAAGGTTAGTGAGAAGACCTCCGTTGTCCACGAAGTCTCCCGGATCGCGAAGGAGAAAGACCAAGAGATTGAGAACTTGTTCTCAATTAGTAGTAAGTAGAACTTTTACCGCTATTTATTCATTCTATCTTCTCATAGAATCGTTTTCTTATTCAATCCTCGCCTTATCGGACCGATTGGTGAAATAAAGCGACTCCATGAGGCTTCGACTTATTCCCAGGAGGAGACAAAATCAATGAAGATCAATCTTCAAGATAATATCTCACTTCTGAACAATGTACTCGATGGGCTTTGTGCCGGGAGGGTTGTTCCTCGTGACGACACGATGGCCGCTCATACGAGTGCCATTGGGGAACAAGTCGGTACTCTGAACGAGATGATATCTACTCTGAAGGCCAATCAGAACGATTCAATAAGGGAAGCGATCAAAGGAGCTGTGAGTTTTATTTTAGCAAAACTCAAGGCCCGCGATCCTAACCTTAATCTTCATTCTGTTGAAGCCGACTTCGACTGCACCGAATCTGAAGCCGAGAAGCTGATCGAAGAGATGCAGTCGGTTGGCGAGAAGGTCGCGGAGGAGATGCAGATAGAATCTCCCTAGACAGAGTAGTCTTGTAATATATTCTTGTATAAACAAGTCTTTTTTGGTGGTGACGCCTAAATATATGATCCTTTTTCCTGCAAATTATCTTGTAGAGTAAATAGTAACTCGTAAGATAAAAGAAGAAATAGTTAGACCAGATATGAGCGATTCCTCCTTCCTTCCGTATCTTTCCTGCGAATCATCTCATAGAGTAGTTAGTAACTCGTAGGATGATATCTTTAGAAAAAATTAGACTAAGAAATGAAGTCATGTTTATAACTTTATCCTAGCCCCCGGCTACTTACTTAGTTTATTTTAATAAACTAGGTAAGTAGTAAAGAAAGGGTTCTGAAAAAACAGAGAGGTTTGTTCGTCTTAGAGTTGTCAAATATCGACTTGTTTGCACTAGTCGAAAGAGTAGAAACAGATCGACGCTAGGAAGTTCCCTCTAGTGGGCAGGACCACGTTTAGAGAAAAAAGGCTTCAACTAGGTGATGTTACCATCTCCGACCAGATTAATTAACTCGATAATGACGACTAGAGCGAAACAAGCTTCTCGAGTACCTTAAGGATTCATTTGGCTACATTCATCTTTCCGAACATAGTTGTTCTGGCAGCAAAAGTAGGAAACTGAACGACATTAGGAAGTTCCGTCTAGTGGGCAGAACCACGTGCAGACAGGAGAGGCTTCGACTAAGTGTGTTTCTTCCTTCGACCAGTAAAACTAATCAAGTTATTTGAAAAGGTAGCCGAATGCATCTCAAAGAAAAGGTTACTCTTCTCGGTTTATTTTTGAAATAAACTAAAGTGATATGAATTAAACAACAACTTTCGACCATTTTTCCGAGCTCAATAAGCTTTGTACTGATTGTTTAAGAACGGCGATATTAGGAAGCTCCTTCCAATAGGCGAACCACATGCGAGAGAGGAGAGACTTGACTAAATGTATCGTCCTTTTGCTAACCATTATGCAGGAAGGATGAGAAGAAAAAATGGTCGAAAGAATAAAAGCGAGATTCAAAATAGACAAAAAAGATAGGGAGAACCTGTTGCTTTATTGCCGTTGAAGTTTGTTACACATAAAATTTGCGTAACTGGTCAATGTTCCAAGAATTTGAGAGAACACGGCCGTCTTCCATTGCAAGTCGTACCAATCCCGGACGCGTTACTTCGACCACAGTGTAAGGACCTTCCCACTTGGGGGGAAGTTTGTTCCGATTAGACTGGGATTGGATAAGTCTCAATACCAAATCACTGCGGCGAGGTCGCGAGGTTGAACCTACGATCATAGTATCGCGCAGGCTTGTTGGTAGATGCGGAGCGGAATAAAGCTTTGTTCCTCTGTTCTTGAGCGAGTTGATGTCGTCGCTCGAAGATGTTCTTGAGACGCAGTCGTGAAACTTGTCGACTTTTCGACTGATCTTAATTTACGGAGGAAGCATGGCTTGAGCACAAAAACTAGAAAGAAAGGTGTTTCTCCGTAGCTCGGCTAGTCGTCGCATTTAATTGCCCATATCTGAAGGTAATTCTGCACCCAAGCCCCGAGCGCTTTACCGGTGATCGAAGACTCGGTCTTGATTCCCTTCATTATCCGCCGTTCTCTCTTCGATCGCTCCGTTGTTTTGGGGTGTGCGACGGGCGTAACACAAACGAGTTCCCAACTCGCCGCAAAATTCTGAAATTTTGCGCTTGTAAATTGTTTACCGTTATCTGTGATAATTCGACTTGGTACTCCGAATCGAGTGATCACGCATCTCATCATGAACCGTTTTGCTGCTTCCGTTGTTATCCCCGTCACAGGTTCGGCTTCTATCCATTTTGTGAACGTATCAATAGCCACAAACAGGAACTCGAAACCTCCTGGAGCTGTGGGTAACGGTCCTAGGATATCGAGACCCCAAGTTGCAAAAGGCCATGACAGAGGAATTGTTTGCAACGCTTTGAGTGGTTGGTGTATTTGCCGGCTATGAAACCGACATCGCACACATCTTTTAACCATCTCCTTGGTATCGTAGAGGGTCATGGCCAATAAAAACCTTGTCGTAAAAGCTTTACCAACCGGTGTTAGAGGAAGCATGAGTTCCACAGATCCTCCGTGTATGTCGTGAAGGAGTTTTAATCCTTCGCTTATGGAATACATCGCATGAGCACCCCTTGGGTTCCTCTTTTATAAAGAACACCTTCGACCAAAGTATACATTTTGGTTTTCGGATAATCGATCGATTCTAGATCGTCATCGGTAAAGAACCCTCTTGAAGATACTCATAAATGGGCGCCATCCATGTATCTTCGCACTCTAGAGAGGTCGTTTCTATAGAAGGTGTCTCGGTTAAACGACTATGGACGGTTTCAAGTGTTCAGAACACCCTTTCGGTACTACGGATCGGAGGAAGCTAGACGAGCGGTTGGTCTGCATGAGAAATTATCCTTCGGGGATAAATTGTACCTCAAAGCCCAAAAGTGCTTTTCTAACTTTCGCATTCGATAGGTACCGGACATGGTCGAATTGGAGCTTGGTACTCCTTTCCGACTTGATTCACGACTAGGTGAGAGTCTCCTCTTCGAGCAATCGTCGAATCGAGAGTGCTTCGCAACTCGTATGCCGGCTAGCAAACCTTCGTATCGCCCGCGTTATTAGTGGCCTGAAAGTTTAATTGTATGGCATACTTTAAGGTTTCTCCGGTAGGAGATTCCAGGACCACCCCAGCCCCCGAGCCACTTATCGTAAGTGACCCGTCAAAGTACATCATCCACTAATCGTGGGAATCGTACTGGGGATCCTGAACAGGTTCAGGATTTATCCATTCGGCGACAAAGTCTGCCAAGATCTGGGATTTAACGGCCGTTCGGGACACGAAATGGATGTCGAACGCCCCAAGTTCGACTGACCATTTTGCCATGCGTCCCGCTGTTTCCCTATTCTGGAGGATCGCTCCCAAGGGAAACTCAGACGACACAGCTAGTTTGTGCGTCTGAAAATAATGCCGCAGTTTCCTCGAAGACATGAGGAGGGCATAAAGAAGTTTTTGAACCTGAGGGTAATGCTCCTTAGGTCCGTGCAAAACCTCACTCACGTAGTATACTGGTCGTTGTATGTTATCACGTTCTACGACCAAAGATCGCGCTCTTGCTCGTGGCGTGGCAGCTAGGTAAATTAAGAGCGTCTCTCCTAGCTTTGGGGAAACTAGAACAGGAGCACTCGTAAGATACCTCTTGACTTCCTCGAAGGCTAAGTTAGCCTCTTTTGACCATTGAAACCTTCATGTTTCCTTAGAAGTTTGAAGAAAGGCGTCCTTTTCTCCCAAATCGTGCTATGAAACGACTTAACACCGCCATGCACCCGTGAGTTTTGGACTTCTTTTTCGTGGTCGGGCGATCGAGTGATGGCTTTGATCTTTTCGGATTTGCTTCGATTCCCGTTCGAAACCGTAAATCCAAGCAATTTTCTCAAGAGACCCGAACACACACTCTCTGGATTTAGTTTCAATTGGTGTTTTCGAGGTTTTGAAAGTCTCCCGCAAGTCCGTGATATGTTCGATTCGTTTGGTGCTTTTACGACTAGGTCATCAACATAGGCTTCCAAATTTGGCCTAGTTGAGGAGCGAAAGTCGTTTGCATCAAACGTTGAAAGAAGCTCCGGCATTTTTAGGCGAATGGCATTTTGACATAGCAAAATACTCCAAACGGTGTAATAAATGCGGTCTTTTCTTCATCTTCTCGATGCATACCGATCGATGATAACCGAGTATGCATCTAGAAAACTCAACATTTCACATCCTGCAAAGAGAGTCAACCGGTGATCGATGCGAGGTAAAGGGAAATCATCTTTTGGACAAGCTTTATTAAGATCGATAAAGTCACGCACATACGCCATTTGCCGTTAGACTTTCTAACCATTCTGAGGTTGGCCAACCACTGCTGGTGGTTGACTTCTCTTATAAAGCCTGCTTTAAGCAACTTGTCCAATTCTGACCTAATAGCATCTCGTCGATCAGGGGCAAATCTCCGTAACTTTTGTTTTACGGGTAGTTTATCAGGCCGTAAGGCTAGCCTGTGCTCGATCACATTCCTTGGGACTCCGGGCATGTCGGATGCTTGCCATGCAAAGACATCAGCGTTTGCCTGGAGGAAGGTGATGAGGGCGTCTTCCTATTTAGGGTCGGAAGAATCCCCAATGCGAACAGTCTTCGAGGGCTCCTCTGCATCTAGAGGAACCTCTTTGACCTGGTCGTTCGGCTTAGGTGCAGCTTTAGGCTTCGACTTGCTAATCGAAGGCTGACTTTCGTCTCGAGTTGGTAGTTGTCCAACCATCTCAAGGGAACGACGGTCGCAGGAATGCGCCATCTTCTTGTCACAATATATTGTGATCACTCCTTTGGGACCTGGCATCTTAAGACATTGGTACCCATAGTGAGTAGCTATCAAAAATTTTGCCAGAGTAGGTCGTCCGAGTATGGCGTTATATGCCGTATCGAAATCGACTACATCAAAGGAAACTTTCTCTGTCCTGAAATTGCTTGGTGATCCAAACGTTAAAGGAAGAGAAACTTGGCCAATGGGTTTGGCGAAGACCGATGACGATTCCATGAAATGAATATCGTACCGGTCTTACCTTTGTCCTGGGTACTTGCATCTCGTCCAGGGTACTCGTAAACAGTATATTTAACGAGCTTCCACCATCAACTAAAACTCGATTGACTCGACAATTGTTGATGGTGGGTTCGACTACTATCGAAATCGACCTGGTCTAGTCGAAGGTATCGGACAATCACCTTTCTCGAAAGCAAGGGTGATTTCCGACCACTTCGGTAATTTATTGACAAGAGGAGAGTCGATTGTGTTTACCTCACGCTCGATCGCTTTGTTTGTCTTCGTGATTCGTATGTCAAGATCCCCATAGATGTGATCAATGGTGTCTGCGGGTCCCGGAACAGCATCTCCTCATCCTCGACTCCTTTTGTCCTTTGGTTTGGCCCAATTGCTCAAGAATAGGAAGTGGCCCTTTGCGAATAATAGTCCTCGAGTTTCGTAAGAAAACTCGGTGAATTCTGAGTCATGCCCTTCTTTTTATGAAAAGGACACCACCAGGTTTGTCGTTTCTCCGATCTTGGTGTTTACCTTTACTTCGATCGGGATTTTGCTTGGGGTTGTGTGGCTCCTTATCGCTACGCTAGGACCTCCTTAGAACCGGCATTTGGAGATTTTTGACTTTTCGCTTGTTCTTAGATTTCCTAGACTTTTATCCTTTTCTTACCACTTTCGCCGCTTCGAGCGATGCCATCTTTGAGATCGATGGTATTGTTCCATTCGACCGCTTCAGAAGCAGTCGCATATCTATCAGCCATCTCAAAGAGCTCAGCGACGGTGGCAGGTGGATGTAAGGCGATGTCCTCTGTTATTCTTCTGCTACGGACTCCCTGTTTGAAAGCCCCGATCACGATGAGTCGAAACTTCCGAATAGAGTTTTGAACTCGATCAAGCGCTGATGAATTGTCGTAGCATTTCATGGTTGTTCTGCCTTATCCGGTGCAGTCATCCTCCTTTCTGGCGATTGTAAGTTCCTCGAAATTAGCCGATGAGATCACGAGGTGTTGCCACGAGTAGATCGACTCAAATGGTTGGTTTAGAAGCCATGATCGCGCCGATCCTTCGAGCACGATCGGAAGGTAATTCGCCATGACATGCTCTCCTCCTCCCGCGGCTCGGATAGTCAGAGTGTAGATTTGGAGGAACTCGATGGGGTTTTGAGTTCCATCGAATTTCTCCATATTCGTCGGTCGAAATCGAGGCGCCAACGAACGCTCGAAGGTCGGCGAACGCCCGACATCCCGAGATAACCTCTTGTCTTCTTTTTGCGAAGCGAAGGGTTAATGTCGCCGGGCGATCGAACTCGTCGATACCCAGCCATGGGGAGACTAGGCCTATAATAGGCCTCAGCCTTACGGGGGAAATACTCCTCATACCCGCTTGCCGCCGCGTCGTCGTTGAAGTGGTGAAAGATCACCCTCCCGTTGGCTTGTGGCATTTTCTCATGTCGAGAACGACATGAGGAGAGTCGTGCCGCCTTCCATGCGACGAGTTTCTGAGCGGCCGCGTAAGAAGTAGCCGCACTATTACGACTTCGTGGTTGTGGTCGACCTCGTCGCTCGAGTTTGGCCATCATGTCACGAAGTCTTTGCGCGATCTCCTCGACAAAAAGATCATAACCTGGTGCTCGAGCGAGTTCTTGGGTCGGGTTCTCCAGCAAATCATTGATGTGCTGGAGTTCTTGAGCTTCCTTCGATTGGAAATAAGCGCGCTCAGGGAGGTTCTTCTGAGCCACTATTTTCTTCCGTCGAATTGCCTCAGAATGGTCTATTTCAGACCCTTGAACTTGTTTTAATGGAGCGCGAGAATGTTGAGGATGTCCCGCACGTTCATCAAAGTGTTCGTTTCGTTTGCCAGCTGTGGTGTCCTTGCCATTACGACGAGGTGGTGTAGAGTATGCTCGGCGGGAAGCATGTCCAATCCTTCTTCTGGGAGAACGATCCCGATCGAGAGGAAGGACGAAGACCTCCGTGGATGACTTCCACTTGCGCCGAGATCTCCTCACCGAGGAGTGGTCGAGCGACACCATCTGGCGACTTGGAGTAAACCCCTCCAGGTAGTGGAACTCCGGGTTATAACCATCTCAGTCTGCAGGTGGCTCCTGAGTCGGGACGGTTGAATTTGGATAAACAGCATGTTCGATCCTCTTCCTCGCGGAAATGCTCGGAGAGAGAGGACCATCGATGTCAATGGAGCTCGGGATAATGGCTTCGAACTTGTCTTGCCAACTCGAATCGTCTTGGGGACTCGAACACTTAGAGGAAAAGCTCTCGTCGTGTTGCGAGTTTGCCACGAGACAGTATTCTTGGTCGAGTTGACCCTTGCCTCCCGAGAAATTGATCCTCTACCGGGCGCATCGTCGTGGGGATAAGGATCCTCCTCGACTCGTGGTAATGCGATCCGAGATCTCGAGGCGGCAATACCGTCGTAAGATTCGATACTCGGTCAGTATTCGAGACCGCATCCATGTCGATGTCTGCGAATCGGCCAAGTCGAACCAATTCTCCTCATTCCATTCTCCGGCATGGTAGCATAAAAGAGAAAAGGAAGAATCGTTGACAAGGAATTACGAGAGGTTCCCCACGGTAAGCGCCAATCGCGGTGTTTTAGAACCGATCTTACGTAAAGATTGTTTGATTCGGGGTCTCACAATTGATCACACGCATTTAAGAAGACACGGGGATTTTTATACAGGTTCGGGCCTTCTCCGGTGAGAATAACAACCCTACTCCTTGATGAACCCGAAGGTTCTTGTTTTGGCCCGATCTTTCGATGAGAACGATAGGTTCGGTAGGCGTCGCTCAACTCTCACGATCCTGGCTACGAACACGCAAGGTTCGAAACCACGCAATCATTGAATCGTTCGACAGTCGTTATCAACCGCGCACGAATACCCGTTGACGACCACGAAGGTCGTTTCGCATACACGAAGAAGCACGCAAGAACAAGATTAAGCAATCTGAAATTGCAAATAGGAATTAAAATATTGAATTGAGTTGGGATTCTGAATAAGGATCTTAATTGGGTGGTCTAGTCGACACACGCAAAAGATACAAGTTGCAGCGAAGGCAAACTAAACATAAACAAAATCCAAGAAAACTAGAGGGGGTGCGACCTCCTTAAATAGGGGATGAGGAGCCACACAACTAATAGAACTAGCGGGGTGGGATTAAACTCGCGGGTTACTGTTCACGTGAACAGTAACCGCGCCCCCAAGTGGCCCGATGGCAGATGGGCCAAGTTCAATATGATTACAAAGCCCAGATTGGCCCAAACAATTGATATGACGTCTTCTTTTGATGATTGCGATCAGTCCAGAAGGAATTTGAAGATGAGGCCGGATCCTTTGGAAAGAGGACGAAATAATCTTTCAATCAAGTACTTGTGGACCTCAAACGGACACCGTATGAGAAAGTTATGCCTGTTTTAAGTTGATGCTGTCAGGCTGATTCTCGAGGCCGAACTGGATTCCAAAACAGGTCCAGCTCAAACTGCTTGCTTCTCTTGGACCAAAAGTGACATGGTGCTGCACATATATATATTTCATCATTAGGTAGCATCATATAGTTCATATAATATAAAGACACTCCTAAAAACGAGCTCACCTTATAATTTAAGTGAAGCGTACGAGCTCTTATACTTAGAACATTAAACATAGCAAATATGGTTGTATCCATAGAGGTCATGTCCTCATCATCCTCCCTTTCTTGAAAACAAAGCCGTCCTCGGCTTTTGATAAGCTGAAAATAGGGTAACAAAGAAGCCAAAGTGTATGCATGATATATGTAGATGTCATCTGTTTTAACAGTTCTTCGTTGTTGCACCATTAATGTTAGAAGACAGCAACAATCACATATGTGAATGATCAAAACAAAAGTTCTCACACAACAATTATTGCAACTACTTTTGCAAATGTAAGTGAAGCGTTTATGCAATTCAAATCTCTGAAGGTGTAAACTTGCAGTGGTAGCATATATGGGCAAATCTACAACTTTTGGAATCAAACAAAATTCACCCATATAATCATATGTCAGACGAGCAATAGCAAATTCATCTAGCAATGGTGAAAAGATTTGTAAGTTTTTCCATAATTCAACATCCGCATTGATTGTCCTTACTAGATGGTGCCATAAAGGTGAACACATAGGCATGGGATGAGCACTAAATTTTATTTGACTCTCATATTGAACAAGATTCAGCACACAAAAATTGTTGCTCGAAACAACATGCTTCAATTCATCGATGTGATCACAAGTTATGCATATTCGATATACAAGAAATTGATTGTCTACACCATAATCTCCAATCAAATTAAACTTATATCCAGGGTGTAGGTGCAAAACAAGAATTTCGAATATGCAATTACATAAACTTTTCCAAGGCATGTGATAATTTCATAGGTGAATCCAACATAATATAACATAAAGAATCAGCAGGAGAAATTTTAGTCAAAACGTCTTTATGTCTAACCAATTCCACATGATCATTGTATGCGATTAAATCATCACATGAATCATTTAAAATAGCGAGCAATTCAATTACTTCAAGACACATGGTGCACTCAAGTTAACAGTAAATCAACAAGTTTATCACATGGTGCACTCAACTCGGTGGCAAATCAATCAAATTATCACAGATTCATGCAAATTCTTAATAATATCAGATTACGTAGCTAGGAAATGAATTTCTACCTTCTCAAAGACTAGGTTCATCCACCTCATGTGATGCGATGGTTTCTACTACAATCTGATTTTCCCTTTGCTCAATGATACTAGGCATGAAATCATGGTTATTGTTCTTAGATTGAGTGTTCAAATCAGTACCTTTGGTATTACCTTGTAGGATCGCCTCGGATGATGTTGATACTGAAATTGGTGAGTAGTTAAAAGCTTTTCCTTCTGTTCTTGCTCTAGCTCAATTAACAATGAGCGAGCCAAGGGTGCAAGACAACGAGATAGAGTAACTCCCACAGCAGTAGAGGGGCGGCAATCATGGTAGATGCAAAGAAGCAGGAGAAGCAACCAAAGATGATCTTGATGCGGAGGTTTGTACCGTGCGCTTATTTGTTTCATGTACACGTGAAGGTGTAGTGGAAGTAGACGAAAAGCACGAACGGTCTTGGATTGTCGTCCTCAGATTTCTTTTCAACTTGGCAAGCAAGACGAAACAAACGAGTGGCAGTGGGAGGTTTATAAACAAGTTTATTCTGAATTTGATGGTTCAATCCTCCTAGAAATCTAGTTATCTTCGCATCTTGATTTCTTCTAAACCACAACGAGACAAAGCAGTTTGCAAATCTTGATAATAATCCTCTGTAACTACTACCTTGTCTTAAGCGTTGCAATTTATTAAGCAATTCACGAGAATAATATGAAGGTACAAATCTATGTCTCATTACTCTCTTCAAATCATTCCATGTTCTAGGTATGTTACGATTAGTAATGACAAAGATTCACTCCACCAAATAGATGCAAAATCATAAAACTCACGCGTAATAGCCCTAACTTTTAGATGATCAGGAAATTCATGGTATGCAAATAATTGTTGTACAGCTAATTCCCATGTGATATAAGCATCAGGATCATAATTCCCAGCAAAAGAGGGTACCGTGAAGTTAATTTTATGAGACATACTATCACTATCATATACCTCCCAGGTGAAAAAACTTGCCTCAAGTGTGTATCTTCCTCGTTCACTATCTTGCACTCCCGTCCAACAGTTCGAAGAAGAGGTGGATATATCTTGCAATCTTTCCGTGAATCTGCCATAGTTAGTAGAAAACAAGGAAACAAATCACAAGTATATGTCCCTATCAACTACTAGGTTCTGGAGGCTCAACCAAGTCACTCACACTCAAGCTTATACCCAGTTCTTACAAGTTCTTACCAATGCAAAGAAGGAAGTAGTACAACCGGTGGTGGTTCGTGATACTCTCACTTGCGATCACCCAACGATTGCAGGAACGACACTGCCGTGAGTTAGTAGGAAGTGGAGCTTGGAAGGCTTCTATATGGTAGCAAGGATCAGCAATAATCAAAACAGTTAATGCAAGTTGAAAGATTGTTCAAAGTACTAGCCAATGTTGCTGATCCTAGCCTAATCAAAGCTAGCTAATCAAAGCCCTATGAAGAGAAGTGTATGTACGCACACGCAACGATCAATGTGACTTGATGTAAGCAAGGAAAAATCTCACAACAAGTGCTAGGAGAGACGCTAGCCAACTACTCAAACCTCTTTCTATGGGCACAAGATTGTTTGTGCGATGTAGAGCACAAAAACAGAATAACGTGCAAGATAAACAGCCCTCTAGATTGAGCAGAAACAATAGCTAGTCTCAAATGATGAAAAAAAAGTTTTATATGGCTTATATATACTCTACTGAAAGGTTTCGACGAGATCTACAACTTTCCAGTTGAGGCGAACTCCAAATTCCGAAAGGAAGATCGAAGGAAACGGTAAAAATCGAAACTGAAAACTTGCGACGCGCATTCAGGGCCGAAGATGGCCGATTTTGGGGCACTTGGAGGGCAACTAGTGTCTTATATGGAAAAGATGCGCCTCGTCATTAGCTTCGAAACGAGCACAAGAACGTCAAAAACGGACACTGTATGAAAAAGTTATGCCCGTTTTACTGAAGGTGTCTCGGATACGGAATTCTACTCGGACTCGAATCCGTCTCGGGTTTAAATTTGAAACTGTTATATCTTTCAAACCCGTGGGTCAAACTTGCTGAAATTTTTTGTGGAAGCTTTTGGTTATATGTAAAAGGTATCTACCAATTTTCACGCACTTTTCTTTTCTCTTTTTTTTTTTTTTTTTTTTTTTTTTTTTTTTTACCGCGGCTTTTGTTCTATGCGGCTGCCTCTTTCTCCTTCTAATATTTGGTCGGCCCTAAGGTTTTCCGTAAGTCACAAATAACATGAATTCTCCAAAATATCACAGCAACCTCTTTTTTTAGATGAACAACAAGATGCGGATTTTCTATTTTTTGGTGCGGATTAGAGGAGTTCTAACCCACGAATTTTCTGTTTTGGATGCACAAACTAAGAACCCTAAACGAACGATCAAGCAACGCGAAGGAAAACACGAGAAGCAATCTATACCATGACCAACTAGACAATAACTAGAGCTAAAGATCAGCAACTAGACACGACGATGCAACCAATGATTCAACAAGCAAAATACCGAAAAGAAAAATTGCAATGGCTCAAAGGGGTTCGGACATGGATGATAGATGCAATAATTTTTTGGGCAATTTTCTGGACTCTAGGTATGAAAAACGAATCTACTACTAGAAAACTGGAAATTCTCACCGATCAACTGAAGCTCTGATACCACCTGATGAACCCGAAGGTTCTTGTTTTGGCCCGATCTTTCGATGAGAACGATAGGTTCGGTAGGCGTCGCTCAACTCTCACGATCCTGGCTACGAACACGCAAGGTTCGAAACCACGCAATCGCTGAACTGTTCGACAAGTCGTTATCAACCGCGTACGAATACCCGTTGACTCGACCACGAAGTCGTTTCTGCATACACCGAAGAAGCACGCAAGAACAAGATTAAGCAATCTGAAATTGCAAATAGGAATTAAAATATTGAATTGAGTTGGGATTCTGAATAAGGATCTTAATTGGGTGGTCTAGTCGACACACGCAAAAGATACAAGTTGCAACAAGGCAAACTAAACATAAACAAAATCCAAGAAAACTAGAGGGGGTGCGGCCTCCTTAAATAGGGGATGAGGAGCCACACAACTAATAGAACTAGCGGGGTGGGATTAAACTCGCGGGTTACTGTTCACGTGAACAGTAACCGCGCCCCCAAGTGGCCCGATGGCAGATGGGCCAAGTTCAATATGATTACAAAGCCCAGATTGGCCCAAACAATTGATATGACGTCTTCTTTTGATGATTGCGATCAGTCCAGAAGGAATTTGAAGATGAGGCCGGATCCTTTGGAAAGAGGACGAAATAATCTTTCAATCAAGTACTTGTGGACCTCAAACGGACACCGTATGAGAAAGTTATGCCTGTTTTAAGTTGATGCTGTCAAGGCTAATTCTGAGGCCGAACTTGGATTCCAAAACAGTCCAGCTCAAACTGCTTGCTTCTCTTGGACCAAAAGTGACATGGTGCTGCACATATATATATTTCATCATTAGGTAGCATCATATAGTTCATATAATATAAAGACACTCCTAAAAACGAGCTCACCTTATAATTTAAGTGAAGCGTACGAGCTCTTATACTTAGAACATTAAACATAGCAAATATGGTTGTATCCATAGAGGTCATGTCCTCATCACTCCTGTGTATCTTGTATTTTCTCTCTGGATTACAATCGAATAAGTATTTTCCTAACTGTTCTCCAAAGAAGGCTCTATTTCTTCTTTCCAAAAAGCCTCTCCCTCTATCTGTAACAGATACCTATTTATACTAAGCAATAGTGGACGTTGTCCTTCCAGGCTAATTAGTCGCTCATTATTATGTAATAATGAGAGTAATCACCGGAGTAGTAACCTCCCCATGCTGTCAATCAGTTACCAGTCAGAGATAGTGGAAATTATCTACAGTTATGTCAGAGATAACTGCGTATTTTGACTGCTTAGATTCTCACTGTTTAATGGGCGTCAAGCGGGTGGGTCCGATGAAGTCGTGAGGAACCTGTAGCAGGCCCCGATCGTAGAAAAACTTACGACCAGACATACTTGTAACGATCATACCATAGTCGTAGAAGAGCTTACGACTAGGTAGTAGTCGTAACGATTATACCATGGTCATAGAAGAGCTTACGACCAGGGGGTAGTCGTAGGGATTATCCCGTGGTCGTAGAAGATCTTACGACCAGGGGGTAGTCGTAGGTAGCCTACGACTTCCTGACTAGTTCTTCCCTTTTGATATTTTAAGGGGTATGTCTTATGACGTCATATTTCTTGATTATGGAGTAAATAAATGAGGATTATTTAGATCCTCGTCAGTTCTCTCTACACAATGTGTACGCCTTGTCCTTAGACCTGAGATTGTCGCATGTACTTGAGATGTGAATCGACCTACTTAGGGGCTATCAAATGTTACTCCGTAACTGGGTAGTTATAAAGGTAGCTTTCTGTAATATCTAAAAAAAAAGTACTTGAAAGAAAAAGTCGAGAGCGATGAAAGTAACCATGAAAGAACTGTTAGGGAAAAGATTAAATAGGGATTTAACCAAGGGAAAAAATGGAATTTTTGGGCAACTCAGGCTAAGGCCTTGACCCGCCGGTTTTGGCCCATTAGTGGAGGAGGGGCAGCCAAACCCTAAGCCACCCCCTCCCTTGCGCCTCCTCCCTCCTCCCCATTTGGGCACGCCACCCTCCTTCCCCACTCCCTTGCACCGCCTCTCACTCCTTTGCGCCTCCCCTAGCCCCCATGGCTGTTTGGTCAAGAGAAGGAAGAAGGAACCCCCCTTGGGTGGCCGGCCAAGAAGAGAAGAGAAGAGGGAAGGGAAGAGAAGAGAAAAGAAGAGAAGAAGAGGAGGGTGTAATACCCCAAATTTGCTTAAGTTGGAAGAACAGACTCGGGAGGAGATGTAATACTCTGAGTAATATTAGAGAGAGAATAATTATTTTTTGAGAGAGGGACCAATTAGAATAGTGATTCATCGAAGTTTGGAGGATTTTTCGCAAAAAGCAGACAACTGGGCACAGGCTAGAGGCCCATGGGGCCTTTGGTGGCCGACCATAGGGGCGCCACTCTCCCGTTCCTAACCCTAGCCGCCCCTCCTCTCCTCCAAGCCTCCACCCTTGCGCCTCCACCCCATCCACCTCCTGTCCAGCACCTCCTTGCTGTCCATCCCCCTCCACGGATGATTTCCTCCATTGATGCCGGTCGAAGGAAGGAGGAAGAAGCCCGGTGTCAGCGGCCATGGTGGAAGAGAAGAAGAAGAAGAAGAGGAAGGGTCCTCGTGGATTTGATCTGCATCTTCATGGGCTCTACAAGGGTAACGAGATGCCTTCCCCGCTGTTTGATCCGTAGTAGATGCGAAACCGATTAGAATTGTTGGATAATTGTTGGGCTGCAGAAGATGCAATTCTGTCCAATACCTTGCGTGGGTTTTTTCGTGTATTTAGAGGCTGAATTTTAAGATTCCATCTCCTAGAGTTATGTGGGATCTGTCGTTATCTTTCAGTGGCGCGAAGATCACTCGATTCGAGGTCCGAGTCAAAAGTTATGATCATTTTACTATCTGCTGCCAGAAATCTGACGAGAATAATCTGTCTGGTTATTTCCTAAATTATGAAATGGAAATTGGTAGAATCTGAAAGTTCACCCAACTAGGTTATTGTAGGTAATTCGATAAGCTTTTCAGATTGATAAAGAACGATCAATTCGGAGTTACCTATTAAAAGTTATGGTCATTTTAGTTTTGCTGTTCAATTGTGTAGGCAGGTTCTGTACTGAAAGTTCAGACAATGGTTAGCCTAATATGTTGGCCGAATTGGTTTACCGTGTCAACTAGAGTATTGTAGATTATTCAGTTAAGAATCTACAGAAATTGGGTTTACCTCTTTTTGACTTCCAGTTCATGAGTTATGTCATTTACCGTGCTGCTGTCCAGAATCAGTAAATGGCAGGAAACATTGTTTTTCGGTTTCAGCTTTATAAACTCGTTTTGAGTCGTCAAGTAAGCGATGTAGAATGCCGATTAGCAGCGCTGGGAATATTATGTCCTTATTGAAGTTATTTTACTTGTTTAGGAGGTGAAGCCTCAGGTTTAGAGTATCATCTTTGCCGCTAACGCGTCGCATCGTGGAAGGCAAGTAAATGTAGCGGTTGTGCTACGGTTTAACTCGTGGTTCTTACTACTTGCACTATGTATGATTGACGTAATGTTGAACGATATGCCATGGTTACATGTTTTCTAAGTATGAATGTGGTAGCAAGATATTAATCAATTGCTATGTTTGGATGAGTTTGGGTAGTATCGTGGTAATTTGCTTAATGAGCCAAATGCGGAATATGAAAATAAACTCAAGGTGGACATATTGATAATTCCTTGTGGTTTTATTCATGATGATCTTGTTGTGGTCTATGTGGTAGAGTTCCCTTTAGATCGATTGATTTTGATCTTGGTGAATCGAGTGTGGGTTATGTGGTAATGGTCTTATGACACAATGGTATGGTGCTTAATGAGACACATGTGGATTATGAGAAATATTCATGATGAGTATGTTGTTGACCTTCGTGGTTAAATTCTTGTGGTTTATGATTATCATATCATTCATGACATATCATGACATTTGCATTGTGGATGTCGCCGCTTTTAGCCGCGATCGTGATCGTACAACATCGTGCATTGCCGTAGCACGATGCATACCTTTACCTTGTTGGGTAAAGGTGCAGTGGAGCATAGCATACATATGCATTGCATTGTGGAAAGATCATTTGCATACTCATGCAAGATATTGAGGTGAAGTTATTTTGCAAACAAACGCAACTTCATAGTTGCAATGTGGAAATTGACTCATGAGAGTCTCTTGTGGTACGTGTAATGTGGTTGTGGTTGTGGAATAGGGTTCATCCCTTGTGGTATGGTAGAGGTTGTGATTGTGGCATGAGATTCTTCTCTCTTGTGGTAATTGTTAATATTTTACTATCATTGGTAGTAATTATGGTTGAGGCTATAATTATGATCATTATGGGGATTGGATATTGATGCTTAATATCTCTGTAGTTTAATTAGCTTGTAAATGAATGTGGATTCATATTATGGATGTGGACATATGGATATTTTAATGATGTTGTGTATTTGTTTGTAGACTGAATAGCCTGTTAAACAGTTTGCTTGCTGAGATTTTTATCTCACTCTTGTTGTTTCTTTCCCCCTTTCAGGTGATTGTTGAGCATTCATGGGATGGGTAGAGCGGCACCACAGTAATGCACTTGGTTCATCAACTCATGTAGTAATAAAGTCAATGAAATTCTAGCCAAACGCTTAAATATTTGTGGATGATTATGTTATTTAATAAGGATGGACTTGTGAACCATTCTTTGATTAATCTGATAGAGGTAGTTTAATTAATGAACTTGTTACCGTTATCTTTGTTCCCTTAGTTGTTTATGCTTCCGCTTAATACTTCTTGTTTAGAGATGTTGTCGAAATAAGTTATAATTGAAATTATTGGCTAGTGTAGAGTGGTTTAGTAGCATTCCGTGGTATTGTGGGTCCTGGGTGTTCTGATTGGTATCGAGCGGGCTTTAGGTCCGTGGTAATTAAAAATATTAAATTGACACTTTGGTGCAGTAGGATGGGATGGGTCAAGCATTGCATGCATGCTTTGACATGTTATATTGATTATTCATGCTATGAGATAATCTTGTATGTTTATGTGTTGTTTCTATGACTGCTATGAGTGAGGATAGTCAATGATAAGAGGTAGGGTTTATGTTGTTGCCTTGGGCATTGCCGCTTATACCCCAATTCGTGGTACGGATATTGATGCGATTACCTCGGGTAACTTAGTTGCGAATGTCATGGGTAAGTTTCTTAGAAAAGTGTTATCCTCCTTGAATTGATGTTGGCGATTCTTGGCCTATTGCGATTAATGATTTTCTCTCGGGTTAGCTGTTTATTGCGATTGTTGGGTGTCACTAGGCCTCCAATTGTTCTTGAGGCCAAGTATTGTTTCTTCGATTGATGGGATGTTTGATCGCTCGTGAGCAAGTGCTTTTGGAGAGATTGGTATTTTTCGTGTTGTTCCATCTTTCTTCTTTGGAAAACATGACTCTTGTATTTCGTTTGTTATTTTGAGAGAGAATCAAAGCTTTATGTGAGAAGTTCATTAACTTGTGGAAGCATTGGCTCTATGCATTTCTTCCGAGTTATTTCGACTTTTGAAGTTTGATTTCTCCTAGAAGGAGTGTTAAAATCCCTTTATGATGTTTTGTTGTGTTTAAGTAGTAGGTGGCAATTATGTAAATAATTGGTAGATTGTGAATTATCAAGTCGAAAAGTTAGTGTGGTACATCATTAATTTCTACTATCATCTTTAGAAGTGAAGTCGATTAATATGATGTTGTCTGTTGTAGTATCTTGAAGATTTGTGGCTAAGAATTTAGCGATACATGTGTAGAACTCATGCATTTATCAAAGAATATGAAAAACAATTGTTTTGATTATTGTAGTTGTTTAATTTTCCCAACTTGTTGGATAGATTGGATTGATTGATCTTAAGTAATTAATCGACCATTCGCGATGGTCAAGTAAGGAGGTGTTGGAATATTGCCTTAATAAGATTAACCTTTAATATGTTCTCTCTTTACATACTTGATGAGCATGTACAATCATAAAGTTATGCAACTTTACCACGCTAAATTGTTGAAATATGTATAAAGAAATGGATGAAGGTTGATGTATTGACTTGTGGAATCTGGTCTTATAAAGCTGGTATTGTTGATGTTTAAAGTTATTTTATTTTAATATCTTAACATAAGGTGGAGTATTGAATCTGTGCTCTTTATTTGTCTTTGAGATTGCAAATTAGAGATAGGATCATTAATGCTATGCTGATGAAAAATTAATAATCAATTATTGACAGAATGGCTAGAGTGTAATTACTTTTGCTAAACTAGAGTTGAGCATCGATGAGATAAATGTATGAAATCTAATAAGAGATTCATACTAGCATGTTTTGTGAGGTTGTTATGTTCTAATATCAGCTTGTTAAAGAGTTTGTTTTAATATGATGGCTTATGCACTAGGTTTAACTAGATTAAGTAGTTGGAATCTTATTTGGATAATAAGAACATGATGAAGTGATTTATGGTGTTCCTTTTGGAAAAAAATATGAAGGAGTGGGATGATATGCTGATTTTTTTTTTTTTTTTTTTTTGCAAAGAATGTTTTATCTTGTTGTGAATTCAATCGATAGCATGTAGTTGTGATTATGGTGTTGAATGTTTTAAAAATAAAGGAATTTGTTAATTCCATAATACTAATTGAAATGAAGGTGTGAGATTTACGGTTTGAAATCTTTTGTACCTTATGACTTGTGTGATAGCCGAGGTTGCTTTGAGTAAAGCGACATGTTGAATGATCTTTTTGGTTTTTCATCTGAATCTCGTGTTGTGGTCTTCAAGCATCCTTTGTTGGAATTGGCGGGATGCTGTTATAAAAGAAAAATTGCTTCTTATTGAAAGGAAAAGTTGTACTATAAGTATTTGAGGTACAGTTGATCTTATCTTGTGTTTTTCCAACCTCTTTGCTATTTGTTAATCTTTTGGTCTTTTGGCTATTGAGATGATAACCATTTTCTGTATGCTGAAATTTATTTCTTCTTACCTCTTCTTCTAAGAACATGGTAATTGTTGTGGGATGCGAAGCCTTTTGTTGAGTGATGACGACTTATTAGTGGTAGTCTAGTGATGTTTTTGTGGGAGCCTTAAATATCTCGATGTTTAAGATACAATGGATAATATATTATTTCCATGGAATAATCCTTGAGAAGGATATGTTTTAAATAGAATGTTTATCTTGGAGCCAAGCGATTCATTGATGTTAAGAAATGAGTGTTTGTTAATTGGGAAATTATTGTTATGTCAAGTAGTGCGATGCTCTCTTGATTCTTGTTTATCTTGTGTGTTTATGGCGAGACCATTTGCAAATTTAGTTGACTTATGTTGAGGCGTAGTCTTTTCCAGATTAGAAAAAAATTGATTGTTTTGATCACGTCGAGTGATTTTTCACTCTTAGCTTACGTGGTGTGGTTCTCCAATTGTCTACTTGATGAGTAGAAATATTTTGTGGTGAATCCTTTGTTTTGGATCGTGGTCCTTTGAAGGAAAGCTGGTTGCTAGTGTGATGCTTGAGAGTTCTTTACTCTTCTGTTGTTGGGTTATATTTGTATAATATATCGTTGTGCTTCTAGTAGAATTATGTGAGTGGAATTGGTGATCAAATTCTTGAGAATGGGTATAGTGTGTTATCCTGAGTATATCTAATAAGAGGAAAGTGTTTTAAGAAAGAGGATGGTTTTAGAAAGTGGTCTTAATAGTTATTATGGAAATTTTGCCAAAATGGCAGGACCTGTTGGCTACTCAGGGCCGACAAAAGAGTTATGCGGATGTTCGGCGCCGAGAGTTGGTGTTTGCGGTGGGTAGCCTTGTGCTCCTTCGGGTGTCTCCAACCAAGGGTATTGTTCGTTTTGGTACCACCGGGAAGCTTAGCCCGCGGTACCTCGGTCCTTTTCCAGTGTTTGCTCGGGTGGGTAGTTTGGCTTATCGTTTGGAGTGCCAAACTCATTGAGTGGTGTGCACAATGTTTTCCTTGTGTCTATGCTGAGGAAATACTTGCGGGATCCAGAACACAAGATTGACTGGAGCAGTCACGGTGGAGCAGATCTCACCGTGGAGAGTCGGCCGATTCGTATCTTGGATACGTGAGAGCGGTCTTGAGGAATAAGACCATCAAGTATGTGAAGGTCCTTTGGACGAATCGATCGGAGAGAGAGGCTTCGTGGGAGCTGGAGGATCTTTGCGAAAGAAGTACCCGAGCTCTTCGAGGTGGTGAGTACTCCTAGTTTGGGTTGCTTTTGCTTGTTGTTCTTTTCTTTGTGGTTCAGAGAGTAGGATTCGAGGCTAATCCTTTTAAGGTGGAAGAATGTAATACCCCAAATTTGCTTAAGTTGGAAGAACAGAATTGGGAGGAGATGTAATACTCTGAGTAATATTAGAGAGAGAATAATTATTTTTTGAGAGAGGGACCAATTAGAATAGTGATTCATCGAAGTTTGGAGGATTTTTTCGCAAGCAGCAGACAACCTGGGCTGGGCTAGAGGCCCATGGGGCCTTTGGTGGCCGACCATAGGGGCGCCACTCTCCCGTTCCTAACCCTAGCCGCCCCTCCTCTCCTCCAAGCCTCCACCCCTTGCGCCTCCACCCCATCCACCTCCTGTCCAGCACCTCCCTTGCTGTCCATCCCCTCCACGGATGATTTCCCCTCCATTGATGCCGGTCGAAGGAAGGAGGAAGAAGCCCGGTGCTGCGCCATGGTGGAAGAGAAGAAGAAGAAGAAGAGGAAGGGTCCTCGTGGATTTGATCTGCATCTTCATGGGCTCTACAAGGGTAACGAGATGCCTTCCCCGCTGTTTGATCCGTAGTAGATGCGAAACCGATTAGAATTGTTGGATAATTGTTGGGCTGCAGAAGATGCAATTCTGTCCAATACCTTGCGTGGGTTTTTTCGTGTATTTAGAGGCTGAATTTTAAGATTCCATCTCCTAGAGTTATGTGGGATCTGTCGTTATCTTTCAGTGGCCGCGAAGATCACTCGATTCCGAGGTCCGAGTCAAAAGTTATGATCATTTTACTATCTGCTGCCAGAAATCTGACGAGAATAATCTGTCTGGTTATTTCCTAAATTATGAAATGGAAATTGGTAGAATCTGAAAGTTCACCCAACTAGGTTATTGTAGGTAATTCGATAAGCTTTTCAGATTGATAAAGAACGATCAATTCGGAGTTACCTATTAAAAGTTATGGTCATTTTAGTTTTGCTGTTCAATTGTGTAGGCAGGTTCTGTACTGAAAGTTCAGACAATGGTTAGCCTAATATGTTGGCCGAATTGGTTTACCGTGTCAACTAGAGTATTGTAGATTATTCAGTTAAGAATCTACAGAAATTGGGTTTACCTCTTTTGACTTCCAGTTCATGAGTTATGTCATTTACCGTGCTGCTGTCCAGAATCAGTAAATGGCAGGAAACATTGTTTTTCGGTTTCAGCTTTATAAACTCGTTTTGAGTCGTCAAGTAGCGATGTAGAATGCCGATTAGCAGCGCTGGGAATATTATGTCCTTATTGAAGTTATTTTACTTGTTTAGGAGGTGAAGCCTCAGGTTTAGGAGTATCATCTTTGCCGCTAACGCGTCGCATCGTGGAAGGCAAGTAAATGTAGCGGTTGTGCTACGGTTTAACTCGTGGTTCTTACTACTTGCACTATGTATGATTGACGTAATGTTGAACGATATGCCATGGTTACATGTTTTCTAAGTATGAATGTGGTAGCAAGATATTAATCAATTGCTATGTTTGGATGAGTTTGGGTAGTATCGTGGTAATTTGCTTAATGAGCCAAATGCGGAATATGAAAATAAACTCAAGGTGGACATATTGATAATTCCTTGTGGTTTTATTCATGATGATCTTGTTGTGGTCTATGTGGTAGAGTTCCCTTTAGATCGATTGATTTTGATCTTGGTGAATCGAGTGTGGGTTATGTGGTAATGGTCTTATGACACAATGGTATGGTGCTTAATGAGACACATGTGGATTATGAGAAATATTCATGATGAGTATGTTGTTGACCTTCGTGGTTAAATTCTTGTGGTTTATGATTATCATATCATTCATGACATATCATGACATTTGCATTGTGGATGTCGCCGCTTTTAGCGCGATCCGTGCAGGTACAACATCGTGCATTGCCGTAGACGATGCATACCTTTACCTTGTTGGGTAAAGGTGCGATGGAGCATAGCATACATATGCATTGCATTGTGGAAAGATCATTTGCATACTCATGCAAGATATTGAGGTGAAGTTATTTTGCAAACAAACGCAACTTCATAGTTGCAATGTGGAAATTGACTCATGAGAGTCTCTTGTGGTGCGTGTAATGTGGTTGTGGTTGTGGAATAGGTTCATCCCTTGTGGTATGGTAGAGGTTGTGATTGTGGCATGAGATTCTTCTCTCTTGTGGTAATTGTTAATATTTTACTATCATTGGTAGTAATTATGGTTGAGGCTATAATTATGATCATTATGGGGATTGGATATTGATGCTTAATATCTCTGTAGTTTAATTAGCTTGTAAATGAATGTGGATTCATATTATGGATGTGGACATATGGATATTTTAATGATGTTGTGTATTTGTTTGTAGACCGAATAGCACATTAAGCAGTTTGCTTGCTGAGATTTTTATCTCACTCTTGTTGTTTCTTTCCCCCTTTCGGGGATTGTTGAGCATTCATGGGATGGGTAGAGCGGCACCACAGTAATGCACTTGGTTCATCAACTCATGTAGTAATAAAGTCAATGAAATTCTAGCCAAACGCTTAAATATTTGTGGATGATTATGTTATTTAATAAGGATGGACTTGTGAACCATTCTTTGATTAATCTGATAGAGGTAGTTTAATTAATGAACTTGTTACCGTTATCTTTGTTCCCTTAGTTGTTTATGCTTCCGCTTAATACTTCTTGTTTAGAGATGTTGTCGAAATAAGTTATAATTGAAATTATTGGCTAGCTGTAGAGTGGTTTAGTAGCATTCCAGGGTATTGTGGGTCCTGGGGTGTTACAGAGGGAGAGGAAGGGTTTGCAGCCGGGAGAACGTGGTGATCGTCGATCCGCTGCGTGCACTCTCCGTTCCGGCAAGGGTAACCCGTTGTCCCTTCCGTTGGGTCGTTTTCTAGTTGTTTTATTTTCGGATGTCAGTTCGTCGGTGTTCTGCAGCGGTAAAGGTTGACGTTTTTTGTTAGGTTAAATGAAGAATTGGGTCTGGGTGTCTCCTAGAAAGTTGTAGATATGATAGTTATCTTTCATTGCCGACAAGAATCAAGTCATTCGGACTTCGGTAGCCAAAGTTATGAATTTCTTAGTATTTCTGTGTTTCTGGAGAGAAGCAGAATTACTAGTGTTGGTTAACCTGATAGAAGCGCATATTTAGAGGGGTTTCCAGAGGGTCTCACCATAACGAAAAACGAGGCTAATCCTCTTAGCTTTCAGGAAAACTAAAGATCACTAAATTCGGACGAACGTAGAGAAAGTTATGATAGTTTCTTTGTCGCTGTTCAGAAACCCGACGTGAAATGTTTGCTCTGATTAAATGGATTGGTAGGACTAGTAGATGGCCGAATCAGAGGGTCTCCCCAACTAAGTTTATTTAGAAATTTTAATTAACTTTCCAGAATGTCCAAGATCATCTTATTTGGACACCCGAGCAGAAAGTTACATATTTTAGAGGCTAGCTGTCTGCAGTGAGTGATCGCTAGAAATTATGAGAATTAGAAAATGCGAAGATATTAGCGAGTTCAATTGCGATGTTACTTATGATTTTGGTCCAGAATGTTGGTCTTAGAATGGGGTTTTCTTCATGTCCAGGTGTGGGTTTGGCTCCGGGAGCAGTACCTTATCCTCTGCATCCACCTTCGCACGGTTGAGGCAAGTGCATTATTTGTTAAATGGGTGTGATTGATTGACTATGTTTGTGTGCTCTTTTGATATATGGTTGCATAGCAAGATGGCTTACTTGATGATTGTTTAAGTATGATGATTGCTCAATTATGCTTATGCTTTACTGTGGTACAATGTTGTTGTCTTTTGGTAAGATTGCTACTGAATAAGAGATGAGCATATGCATATTGAGAACATGCTGAGGCTTGGTCACGCGGTGACCAAGCATGTTTCCCCTTTGAGATCCCCGTCATGAATGTGACGGGCCCGAGATCCCCTCACTCGTGGAGTGTGGGCTTGAGGTCCCCGTTACTTGCGGAGTAACGGGCAATTGGTCCCTGTGCGTGCGCGCAAGACAGCATGGGTATCTTGCGGCGGTCGCATACTCGTGACATTACGTGTAATGCACACAGAAAGTTAAAGATAAAGGTTCCTTGAGCATTGCATTTGCACATGAGATGGTTGATGTTGTTCTCCTTTACATGTATGTTGATGTTATAGTTCTTTATGTACTTGCTGAGTCTGTGGACTCATTCTTGCTTTTAATGTTGTTTTAGGTACCCGAGCCAAGAATGACATGCATGGGGGGAAGTAGACTGCTAGTCACGCACATACCACATGAACTAATTAAAGTTGAATGATCTTCAGAACGAAGTTGATTTTAGAATATTATATTTTGTCTTATGCAATGGATTGATGTAATAATGATGAGTAGTGGTTCTTCATATCTCTCTAGTTTGTTGGATTCTTAGCATGTCATTGTTTATCTTTTGATGTCTTTGGATGAAAGTTTTAATTATTATTTGAATAAACTGTGTGTTGGAACCTCCGTGTAGTTAACTTTACAAGGGAGGTTCTGCCGAAATTTATTAGGATGGTCTACTTTAGAGTTACTAGAGTTTGTTTAGTAGCATTCCAGGCTCATGTCGGGCTGGGGTGTTACAGTTGGTATCAGAGCGGGCTGTAGGTCCGTGGTTTTGTAATTATTAAACTTGACACACTAAGCACAGTAGGTGGGATTGGGTTTTGCATTGCATTTACGCTTCCGTATGTTGTATTGAAGGTTCCTGTTATGAGTTGAACTGATATATCTATAAAATAATATTATAGATATTATGTGTGGGGATAACCCACATTTGAGAAGTTGAGGTCGTGGTTGTGACTCTGAGCTTTGCCATGTTACACTACTGTTTGTGGTATGGGAATAGGGAAGTAGTTACCATAAGTATCATAGTTAGAAGTGTTGAGGATAAGTTTCTCCAGAAAAGCTGTTCTCTTCCCAGATTCGGAGTTTGGCCAATTCTTGTCCAGTTGCAGTGAGGGGTTTTAATGGGTCTCTATTTGTTTTCTAGAGCAGTTATTGCCTTTCCGTCTGTTGAGTGGCTCCTGCTATTCGTGTTCGTTGGTAATTGGCGAACTTGTTATTTTCATGGTTGTTCCATCTTTCCTATTGGAGATTTTGACCCATTTATTTGTTTGATGATTTGGATAATGAATGTTTCCTTTTGCAAATCTTCTAGTATGTGGAAGTTTTGACTCAATGTATCTCTTCTGGGTATTTTGAGCGTTGAAGTTGAATTCTTCTCTTTTACAAAAGAAAATGTTAAACCCTTAGCGATGACTTTTTGTGGTTAAATGTGAGGTTGTAGCCAAAAGAAATTAATGATTTTGATTTGGGTTGTCAAGTTGGGCCTGTTCAATGGTGTTTAAACGATTTTAACTAAAATCCTTAGAAGGGAAGTTGATTGAGTTTTCTGTTGCAAATTCTTTAACTTGTGAAACCTTTGGCTTATGTGTTTCTCCTGGATTATTTCGAGTGTGGAAGTGTTATGCCTCTTTTCCTAAAGAAAAAAAAGATCTTAAACTCGTTTATGTGTATGCGGTTGAGTTTAGTTGGAATGTGGTAATCATCTAGATTAATTGATAAGGTATGAATTACCAAGATGAGACTTTTGCATGGAACATGATTGGTTTTAAACCCAGAACTTTGTAATTGAGGTCGATTAAATGAATGCTGTCTTTTAGTAGTTTTTGATGACTTGTTATAATCATTAAGATTGTGAAAATTGGTAGATTTGTTGGGTAATACGGAGTAATGTGTTTCAATGGATTAGTCTACCCATTCGAGATGGTTATGTTAAGGATGTGTTGGAACGATGCCTTAGAGAATATCCATCTGGAAATTTTCTTAAACTAGTTACTTGTTGAGCATACATAAATTTCTAGAATGAAACATGTATATCAGATTAGATGAATGTTGAGGTGGCATCTTGTGAGACCCTGTTTTACAGGAGATGATACTATTGAATGTCTAATTATATTTTGCCCTAAAACTCTGAGCATAAAGTGGAAGGTTGACTCGGTGTTTATTGATGGTTAGGTGAATACAAATAGACGTAGAATCCTGTTTGCATGCGTGATAAAGATAAATGTCAATGATAGTTGAAGTGTGTTAAGCAACACTAATGGTTGCATAGATGAATGAATAAGTGATATCTAAAACGTCTTGAGGCGAAGATGAATTTTAATAGGTATGATTTTGTACATGAGGTTTGTTTCAACCTTGTGACTGGTGTTTCTTTGGGAGATTTAGAATGGGATGAGAGGCGATGATGATTATCGCTAGGAGTGTATTATTTCATTGATAGTGTGATTGTCAATAAGGGATTATGATGATAATAGTGATTGTTTGGTATAAAGGGATTGGACCGCTTGCCTGACACGGATTAAGTGAAAAGGTTTCTAGTTTTGGGTATGTGATCTTTCAGACCTCATGTTGATATGGTAACTGAATTTGTTTTGAGCAATATGATATGTTGAGAGGTTTTATTAGCCCCCTAGTGATCTATATGATGTGGCCTTTAAATCTCTCTGGTTGGAATTAGCATGGTGATGCTGTAACCAACGAAAGTCGTTTCCTTATTAAAAGTAAGAGTGAAGTAGAAGTATTTGAGGTTGAAGTCAAGTTTTGTAATTTACAGTTTTTTTGATCTTTGCCTAAATTTTCAGTTTTGACCAACAAAGTTTCCCGAATCCCAAAAGCAATGTTTTATTCTCTCTTTCGAGGTTGGCTATTCTCTGTTTGTGGGACGTATGTCATCGTCCATGATCTCATCTTTGTTTTTTTGAGATCATTGCTATTTGATTATTTCTCTTGATCTTGTAACTATTGTAAGTGGTAACGCTTGCTATTGTGTTGAAATTTACTGCTATTTGCCTCTTCTGCTAATAAAATGCTAATCGAATTGCATTGCAAAGTTTTTTTTCGGTTGTGTTTTGGCAACTAAGTTAGTGGTGGCCTAGTAGATGGCTTTGTGAGCCTTAGGTATCAAGTTGTTTGTGAGTCTTGAGTAATAAATTGATTTATTAGAATAGTCATTGGAGAGGATTTGATTTTAATAGAATGTTGTCTTTTGAGCCATCAGGTTTCGAAATCACAACTAGTAGAACCTATAGCAAGAGGTGGCCCAAGATCATGTGATCATTTTTCACATAATATTAGAATTAGAAAGTCTGGAAGTCGTGATCAATTTATTGTAGTATCACAATTGGGTACTTGGTAAGATTGTGTAGAGAACTTATAATGATATAGTTCATGACAGTAGCAGTGTGGAGAAAAATTAATCGTTGTGTTAATTAATGGGCTAGCAGGGATGGTGGAGTTATTGTCAAGAGTGATTCGGCCTCAGCGAATAACCCTATGGGAGTTAGATTATCTCTTGGGATAACTTGAGCAAGAATATATATTTATCTATTGATGTTAGGTATTGAGTATGTTTGAATCTTGGTCAATCAGTTTGGGTATTGCGAAGAGGTATAGTGCAATTGTGTAATTGGATTGGATTGGTGTGGATTAGAGAAGGTCTAAGATTGGTGAAATAAATCGCCTTTGGGCGGTTACTTGATTAATAAGGAATGATGATATTAATGAATACGGTTATTGTCGAACTGTGTGAAATATTAGTAAACGAATGTGAGGATTTCTTATCCATTAAACCAGAAACTCATGGTAGGAGACTTAGAGATTAAATTTGGGGCTCTGCATGTTATGCTAGGACCGTGGAGACCCAATAATATTTGTAGAGGCGGATGAAACAGAAGCGAATTTTGAATAGTGTGTTGTTTTGGATAGAATACTTTGGGTAAAGTGAATAAATGTGATTGTGGATGAAATTTATATTGAGGAATATTGGGAATTATTTGTCAAAATAATTCCTTTGATAGAGAAGTTGATCCGAGTAGGTTATTGTGAGATGAAAGAGTCTCTCTACATAAGTGTGGATTTTGTAATCGGTTTGAGCATAGCATTGAAGTTGTCAATTTAAGAGAAATGCATTAGTGTGATATGCGATGATTTGGAATCTCAAGGTTTAAGATAAAAGTGAAAACCCTACAATAAAGTTTGAGGAAAAGGTTGTATTCTTGGTTAATGAAATGTTCTCTTGGTTCTTATTTGAGATTTGTCTTGTGATGGATGCCAAACGTGAATTGAGTTGGTTTTCTCGGTATGCGAGATTCTTTCGGATAAGACAAACAAATGAAAATAATTCATTCGGCATTCGAGTGGTTCCCCTTTTGGTTCATGGTGTTGATTATAAACTGCCTACTTGGAGAGTGGAAGGGTTTTCGTGAGAAATCTTCGCTTTGGAATTTGACCCTTTTAGGTGTGGAGTTGCCATTTCTTGGTTGCGTTGTGAATCCATTATTTTCAATTGGGTTACTGTTTATAAAGGGTTGGGTAAAGAGAGTCTGTTGAGTGTTCTGGTTAAAGAGGTGCTCCTTGTTTCTTGAAGAGTCGATTAATAAGTGGGATGAGAATTCGTGAGTTTTATGCGTGTTGGCTAGTTCGGTACTAAAGGGAAGGTTGACCCATGGTACTTTGGTTTGATTTTTGGTAGACAACGTATCGCCATGGTATCTCGAGTCCATGCGCGGAGTACTCAACATCTTGAATGTTTGATCTTGAGTAAGTACCGAGAGGTCCGAGGTTTGAGATTTCATTAGAATCGTTAGCCAACGAGTAAGACTTTACCTTTGAGTCTCGTGTGTTGTTTGTACTGAAAAGGTCGAGGCGAATGTTGAGATGTAAGACGGTGGTATCCGTTAAGATGATGTGGTTCCCTAAGTCCGAGAGGAAGCGACACGGGAGTTGGAGTCTTACGTGCGCGAGCTATCCCCGATTTGTTCACGATCGATCGTGTTATTTTGTTGATTTGTTTCAACTACGGTTGTTCTTTTGTTTAAAGCGACGTTTAGAATTCGGGTCGAATTCTGTTTAAGAGGGTAGAGTGTAATATCTAAAAAAAGTACTTGAAAGAAAAGTCGAGAGCGATGAAAGTAACCATGAAAGAACTGTTAGGGAAAAGATTAAATAGGATTTAACCAAGGGAAAAATGGAATTTTTGGGCAACTCAGGCTAAGGCCTTGCCCGCGGTTTTGGCCCATTAGTGGAGGAGGGGCAGCCAAACCCTAAGCCACCCCTCCTTGCGCCTCCTCCTCCTCCCCATTTGGGCAGCCGCCACCCTCCTTCCCCACTCCCTTGCACTGCCTCTCCACTCCTTGTGCCCTCCCTAGCCCCATGGCTGCTGGTCAAGAGAAGGAAGAAGGAACCCCCTTGGGTGGCCGGCCAAGAAGAGAAGAGAAGAGGGAAGGGAAGAGAAGAGAAAGAAGAGAAGAAGAGGAGGAGAGGAAGGGTTTGCAGCCGGAGAACGTGGTGATCGTCGATCCGCTGCGTGCACTCTCCGTTCCGGCAAGGGTAACCCGTTGTCCCTTCCGTTGGGTCGTTTTCTAGTTGTTTTATTTTCGGATGTCAGTTCGTCGGTGTTCTGCTGCGGTAAAGGTTGACGTTTTTTGTTAGGTTAAAGGAAGAATTGGGTCTGGGTGTCTCCTAGAAAGTTGTAGATATGATAGTTATCTTTCATTGCCGACAAGAATCAAGTCATTCGGACTTCGGTAGCCAAAGTTAGGAATTTCTTAGTATTTCTGTGTTTCTGGAGAGAAGCAGAATTACTAGTGTTGGTTAACCTGATAGAAGCGCATATTTAGAGGGGTTTCCAGAGGGTCTCACCATAACGAAAAACGAGGCTAATCCTCTTAGCTTTCAGGAAAACTAAAGATCACTAAATTCGGACGAACGTAGAGAAAGTTATGATAGTTTCTTTGTCGCTGTTCAGAAACCCGACGTGAAATGTTTGCTCTGATTAAATGGATTGGTAGGACTAGTAGATGGCCGAATCAGAGGGTCTCCCAACTAAGTTTATTTAGAAATTTTAATTAACTTTCCAGAATGTCCAAGATCATCTTATTTGGACACCCGAGCAGAAAGTTACATATTTTAGAGGCTAGCTGTGCGCAGTGAGTGATCGCTAGAAATTATGAGAATTAGAAAATGCGAAGATATTAGCGAGTTCAATTGCGATGTTACTTATGATTTTGGTCCAGAATGTTGGTCTTAGAATGGGGTTTTCTTCATATCCAGGTGTGGGTTTGGCTCCGGGAGCAGTACCTTATCCTCTGCATCCACCTTCGCACGGTTGAGGCAAGTGCATTATTTGTTAAATGGGTGTGATTGATTGACTATGTTTGTGTGCTCTTTTGATATATGGTTGCATAGCAAGATGGCTTACTTGATGATTGTTTAAGTATGATGATTGCTCAATTATGCTTATGCTTTACTGTGGTACAATGTTGTTGTCTTTTGGTAAGATTGCTCTTGAATAAGAGATGAGCATATGCATATTGAGAACATCTTTGAGGCTTGGTCACGCGGTGACCAAGCATGTTTCCTTTGAGATCCCGTCATGAATGTGGCGGGCCGAGATCCTCACTCGTGGAGTGTGGGCTTGAGGTCCCGTTACTTGCGAGTAACGGTCAATTGGTCCTCGTGCGTGCGCGCCAACGAGTGCATGGGTATCTTGGCGGCGTCGCATACTCTGCATTACGGTGTAATGCACACGAAGATTAAAGATAAAGGTTCCTTGAGCATTGCATTTGCACATGAGATGGTTGATGTTGTTCTCCTTTACATGTATGTTGATGTTATAGTTCTTTATGTACTTGCTTGAGTGCGTGGACTCATTCTTGTTTTAATGTTGTTTTAGGTACCGAGCCAAGAATGACAAGCATGGGGAAGTAGGCGCTAGTCACGCACATACCACATGAACTAATTAAAGTTGAATGATCTTGAACAGAAGTTGATTTTAGAATATTATATTTTTTCTTATGCAATGGATTGATGTAATAATGATGAGTAGTGGTTCTTCATATCTCTCTAGTTTGTTGGATTCTTAGCATGTCATTGTTTATCTTTTGATGTCTTTGGATGAAAGTTTTAATTATTATTTGAATAAACTGTGTGTTGGAACCTCCGTGTAGTTAACTTTACAAGGGAGGTTCTGCCGAAATTTATTAGGATGGTCTACTTTAGAGTTACTAGAGTTTGTTTAGTAGCATTCCAGGCTCATGTCGGGCTGGGGTGTTACACTTTCGGGTTTGTCATGAAGCATGCTGCGAGGCATGGTCAGTCGAGATGAGATTTGCCCCTCTCTACCTGAGAGAGATATCTCTAGGCCCCTCGAGTGATCGGATCCAGAAATGCATGGCCATGCTACTTAAGGTTAAGAGTTAACCTAGTAAGGGATTCCAGATCACAGGATCGAGAAAGAGTAGTCAGCTTGGAGCTCGACCGAATATCGTGAGGCAAAGGGATTGGCATGTACATAACGTTGTGATGGTTCGTCCGATATGATCTTTACGTGCGTTTAGGAGTTGGCACGTCTTGCTAGAGGCCACTACCAACTATTGACCAAGTATGTGTACTTGCGTCATGTCTAAACATACGTGAACCATAGGTCACACACTTAAGAAGTGAAGCCTAATTCGGATTGGATCCGAATTAGATGGGCATTGAGTCCTAATGGGCCTCTATTCGTAGAAGCCCATTATAAGGACGTCTATAAAAGGAGAGCGGCGCGCTGGTTGGATGATGAGTTTTTCGTGACATCCTCAAACCACGGCGCCACCCTCCCACGCCCTAGTCGCTCGCGCGGATCTAGTAGTCCAGCGGCGTCGCTTCCTCCGCACGTGTGGATACCTTTGAAGGCGCTGCATCCGTGGCGTTGGGACGAACCGCAAGAAAGGAGTTGTGCGTGGGGCGCCACGGCGAGGGCGAGGAAGTAGTGCGACTACTCGCCCGACGTCTTGCATCAAGCGAGTACGACTACTGCGCCCGACGTCTTTGCATCAACTTCCGCACCTGCGCGTCTAGTGGTAAGACCGTGATCTATAACTGCAGTGATCTTGGTTTACGGGTAGAATTTTTTTAATTTGCGCTAGTGTAGCCTACCCGTTGCCCTTCACTTCCCAACCAAACCAACGATAAGTGAATTCCCCATTCACCAATCGACACAAACCACCAAGTGAATAACCTTTTCACCAAACGAACATTATATTCATCAAGTGAACTTTCCATCCACACTTCGACACATTTTTGAAGAAACTCTAACTCCCGTGTGAAATCCCCAGGCACGTCCATAACCGCGGACACGGCTATTCGAATAGTTTTACACTCTGCAGAGGTTGTATAGCTTGAACCACAAGAGATAGATCAACTTATAATGTCCGTTTAACACACTTTCGAGGTGTGCGACTAAGTGATCATCAAAAGGCTTTTACAAAGCTCCTTCTTAACCCAGTTCTGCTCGCTAAGGTTTCAACACTGAATGTCTTTCCGACCAGACAGGGCCCCCCTCTTGCGCCACCGTGAGAATATGTTTCCCATAACTCACACTTCACATGACAGAACCGAAATTAAGACATTGCTAATTAGTCAACCAGGCCCGTCCCATCAGGCATGTGGTTGTACGGTTAAGGCCCAGTTCAATGGCGCACAAGATTAACTCCTTGACAAGTTACTCAGGCGAGTCTACCACAAACCCACAGCATGTTCAATCCACATCCCCACTATCCACCAACCATTCGCCCAAGCGAAAACCATTTTATCTAACCAAAACCAATGACATACCCTGTCATGGCTCCCAAATTTTAACAAGAGTGGCTCACCACCACGATCCCACAAATCATTAAGTCAAAATTAATCACTAAGACACATGTGATGACGAACCCATCGTAACTAAGCTGAACTAAGCATTGATACGATACCCATGTTGGCAATACAAATATGTCCAACTAAAATTACCCATGCTAAGGTGACAAAGGATTCATGGCATTCAAATAATCAATGGAGGCATAATGACAACAGGTAAGAACTATACCCAAAGCAATTTGTATAAAGATAGCATGCAATTGTATAAAACAATATACTTTTGAAATCATAGGTTCAATATGATCAAAGGACCACGACTTGCCTGGGAATAAATCATGTGATTGATCTTGATCTTGGTATGCTACTCCTTGCTCAAAGCTTCCCGAAGTATCGACGTCTACTCGCAAATAAGCAAATAAACCAAATAAATAAATAAATAACAGAGAGAAAAGAAACTCCAAAAATTAAATAAAAAATCTCAGATAAATAGATCTGGAATTTAGATAAATTTAGGAATTTGAATGGACTCAATCGGAGTTCGGATGCAAAAGATATGGGCTTTAGAAGATTGAAATCACATAAAATACTGAAAATCAGAATTTAATGATTTACTGAATTACTTTTCTGAAGGAAAAGATAATTATAACATCAGCTGACGTCATCAAGGAAATTCAGCCGAAAAAGAAATAAAAGGAATTGAATTTGACAGGTGGGCCCACTGGTCATTGAGTCAGTGCATGGTGAACTGGATCCATGGACCTTTGGCTCGGGTGGACTTTTTGATCCGCCACTTGGACTCCATGTGGCTAATGACTGGATGCCAAACAAGCAGAATGATTGAGATGGCATGCTGATTTGGAAGGCCACATCAGCAAGGAGGGAAAAACGAAGGAGAAGCAGGGGCAGCCATGGCCGGCGATGGAGTTGACAGCGTCGACGGCGAACCATAGCGAGCGAGCTTCAGCGAAGTATCAAAACGGGATGCTGACGAGACGGCGATGCTCTGGGAGGTGGTTCTGCAGCAAGGGCGGCAAGGGCTCGCCGGCGACGGTGACTTGGGCGGCGGAGAGCTCCACGGCTGCGGCGACATCGATGAAGGAGTGACGCCCGAAGAGATTAGAGATGAGCACCGGTTCAGCGAAGAAACAAGGATCACAGAGATGAACTCGGAACGATAGGAAGTTGACCGGAGCAACATCAATTCGACGATGTCCAGAGACGAGGGAAGAACCACGGCGGCGGCGACTCGGCGGCAAGGAAACCAAGAGGAGGTAGGGGATTAGATGAGAAGGACAAAAGGCTCAAAGTGATGCGCTCGGAAAGCACGGAGACCTACTGAAGGTGTAGATCGGAAAAGGTGGTCGGCGACCGGTTTTTCGGACGAAGCCGACAACGGTGATGCGAAGATGTCCGGCCAAAGATTGAGGAAGCACGGTGTAGCGCACGTTATTGCGAACCCAACGCCGGTGGAATCTTGGACGGAGATGTACTGAAGGCGGTGAATTCCGGCGGTGAAAAAGCTTCAATGGTCGACGGTTCTTTGGCGATTGTGGCGCAAGAAAGACGAACTAGAGCCGAAAATTTTAGGGTTATGGAAGAGGAGCACGGGATGCACAATATGACGCGGGTGCCACCCCTTTTATAGCTCCGGATGGGGAGGAATCCCAGATGAGCTCAGCGCAGCCAAACGTGCTGGAGCTGGACTCACGGGAGTCCTGCTCGGGGACGGCTTGAAGAAGACGCTGGCGTGGCAAGTGACGGGACCCACCCGGCAGCGAAACAAAAGGAAAGGAACAAAGAGGTTCAGCTGGGCTGCCTCACGCACGGAGGAAAAACATGAGGCGGGCCCAAGGCTTTGCGTGGGCGCCCGGAAAAGAAATGGCAGGCCGAGGAGATGGGCCAAGAGGTGCGGGCCGAAAGAAAAAGAAAGTGGGCCAAGCGGCTGGGCTTCGGGCGAAGAAAACAAAGGGAGAAGGGAGGAAAGCGGTCGGGCCGAAAGAGAAGAAGTGGGCTGGGGCGGGAGATTCGGCCCGAATATTAATCTGAGATTTCATTTAGTTTTTCTTTTTAGAAAACAACAGAAAACCCAAATAACAAATAGAAAATAGCAAATGTACTCGGAAAAATTCTAGAAAATATATCCAAGCACACAAAATCCAAATAAAATAGTTTTGATAATAGTTGATGTTGACATTATTCATATTAAATTGTTTTTAAACTCTGAAAATCCATATTAAGCTTTGAACTTTAGCAGAAAAATCCAAATGGTTATTTTTACTTTTTAAAACTTCAAAAACAGACCAAATTTTTGGGATGTTACAGCCACACACCTGCGAAAGTGTGTCGGGGCAGTATAAGTTGATTAATCTCTTGTGGGGAAAGTGCACAAACTCTACAGAGTAAGCAAACTATCTAGATAGCCGTGCTCATAGTCAAGAGCGATGCTGAGAACTTACTGGATTTAACTTTCCTTTTTATAAAACCGATTTGGGGATGGAATGGAAAGATGGGTGCGACCCCAGGGATACGAAAAAGCCTAATCAGGGACCAGTGGTAATTACGGGATAGCCTGAGCATTGAGTGGTTGGTGCCACTCAATGGTATAGGAGGTTGGACCTCCACTAGTACATTTCTACAAGAACTCAGTTTATAAAACCTGTTATTTAAAATGCTAAGTCTCAGGATGTTTACTACTTAATCTAATTCAAACATGGCTTTGGGCAAATAAAAGAACTCTGAAATTTTCTTGACCAGCCTTGCATCTATAATAAATGAATTGTGTGTTGGCTCGCGAGTATGGTTGTGTACTCATGCTCGCTATTTATATTTTTTTAGCCCTAAGCATATAAGAAGGTGGCAGGGACAATTACGAGACTGTTCACTACGAGAACTATTCATATCGAGGACTGTTCACCATGAGTACTGTTCATGTCGAGGACTGTTCATCACGAATATTGTTCATGCTGAGGACTGTTCACCACGAGGACTGTTCACGCCTTGGGCTGCATGGACCGTTCCCTTCAGCGCAGCATGGTGGCATCTGGTCGTAGACTCCAACCGGTGTTCCCTGCACTGTACGACTATGACCTTCGCCAAGACCTGGTCGTAGGCCTGCCTGAGGAATGATTACGGGTGTTGATCAAGACCGAAGATCTAGAAGGCCAAGAATTAGGTCGCGAGCCCACAGTCGATTGCCGGTGGGCATATCGTGAGGGTTCCATGCTTTGTACTTTGATTCTTCTTCCGCTGTTGTTCTTTGAAATGTTTGGCCTGTTGGGCCATTCTGTAAACCAAAAGCTATAAGGTATATTTACGTTTTGTTTAGTATATGTAATTGCTTTATATTTTTGTGATATGTGTTTGAACCAACAATGTAACTGTGTGTGCTATCTACTGATCCAGAGAGTAGCTGCAGTAGCACAAATATACACAGTGGGTCTCAGGTTCTAAATTTAGGGTCCGACAGTTGTGCTTTCCGGTTTCGGTTGGGCAGTTCCTAGGATTCATTTACATGAAATGGGAATTGAAGTAAGCCAAACTAGGATCAAATCCATCAATGGCACTGAACCTCCTCAATGCAAAAAAGATCTACATAAGCGGCTGGGAAACTGAACTATCTCGAGAGGTTCATATCAAATTTGTCAGGCGAGATTGGTTCGTTTACCCCTTTACCGCGTTTGAAAAATGAAAAAGACTTCGTATGGGGACCCGAGCAAAAGAAGGCCTCTGACTACATCAAGCATTATCTGGTAACTTGTTGGACCGAAAAGGCGACTAGAGGGGGGGGTGAATAGGAGCACAAACTATTTTTCTCCCAAATCAAATTCAATACGAATCTCACTCCAATAGCTATGAAAGCTATGAAGATCAATCAATCAAGTACAACGGAAGACTTGTATTGAATCCAATTAAAACCCTGAATCAAAAGCAAAAAACACTCAAGAATCAGCCTAATAAACGATACGGTGGTCGGACCAGGTGAGCGAGTGGCGGTCGACCAGTGAACAGATAAATCGATAGATGAATAGTAAACAACCTGAAAAACGAAAATAAAAATTGATGTAACTTTTGATTCGTAACTCCAAACTTCACGAAACTTGGAACACGTCTTCCTAAGGATATCAGGAACCTATTCCATACGATGATCATGAAGATCCTTGCCAAAGTTCCTATTTTTTTCAGTTTGAACGGAGTGTGCTCCAAAACCAAGCAAAAATCGAAATATGATATAGAGACTTGCTCGTGGGTGATTGATGATCAAGATGACCCTAGATGGATTCCCACATGTTGCAGCAAGTTAGATCACAGCAAGAAACCAAACAAAAACTCGCGGATCAAAGAAAGACTCAAAATCACCAAATAGAGAGAAAGAAAGCAAATGAACTCATCTTTGAGAGAACTTTCTTTGGATTGATTTGATATGGTATTGGTTTACAGCCACTCCATCAATGGAGAACAAAGACTCAATACATGAGCACGAAATCAAATCCAACTCTCTAGAACCCTAACCTCCACTAATCCTCTCCCTAAGCAAACTAGGGTTTCAAACACATGAAAGGGTTGAGGGGGTGCAGCCACCTCCCTCCTCTATTTATAGTGGAGGCTTAGACCTTCTAGAAGATCTTCCCTAATGGGCTCCCGTTAAGCCCAACACAAACAGGTCGCACACGCACGTATTTTAAAGCGTCATCTTCATCTCCTCTTGACCTAATCCGCTTCTCCACGCACCGTCTTGCGCCGCGGGTTGGCAAAAGGTAACCAAGGCGGTATTTGGTAAGATTACCAAAATACCCCTTCTCGGCCCTTCTTCAAAGACCGAGTCCAATCTTCGCGAAGCAGTCGCATGCTCCGCCACGTGTAGGTTGATTCAGCGGCTCTCATCATGTCGGCAAGTCTCTCCCATCCGGCTCCCACCGAAACCACCATGGCACTTGCACCGACCCCCGCACCGCTTGATCCAACCAGTCGCACCGAACTTCCCATTCGGTCACCTTTGTCCATCTTGCACCATGCTTGAGTCCAATGATTTCACTCGGCATCGTCGATCGTTCCGAATCTCAGCTCTCCAAGCCTAGTCACGATCATCCTCGCCGTTGACCGTCGTTGACCACCAAGCAACCTGCACAACAATAGACAAGCAAATCGAATCCGGGAACAAGTTCTTCACAACTTGACCCACGTTAGTCAAAACATGCATCATGCAACACATATGCACTGACACCCATGAGATTGACCTAACACCCAACACATCGCTACCAAGAAGGCCAGCAACTTAAGTCAAAACCGGTCAGACCGCCAGCATGGCCGGTCGGACCGCTCCCCTTACCGGTCAGACCGCCAACCATTGGCTGGTCGGACTGCCAGCCCTTACGCCCAAAGCAAAACCGGTCAGACCGCCAGAGGTGGCCGGTCTGACCGCCACAAGGCGGTCGACCGCTGAAGCTGACGACAAGAATCGAACTTTGCCGAAAATGCGTGTTTCCGCAAACCTTCAACGTCATTGCCAATTGTCACATCATCCTAAGATCATGAGCATATCCCCATGATATCCACATAACTCTTCCTGTGTTGATAGGTCCTAAGCCAAACGTGTCGTTTCGGCTATATGTCGCGGCTAAACAAACTACCATCGGGGGCAATGCTGGCAAAACAGATTGAAGGCAAAGAACACGCAGTGTTCTACTTCAATCAGAGAATAATTGATGCCAAAACAAGTTAGCGTATGGGCAAGAAGCCATCCTGCCAGTGGGACTTAATATTGGCTCTATAAGAAAATTTAAGCAAGAAGGTTGTACAGTAGCCGATTATCACGGTGAAATGATTGACAACTCGGAAGACGTAAATGGAGGAAAGACTAGAAGCTCTAGCGGAAATTGAAAAATTCCAAGTGTCTGCAACAAGAAAGTCCAAGCCAGGTTCTCCCAAGTGGACGAATTAGTATGGAAGAAGATTCCCGATTGGATCTAGGGACAATCGTTTTGGTCAACAACTTGGGAAGGGCTATATCGCGTCTAAGGACATGTACAATGGTATAGATAACTATTGTCTATAGTATATCTCTACGTTATCCATAGACAGTACTAAAGGTAACTTCTACAATGAATTGTCTTTTTACATATCTCTATAGACAACTCTTGCATATATAATGTGTCTTGTTTCTTGTGTTATAGACAACTACTGCATGAGAGACAGTCCAATTCTCTATACTCTCTCTCATCCATGTTATCTAATATCCTATATGGCAAATCTTACAGACAGTTGCATGCTCTGAGGACTAATTTATGGAAATTCTTACATTCTGGAGACCTAGGCAGGAATGATACCGCCCAATGCAATCAATGGAAAATATTAGAAAATGTACTTTCCAAGCATCTCTCTATATAAAAGGAGGTAGAATTGGGGAGCAGGCAAAGACGCTACGTCGACAAGATTTTCATAGCCGCCGGATCCACGCTTCTCTGTCCCCGGCCGTCCGATCGGTATCGAGGCTTCCTCCGCACGCGCCGCGCCGCAATCTGCTTCGCTCCGTTCGCCATGCAATCTGCCACGTGCCCACACTCCTCTCTGGATTCTTCGGTTGCATCGCCTGCTCTTTTCCCCATCGCCCCATCCTCCTTCGCCGTACTCCTCCCCCAAGTTCCTTCCTCTTTCCCGAAAACGCCTCCTCCCCTGCCCCCGCTTCCCCCTTCCTCTCCCCCGTCCCTGCTTCCACTACCAGCATCACCCAGTGGCTTGGTTCGCTCCGGTTGTAGATCATCCGCAAGGGCTTTTACCAGACCAAGAACGTGGAGAACAAGGGCCAGGTCTCATCTTCCTCCCCTCTCTTTTCTTTCTTACACATCGGGTGGTGCTGATGTGGGGGTACCTCTCTGGCGTCTCGCCACAGCACTCGTCGCTGCTCGGGCCCGTGCCCGACGGCCGCCGGCGGCGATGGGTGGAGGGACGTGTGTGGTGGCGGGTGCGGCTTCGCCATGGTCATCTCCGGTGACGCCTCGCGCTCTCCCTTCTCATTGTTGCTCTGTTTGTGTTCTGTTGCTTCCAGTTCGTTCGTTGGTTCTTCATGTGGGCTGCGGTAGAGCTGCTGGGGATTGTCAGATTTTGTGTTTTCTGTGGCGGATTGCTGGTAGGAATCGTTTAGAGGATTTGGTGGAAACTTGCGAACTGATGATTAAAGGATGGGCTTCTGGAGTACAAGCCTACTGCCGAGTGCATTTTAGGGGGGGGCGGGGTTTGATGTTTGCGTGAGTAATGATTTGGATTGGGAGGTGTCTCTCTTCAATTGGTGCAGCAAGGCTGAGCTCAGAGTGGTTTGCATATTCTGATCTGCTGTAAGTAGAATCATTTGTGAGTGGTAAGTGAATGTATTAAGTGGGGATTTGTTTATCTATCGAGTATGAAATGTTGAAAGAGGACTAAAGCACAGATCATGTTAGTGAAGCAAAGCTCATTTCTAAATTTTCTGAAACCTTGTTCCTGCGATGCTCTCAGGGATCAAATCATTAGAAGAAGAAGAAGAAGAAGAAGAAGAAGAAGAAGAAGAACAAGGGACTCATATTTTTAGTTGTCTCATAACCATGGTGATATGATTGGTTGTTCAAATCTTTGTTCGCTTGAGCATGATTGCAAATTTGTGCTTTTGTTGGTTGGACCAATTTCCACAAAAAAACGTTGAAGAACCAAATCAATGTCAGATTCAGGCTGTTAGTTCTAGCTACCATCATGAGATTGCATTTGTTCAGTGATATGCCAAAATGAACGCCCCCCCATTAGTACTATGATCTGGTTTGACTTTATACTGAACTTGGGGTTTTCATTTGTTTCAGAGTCTGGAAAACTCCTCACTTGGGGTTCTACTAATGATATGGGCTAAAGTTATGTGACTGCTGGGAAGCACGAGGTAAGGTTGCGATATTGATGTTTTATGCTCTCCTCTTCACTATGAGAATACTCAGAAGCTATTACTAAAGGTGCATCTTACACCTCTCAGGAGACTCTAGCTTTACTCATACAACAGCGCATTACAAGTTTTAGGGTTTCTTTCAAAGTTACAAAACACTCTTTTGCTGCATTGTATCTCAAACAATATGCTTCTGTTCAATTTTGCTGCATTTCTAGACTACGGAGTTTCCTCCCATTTGGAAGGTGTCCATTATTTCCTTCACAATTATTTATATGTATATTGAGTTGTCTTGCACTAAATTTTCAGTACTGTTGAAGATGAAATATTTGTGAACCAGGAAGCTGATCCAGATATACGCGATGATCATGAATTAGACCAGAATGAAGTTACTACTATCAAAGATATAGATGTCAACAAGAAAAACTTAGAACGGCGCACAGGTCAGTATAAGGTATATTTCCTTACAATTTTCATTTCTTGTTACATGCTTCTTTTATGTGCATGCTTGTATGGCTCTACATTTTGTACCTTTTTGTTGTTAGTTAGTTCTGATGTGCTTCTTAATGCCTGCTCCCTCTATATCTTGTCTGGATCTACATATGAGTTGTTTTATCAGACTTGCCGATTCTGCATGCTAACTTAGTACTTTCTGCATACTAGCCTTACACCTCGCATGCTCCAATTTTGGGCTTTATGTGTACCGAATCCACTGATTATATGTTGTAGGTTTTAATTCCAACAAATACATGACCTGGAGGAGACACAAATATCTCATCTCCCTCTAAATAATGTGCACGTCGATTTCCCTATTATATTTCTTGTGACCGGTTTTTTAAAATTACCTAGGAGGCAGTTCATCTTTAAAGCAGTAATACTGGCTATGTGGTAGTTATCATAAAATGTTAGCACTCTACAATGATTTTAGTTGGTTCATATCATTGTTTTTCATAGACTTTTTGTTGCCTTCCATGAAATTCGCTCTTTTTGACCTTTGAGTCCTCGAGTATACCAATACTGAACTTTTAAAGTTGTGGTCTCGTGCAAGCCAAATGTACAAATCTTAACTTCTGATGCAATTTGCCTCAAAGTCTACTTATGTATTTTCACAACTGTTTCATATATTGGAAATGAACCCTGAGGATGAAGCTGAAGAGGATGGTGGTAACATGGATCTGAACTCACAAAGGAAAGGAAAATGTGTTGTTCTAAAGCCATCTACAAGACAAGTAAATAAACTTGCTCAACCTTTCTGTGGCGCCTAGACCTTTAGTCATATGCATGAACCTTTTCCATGAATTGGCAAACAAGCAATGGAGTATTAGTTTGTTCCAATTTTGTAAACTCTTTATCTCTTCATAGACACCAGCAATTTGGATTTCACTTGGAGTTGGCATGTTCTTTTTTTGGCGTCAAGCTCTCCTGGGAATTGATACCATCAATCAGAGATAACAGCACTATTGAAGTTGAACTATATATTATAGTTGTGTACAACATTAATATCCAGTTCTACAAAACATTTTTGCTCTTAATTAATTTTCTTTGTAACCATATCTACTCTTGAGTGTGGGGTTATGGACTATTTGAATTTAGACCCTGACATGACTTACCTCCTCATACCATTTGATGAACTACATTAGTTCTATCTCCAGAATTCTCTTTTCTTTAGACACAAATACTTGCGTTCACCTTCGCGCGCCAAGGCGCGCGCAGGTTTCTAGTCTGGGTTAATGCTTGGCAAAGCCAGCCAACGTAAATTTCGCGTCAGGCTTCTCATTCAATGCAATCTAATTGTTTATAAACAAGCATGCAAAAAGCCAGTCAATGGAATCGATTCTAGAAATACACACAGCTAGTTTTTATCTGGCTAAAATCAAAAGCCAATAATTTTTTCTTTGGAAATCTCTCTTACAGTCGCATATGGATTAAAATCATAGGCAAAAGATTTTCTTCATTTAACTGACCAAAGAGTGTGGTCGGTCGCTATTTACATTGGCCCCCACATTATGGCCAATATGAAAAAGATGGAAAAAAGGTCTGAGCGCTAAAATAAGATTTTATCCTGAGCATAAGTTATTCCGAACCCTTGCATCGGCTTGAGATATCTCTGGGTCGGCGATGGATCACTCAAAGGCCGTCAGGTGTTGCTCCACCTTCCTAGCGGCTTCACCAATCTGCCCTCTCTTCAGCAGCAGATCCATAAGAGAGAAGAGATGGCTCAGTGGCGGAGCCAGGATTTCACAGAGCCTCGGACCCAAAACTAAGAGGCTATAAGTCTATAACTAACGTCAAATACTATCAACACTAAGGCATAGCAAAAATACAACACAAATGCATAATCGAAATAAAATTTGAATTGCATGTTTAACGATACAGTAAAATAGATAAAACATAGCAAAAAAATGTAACATATAGAGGGGTTTGATTGGATTGTGATGAAAAATAAGATGCCAATGTCTTGGTCCTTTTCATCATGTATTCCTAACTCTAGGACATCAAATATTCAAATAGAAAGTTAATAGTCATACTCAATTACTTACAAATACATCAATTAGAAAAACTAGTTGGCATGGTTTCACAAATCAGTAAATCACAATCAATAAGTAATAGTTGGCATGGTTTGTCTCCAGCACGTGCTGCTTGTCAAAGTTATTTGATCTCCTCTCAGGCTGATAAGCGAAAACTACATGTAGCCTGCGATCTAAAGAGCAAGGCTACTACGCATCATTGTTGGTACTAACAGCAAAGCCAACACATCCTATACAGATCAAACTATGAATTTGTATCATCCGTCAAGAACAGCTAAACAAAATTTCCTTCCACCGAAAATCAATTGATCCAATAAAATTAACATTAACAGCAACCACTGCGCAGTATGCATATCGAGGGATAGCTCTTGCAATTACTTGATATTACCCCCTTTGCTCTAACAAACCTAGCTCTCTTAATTTAACACAACAATTTCATGCCTAATATGTAAAACCCCAACCACCTCCGCCACCTACTTCACCACCACAGAGAAAAACCAAACCAAATTACAGAACGGAAGGGATAAGGAGAAGAGGGGCACAAACCTCCAAACGCCCACTTGTGGGAGGTCGCGTTGGTGTGGAGGAACTTGGGGTGCACGCGCAGATCAGCAGAGGAGACGCCGAGGGGGATTCTGGGTGCCGGGCGGTGCAGTCTCGTAGAGGAGGCGCTGGGGCCGGCGACGCAGCGTAGCTGCAGAGCAGGGCGCTGGGTGGGCGGCGCCGCGGCGGAGCCGCGGAGAGGAGGCGGGGGCTGGCGCCGGCCGCCGGGTGAGGAGAGGAGCTAAGGAAGTGCTGGGGGTGGTGGAGCAGGGGGTGGCGCTAGGGCTGGAAACAAGCCAAGCTCGGCTCGGCTCGCTCAGGCTCGTTTCTAAAGTAGGCTCGGCTCGTTTGGAAAATGAGCTCGAGAGCTAGCTCAGCTCGACTCGAAGAAAAGCTCGAGCTGGCTCGAAAAGCTCGTTCAAGCCAGTGACCCCCCCCCCCCAAATATAGAAACAGAGGTAGAATATGATTATGTGAACCATTCATCCTAAATTTATAATCCAATCATCATAAACAATAAAACAAAGCCAGAAATAAAGTCAACAGGGGTTCATTGTCAGTTGCCTAAAGTGCTTAACACCAGCAAAGAATCCTTTTAAGTGGCCAAGTTTTGGTTGTTCATTAACAGGCTATTGTCAGTCAATTCTTCATGTCAAGTTCCTCGCCACTGTTTTCTTTACTAGCAATAATACTCATCTGGCTTCTGAAGAAGCTTTGAATATACACTCATCACACCAATTAAACTGAATTGTATGAGTATGACATGACGAAGTGGGTGGAGCTGGGCAAGGGGAGGCGGAGGTGGCGGTGGAGATGGGGGAGGGGGAGGGGATGCGGCGGGTGGCGGAGGTGGAGGCAACGAGTGGACTCCTGAAGCATGTTCAGTAGGTGGTCTGCGGATAAGGCAAGGGAAGAGATTGAGAGTGGAGGAGGGATGGAAGAAGAAATGGAATGGGGAAGAACTAATAGAGGGAGCAACGAAATGGAATGGGGAAGAACTAAAAGTCAAGGACTCAGGAGAAATAATAGAGGGAGGCAACGAGCCAAGCGAGCCGCTCGCGAGCGGCTCGGGCTTGGCTTGAAAAAATTGCGAGCCAGAAGCAAGGCTTGGCTTGACTTGAACAATTGTGAGCCCGAGCTGAGTCGAGCCGAGCTGGCTCGCAAGCCTCGAGCTATTTTTTCAGCCCTAAGCGGCGCTAGGCGGCGGAGAGGAGGCAAAGCAGAGTGCTAGGCGGCGGAGATGCTGGAGAGTAGGCGGGGGGCGACCGGCGGCGGAGAGTAGCGCTAGGGCTTGCTGCCTTGCAGCCTTGCCAGTGACGTGTGCGTGCTTAGTAGCTCGGTGCTGCTGCATGCTTGCGACTTGCGAGGAGGCGCTGGGGCCTGGGCTGGGCCGGCTCCTCAATGGGAGCAGGGAGATGGGCGCTCGACTGCCGCCTAGGCTCTGGGGAGCTAGGCGCTTGCCTCGGGCCGGGCTGTATGCCTCGGGCCAGGTTGCTGTAACCTGAAAAATGGCCTTAATGTACAGTAGATATCCTACTACTATTCCCTTCAGGCCTCGGGCCGTTGCCCAACCAGCCTGAGGCCCATCTCCGCCCCTGAGAGCGGCTCTCCCTCTCCTCCGTTGTCTCGGAGAGATCTATCAGTACCTGGCGCTCCTCAATGCGGTTTTTGACTCATCGAACCACGTCTTGGAGTCGGGTAGCCTGATTGCTCGGTGCTAATTGGATAATAGTCTGTCCCAAACGCACAGCAGCGACAACCACTCTCCGACGATTCAGGAGAAGCTCCAATCGCATGGCCGTCGCCGGCATCCGAGCAGGAATGTCGGGGGGATAGGATCGGCGGAGGTCCCGCAGTCTAGGCCGATCGGCAGCTTGTGCCAGATCCACGCCCAACAGTTCAGTGTACAGAGACATAAAGAAGATCTGTACTATCTCCATTGGTGAGGGAAGTAGGGTGCAGCAACGGAAGCTAAGACGATGGTGGAGATTTTTTGCCAAAAACTCCAAGAATAGAGAAAGAATCAGAGTATGAGATGAGAGAGTTCCCATAACAAGAAGAAAAACAACCACAAGGATGCCTTCGAATTCGAGAGGGCAAAGTATGTTTTGATGATCAGCAGTTTTTTTTCGCGTCGGAATACCAAACGAGTTCACGAAGTGTAATACTCCGGAAGTGTGAGAAGTGAAGAATCGGATTAATAAAAATTAATCGGTAGAGAATTATTATTCGGGGAAGAGAAATTTATTGAATTTTCAAGTGCAATATAGTTTAGAGAGGGATTTCTCTTAACAGGAAAGTATCCATCAGTGATTATGTAACATCCTGTTTAACATTAGAGAATTAATTGAAATGAGAAAGGTATTTAACAGGAATTAAACAGAGAAATCAGTTTTTTAGAGGAGATTTAATCTTGGGCTTTCGGCCCACGTTGTTTGGCCCAAGTGGGAAGTTGGTTTAAGAAGGGGCCAACCAAACCCTAGGTCTTTTTACTGTAGCACGCAGCTACGGTACCGCCGCCCTGTAGCAACCCTCCTCCCCTTTGCTGCCACGCCCTCCATGTCGCCCCTTTTGCTGCTCCTTGCTACTGGTCTTCGGGAGGAAGAAGAAGGGAGAGAAAGGAGGAGAAGAAGGGGATCTTCTTCATGGATTCAACCAGCGTTTCCCCAAGGTTCTACAAGGGTAACGAGAGGCGTTCTTTGCTGTCTAAGTTGTATTAGATGCGAATTCGATTGGTTTGATTGGATTGAATTGCTGCAACTACAAATTCAATTCTGTCCAGTTTCTTGCGCGGCTTGTTTCGTGTGTTTAGAGGCAGAATTAGGGATTTTGATCTCCTAGAGTTATTTATATAATGTTCTTAGCTTTCGGTGGCCGTGAAGATCACTCGATTCCGAGGTCTGAGTCAAAAGTTATGATCATTTTATTACCTGCTGCCAGAAATCTGACGAGAATAATCTGTCTGGTTATTTCTTAAAATATGAAAGGAAATTTGGTAGAATCTGAAAGTTCACCCAACTAGGTTATTGTAGGTAATTCGATAAACTTTTCAGATTGATAAAGAACGATCAATTTGGAGTTACCTATTAAAAGTTATGGTCATTTTAGTTTTGCTGTTCGATTGTGTAGGCAGTTTCTGTACTGAAAGTTCAGACAATGGTTAGCCTAATATTATGGCCGAATTGGTTTATCGTGTCAACTAGAGTATTGTAGATTATTCAGTTAAGAATCTACAGAAATTGGGTTTACCTCATTTTGACTTCCAGTTCATGAGTTATGTCATTTACCGTGCTGCTGTCCAGAATCAGTATATGGCAGGAAACGTTGTTTTCGGTTTCACCTTTGTAAACTCGTTTTGAGTCGTCAAGTAAGCGTTGTAGAATGCCAATTAGTAGCGCTGAGTTTATTATGTCTTAATTGAAATTATTTTACCTGTTTAGGAGGTGAAGCCTCAGGTTTAGGAGTATCAACTTTGCCGGCTAACGCGTCGCATCGTGGAAGGCAAGTAAATGTAGCGGTTGTGCTACGGTTTAACCCGTTTTTCTTACTAGTTGCACTATGCATGATTGACGTAATGTTAAATGATATGCCATGGTTACATGTTTTCCAAGTAAAAATGTGGTAGCAAGATATTAATCAATTGCTATGTTTGGATGAGTTTGGGTAGTATCGTGGTAATTCGCTTAATGAGCCAAATGCGGAATATGAAAATAAACTCAAGGTGGACATGTTGTTAATTCCTTGTGGTTATTTTCATGATGATCATGTGGTGGTCTATGTGATAGAGTTCCATCTATATCGATTGATTTTGATCTTGGTGAATCGGTGTGGGTTATGTGGTAATGGTCTTATGACACGATGGTATTGTGCTTAATGAGACACATGTGGATTATGAGAAAATACTCATGATGAGTATGTTGTTGACCTTCGTGGTTAAATTCTTGTGGTTTATGATTATCATATCATTCATGACATATCATGACATTTGCATTGTGGATGTCGCGCTTATAGCGCGGCCGTGCTGGTACAACATCGTGCATTGCCGTAGACGATGCATACCTTTACCTTGTTGGGTAAAGGTGCAGTGGAGCATAGCATACATATGCATTACATTGTGGAAAGATCATTTGCATACTTGTGCAAGATATTGAGGTGAAGTTATTTTTGCAAACAAGCGCAACTTCACGGTTGCAATGTGAAATTGACTCATGAGAGTCTCTTGTGGTATGAGTAATGTGGTTGTGGTTGTGGAATGGGGTTCACCCTTGTGGTATGGTAGAGGTTGTGGTTGTGGCATGAGATTCTTCTCTCTTGTGGTAATTGTGGATAGCGATTGTGGATGCGAGAAATAGTAAAGTTATGAGGTAAAACACGCTAATACTTTATTGTCATTGGTAGTGGTAGTGGTGATTAACATGGAGCGATTGATCAAGATTCAATTGTTAATATTTTACTATCATTGGTAGTAAATATGGTTGAGGCTATAATTGTGATCATTATGGGTGTGGATATTTGGATACTTTAATGATGTTGTATGTTTGTTTGTAGTCCGAATAGCAGGGTAAGCAGTTTGCTTCTTGAGATTTTTATCTCACCCTTGTTTTCTTTCCCCTACTGGTGATTGTTGAGCATTCACGGGATGGGTAGAGCGGCACCACAATAATGCACATGGTTCATCAACTCATGTTGTAATAAAGTCGATGAAATTCTAGCCAAATGCTTAACTATTTGAGGAGGATTATGTTATTTAATAAGGATGGACTTGTGAACCATTCTTTGATTAATCTGCTAGAGGTTGTTTAATTATTGAACTTGTTACCGTTATCTTTATTCCCTTAGATTTTTATGCTTCCGCTTAATGTTTTTTTTGTCTAGAGATGTTGCCGAATTAATTATCTTGAAATTATTGGCTAGCTGTAGAGTGGTTTAGTAGCATTCCAGGGTAATGTGGGTCTGGGTGTTCTGATTGGTATCGAGCGGGCTTTAGGTCTGTGGTAATTAAAAATATTAAATTGACACACAGGTGCACAGTAGGATGGGATGGGACAAGCATTGCATTCAAGCTTTGACATGTTATATTGATTATTCATGCTATGAGATAATCTTGTATGTTTATGATTTGTTTATATGACTGCTTTGAGTGAGGATAGTCAATGATATGAGGTAGGGATTGCAGTTGTTGCCTTGGGCATTGCCAGTTTATACCTCGTTCGTAGTGCGGGATTTTGATGCAGTTACCTCGGGTAACTTAGTTGCGGATGTCTTGGGTAAGTTTCTTAGAAAAGTGTTATCCTCCTTGAATTGATGTTGGCCGATTCTTGGCCTATTACAGTTAATGATTTTCTCTCGGGTTAGCTGTTTATTGCGGTTGTTGGTTGTCATTAGGCCTCTAATTGTTCTTGAGGCCAAGTATTGTTTCTTTCTGATTGATGGGTTGTTTGACTGCTCGTGAGCAGTGCTTTTGGAGAGACTAGTATTTTCCGTGTTGTTCCATCTTTCTTCTTTGGAAAACATGACTCTTGTATTTCGTTTGATTTTTTTAGAGAGAATCAAAGCTTTATGTGGGAAGTTCATTAACTTGTGGAAGCATTGACTCTATGCATTTCTTACGAGTTATTTCGACTTTTGAAGTTTGATTTCTCTCTAGAAGGAGTGTTAAAACCCCTTTGTGATGTTTTGTTGTGTTTAAGTAGTAGGTGGAAATTATGTAAATAATTGATAGATTGTGAATTATCAAGTTGAAAAGTTAGTGTGGTACATCATTAAGTTCTACTAACATCTTTAGAAGTGAAGTCGATTAATATGATGTTGTCTGTGGTAGTTTGTTGAAGATCGTGACTAAGAAATTTAGCGATACATGTGTAGAACTCATGCATTTATCAAGGAATATGAAAAACAATTGTTTTGATTATTGTAGTTGTTTAATTTTCCCAACTTGTTGGATATATTGGATTGATTGATCTTAAGTAATTAATCGACCATTCGGGATGGTCAAGTAAGGAGGTGTTGGAATATTGCCTTAATAAGATTAACCTTTTATATGTCCTCTCTTTACATACTTGATGAGCATGTACAACTGTTAAATTTATGTAACTTTTACCATGCTAAATTGTTGAAATATGTATAAAGAAATGGATACAGGCTGATGTATTGACTTTTGGAATCTTGTCTCATAAAGCTGGTATTATTGATGTTTAAAGTTATTTTATTTTTTTAATATCTTAACATAAGGTGGAGTATCGAATCTGTGCTCTTTATTGTCTTTGGGATTGCAAAATTAGAGATAGGATCATTAATGCTATGCTGATGAAAAATTAATAGTCAATTATTGACAGCAATGGCTAGAGTGTAATTACCTTTTGCTAAACTAGAGTTGAGCATCAGTACGAGATAAATGTATGGAATCTAATAAGAGATTCATACTAGCATGTTTTGTGAAGTTGTTATGTTCTAATATCATCTTGTTAAAGAGTTTGTTTTAATATGATGGCTTATGCACTAGGTTTAACTAGATCAAGTAGTTGGAATCTTATTTGGATAATAAGAGCATGATGAAGTGATTTATGGTGTTCCTTTTGGAAAAGTATGAAGGAGTGGGATGATATGTTGATTTTTTTTGCAAAGAATGTTTTATCTTGTTGTGAATACAATCGATAGCATGTAGTTGTGATTATTGTGTTGAATGTTTTAAAAATAAAATAAAGGAATTTGTTAATTCCATAATACTAATTGCATTGAAGGGTGTGAGATTTACGGTTGGAACCTTTTGTACCTTATGACTTGTGTGATAGCCGAGGTTGCTTTGAGTAAAGTGACATGTTGAATGATCTTTTGGTTTTATCTGAATCTCGTGTTGTGGTCTTCAAGCATCCTTTGTTGGAAATGGCGGGATGTTTTAATCAAAGAAAATTGCTTCTTATTGAAAGGAAAAGTTGTACTAGAAGTATTTGAGGTCAGATTGATCTTATCTTGTGTTTTCCAACCTCATTGCTATTTTTTTCTTTTGGTCTTTTAGCTCTTGTGATGATGACCATTTTCTCGTATCTTGAATTTATTTCTTCTTACCTCTTCTTCTAAGAACATGGTAATTGTTGTGGGTTGCGAAGCCTTTTGTTGGTCGTGGTTTTGGGTTAGAGTATGATTTGCGGGGCCAGTAGAGTCTATATACAATGGTGTAGATGATGTACTCAATTGAGCTAATTGTTGAGGTGGCCAACTTGAGATAAATGAGTTGGTGTGTTGGGTAATGATTTGAAAATCCTTGGTTCAAGGAAGTTAAATTATTAAAAGAAATGAATTGGGAAATTATTGTTATGTCAAGTAGTGCGATGCTCTCTTGATTCTTGTTTTCTTTGTGTGTTTTTGGCAGAGACCATTTGCAAATTGAGTTGACGTATGTTGAGGCGTAGTCTTTCGATTAGGAAAAGAAATTGATTGTTTTGGTTTGTCGAGTGATTTTTTTTTCACTCTTAGCTTATGTGGTGTGGTTCTCCAATTGTCTACTTGACGAGTAGAAATATTTTGTGGTGAATCCTTTGATTTGGATCGTGGTCCTTTGAAGGAAAGCTGGTTGCTAGTGTGATGCTTGAGAGTTCTTTACTCTTACATTCTTTGGGTTCTTTGCAAAAGATACCGTTGTGCTTCTAGTAGAATGATGTGAGTGGAATTTGTGATCAAATTCTTGACAATGGGTATAGTGTGTTATCCTGAGTTTATTTAATAAGAGAAAAGTGTTTTAAGAAAGAGGATGGTTTGAGAAGGTGGTCTTAATAGTTATTGCGGGAAATTTTGCCAAAATAGCAGGACCTGTTGGCTGCTCAGGGCCGACAAAAGAATTATGCGGATGTTCGGCGCCGAGAATTGGAGTTTGCGGTGGGAAGCCTTGTGCTCCTTTGGGTGTCTCCAACCAAGGGTATTGTTCATTTTGGTACCACCGGGAAGCTTAGCCCGCGGTACATCGGTACTTTTCCAGTGGTTGCTCGGGTGGGTAGTTTGGCTTATCGTTTGGAGTTGCCAAACTCTTTGAGTGGTGTGCACAATGTTTTCCATGTGTCTATCTTGAGAAATACTTGCGGGATCCGAACACAAGCTTGACTGAGCAGTCACGGTGGAGCGAGATCTCACCGTGGAGCGTCGGCCAGTTCGTATCTTGGATACGTCAGAGCGGGTCTTGAGGAATAAGACCATCAAGTATGTGAAGGTCCTTTGGACGAATCAGTCGGAGAGAGAGGCTACGTGGGAGCTGGAGGATCTTTTGCGAAAGAAGTACCCGAGCTCTTGAGGTGGTGAGTACACCTAGTTTGGGTTGCTGTTTGCTTGTTGTTCTTTTCTTTGTGGTCTATAGAGTTGGATTCGAGGGCGAATCCTTTTAAGGTGGGAAGAATGTAATACTCCGGAAGTGTGAGAAGTGAAGAATCGGATTAATAAAAATTAATCGGTGGAGAATTATTATTCGGGAAGAGAAATTTATTGAATTTTCAAGTGCAATATAGTTTAGAGAGGATTTCTCTTAACAGAAAGTATCCATCAGTGATTATGTAATATCTGTTTAACATTAGAGAATTAATTGAAATGAGAAAGGTATTTAACAGAATTAAGCAGAGAAATCAGTTTTTAGAGGAGATTTAATCTTGGGCTTTCGGCCCACGTTGTTTGGCCCAAGTGGGAAGTTGGTTTAAGAAGGGGCCAACCAAACCCTAGGTCTTTTTTACTGTAGCACGCAGCTACAGTACCCGCCGCCCCTGTAGCAACCCTCCTCCCCTTTGCTGCCACGCCCTCCATGTCGCCCCTTTTGCTGCTCCTTGCTACTGGTCTTCGGGAGGAAGAAGAAGGGAGAGAAAGGAGGAGAAGAAGGGGATCTTCTTCATGGATTCAACCAGCGTTTCCCCAAGGTTCTACAAGGGTAACGAGAGGCGTTCTTTGCTGTCTAAGTTGTATTAGATGCGAATTCGATTGGTTTGATTGGATTGAATTGCTGCGCCTACAAATTCAATTCTGTCCAGTTTCTTGCGCGGCTTGTTTCGTGTGTTTAGAGGCAGAATTAGGGATTTTGATCTCCTAGAGTTATTTAGATAATGTTCTTAGCTTTCGGTGGCCGCGAAGATCACTCGATTCCGAGGTCTGAGTCAAAAGTTATGATCATTTTATTATCTGCTGCCAGAAATCTGACGAGAATAATCTGTCTGGTTATTTCTTAAAATATGAAAGGGAATTTGGTAGAATCTGAAAGTTCACCCAACTATGTTATTGTAGGTAATTCGATAACCTTTTCAGATTGATAAATAACGATCAATTTGGAGTTACCTATTAAAAGTTATGGTCATTTTAGTTTTGTTGTTCGATTGTGTAGGCAGTTTCTGTACTGAAAGTTCAGACAATGGTTAGCCTAATATTATGGCCGAATTGGTTTATCGTGTCAACTAGAGTATTGTAGATTATTCAGTTAAGAATCTACAGAAATTGGGTTTACCTCATTTTGACTTCCAGTTCATGAGTTATGTCATTTACCGTGCTGCTGTCCAGAATCAGTATATGGCAGGAAACGTTGTTTTTTGGTTTCAGCTTTGTAAACTCGTTTTGAGTCGTCAAGTAAGCGTTGTAGAATGCCAATTAATAGCGCTGAGTTTATTATGTCTTAATTGAAATTATTTTACCTGTTTAGGAGGTGAAGCCTCAGGTTTAGGAGTATCAGCTTTGCCGGCTAACGCGTCGCATCGTGGAAGGCAAGTAAATGTAGCGGTTGTGCTACGGTTTAACCCGTTTTTCTTACTAGTTGCACTATGCATGATTGACGTAATGTTAAATGATATGCCATGGTTACATGTTTTCCTAGTAAAAATGTGGTAGCAAGATATTAATCAATTGCTATGTTTGGATGAGTTTGGGTAGTATCGTGGTAATTCGCTTAATGAGCCAAATGCGGAATATGAAAATAAACTCAAGGTGGACATGTTGTTAATTCCTTGTGGTTATTTTCATGATGATCATGTGGTGGTCTATGTGATAGAGTTCCATCTATATCGATTGATTTTGATCTTGGTGAATCAGGTGTGGGTTATGTGGTAATGGTCTTATGACACGATGGTATTGTGCTTAATGAGACACATGTGGATTATGAGAAAATACTCATGATGAGTATGTTGTTGACCTTCGTGGTTAAATTCTTGTGGTTTATGATTATCATATCATTCATGACATATCATGACATTTGCATTGTGGATGTCGCCGCTTATAGCCGCGACCGTACCGGTACAACATCGTGCATTGCCGTAGCACGATGCATACCTTTACCTTGTTGGGTAAAGGTGCAGTGGAGCATAGCATACATATGCATTGCATTGTGGAAAGATCATTTGCATACTTGTGCAAGATATTGAGGTGAAGTTATTTTTGCAAACAAACGCAACTTCACGGTTGCAATGTGGAAATTGACTCATGAGAGTCTCTTGTGGTATGAGTAATGTGGTTGTGGTTGTGGAATGGGGTTCACCCTTGTGGTATGGTAGAGGTTGTGGTTGTGGCATGAGATTCTTCTCTCTTGTGGTAATTGTGGATAGCGATTGTGGATGCGAGAAATAGTAAAGTTATGAGGTAAAACACGCTAATACTTTATTGTCATTGGTAGTGGTAGTGGTGATTAACATGGAGCGATTGATCAAGATTCAATTGTTAATATTTTACTATCATTGGTAGTAAATATGGTTGAGGCTATAATTGTGATCATTATGGGTATGGATATTTGGATACTTTAATGATGTTGTATGTTTGTTTGTAGTCCGAATAGCCAAGTAAGCAGTTTGCTTGCTGAGATTTTTATCTCACCCTTGTTTTCTTTCCCCCCTACAGGTGATTGTTGAGCATTCACGGGATGGGTAGAGCGGCACCACAATAATGCACATGGTTCATCAACTCATGTTGTAATAAAGTCGATGAAATTCTAGCCAAATGCTTAACTATTTGAGGAGGATTATGTTATTTAATAAGGATGGACTTGTGAACCATTCTTTGATTAATCTGCAAGAGGTTGTTTAATTATTGAACTTGTTACCGTTATCTTTATTCCCTTAGATGTTTATGCTTCCGCTTAATGTTTTTTTCTCTAGAGATGTTGCCGAATTAATTATCTTGAAATTATTGGCTAGCTGTAGAGTGGTTTAGTAGCATTCCAGGGTAATGTGGGTCCTGGGGTGTTACACGAAGTGCGCTTTGATGGTCAACAATCTTGCGCATCGGGAGGACCAACGACTCTGGAACCACGTCACCGCAGACAACTACGTATACAGTGCTCATCTATGTTATTTATTTCTATAATTAGTTATCTTTTTACATGTTTCTATAAACAACTCCTCTATGTACAATGTGTCTTTTTTTGTGTTATAGTCGACTATTGTATGAGAAGGTCTAATTCTCTATGCTTCCTCTCATCTACATCATCTTGTGTCCTACGTGGTAATACTTATAGACAGCTGATGTTACATTATTGCACAATCTCTAAGGCTGCTCCCAATAGGCAGTATCTTAGTGCAGTTTCTTTAGTGCATGAGGAGTATTAGGATACTATCTTCCCCAGGGGCAGACACAACACCGGTGCGCGCAGGGGCGTGTGCACCGGCTCCATCCGTCGTGCCCCTGGAAACCCACCCTGCTACATCTCCTTCGCCTGGTCCCTTCAATGGAGAGAGCACCGGCTGGGCTGGCGGTGGAAGAAGGAAAACGCCAAAGGAGCATCAGGTAGGCATCAGCTTTGAAGAAGAACTCAGAAAGCACTAAGGATATTTGAGCCTTTTGGGCTATATTGTTTGTATAATCCAATGTCATAGGCCCATTTTCGCACTTGTAAGATCGAGGTGGCCGACTAGAGGGGGGTGAATAGGCATTTTAAAACTTCTATGCGCTAAAACCGATTTCTAATGAGGAAGCTTATAATCAATACGGTTTTGCACAATTAAAGCCTAAAACAACTAGGTTCAACTAAGTGCACCAACAATACAAGTCAATTGAAGAATATTGCAATTAAACAAAGACTTGTAAGCTATTCAATTCTAGCAATGTAAATAGCACAAAGCAAGGCAAGCATTCATACACAAAGAATAAGCAATTTAATACAAGAAATACAAATTGCATAATGTAAAACAATAGAATGCAAACCACAAAAGACACGACGATGTTTTACCGTGGTGGTCGGAGACTTGTCGGTCTCCCCTAATCCACGTTGAGGGAAACCCAAACCAATTGGGCTGGCTCCACGAATTAAGCCTTCCTCCGAGGTATCAATACCTCGCTTCACTAGGGTTGCTCTTACTCCACTCCGGAGATGGCGAGCACCAAGCCACTCACAAACCGCTCGGGTCTTCTCACAAGCCTTCTTTGAGAAGATCACCGACGCACGACGCCTCCACGCCGTCTAGGTGTCGGCAAACACCAAGAGTAATAAGTCGAAGCCTCTCGCTTGACTCTCACCAAGTGCAACACATGCACAATTGGACGCTCAATCCAATTCTAGTTGCAACACATGCAACTAGACCCTCTCCCTTGCTCACAAGGTGCAACACATGCACAATAGAGAGGAGAAGCTCACACTAGCTCAAGAGAATGAAATGGGATGCCAAGAGTTGCCCCCCAACCGGCCAAGGTGAGTATTTATAGCCCACACACAAAAACTAGCCGTTGCAAGAGAATCTGTCGAAATTGGAAACCGGTCCACCGAGCACAGTCCGGTCAGTCAGAACTCTGATTGCAACGACTATAAAAATAGCCGTTAGAGACAATTCCCGGTCAGTCCGCCCTCACAAGGTCCGGTCTGACCGGACCCCCGGTCAGTCCGAGCCTTCCGGGAGGTAGAAAACCGAAAAATATGCTCTCTAGAAAAAGCTGACCGACCTTATAAGGGAGGTCAGTCCGCAGGCATATGGGCGGTCAGTCCGGGCTTTCAACTGCGGTCAGTCCGCACCTGAATTTCAGCACAGGCGACACTCGGAAAAACTATCATAACTTTTGACTCCGATGTGGGAATTGAGTGATCTTGGACTCTATTGAAAGCTTATTCAGAGGGCTACACAACCCACCTATTTGATTTGATATCAAACACATTTTATCAAATCAAAAAGTACAATTCCAAAGAGCCACTATCATGGTCTAAGTCCAAATAATTAGCAACAAGCAATCTTAGACCATGTCAAGGGAAAATACATGAATCCCAACAATTTGCAAAACACATTTGCAAACTTAGATCATGCCACAAGGAGTCGGTACATGGACTTAAACCATTTGCAAAACACATTTGCAAAGTATAGTCACATGCTACAAGGATTAGACGCATGAGCCTCAACTATTTGCAAAACACATTCGCAAATAATAGCATCATGCCACGGTGAGCTAGAGCAAGTAAGATTGAGCTATCAACACATGATGAGACTCAAGCTACTAGACAAGACCCCTCTTAATAGTACGGCAACCTATACTAGCAATCCAGTCTTCCAACCAAACACCAAGACAGGTAAAAGACTAGGAACACATCCTTAGCCCTAGCTAGTCATACCTTTGCCTTGAGCATCTTCTTGAAGCTTGATGACGCGCATCTTCACTTCAAGTCCGGGTCTTTGACTCGATGATCATCAACACATGATGATTTCCTTTACTTCGGGATCTTGGCTTGATGCTCATCAACACATGATGATATCCTTCATCCCGAGTCTTCATATGCATCGACACATGATGCATTCTTCACTTGATGTCCATCAACACATGATGGGTCTTCTTTTAACTTGATGATCAACTCATGATCATCTCCTCTTCTTGAACATCATCAACACATGATAACTTTCTTTTCTTGAACCTTGACTTGATGACCATCAACTCATGATGTCATCCAAAGTCTTCATCGTCATGGAACATAACCTATTTATCCAACTCATAGAAAATGTTAGTTCCACAATGTGATTGTCATTAATTACCACAACATACCATTAACTCATAATGGTTGGGACAAGACACTACAATCTTTCCTTCTTTGGTAATTGATGATAATCACTTCAATTGCAAGTAATTGAATAGAGATAAACATGAGTATATATCAACTACACAAGTTATATATATACTCACGTATAAGTATATATGAACTACAAAAGTTATATATACTAAGAGTATATACGAACTACACAAGTTGTATATACTAAATATGAATATATTAACTACACAATTCAAATATATTCAAGGATAGATAAGCATATATGAACTACACAAGTCTCATATGCTTTCATATACTCATATGAATATATTAACTACACAAGTTATATATACTCAAAGATATGTTTCAAAGTAGAGATCTCAAATATGTGGAAAGGGAATATAGATCAATACTAATGAAACTACAAAACATAGAGTGAACTCCCCCTAAATGTGTGCATACACAAATGTGTGTTAAGATCATATGCACATATTCAAGTTAGACTTTTGGTGGAGTTTATCCTATATTTTGTATCCGAGGAATGCAACAATATATATAAATATGAAGTAGAATGCATACCTTTTGTGTTTTCACCTTTATATCCAAATGAGACTAAACAATAGGTAATCAATAAAAGTGTTAGTCTCACAAATAGATTTGTCATTTTGAATGCATACCTGTTTGGATTTTTCCTTTTATATCCAAGCTGAGACTAATCATGGTATAACAATAAGAGTGTTAGTCTCATAAATAGGTTTGTCATTAATCACCAAAATACTCCATTAACACATAATGACGGGTCTAGATACTTCAGCACTCCCTAAAGGCCGAATCCCTAATTCCCGTTTCGGCTATTCCCCATTCGACAACTCCCCAAAATCCCCATCCCCCAAATTGAAATTCCCTATTCCACTACCATTCTCCCAAATCCCTAATTCACAGCACAAGTGCACAACTCACTTGGTGACTTGGGGCAGTGGGGCCGGGGCACGCGCGACAGCGAGCGGGAGGCAACTGGCGGGGGCGAGCCTCATCCACGGAGCTGCGACCAGCAGGGGCGAACGGCAGGGGCGGAGGTGCGGGCCATGGGAGGCCGGGAGCTGCAACCGGCGGGGGCGGGGCCGGAGGCGCGGCGTGGGCGCGGAGGCCGAGCTGCGGCCGGTGGGGCGGAGGTGCGGCAGCGGAGGCCGGAGGCGGAGCTGCGACCGGCGGGGCGGCGTGGGCGCGGCCGGGCACCAGCGTCGGCGTGGTTGGGGCGCTGCCGCGCTCAGTGGAGGCTCTCGAGCTGTGGCTTTGAGGAAGTGAGCCTGTGGCTCAGTGGCTGTGGCTTTGAGGATTGAGGAAGTGAGGAGTTGGAGGTTTGAGGAACAAGGATTGATGAGTGTGATGTCCTGTGTGTGTATGAGTCAATGAGACACAGTGAGAATGTGAGATAAGGTCACAACTGACAACTAAGAAGGAGCTGAGGTAAAATTCACAACTCACCCAGTTAATATCAATGTGATGTTGAGATGTTGTTGTGAACATGTGAATATGTGATGTTGTATTGTTGTCTAGTCTAGTTACATGTATTTAGTACTTATGGATTACATACAATTTATTGTAGATTTATAAAAGATGGACAAACGGACTTTTCATAATTATTTCTCCAACAATCCAAATACAAGTATTACTCCTCAAACCAATGAGAGCGCAACTCAACCAAAGAAGCATCGGATTGATTTTAATCCCGATGACATCATTACCGATCCAGCATGTCGCATACTAATTGAAGATTATCCCAGTGAAATTAGAGATCAAGTGAGGAGGACATATTTGTTGAAGGGTCCAACTCGACCATTTGGCTATGTTTTTCCAAAGAAAATGATGGATTGTTGGAGATCTTTTCAAGAAGCATGGTTCAACAAATTTGATTGGTTGGAATATAGTGTGTCAAAGGATGCCGCATTTTGTTTCTATTGCTTTCTTTTCAAGAGTCCGTCACATCCTCATTATTTTGGCAACGATGCATTCACAAAAGTTGGATTTGTTAATTGGAGGAAGGCTTTGAAAAGTTTGAATGATCATGTTGGTGGACCTAATAGTACCCATAGCTTTTGTAGGTAAGAATGTGAGGATTTCAATAATCAAAGATTAAGTGTGTCACGTAAATTAGATGCTCGTGGTAAGGCGGACGAAGTTGCGTATAAAATTCGTCTAACTGCTTCTCTAGATTATGCAAGATTTCTCCTAATGCAAGGTGAAGCGTTCCGTGGACATGATGAATCTGCTACTTCCATCAACAAGAGAAATTTTAAGGAGTTGTTGGAGTGGTATACAGATAAGAAGAAAGAAGTGAAGAAGGCATTTGATGTAGTTCCTAGGCATTGTACCATGACTTCTCCATGGATTCAAAAAGACTTTGCAAAAGCTTGTGCAGAAGAGATCACTCAGGTGATTATGGGTGAGATTAGAAATAAGAATTTTTCAGTGCTTATTGATGAATCCCGAGATGTATCAATAAAGGAGCAAATGGCTGTGATTGTGAGGTTAGGAGTTGGTTTTATATTTTTAATCATACCATTTATGCATTGTGTGTTCTAACTTGTATGTCTTGTGACATGCAGATTTATTAACAGCCAAGGGAAGGTTAGGGAAAGGTTTCTTAAACTTGTACATGTCAAAGAGTGTACTTTTGCTGCATTGAAGGGTGCATTGCTTGGTGTGCTTGCAGGACATGATTTATCTCTTTCGAGGCTTCATGGAAAAGGATTTGATGGAGCTTCAAATATGAGAGGAGAATTTAACGGCTTGCAAAAACAGATTCGAGATGAAAATTCGTATGTTTTCTATGTCCATTACTTTGCCCATCAGTTGCAATTAGCAGTTGTCACCGTCTCGAGTAGTGTCAAAGCTATTGCTGATTTCTTCAATTATATTCCCCTAATAGTGAACACTGTTAGTTCATCTTGTAAGAGAATAGATGCTTTGATTGAAAAGCATCGTGAAGTCTTATTGCAGAAGGTGGAGAATAGCTTGATTCTCACTGGAACGGGGTTGCATGAGGAAACCAGCCTAGTTAGACCTGGAGATACTAGATGGGGCTCACATCACAAAACCTTGCTCCGTTTGTATGAAATGTGGGAGGCAATTGAGGAGGTGCTAGAAATTGTAAGTGATGATAGTCGTCAACCATCTAATTCTGGTGGAGCATATGGTTTGATAAGAAAAATCGAAACATTTGAATTTGTGTTCATATTGCATTTGATGTTAGACTTGTTGGGCATTACAAATGAATTATCACAGGAATTTCAAAGGAAGAATCTAGACATTATTCATGCCATGACTTTGATTATGGATGTGAAAGAGAACTTGCAAAACATGAGGGATAATGGGTGGGAGCCATTGCTCGAATGAGCAAAAAGCTTTTGTGAAGCAAATGATATCACTGTTCCGAATATGGATGGAAGCACTCCAATTATGGGTCGAATGTCACGTCGAGGTCATACAGTGACTCAAGATCATTTTTATAGAGTTGACATCTTCTATGCGGCTATCGATCCCACTAAGTTAAAGATAAATCATCGCTTCAATGAAGTTTCTACAGAGCTATTGATATGTATGTCTTATCTTGATCCAAGGAATTCATTCTCCAAGTTTGATGTGGACAAGCTTTTGCGACTTGCTGAGATTTATGCCGATGATTTCACCATAGGTGATGGAGAAGGGGTGCCCGATCTTTCGATGAGATTGATAACTATCGATTTTGGGTGGAGTTGACTCTTGCGATCCGACTACAACCGTACGACGACGCTTGCGCCTTAGCAATCGTTGAACCAACTCCGAGACGTTATTGACCGTGATGGAAGCGCGATCAACCTGAACACGAGGTTCAATTCCTGCGAGCAATCGAAGAACTAGCAAGAATAAGATGTATGCAATCTGATATTGCGAAAAAAATTGTAGTATAGATGGTATTGAAAACAAAAGTGGGATCCCGAAGGCTGTCTTGACAGGTGGTCGTCCGACACAACTGAAGAACAGAAGTTTGCACAATGGCTAAACCTAAATTCAACGAAATCCGAGTTCTAGCCAGGGGGACGGCGGCTCCTATATGGGAAGACGACGAGGGTGGCGGCAGGAAGTGGACGACGCCCCTAGGGTTACAAGGCCCATGGGCCCAAGAGAAGGTGGCGCAGCACCCTTTTTGACTCGGTAAAAAAAATAGACGTGGATTGTTTTGTTTATTGTGGTCAGCTCGGTTGGAATTTGAAGCTGAGGTTGGATCCATTGGAAAGTAGACTTGATAAGCTTTCAATGAAGTCCAAGAACATCCCAAACGGAGTCCGTATGAAGAAGTTACGCCGTTTGAACTTAGTCTTGTCGCAGCAGTCCGAACTCGAATTCAGAACGAGCCCAACTCGAACTCTTGCTTGGCTCGGACCCAAAGTGACGTGATGTCCTCCATTATGCCTCCTATGCTTGTCTATGACTCCACATACCTCTCCTTGGTCCTTTCCCATGTTCCTAAGCACAATTAAATCACTTGCATTAGGTAGTGATCTATTCTCAGTAATATATAACCCTATGAACGAATTCACCTGGTGATTAAGTTGGCGAGCACGAGCTCGAGTAATTGGTCCTTGTAATATTGGTTGTGGATCAGCTGTGTGTGTAGGCGCGGTTGTATCCAAATTAGGGATGTCCTCATCATCCTCCCCTTCTTGCATTTGAGTCGTCCTCGACTCAAGCTCATCCTCTTCTCTCAAGTATGGTTTCAAATCTGCAATGTTAAATGTGGGACTAACCCCAAAATCTACTGAGTGAGTCAAGTTTGTATGCATTATCATTAATCTTTTCTAACACTTTGAAAGGACCATCACTCGAGGCATCAATTTTGACTTTCTCAATTCAGGGAACCTATCTTTTCTCAAGTGCAACCAAACAAGATCTCTGGTTCAAAAGTTAAATGTTTTCTCCTTGACTACCAAACAAGTTTATATTTAGCATTCATGCGCTCTATATTCTCCTTAGTTGTCTCATGCATTTTTAAAATTAATTCAAGACGTTGGTTAGCATCAAAGTTCAATTTATCCAAGATGGAATAGACATTAAATCAAGAGGAGCACGAGGCACAAAACCATAAACAACTTCAAAGGGCACATCTTTGTAGTAGAATGCAATGAACGATTATAAGCAAACTCAATATGAGGCAAGCATTCTTCCCACAATTTTAAGTTCTTTTCAACACCGCCTAAGCATTGTAGATAAAGTTCTATTCACAACTTCAGTTTGTCCATCGGTTTGGGGATGACAAGTAGTAGAAAATAACAGTTTAGTCCCCAATTTAGCCCATAAAGTTCTCCAAAAGTGGCTAAGGAATTTAGCATCACGATCTGAAACTATAGTATTAGGCACACCATGCAATCGAACAACTTCACGAAAGAATAAATCAGCAATATTGGCAGCATCATTGCTCTTATGACATGGTATAAAGTGAGCCATCTTAGAAAATCTATCAACAACCACGAATATACTATCGCTCCCCTTCTTTGTTCTAGGCAATCCTAAAACAAAGTCCATCGAAATATCTTCCCACTATTTGGGAACTGGTAGAGGCATGTATAAACCATGAGGATTAAGTCGTGACTTAGCTCTTTGACATGTAGTGCAGCGAGCAACGTAACGCTCGACGTCTCGTCTCATCTTTGGCCAAAAGAAATGATCAGCAAGTATATCCTCCGTTTTCTTCACGCCAAAGTGTCCCATCAGCCCGCCTCCATGCGCTTCCTGTAACAACAACAAACGAACGGAGCTAGCTGGAATGCATAGCTTGTTAGCTCTAAACACAAACCCGTCATTAATGACAAATTTGTTCCACGTTTTTCCTTCTTTACAATTCAACAATATATCCGTAAAATCAGCATCATGCACATATTGCTCTTTAATAGTCTTCAATCCAAAAATTTTGAAGTCAAGTTGTGAAAGCATGGTATATCTCTAGACAAAGCATCAGCAATAACATTCTCTTTTCCCTTCTTGTGTTTTATGACATAAGGAAAAGACTCAATAAATTCAACCCACTTTGCATGTCTACGGTTCAATTTACTTTGACTTCGAATATGCTTTAAAGATTCGTGATCAGAATGTATAACAAATTCTTTGGGCCATAAATAATGTTGCCATGTTTCCAAAGTTCGAAATAGTGCATATAATTCCTTATCATAAGTAGAATAGTTCAAACTAGGCCCACTCAATTTCTCACTGAAGTATACTATAGGTTTACCTTCTTGTAGCAATACGCCACCTAAACCAATTCCGCTAGCATCACATTCTAGTTCAAAAGTCTTATTAAAGTCAGGGAGTTGGAGTAGTGGTGCATGTGTTAACTTATCTTTCAATGTGGTGAAAGCGTTCTCCTGTGCGGTGCTCCAAACAAATGGCACGCCCTTCTTGGTGAGCTCATTCAATGGTGCAGCGATGGTGCTGAAATCCTTCACGAAGCGGCGGTAGAATCTAGCAAGTCCTAAAAAGCTTCGTACCTGTGTGACCGTGTTAGGAGTCGGCCAACTCTGTATTGCTTCAATCTTGGCTTGATCAACTTCAATTCCCTGTGGAGTAACAACATATCCAAGAAACGCGACTCGATCGGTGCAAAAGGTGCACTTCTCAAGGTTACCAAATAAACGTGCATCACGTAAGGCATTAAAAACAGCACATAAATGGTCAAGATGTTCCTCTAAGGATTTGCTATATATCAATATATCATCAAAATAAACCACCACAAATCTACCAATGAAAGCACGCAAAACCTCGTTCATTAGTCTCATGAAAGTGCTAGGTGCATTAGTTAATCTAAAAGGCATTACTAACCACTCATATAACCCGAACTTAGTTTTAAATGCTGTTTTCCATTCATCGCCTAATTTCATGCGAATTTGGTGATATCCACTACGCAAATCAACATTCGAGAAAACAACAGAGCCACTCAATTCATCAAGCATATCATCTAATCTAGGAATAGGATGACGATACCTAATGGTAATATTATTGATTGCTCTACAATCTATACACATGCGCCATGATCCATCTTTCTTAGGCACTAAAATGACCGGAACAGCACAAGGACTAAGAGATTCACGCACATACCCTTTAGCAAGCAATTCTTGTACTTGGCGCTGAATTTCTTTAGTTTCTTCTGGATTGGTCCTATATGGTGTACGGTTGGGCAGTGATGCACCGGGAATTAAATCAATTTGATGCTCAATCCCTCGAAGTGGTGGCAACCCCAGCGGTATGTCCTTCGGAAAGACATCGTTGTACTCCTGCAAAATGTTAGTGACAGCAGGAGGCAAAGAAGAAGGTGTATCCTCAAATGAAAACAAAGCTTCTTTGCAAACTAATGCATAGCAAATAGAATTACTAGCATCCAGTTCAGTCATATCAGATTTGGTAGCAAGAAAACTAGCACCTTTCAATTTAATTTCTTTATTCTTCACATGAGTAGATTTAGGTTCTTTCTTTTTATGTTGCTGAAGTTCTTTTGCTACAATCTGATTTTCGCTCTTAGCATTCTCCGATTCTTCTCTCTACTAGCTCTAGCAAGTTCATCTTTAACAATTTGTTCAGAGTCATAGGATGCATCACAATTTTCTTTCCTTGAACATGAGAGAGTATTGATTATTCCTACCATGATGCACACAATCAGTATCGTATTGCCAAGGTCGTCCTAATAACAATGAACAAGCTTGCATAGGAACAACATCGCAATCAACATAATCATGGTATGAACCCATAGAAAAGTTTACTCTCACCATTCGTGTTACCTTCAACTTACCACTGTTGTTGAACCACTGAATATGGTATGGGTGGGGATGAGGGTTGGTCGGCAAAGCAAGCTTCTCCACCATATCCATACTCGCCAAATTGTTGCAACTCCCACTATCAATAATTATGCGAATCGAGCGTTCCTTGGCAACGCCCTTGATTTGAAACAAATTATGGCGTTGATTTTGCTCAGCACGAGAAACTTGAGCACTTAGTACGCGTTGCACTATAATGCTCAAATACTTGTCGGCATCTTCGGCGCCAACATGTTCCTCCTCATGATCAGATTCGTCACAAGTCCTGCAGGGTCAGTTGCAAGCATAGCATATGTTTCATCATCAAAATCACTAGCAGAGGAATACCCACCATCATCGCGTATGATCAGGACGCGCTTGTTTGGACAATCCCGCATGATGTGTCCATAGCCTTTGCACCGATGGCATTGAATATCCTTAGTTCGTCCTGTCGAAGCAACTGAAGAGGAAGTTTTGTAGGCGCTTGTGGTGCTGATTTGGTTGCTTCGAAACTCGTGGTCTTGAGTTTGAAGTAGCGGGCGCGCTTGTTGTTGAAGGGTGGCGGTGGGGGTGCCGATGGCGGGGTAGTAGATGTGCGTGGTGTCCATGAGTTTGTGTGACTGCGAAGTGTTAGATCGTGTCCTCGTCAAGCGCCCCCGCACTTCACGTTCACTTTGCAAGCAAGATGAAACAATCTAGTAATGGAGTTGTAATCTTTATAGTCAAGGATGTCTTGAATTTCTCGATTCAACCCTCCCAAAACCTAGCCATTGATGCCTCCTCATTCTCATCTAAACCACAACGCAACATACCAATTTGTATTTCTTGATAGTAGTCTTCCATGGACTTTGTACCTTGTCGTAAGCGTTGCAATTTATTTAACAAATCACGAGCATAATATGAGGAACAAATCGATGCCGCATAAGCAATTTTAAAGCCTCCCAACTGTTAGGTATGTTATTGGGATGTTGACGGCAATGTTCTTTCCACCAAATAGAAGCAAAATCGGTAAATTCACTAGTAGCACCCTAACTCGTCTAATCTCGGGAACTTCATGGCAAGCAAATTTTTGATCAACACTAGTTCCCAATTAAGATAACCATCGGATCATATTTACCATTAAAAGAGGGCATAATGAATTTAACCATAGCGAAAGAATCATCGTGGTCACGTACCTCACGTCGTGGGGGGTCTCGTCGCATACCTTGTCGATTAAAACATGGCGTCGATGAGCTCGATCGTTGTTATTGTTACCCATGTCATTGGCCTCGGTATCATCACATAGTCGAATTCATCTTGTCCTCTACCACCGGGCAGCAGGGGAACACCAGTGGATGCATGGGCCATCTCATCAAGGCGCGCCATAATACCTGCCAAAGAAGTGTTAGTGAGGCCTTGCGTTCTCTCCATCGCGGCGAGCGTGGCGTTTGCCTCAATTTGGGCGCCCTCAAGTTGAGCAAGTCGCTCATTCGTGACACGACATCTTCCTCAAGACCCTCCGCACGAAGGTTCATGAGGCGTCGGAAATGTTGTACGATTCCTTCGTGCGAGGAGTATGAGATGTATCCTCATCCGAATGCTCATGAGATCCTCGCCATTGTTAGCAAATCACAAGTATATGTCCCTAACAACTACTAGGATGTGGTGGTTCAAAAGTCGCTCACACTCAAGCCTTCTATCGAATTCTTACCAATTCTTACCAAGCAAGCAGGGTGATCGGCGACCAGCGGTGTCAATGTATCTCAGAAGATTGGATGGAGCGATTGCGGTGAAGATTAGTGCATGCGGTTGTAGAAAAGGTGTAGCTGGAAGGCTCAAGTATGGTAGCAATGGATTAGCAACTATCAAATCGAGAATGCAAGTGAAAAATCGTTCAACGCCGGTTAGTCTTGGTCCTAGGCTAGATCGGACTAGAGACGCGAGCCTAGAACACAAACGAAAGCGCGTGTGCAGAGCTAGAGAACGTGGCACACGGAGTTCGGAGGCTCGAAAAAGGATGTCGTCTGCACGGGAACCTTAGAATCACTTGGAGAGGACTGTCAATTTTGAGCGAATTCGAGAAACTTGATTTTTTTCTCGGTTTGCGGGCCCGTTTTGAGGCCCTAAACGACCTTTTTTGGGGTCGAAGTTGCTGCGCGTGTGCCCGATGGCTTACGCGGATCTAAAATCCCCAGATTTCCCAGACTTCTCCTTTTTGGCTCTATTTTCCCGTTTCCTTTCCAACGGATCAAGAATCGCCTCAATCGGAGGTCGTATGCAAAAGTTATGTTTTTTTTTTTTTTTTTGATCGCGTTGCCGAAGTCAAATGAATCTCAGGTTTCCTTCTGGCAGCACGAAAATTAACCTCTTTTTTTCTCTCTCTCTTTTTTTGTCACAAACTGAAACGAGCTTTTGTTTTTGGTTAGGGTTTTCCTTGGAGTGGAGGCGGCAGGAGGATTGTAGCTTGCCGCGACAGGAGGATGGTGGCCACAGAAGGATGCGGCAATGGATGGCGCGCGGGTGGTCATGGTAATGGCTCGTGGTGAGGCGACGGCGATTGAAACCAACCACAACGGTGCGACCAAGCGTGAGCGAACTCGAAACTCTAAAGGAACTAGACACTAAGACCAGCAAAGGACACGACGATGCAATCGAAAGTTCAACAATGCAATGCACTGAAAAGAAAGATGCAATGGCGCAATTGGTCTTGGACAGATAGGTGATCTAATCCTATAGTTTTTTGGCTTTTTCGGACTTTCGAAATAAACAACCTAACTACGAAAACAATAAATTCTCACCGAGCAACCTTGGGCTCGATACGGTTGATGGAGACGGGTGCCCGATCTTTCGATGAGATTGATAACTATCGATTTTGGGTGGAGGTGACTCGCGATCCGACTACAAATCAGACGACGGCGCTTGCGCCTTAGCAATCGTTGAACCAACTCCGAGACGTTATTGACCGTGATGGAAGCGCGATCAACCTGAACACGAGGTTCAATTCCTGCGAGTAATCGAAGAACTAGCAAGAATAAGATGTATGCAATCTGATATTGCGAATAAAATTGTAGTATAGATGGTATTGAAAACAAAAGTGGGATCCCGAAGGTCGTCTTGACAGTGGTCGTCCGACACAATCAAGAAGAAGCAGTTTGCACAATGGCTAAACCTAAATTCAACGAAATCCGAGTTCTAGCCAGGGGGACGGCGGCTCCTATATGGGAAGATGACCAGGGGTGGCGGCCAGGGAAGTGGACACACGCCCCTAGGGTTATAAGGCCTATGGGCCCAAGAGGAGGTGGCGCAGCACCCTTTTTGACTCGGTAAAAAAAACAGACGTGGATTGTTTTGTTTATTGTGGTCAGCTTGGTTGGAATTTGAAGCTGAGGTTGGATCCATTGGAAAGTAGACTTGATAAGCTTTCAATGAAGTCCAAGAACATCCCAAACGGAGTCCGTATGAAGAAGTTACGGCCGTTTGAACTTAGTGTTGTCGCAGCAGTCCGAACTCGAATTCAGAACGAGCCCAACTCGAACTCTTGCTTGGCTCGGACCCAAAGTGACGTGATGTCCTCCATTATGCCTCCTATGCTTGTCCATGACTCCACATACCTCTCCTTGGTCCTTTCCCATGTTCCTAAGCACAATTAAATCACTTGCATTAGGTAGCGATCTATTCTCAGTAATATATAACCCTATGAACGAATTCACCTGGTGATTAAGTTGGCGAGCACGAGCTCGAGTAATTGGTCCTTGTAATATTGGTTGTGGATTAGCTGTGTGTGTAGGCGCGGTTGTATCCAAATTAGGGATGTCCTCATCAATAGGTGACCGTATATTGTTAAGAACTCAGCTTCAAAACTACATTCTCAATGTTAGGAGAAGTGTAGAATTTCGTGGATATCGTGACCTTGTAAGGCTCGCCGAAAAGATGGTTGAAACTGGAAAACACAAAACCTTCTCATTGGACTATTGTCTCATTGAGCTAACATTGATTCTTCCTGTGGCAACGACATCAGTTGAAAGAATCTTTTCGGCAATGAAAATTATCAAGACAGACTTGTGCAACAAAGTCTCAGATGAATGGTTCAATGACTTGATGGTATGCTACATCGAGCGAGAGATATTCAAAAGTATTGATGATAAAACAATCATGGATCATTTTCAACAGATGAAATCTCGTAGAATAGACTTGCCTCCCGCTCCTAGTCATAGCTAGCGGTTTTGCAGTATGTTCGTACTTCCATTTCATTTCAATATTTGTAATTAGTCACAATTTTCTGATTGTCTCGCTAACTTAGCTACTTTTGTTCCACAGATTGCAACTCACACGTATTTACAGGCATTCGGATTGTTATGTTCATTAGACAGGTACTACCTTAAGTTCATTTTATATTCTCGCTTTGTCTCTTATTTATTTATGTATGAATTTGAATTGCATTAGACATTCAAATGTATTATGTATGTTTGATACAATTTTATCATATTAGCTTCAGCACACCCTCTATTTCTGTCCTGCGTTCGCCACTGATCTTCCTAATGCATGGTTTCTTATGGTGTAGTATCTTAGGCTATTTTATTTAATTACATGCATGATCTTTACTAGTATTTGAGCATTGTGGATCGATCACAATAAATTTTTTGCGTTGGATTTCAAGACCAAACCGGTATCCAGATCAGATACTAGAGTACTCTCTCTCTCTTCATTAACTATGGTGTCACATCATCTTTTTGCCTACATGACAGACTTAAAATACCAGCCAGAGTGGAGTATTGGGAACAGCCTAAGGCCTAATACCAGCTTTAAAGGCTATCGATGACCGGAAAAAGAAACTCTTGGGTCAATTCCATCGTAAGGATGAATCGAAGGATCATGCCACCGAATCCCTAGGAAAGCAGAAATTAAAAACCGAATATGTAGATCGGCCAATGCATCAAGGATGATAGACATTTTTTTGCAAAGGTGCCACCTTCACATCAGCAACATGGAAGCAGTCAAAGAACAGTCAACATGAAAGCATCTAGAAGAAGAGACAAGCAGCCGTGAAGCAGCTGGCAAGAAAGAGATAGCCAAGACTCTATGCAGGAAATCGGGATTGACAGGAAGATATGAATCAAGAAAGGAAAAAGGCGTTTTTGAAGGAAGTTACCGAAGATGGACATGGAAAGAAGAAGAGATCGAGCAGATATAAAGAGGGAATCACAATCCGCATCCATACTGAGTCGGTCATGTTAGGAGTACAAGTGTCGGTTATAAGCCCTGTATTGGTTGATGGGCAAAAACACACACGCTAACCTGTAATTTTACTTTTTCTGTACCTTAAGAGTAGGCCGTACCTTGTAGAATCTTTCCTCTGTAAATAGATTTTGATCAAGAGATTGTTCCTATTCGTTATTGCTTCGTATTGATGTTTCATCCAGGATCAGTGACTTGTAGTGTCGGGTAAGCAATATCGATCAATGGCAGAGTTGATGACGTGAAACAGGCTAGAGTAGCCAAGGAAATTGTCTTTAGGCTTTTCCACCGTCCATGAATCACAGCTTCTTTCAAAAATAGCTCCAGGAAGCTAGTTATTTGGTGTGGTTTCTGCTTCTCTAGGTAAGAACCTGAGGCAAAAAAATGTGGCTGAAGCACCCTTTGATCTATTAGGATATCTCTACTAGTTGGAGATAATCTTATCTATAACATATGCTACATCATCTTTGGAGACAATATCTTTAATAGATAGTTTCTAGCTAGCACACTCTTCAACATTGATATTTTATAATAGGGAATTTTGCTTTGAAATGGCCATACATGTCAACTAGAGTAGATTAATGTATTATGTATTGTTTCGTGTCCACGACAATCTCTTCAGGAAGAGATGATCTGTGCTCTCTTTCCTCCCATCCTCTCCCCCACGTAGGATTTTATTGACGTGGCATGACTAAGAGATGACAATAAATGCACTATTGAAGATGCTCTTAGGTGAGACGTGAGACCCGAGCAAAATCTTACTAATTGAATTCTTCACCAACATTAATCTCGAACTAGATATTTGACTACATAAATCACATTTGACTACATAAATCACGCCAAGTTTCACCGCAAACATGGAATCCCGGCTTAAGAACTCGAGCATCTATAAGCCAACCGATGGCATATCTGATGCATCATGTGCTCCCATGCATCCCTCTCCAAAAACCATTTCAAATGGTCGTGAAAAATTCTAAAATAATATGAAAACATTGATATAAAATCAAACATTTGATCTACAAACAGAGAAACAACCTAGACAAATTCTTCTCAAAAGGAAACCCGAAAATAAGACATAAGGGAAGAGATAAAGTTTTCTATTCACTGCTATTTGCCATTCTTTTTTCTCCTAATCTACATCGATTCTTGAGTTGAAACTTTGCATGATACTCGATCATCTCATGGTCCATCCATTTGAGTGTTTTTTGAAAAGATCTTAAGAGAGGGAGCAAGGTTGGTGACTGCGACTATGGTAGACACAATCTATTAAATAACAATATGTTCAAAAACTTGATCACCCAGTCATACGGACACCGAATTATTATTATTTTTTAAAATCAGCAAGCCCCCAAAACAAGGCAATCCTACCCCACATCAGTAGCGGCAGGCGACAGCAAGTCAGCAACTATGTGATGTCGCAGACTCGCCGTGCCCCCTTGTCGCCTTCCTCCCCTCCTCTCTTACTACCACACCACGCTGCTCGCATTGCACGCAGCCACGTACTGGGCCTCGGGCTTGATCTTTCTAGCAACCCCATGAGCTCGAGCTCGAGGTGGTGGCGGTGGGCGTCGCCGTCCTCTCCTTGGCACCGCAAGGGAGGGGGATGGGGACTGGGAGGGCCCGTGGTGGTGAAGGCCATCGGCTGGCTCCTCCTCGCCGGCCTCTCCTTCCGGGTGCTCTGCTCGTTCTCCTCGTCGTCGTCGCCCACGGCGCCGGAGATCAAGGAAGGTGCGGGATTTCTTTGCTATTTTAGGACTTGTTTGACATTGAGTTCTAATTTTGGGTACAAAGGTTGGGGGATTGGTAGGGTTTATCTTGTCGCCGGGGTGGCCAGGGCGAAATGCTGCTGTGCTGTGTGGTGGGAAGGCTAAGAGAAGAAATTGGGTGCTTGATTGAAGTCTGAATTTTTGTTGTCTTGATCTGATTTCCTGCAATGGCGTGTAATTTCATATGTCAATTTAGGAGAGGTGAAAAGATAGGAGCATTTTTAGGTGGAGAAATTGGTGTTTGATTTATCATTTTTTTAGGGAAGCGTTATTTCCGGCGGTTTGAGAGGGAAAAGCTCGAAACGAGGGAGCTTTTCGCCGAAAAGAAAATGGAGCAGTTTGCAGCATTGGATCTCACATTTGTATAAAAAAATTGGATCTTTTTTTTACCCTCCACGTGATGGAAGATTGTACCTTTGTTTACGAAGAACACGAATATTTAACAATATTTCTTCTTTCTCTTGAAGAACTGGGAATTATATTTGTTTTGCTTTTCCTAGGCATTTCTTAGTTTCAAAGTGTTACCAGGACACGCTTGTCACTCCTTGCGACACGTATCGGACACCCCATGGAGAGTCCTTGTGAGAAGCAGATGGGAAGAACTAGCTCGATGCCAGTGTTTAGATAGATTTGTTGCAGAAGGAAGAGATGCAGGTGCTTTGGCATGATTTAGAGAGCTGTTAGAGAAAGTAGAGTCGGGGGTGGAGTGGTAGAGCTTGGTCGAAGGGGCATGTGAAGGAGAGTGAGGCTGGTCAAATGAGAAGGAAGAGAGGAAGATGATGGCTAGAGGAGCTGCGAGAGACATCAATTGTAGTACTTATTTATTTATTTATTTATTTTTACATTTGACGAGGGGACAACTTTTGCTACTATTTTTAAAAAGGTGAGTGGTGTGTAGCTGGCCTTTCTTGCGACTAGGTGATGTCAACAGTGTTTAGGATCTTTTGTGGTAGTTATATAGTGTTGTGGTAGTGTACATAAATTAAATATTTCATTACATAAATCATTTTATTTTAATTTTTAAAGATAATAGAATATATATTAGACGAATCCTCGAATCCTATTTTCTAGAGCTTGCCGAATCAGACACCCGAATCCGAGTCGGATTCCGACACCCGTGTCCGTGTCCAAGTAACACTGGTTTCTTACTGTGCTTCAACTTTCGACTTTCTACTTTCAACCTTTGATACATGTGATTTGAGGTGCGCTTTTGGGTGGGATGGAGAAAAAGAAGAAAACAGTGTGTTTTGATCTTGTTTTAAGATCAACCATTACTTTTTGAGAAAATTCATAATATGCCACTGAATAATTACATATGAAGATTTGAAGTTATTTAATGGCATATAACGAATTGCCCCTTACTTTTTCATGAATAATGTTTATGTAAAATATAAAGAATTTAAATATTTCCATGCAATGTAGTCCATAAAATTTTACTTGAGTTGAAAAAAGAGGAGGTAGTGGGAAGATGACACTTCTATTCATCTGCCATTTGTTCATTTTAGGTGAGTTCTTTTAGTTTCTCTCTTACATAGATTCACATTATTTGCAATTTCGTTATGTTCTTCCATGGAATTCTGAACTTGCAAGCTTCTTTGACTTTAGGGTGAAATGCCTAATTTCTATGAGTAGTACTAAGCAATGTAAATCTGGCACAGGTTCAAAGTCCTTGTTACATAATAATCACTTTGGAAAACAATTGGTAGTGTTTTACTGGTGTATAGGAACTGTCCAGAGTCCGTTTTGGCATCTATTCACAACGTGCCCATATTCCACACGGGTGTGGTGACGTGTGACGTGTAAGCTCTTGGTTGCAGCAGGATTCGCTCAACCCGGCAAAATGGAGCAATGAAGCCAATATGGTACACTGGTGGTTATGTCTCGACGAAGTTGTGCTGAGAAGCACGAGGAAGGGGCTGCGCTTTTTATGGAAATTATAGTGCTGTGGCCGATATGGAAGGAAAGGAACGTTAAATCTTTGATAACAAAGTTAACGATAGGTAGGGCCGTAGGGGCTTTTTGTCGTCATTAAGGAGGAAACCGGTGCCAAGTAGGCGCTTCTATGCTCTGAGAGCTTGTTGAAGTAGCCACCGGTCAAAGCGGTGCCTTTTTCAAACCCTTAACGTTTTAGCCAAGTAGATATCATGTATTTCACTGTAGATACATCCACATTTGTATGCTGCTTGCTGACTCTCTATTTTGGCTTTGTGCCATAATTTTGAAACTCCTTTAATACAAGATTAGCAGCACTCCTGCTACTCTGTAAAAGTTTTTCGTTTTCAAATAAATTTATAAAAAAGAATGTCTATGTTGGTGGCTACTTAAATGTTACTGAATAATATTTCTGAACACTTTTGATGGCATAATTAATTAATTATATGAAATGAACAATTGACAATTTATGTGTTTACTATTTGATAAAATGCATTATTGTGGGCCCTCAATGGCTCAATGTCATAATATGTTCACTCATAGGTTCCACATCTGCCGATGTCCCAACTCGCGGAATTCCTGTGGAAATGGAAGATATTTCTGAAAGAGGTTCATGCACATTTTCATTCCAACATACAAATATGTGATTTCTTGAGAAGTAAAGAAATGTAGTTTTACTTTACAAGCATAACTGGGACACTAGCTAGGTAGAGCATCCTGAATTAAGAAACATGTCATCATTGTATCTGCTCAATGATGCCTTCAGTCTATTCATTAACAATACCTTTTACCTTTGATAACCATGTTCGTGTGTATGAACTGCTGACATTGTACTCCATATGCTATTATTTTATCAATCAATTATTGCTTATCTATTGTGGTGCTTCACATACAAGAACATCTTGGGAGCAACTACAGGGTTTCTATGTTTTGGAAACTTGAATGATAACTTCTTTCTTCAATGTTCTTATTTCTAGCATCTGATGTGAGATACTACTTGTATAGGAAAATGCAACCTTTTTAATGGGGAATGGATACCAAATCCCTCTGGCCCAGCTTATACAAATGCAAGCTGTCGATTTATTGATGGTCACCAGAACTGTATGATGAATGGTAGACCTGACATGGGATATCTTCAGTGGAGGTGGAAACCTTATGAATGTGAGCTGCCACCATTTGATGAAGTGGAATTTCTAGGTGCTATGAGGAACAAAGCTTGGGGCCTAATTGGTGACTCCATTCTTCGTAATCAAGTTCAGTCATTGATTTGCCTTCTGTCTAAGGTAGATGTTACAACACTACATAATTCCTGTTTCTCATGCTCACGTTGAAGTGATGTTCATGCTCACCCTGAAGCATCATGCTCCTCTCTGCATTCCCCTAATGTTTATGTTTGAATATCTTGGAAAATAGCATTAAAATGTCCCGGAAATGATGTTTTGCCTTATTAAGAGATATACTTGAAGGAGCATACACTGAATTAGTTTTATTATTAATAAATGCACTATGAAATATTACATATACGCTGTTTGGTTTGTCAATTTCCAGATTACAGGCTTGCTTTATTTATAACATGTGTACATCTATTTGAATGTAAAGGCCTTGTTGCCATTTTACAAGAATCTGTACCAAACTAACACACAACACATTTGGTTAGTTTCTTCACCCCCTGGAAGACTGGAAGTTAATGACTGTTTTACACCAATCATGAGCTAATAGCGACGACACAAAATTTTGTTTTATTGGATTAGTAAGATATGGTATCTGATAACAAGCCAGATAAGTTTCAAGGGTGTTGTGTGCATACTGTACATTTTCAATGATACATGCAAGGTTATCTCTCTTCATGAACATTGTGTGTACTTCCAGTGGTATGTATCTTTCCCGTGGTGCTAAATTTGGAAAAATCTCTCTTGCTTGGATTCATGTTGCTATTTTTCTTGCCATAATGCACTTTTAGTTTGGTTGGAAGAAAATTTCCATGATATTCTGCTCTAATTATCTCTTGCAGAAGAAATACTTCTGTAATATGTTTTTTCCCTTTGGCCTTGCATTTGTAGTGCTATACTATTTTGATCAGAACTGCTTGCTGTTTATTTAGGCTGAAGAACCTGTTGAGGTCTACCACGATAAGGAATTCAAAAACAGGAGATGGCATTTTCAATCATACAACTTCACTGTGTCAATCCTCTGGACTCCCTTCCTCATTAAATCTGAGATTTTTGAGAATGAGAATGGAGAGTCCACCTCTGAAATCCAGCTTCACCTTGATGTACTTGACCCAACCTGGACAAGTCAGTATGAGAGCTTTGACTATGTTGTGATTGCTGGTGGACAATGGTTTCTTAAGGTTGCGGTCTACTGGGAGAATGGTACGGTGATAGGCTGTCATCATTGTCAAGACAAGAACCTAACTGAGCTTGGCTTTGAGCACCTGTATCGCAGGACTTTCCAAGAGGTTTTCAGATTCATCTTGTCAACAAACCACAAGCCAGTTGTTTTCTTCAGGACTTGGGCACCAGATCACTTCGAGAATGGCGAGTGGTTCAATGGAGGGACTTGTAACCGGGTCTTGCCTTACAAGAAAGGAGAGTACAATGGAAGATACATGGAACATGTCATGAGAGGAATTGAGCTTGAAGAGTTCAACAGGGCCATAGCGGCGGTAAATGGTTCAGGGGATATGGGGAGACTGAAGCTCTTGGATACTTACAGCCTTTCGTCCATGAGACCGGATGGTCATGTTGGGCCTTACAGAATGTTCTATCCATTTGCAAAGGGCAACAAGGATGCTGCATCAGTTCAGAATGATTGCCTGCATTGGTGCGTGCCAGGCCCCATTGACGGGTGGAACGATCTCATTATGAAGATGGTTCTGAATTGATGAAACCTCTAAATATACAGTATGGTGTGCTCTTTACCGATATTGAATTGTAGCGTTGCGGGCGAAGTTGGCAATCTTGATTGAGGGTTAGTTCATGGCTTGCTGCCGGCTGTCCAGTACTGGTTTAGCAGAAAGTGGCAAAAGGACAAAACCAGTCTTTACTTAATTGTAAAGATATGTAAGTTCTGGTTTAGCTGGGAACTGGCCGGTTATCGACTGACCGGATGGAAGTATCCCTGGTTGGCTGCCCTCGTACTTCTGTAAAAAAGCATGCCATGCATTTGGAGATAGTAACTCAAAGTCCGATGTCTTAAATCTCTCGATGCAAACTATGATCAGAACACCTAGCTTTCTCTTAATCATCTGCCCCAACAATGTCAGATTTTCTCCTGCAAACCTTCTCGTTTCTAATCTAAGCTGCGCTCTTGTTCCAAGTTCAGGAACACTTCTTTGTTCTAAATACAAGATGCATGGCAAATAATATGCCCGTGAACAATGCATAGCAAATTGCGGTATTCTTTGAGTATGCACCCATTGCAAAACCGTTAGCACTAACCAAAACAATCTAGTTAAGCACTTAAGCCCAACACGGACATATTAGGCTCAGTTTGGGAATAAGATGGCTGACTGAAAAACTACATGGCGACATCTATTTTAGGCCATATAAGTAAAATCATGTTGGGCTTTCTCGCATCAGAACCCACAAGCGGATTCAGTACCTCCACGAGTGTAAAGGTAGCTATTTCACAGCGCGAAAACCTGTTTCGCTATGTAGAATATCGTAGCAACTTTACTGTGCATATTTCAATGTAACATACGCACTGTAGCAGTTAATCCATACCGTCCACTTCCCAATCGGATGGCCCAAAATCACCTCAAGGCAAGGTACTGTTCTTCTCTGCCTTAGAATCTGCTTCCCTGATAGGCACAATATAGAGGGGGCATTTTCTCTGGGTCTCTTATCTATACCAGAGCTAGAGCCGGCTCATGCATGGTGCTCACACGCATCGCTTGCATACTCGTCGGAGCCTGGAGGAGTGGTGTCGCATGAATCTCGGAGCAGGTCCAATTGCAAGAAAATCAATTAAAATCCTCATAAATCTTCGTGCGATATATGTACACCAAATCACCAATTCCCCCCAAAAAATATAATCAAATTTAAGCGGTACAAGGGCATCCATGTCGTTGTGCTTGTCCTCTTTCCTTGGTAGTATAGCTAACGTGATTACGTCATTACGTGACTACCCTCTTTATAAGCTAAAACCAGCGCCACTTGCTGGTCATGTTGTTCACGGCCTGAATCCGCCCCTCCAGCTCTCGGATGCGCGCGTCCTTGGCATCCTTCTCCGCCGCCCTCCGCAGGAGCTCCTCGACGTGGACCCCGTTCTCCTCCACCGCGGCCCGCAGCTCGTCGGCGGCCTCCTCCGCGCGCTTCTCCGCCTCTCGCCTCCGCGCCTCGGTCACCTCCCTCTCCCACGCCGCCGCGGCCAGGGCGCGCTCCAGGGCCCTCACCTCCTCCGCCAGGTTCTTGGCTGCCTCCGTGTCCGACGCGGCTGCCGCCACGCTGACCATCAGCCTGCGGCGCAGCAGCGCCGCCTTGCCGGCCTCCTCGTCCAGGTCGTCCGGCACCACGACGCAGCCGCCCAGGGCGGCAAGCACCGACGACCAGCACGACGACATCGATCTCTGTCGGTGGACGTACGCGCGTACGGTTTGATCTGTTCCCGCACCGGCAATTAGCAACTAACAAACAAGCTTAATTTGCGTGTGCATGTACAACTATATATGAGGAAAATATTTGATGTATTCTAGCATGATACGAGCTAGACTCGGAGAAGATTGTACTCGTATTCTGGTCAGTGTCCGAATCCTCTCCTTCTCCCTCGACGCCTCCAGAGACCACGTTCAACTCGGAGCGCGGGCGCCGCAGCACCAGTTGGGCCTTCCATTTTGAAAGAAAGATGTGTGTCTTCTTCCACGGGCCGAAGCTTGCTTCTTTTGTTCTTGTTCTTGGGCTGGGCCAAAGTGAAAACAGAGAGCAGTAATGCGGATTTTTTTATTTGGAAATAGATCAATTTTTTAATCCTTGTGCAGAATAAACCACCCATTTTTTTTTACAGAAATAATCCACAATAGTCGGGTCACAGCGCAATTGAGGGTTAAGTCACACGGCCGAGAAGCGACAGGACCGTTTAGCCACCACGTGGCTTAATTGCTGCCGTTGCATAACTGAGGCATACCTACACGCAATCGCACATCAAGTGGACGATCATGTGCCACGTCGCTCAGTCGTGTGCTCTCAACAAGCAGAGAAGAGAGGAGAGGAGAGGAGGGGGAGGGGGAGGGGGAGGACTAGACTATGCGTCTTAGCATGTAATCTTTTGGTCATTTTGAGGATAACATACTAGGGTAGCAACAGTCAACATAGATTAGTGGTGGATTTAGGGTTGGTAGTTGTAGATCCCTATGTTTTACTGGTAATGCCGCATGTAGTATATTAGAATCTAGTTTTTATGTATGTTGTAGTGTAGAATTAGTATGTTAGCCTTATTTGTAGACCAATTAGTCCCAGACCTAGGTTGGTTAGGTTTGGATCTCCATGAGTTAGGGATCGCAGATTTAAGTTGTTTGTGATGTAGTAGATGATGAGGACATCCCTAACTTGGATACAACCGTGCCTACACACACAGCTGATCCACAGCAAATGTTACAAGGACCAATTACTCAAGTTCGTGCTCGCCAACTTAAGCACCAGGTGAATTCGTTCATAGGTTTATATATTACTGAGAATAGATCGCTACCTAATGCAAGTGATTTAATTGTACTTAGGAACATGGGAAAGGACCAAAGAGAGGTATGTGGAGTCATGGACAAGCATAGGAGGCATAATGGAGGTTATCACGTCACTTTGGGTCCGAGCCAAGCAAGAGTTCGAGTTGGGCTCGTTCTGGATTCGAGTTCGGACTGCTGCGACAGCACTAAATTCAAACGGCTGTAACTTCTTCATACGGACTCCGTTTGGGACGTTCTTGGACTTCATTGAAAGCTTATCAAGTCTACTTTCTAATGGAGATCCACAATAAATAAAACAATCCACGTTTGTTTTTTTTGTCCGAGTCAAAAAGGGTGCTGCGCCACCTCCTCTTGGGCCCATGGGCCTTGTAACCCTAGGGGCGTGCGTCCACTTCCCTGACCGCTACCCCTGGTCGTCTTCCCATATAGGAGTCGCCGTTCCCCTGGCTAGAACGGGGATTTCGGTGAATTTAGGTTTAGCCATTGTGCAAACTTCTGTTCTTCAGTTGTGTCGGACGACCACCTGTCAAGATAGCCTTCGGGATCCCACTTTTGATTTTCAATACCATCTACGCTATATTCTTATTCGCAATATCAGATTGGCTATATTTTATTCTTGCTAGTTCTTCGATTGCTCGCAGGAATTGAACGTCGTGTTCAGGTTGATCGCGCTTCTAGCACAGTCAATAACATCTCGGAGTTGGTTCAACGATTGCTAAGGTGCAAGCGTCGTCGTACGGTTGTAGTCGGATCGCGAGAGTCACCTCCACCAAAATCGATAGTTATCAATCTCATCGAAAGATTGGGCACCCCGCCTCCATCAAGTGGTATTAGAGCTTAAGTGTGAGACCCCGGTTTATTTAGCTTGTAATACTTCGCCTTCCATTGGCTCTAGCATCACAAACCAAATACACCGTGTCTCGATGGACATGTGCTTCCCAGAATTGCAGCACATATACATCATTACAAAATCATGCATCAATTCCATACATCACACTAACAAGTCTACCAAAAGACATACATAATATAAGTTATTACAAAAGAGTGGGCCGACCGGCCAAATAACAATAGAGTAACAGTAACAGCAGAAGCAAAAGTGCCATAAGACGGTTATGAACAAAAGCCAATTAGTGTGCCTCAACCCACAAGGCTACCAACCGGATCGCCGAGCTAGTCTTCCAAAAAGCCGCACATTTCACAAAAGTAAGGCCCTTGGGGCTCACCCTCTTCCACTGCACACAACAAGCAATGCAGATGAGTACAATAATGTACTCGCAAGACTTACGAGTAACAAGCCTATACATAGCTACATGCGGGCTGAATTCGAAGGAAATGGTTATATGGTTGTTTGGACGCGTAAGGCAATTTTCATTTGCAATAATGTAATAGATTGAAGGCAATTGATAAAATCTGTTTTTAAGCATTGAAATAACAGCGAGTAACAATAAAATAATCAAGTAACCACCTAGAGGTGACTATCCCAATAGCCACCACAACATAACATGAATCCCTGATTCATACCTCCCATCAAGTTTTAATTTAAAAGGTTGTAGTTTAACTCTTGAAAAGCTTACCCAAGCGTGTCTATAACCTAGGACGAGGCTATTCGAATAGTTTTAACCCTGCAGGGGTGTACCAATGTACTCACACTTTAGACCACCTTTTTGCCAAGCTATTAAGCACACTTCCTTTGGTATGCCGGCACGGCTAAGTCCTACGAGACCTTTCCAATGGATTGAGCTAATCAAGAGCCGTACGTATGGGGGTTAACCCTTAGTGATCTGCCGACGAAATATGGATCACAAGGACCCATACGTGGAGTAGGATACACCGGCCGAGGCGGGTGCTCCCCTCCCCACAAACATGTCCATGTTGCATATAGTTAAATATGCAACCCACCACGCGACTCATTAATTAACACCCCCTAAAGTACTCAGTCAAGAGAGGTCCCATATATTTCTAGTGTGGTTAGCACGCACAAATTGCCTAGATAACAGGTACTCACAAGATGTTCGGTCCTTAATTGACTCGGCCACCATTCTAGTCACACCCAAAACACACCATCTTACCATTGTGCCCAAGTTGAAATCATTTTATTTTCAGTTTTTAGTTTTCACAAGTAAATATAGCACAAAGGCTAAAGCATACAGATCATAATAAGTTTATGTGATCAAGGTTATCGACAAGTCGATAACCGCACATTTCTACCGATAGCTAAGCATGGCTAAACACATCAACTCGTAAACTACTAAGTGACAAGGGTTCATCCAACGAACCCAAAATCACAGCAAATAGCCCTAGGCTCAGTAGTAGAGGATAAACATTTGCCTATTGAAAATGCATCTAGTAGGTCAACTAATCGACAATAGTTTAAAACAAGATAGCAATGCATACATAGAATTTGCAAGCAATATATTAGAATTTGAAAATAATAGGAACAATAAGATCAAATGATGCTACATCTGCTTGCCTTGCTGTAGGGCAGGGTATGGCTGCTGAGGCTCAGAATCGAGATCAATAATATCTTCGGAACCTAACGCGAAAAGACGATAAACCAATAAGAACGAAGAACACCAAATGAAACTCAACAGTAAAAGTCACCCAAATCTTATGAAATTCACACAGCAGCAAGGTTATGATTTTAAATGAATTTAGAAACAAGAATCAGGTCGTTTGGATTAAGCATGCAAAAGTTATAGCTAAAACAAGTTCTCTCAGCCTGTTAATTCCAATAAAATTAATTAAGGGTATTGTTCATGGCAAAAATTTCCAGAATGATCTAAGGTCTGAAATTTTTATGCTAGGTAGATAATGGCATCCTAAGATCAGCAAAGTTGGGTTTACCAAACCTAGCAAAAGTTGGGTTTAAAATGAATTACTTATGATTTTTCTAAGTTGCAAACCTAGCACATGTTACTTTACAGAAAAGAAATCATGATCAAAACCTATTTCATATTAAAGGTTGCTAACAGAGGAACTTAACAAAATTGAGTTTGCACATTTTTGAGTTATACAAAAAAAGATATGCATTTTACAAGGTTTTATTCAATTACTGGAAAATGCTAAAGTAGCTGAAAACAAGTTAATGTTATTTACAAAAAATTTTGGCACAGAACATCGTCTAAAAGCATTTTTAGATTAAACTTTATTTAAACATGAATTTATTCTAGCTGGAATCATCTAAAAAGGATTTAAAATGAATTAGTTATGAGTTTTCAAAGTTTAATACAATTTTCAGTTAATAAATAAAGGTTTACCGAAACATAACCAAACTTAACAGAAATAGAATGACGTGGACGAACGTGGGCCCTTGATGCGAAATCAGACGGCCCACGCGCACGAAGAACATCGCACACGCGCGAACCTAAAGAGAGTCACCGTTGGATCTAGATCCAACGGTCCACGTGAATAGGAACATTCGGGCGACGCGATTGCCTGAATCAACCACGGTCGTAGATCTCAAGATGAGCGGCTCAGAGTGCGGAGCTCTTCGGGGGAACCCGAACAGCACACGCACCTCAGCCACAGATCTAGAGATGGATGGCTGAGATTGATATTGCAATCGGGGGGGGGTCCGAAAGTACCCACGATCTCGACCGCAGATCGTGAGATGGACGGCCCCGAGTGACGCGCAGCGTTTGGAGGCCTACAGGTCCCCGAAGATCTGGGCCATTGATCACGAGATCAACGGTCCACGATACACGCATAAAACACACGAGGGTTTAAGTGTGCTGGGCAGTTTTAAATGCGCGGGCCCACATGTCGGTGAGATAGAGGGTGGTTTAGGACAACAATTAAATACCAAGCTAATGATTAGTGATGATTAGCATTAAATGTGTCCTAATGTTTTCGCACGGGGGGTTTAAGTGGCTGGGCCCCACCTGACAGTGACTCAAAGAGTCATTGCCGACAGTCATTTAATACTAACCACTAATTACCAATGATTAAGCATTAATGATGTCCTAAAGATGTTGAATAGAGACGACAGGGGTTTTTAAGTGGCTGGGCCCACTGGTCAGTGGCACAGTGGGCCGGCTTAAGACCAATTAATTACCCCCAATGATTAGCAATGATTAGGCCATTGATTGTGTCTTAACGACAACGGCACTGAGGAACTTCCGTCCGGCAAAAACCGAGCGGCAAAGATGGGCTCATCGTCGGCGGCTCCGGCCACGGCGGCGCCCACAAACTACCTAAATAGGTTCGCAATAGGCTTGCGGACCCAAAGGTGGTCACCTCGCCGGCGGCAATGGCCCAAAACGCCAACGAGCCGGAAAAGAGCAAAGGTGACCAAAACGGCCGAGAGCGAAAATGCACAAAAAGCTCTGCATTGTCCAAAAAAGCGTGTGCCATAGCATCTAAGGACTAATAAGAAGCTACCTTGACCACGGAGAGCTTCAAAGATGGCCGGAGAAGCTTTGACAGAGGAGGAGTCCACCGGAGTTGAAGAAGATGAAGTGGAACTAGCGGCTTGAGCAAAAATGAACACCACTGGTGGTCAAAGTAGCTGCACTAAGGCCCACAGAAGGTCCATGAGCAATTAATTGCCAAAAGAACCACTTATCGGAGCTGAGGAAGAAAGGGGACAATTTCGGCTGAATTTGAACAAACCCCAAATTTGACAATTCCTGAGAATGTCAAACCAAATTAAGTTAGGGGAAATGCAAAGGAGGGTAAGGAGCTCGAAAGGGTACAAAAAGAGTTGAAGATGAACCACTGGAGCACCCAAGTTCACTTGGTGCTCCACGGTCTCCAATGGTGATTTGAGAATTTCAGTGGTGATGAGCCCCAAAAATAAAGAAGAAGCTATGGGCGGTGTAAAGGAACATCGGGAGGGGCTCTAGGGGGCTTTATATAGAGGAAGGATTAGGGTTTGGCAAGAGTGAAAGCCCTAAGGTGAGCTCGGTTCATGGAGCTGCCATGGACCAAAAAAATGATGGGGGCAAGTGAAGATCAGGACATGGGAGCCGAAAGCCTGGGGAGCATTTAATGCCCCACAGAGAGACGCTGACGAGGGCGAGCTCGAAGTGACAAGGCGAAGCGTCTCTCTCTGCCATGGCTTGCACGAGCGTACGGGCGTGCGGGGAGGAAGAAGAACAGAAGAAGACGCTGTGACCATTGGATTCAAGATGGACGACCACGATTAAAAGGGCCGGCTGAGGGTTTCTAATCACTTGAGACAATCAGGGCGGTTCGATCAAGGACGAACGGCTGAGATCAAATGGGGCATTCGAGCGTCCCGAACAGCACCAACAATCTGGACGGCTGGATCTTGATCCAACGGCCCAAAGGAGTGGGCGCTCCCGCGAGGCCCGAACGCCCTCACGAACATGGATCGTGCGATCGCGATCCAACGGCTCGCAACGCACACGCCAACTGAGTGAGTGTCGGGACCCAGAATTACGATTCTGAAACCCTCTGTGTATACCGCACTAGTCCAGGATCACGCTAGTGCACACAGTGTTAACATAGGTAAATATCGATCCATACAAGCGATAAATAAAGTAAACCATTAGTTTGAATAACAAATAAGGGTTTTGACCTTATGGTCGAGTTTACACTTATTAAGCCACGCAGGGCTAACAGAGAATAAAACAGCAGCAGAACGGAAATAACTCCAGCGTAGATCCCACCAATTCACCACAGGCAACCGACTGGGATCCAGACCTTAACGATCAACAACCTTCGGCGAACTCCTCCTCGAAAGCGGCGTGAGATCGCTCCTCTTCTCAGAGGTTTGGGCGCAAGTTTTACAACAAGCGTGAGTACACAACCGTACTCGCAAATCATACCACAGAATGCAATTTATAGATGCAGGCTTAATCCAAAAGAAAAGGCTTATGTGGTCCTTTTGCATAAAAGCAACATTTGTAATTGAATACGAATAATAGATTGAAAGCATAATTCAAAACAAATAGACAATAATAATTTAACAGTTGTTTCCACAAAGACACACAGCTAAACAGATTATTTCACATAGCCATATGATTGAGGTCACACAGCTCCCATCCCAACATTTTATGAAAACTACCCCTCGTGTGAAATCCCCAAGCATGTCCATCACCGCGGACGCGGCTATTCGAATAGATTGATTTAACACTCTGCAGAGGTTGTACACTTTACCCACAAGATACAACTAGTGTAGCAAGCACTAATCGTAACAAAACAGTTCGGAAACTTCATCTCAAACATTGACATTCCCGATGTGCTTTCCCGCTATACCAGCTCACATAGAATTAGTATAACACACACCGCTGGACAGGGAAGCGGCGAACCGTCCCGCGATGTAACCACTAAGTAGTCACACCTCCACCCTGACACACAGTCTAACCTATCCACCTGAACATTAATGCCGAGAATCCATAACCTACTAAGTTAGGCCCATCCCATACCAGGCGTGTGGTCGTACAATAAGGCTCAGTTCAATGGTGCACAAAGTTAAGTCCTTAATTGACCAAGGCAAGACTTCCATGTTCTAACTAAGTCACAAAGATTATCATTCCCATGCACATAGCTCCCACCATATCACACAGCTTCCACCACTTGCCCCAGTCTAAATCCTTTACCACCCAGTTGATTTTAGTGCAACACATGCCATCACGAAGTAATAACACATAGCACACAGTTTTACACAAAGTTCCATAGTCACTTAGTCACATTCAATAATTGCAACTTACATGAGATGTGAGACTCGTAGCATGGCTAAGCAATTGTAATCGCATCTAACCAACCCACGTTGGTGCTATAATAATACCAACTAGTAAACCAATCTAGGGTGACAAGGAATTATGGCATACAATGTCAAGGGGTGATAACAATTTGGATAATAACTATGCCCAAAGCATTTACATACATAATTAAAGTAGAATGCAATACTTTAACACAAAGTAATTTGAAAACTGGGTTCAAGATGATTAAAGGTATGACTTCCCTTGGAAAAGGTCTATGTACTGGTCTTGATCTTGGGGTGCTCCTTCTTCAACGAAATTCCCCGACGAATCGACGTCTACTCGCAAACGAAATAAATAAACAAAACAAATAAATAATAGAGGCAAAACAAGCTCCAAAAATTAAATAAAAATCTCAGATAAATAGATCTCGAATTTAGATAAATTAAGAAATTTGAATGGGCTCAATCGGAGTTAGGATGCAAAAGTTATGAGCTCTGGAAGTTTTAAATCTAAAAGAAACCCTAATTTGGATTTTCTGGAATTTCCGAATTATTTTTCTAAAGAAAAATTGGATTATTGCGCAATGCTGACGTCAGCAGAGAATTCTGGGAGTTAAAAGAAATAACAGAAAATCCTGACATGTGGGACCCACATGTCAGTGAGATGGCTCACGGTAGACCAAGTCTACCGAGCCGATTGAATCTGGAGCCGGTGGACCGTGCCACGCACGCGCTGATGAGGAAGCCACGCACACGACACGTAGGCGCGAGGGCTGAGGTGGCGCTGATGCAGCTACGGCGAGGGCGGCGGCGCTCGGGAACCGAGGGTCCCAGCGAACGGCGGCGATCCACCGGAGGTGAGTGGTACCGATGTGAAGGGGGGTGGCACGAGGAACTCGTAGGTGTGCTCACTGGTGGTCGGGGACGTCTGTGGCGGCCGGTGGCAAGCGTTAAGCGGTGGAGGGGCTACGGGCTCGACGGGGTCGGGGTTGCGGCGACACTCCGGTGAAACGAAGGCGACCACGAGGTAGCCTTGCTCCGTGCGATGCCGGCGGTGTAGACCACGAAGCTCGGGCGGCAATGACAGCGGCGTACGAGCTCGTCGGAGTTGGCGACGGCGCAGATCGTTCTCGAGCTCCTGCGGCGGCTAGGGTTTGGCGCGAGGGCGAAGGCGGCTGCGGGAGGGGTGTGGAGGCCGAGGGCTCGCTCTCCCTTTATACCCGGTGGCCTGGGAGAGTCCAGGGCACAGACGCCCAAAAACGGCATGCGGCGGCGGCGAACGAATCGTAACAGATTCGGAGATGATGAATAGTAGATTTGGTAGGGCCCACACGTCAGTGATGGTGCCTCGCGTGAGTCCGCGTCGCAAACGGCGCGAGTGCGGCTGACGGGCTGCGGCGTGGGAGTTGGGCCAGCGGCGTGGGCTGGGTTAGGAACAGGAGTGGGCCGAGGGAAAGGAATTCGGTCCGAGGAGTTTTCTGAGATTTTAAATAGCTTTTCCTTTTTAGAAAATACCAGAAATTCAAATAAGTAATGAAAAATAGCAAATGAACTCAGAAAAATTCTAGAAAATTCTAGAAAATATAACTGAGCACATAGAACCCAAATAAAATAGTTTTGACTATTGTTCATGTTGGGGTTATTCTCATTAAAGGTTTTTATTTGTAAAGTCCAATATTAAGCTTTTGAATTTAAATTCAAATAAATCCAAATGGTGAATTTTCTCCCTACTAACTATTAAAAGATTTTTAAACTCAGAAAATTGGGTTGTTACAGCGAGCCCGAGTGTGGCTAGTTGGTTCGATCAAGTCCACTGGCTCGAGCTCGAGTCTAACTCGTACCCAAGGAACAGTGAAACCAGCTTAGGGTCTTCAACTTGAGCTGAAACTTTGGAGGATTTTTAAAGGTAGCAAAACAACTCCAAAAATTCTGAAATTTTTACAGGAGCTTGCTAACTTAGATATTAACCTTGTATAAAATTTCTAGAGGTTTCTATGCAGTGCATTTTCCCCCAAATATTCTGCAAGGTTCTGGTTTAGGGTTTGACTAGGGTCAAACAGGTTTGACTGCCCTCTAAAAATATTCAAACGATTTCTAAAAATTGTGAAATTTTCCAGAGGGGTCACATGCCATCCCAGGAACTTAGGAAAAATATTTCCAACGGATAATCACATGGCTTAACAAGATTGTTTTTAGGAGACAAGGTTTTGGATCAAAAGACTTGTGACTTTGTATTTCCATAGTTCTTGTACAGGAATGGTTCACAACATACAAGAGTTACACGATGTAAGAAAAAGTTTTAATTTCTACTTATTTTCTTACATTTGAAACACAAGTCCAAACTTGGGATGTTACATCAAGGTTGCTCGGTGAGAATTTACTGTTTTTCGTAGTTAGGTTGCTGAATTCCAAAAGTCCAGAAAAAGCCAAAAAAATTTATAGGATTAGATCACCTATCTGTCCAAGACCAATTGCGCCATTGCATCTTTCATTTCAGTGCATTGCATTGTTGAACTTTCGATTACATTGTCGTGTCTTTTGCTGGTCTTAGTGTCTAGCTCCTTTAGAGTTTCGAGTTCTGCTCACGTTTGGTCGCACTGTTGCGTTTGGGTTTAATCTGCCGCTTACCTCCATCGTTGTCAGTCCTTGCCGCGCCCAGCAGAGCCGCATCTGTCTTTGCCTTCACGCTGCCACGACCACCAGAGCCGTTGCCGCGACCACCAGCGCTACCACCATCCCTTGTCGCGTCCTATCGTGGCCACCATCCTCCTGCCGCGGCAAGCCACCATCCTCCTGCCACAGCCACACCAAGGGAAACCCTAACTAAGAACAAAAGTTTGTTTCAGTTTGTGATAGAGAAGAAAAAGAAAAAAAAGAAAAGAAAAGGAAAAAAGAGAGAGGTTGTTTTCGTGCTGCCAGAAGGAAACATAAGATTCATCTGACTTCAGCAACGTGATAAAAAAAATCAAAGTTTAGAGAGAGAGTATCTTTTAATTACCTTTTACCCCTACATTTTAGAAAAAGTTTGTAACCCATATACCTCCCTAGGCCTGGAAGAGAACTTTGAAGAGTTTTGAGTGAGGTGCACATTTGCAAAAAAAAAAAAGTGGAGCAAAAAAAAAAAGAGCGAAAAAAAATTCTCAGAATTTGCTCAAAATTGATAGAACCCTTTTGTAAGTGATTCTAAGGTTCCCCATGATGACGGCATCCTTTTTTGAGCTTCTGTCGCACCGTGCTTTCGTTTGTGTTCTAGGCTCGTGTCTCTAGTACGGTCTAGTCTAGGACCAGTACTAACCGGCGTTGAACGATTTTTCAGCTTGCATTCAATTTTTCAGCTTGCATTCTCTGATTTGATAGTTGCTAATCCATTGCTACCATACTTGAGCCTTCCCAGCTACACCTTTTCTACAACCGTACAGGCTGAACTTCACCTGGCAATCGCTCTATCCAATCTTTGGAGATACATTGACACTGCTGGTTGCCGATCACCCCTGTTTGCTTGGTAAGAATTCGATAGAAGGCTTGAGTGTGAGCGACTTTTGAACCACCACATCCTAATAGTTGCTAGGGACATATACTTGTGATTTGCTAACAATGGTAGGTTCTGCGGAACATTCGGATGAGGATACATCTCATACTCCTTGTACGAAGGGAATCGTACAACATTTTCGGCGCCTCATGAACCTTCGTACGGAGGGTTTTGAGGAAAATGTCAGGGTCACGAATGAGCGACTTGCTCAACTTGAGGGCGCCCAAATTGAGACAAATGCCACGCTCGCCGCGATGGAGAGAGCGCAAGGCGTCACTAACACTTCTTTGGTAGGAATGATAGCGTGCCTTGACGAGCTGGCCCATGCACCCACTGCTGTTCCCCCTGCTGCCCCGGTGGTAGAGGGACAAGATGAATTCGACTATGTGACTGATACCGACACCAATGATATGGGTAACAATAACAACGATCGAGCTCATCGACAGTTGCGTTTTAATCGACAAGGTATGCGACGAGACCCCCCACGACGTGAGGTACGTGACCCGATGATTCTTTTGCTAAGGTTAAATTCACTATGCCATCTTTTAATGGTAAATATAATCTTGATGGTTATCTTAATTGGGAACTAGCTGTTGATAAAAAATTTGCTTGCCATGAAGTTCTTGAGATTAGACGAGTTAGGGCTGCTACTAGTGAATTTACCGATTTTGCTTCTATTTTGTGGAAAGAACATTGCTGTCAACATCCCAATAACATACCTAACACTTGGGAGTCTTTAAAATTGCTTATGACGCACCGATTTGTTCCCTCATATTATGCTCGTGATTTGTTAAATAAATTGCAACGCTTACGACAAGGTACAACGTCTATGGAAGACTACTATCAAGAGTTACAAATTGGTATGTTGCGTTGTGGTTTAGATGAGAATGAGGAGGCATCAATGGCTAGGTTTTTGGGAGGGTTGAATTGAGAAATTCAAGACATCCTTGATTATAAAGATTATAACTCCATTACTAGATTGTTTCATCTTGCTTGCAAAGCTGAACGTGAAGTGCAGGGACGCCAGACGAGGACACGATCTAACTCTTCCGCAGGTTGCACAAACTCATGGACACCACACACCTCTACTGCCCCAGCCATCAGTGCACCCCCACCGCCACCCTTCAACAACAAGCCACGCCCGCTACTTCAGCACCACGAGTTTCTGAAGCAACCAAATCAGCACGACAAGCGTCTGCAAAAACCTCCTCTTCAGTTGCTTCGACAGGACGAACTAAGGATATTCAATGCCATCGGTGCAAAGGCTATGGACACATGATGCGAGATTGTCCAAACAAGCGCGTACTGATCATACGCGATGATGGTGGGTATTCCTCTGCTAGTGATTTTGATGACGAAACATATGCTATGCTTGCAACTGACCCTGCAGGACTTGATGATGAATCTGATCATGAGGAACATGTTGACGCCGAAGATGCCGACAAGTATTTGAGCATTATAGTGCAACGCGTACTAAGTGCTCAAGTTTCTCGTGACGAGCAAAATCAGCATCATAATTTGTTTCAAATCAAGGGCGTTGTCAAGGAACGGTCGATTCGCATAATTATTGATGGTGGGAGTTGCAAAAATTTGGCGAGTATGAATATGGTGAATAAGCTTGCTTTGCCGACCAACCCTCATCCCCACCCATACCATATTCAATGGTTCAACAACAGTGGTAAGTTGAAGGTAACACGCATGGTGAGAGTAAACTTTTCTATGGGTTCATACCATGATTATGTTGATTGCGACGTTGTTCCTATGCAAGCTTGTTCATTGTTATTAGGACGACCTTGGCAATACGATATTGATTGTGTGCATCATGGTAGAAATAATCAATACTCTCTCATGTTCAAGGGAAAGAAAATTGTGATGCATCCTATGACTCCTGAACAAATTGTTAAAGATGAACTTGCTAGAGCTAGTAGAGAGAAGAATCAGGAGAATGCTAAGAGCGAAAATCAGATTGTAGCAAAAGAACTTGAGCAACATAAAAAGAAAGAACCTAAATCAACTCATGTGAAGAACAAAAAATTAAATTGAAAGGTGCTAGTTTTCTTGCTACCAAATCTGATATGACTGAACTGGATGCTAATAATTCTGTTTGCTATGCATTAGTTTGCAAAGAAGCTTTGTTTTCATTTGAGGATACTCCTTCTTTGCCTCCTGCTGTCACTAACATTTTGCAGGAGTACAACGATGTCTTTCCGAAGGACATACCGCCGGGGTTGCCACCGCTTCGAGGGATTGAGCATCAAATTGATTTAATTCCCAGTGCATCACTGCCCAACCGTGCACCATATAGGACCAATCCAGAAGAAACTAAAGAAATTCAGCGCCAAGTTCAAGAATTGCTTGCTAAAGGGTATGTGCGTGAATCTCTTAGTCCTTGTGATGTCCCGGTCATTTTAGTGCCTAAGAAAGATGGATCATGCCGCATGTGTGTAGATTGTAGAGCAATTAATAATATCACCATTAGGTATCGTCATCCTATTCCTAGGTTAGCTGATATGCTTGATGAATTGAGTGGCTCTATTGTTTTCTCTAAGGTTGATTTGCGTAGTGGATATCATCAAATTCGCATGAAATTAGGCGATGAATGGAAAACCGCATTTAAAACTAAGTTCGGATTATATGAGTGGTTAGTAATGCCTTTTGGATTAACTAATGCACCTAGCACCTTCATGAGATTAATGGACGAGGTTTACGTGGTTTCATTGGTAGATTTGTGGTGGTTTATTTTGATGACATATTGATATACAACAAATCCTTAGAAGAACATCTTGACCATTTACGTGCTGTTTTTAATGCTTTACGTGATGCACGTTTATTTGGTAACCTTGAGAAGTGCACCTTTTGCACCGATCGAGTCGTGTTTCTTGGCTATGTTGTTACTCCACAGGGAATTGAAGTTGATCAAGCCAAGATTGAAGCAATACAGAGTTGGCCGACTCCTAACACGGTCACACAGGTACGGAGCTTTTTAGGACTTGTTGGTTTCTACCGCCGCTTCGTGAAGGATTTCAGCACCATCGCTGCACCATTCAATGAGCTCACCAAGAAGGGCGTGTCATTTGTTTGGAGTGCCGCACAGGAGAACGCCTTCACCATATTGAAAGATAAGTTAACACATGTGACGAGGATTAAAACCTCTATGTATTATCTTTAATACATAAAAAGACCATACGTCTTCATGGTCGTAACTCCTGAGGTGCACGACCTCACTGGTCGTAGGAATTCCAGAGGTTACGCAATGGATACCCTGGTTGGGCGGAGGCTAGTGCCAAGCCTCCGACCAGGAGAGCTGTTCGCAAAGAGTATGAACTGATATCTGGAACTAACTCCAGGAATATTCCCTACCGTGTGAAGAATGGAACACGTGCGTAATCCATACCACACGACGTTATACACGGATAAACAACTACCTTGCGGTTGTTTATCTCACAGGACACATAACCGCCGAACGGTTGATCATTCAGCAACTATCATATGACTCCGACCAGCGACAACGCTTCATATTAGACGTCTTCTCCGTATAATCGCCACCTCTTCAAAGGTTTAAAGAAGGAAGATGGAACATTTGGAGGGGGATCGATCATCGAAGATAGAAAGAAAGAAGCATTGTCTTGTACTCTAAAAAGCGATCCGTCATTACGCCGAGATAGACCCCTTGTAAAATCTCAGTTCATACGAATAAAGAGCAGTCCCATTGCAATCCCAAGATTTCCCACGTCATTCTCTCTTTTTTCCATTTATTGTAAGACCGGCGACTTGATCGTCGATAGCTGGCGCCGTCCGTGGGGAGCGCGGCGTGGAATCTTGGAAGACTGGTGTTGCTCACCGATTCTTTGTCCATTTCCCACTCGTAATCGCTCATGCGGTTATGTCGGGAAGTTGGGACGAAGAGAATTGGTTCGACCTGGCGGACTACGCCAACCTTGACATGGACGCATGCATGCGCGCCATGGAGGAAAATGGAGCCTCTTCATCATCCTCCTCTTCCATCGGGTCGCCTGTTGCAGAAACAAGCGAAATCGACCGGATGGATGAGGATACACCACTGCGATCAGTGGTGTTTCCAGAGGAGACGCTCCCGACCGGTTCAGAAAGCCCGAAGGCTTCAGCAAGCCCGGACTCCGCGACCGGCAAGAAAGGTGAAGAAAACCCAACTCATCAACTCGAAGTCCAATATACTTTTGATGCGATCATGGTTGATAGATACTCACCGACGGCTTCTAGCAATTCCAGGAGCCAACCGACACTTGGTGACAGTGTCGATGAAACCCCCGCTGGTGATAAACCAGATGGGGATAATAAGGCTCAGCATACGATCGGCAGTTCGCCGCATCAGGCTGAGACCATTACAAGGACCTCAGGAGGTACTGATCACCGATTATTCTCCATCGTGGAAACTCTTGGTGAAAACTCTGAAAGGCTCTCCATTGATTACGATGGAAGCTCATCAGAGGATAACTGTTGGAAACACGAGGTCAATGCGATCGGAGATTCAAATCAAGATGTCGTGTACGGTCCTCCACACATTGACTCGCCACCACATAATGATGGAGATGATACGAGCGGTCAGGCACCAAATGCCAGAGGTCACAGAACTGGTGGACGTCCATCAGTTAATTCGCCTGATCCTGCCCTAGCCAATGCAGGAGATCAGGCAAGACCGACTGGGAGAACAGAGAATTCAGGCCATCAAACACCTCTTTCTGGTAGAAACCCCGTAAGACCTTGGTAACAATACAGAACCTGCAGCGAGTTAGAAATATGTTAAATACTTCTGACCCTGTTTTGGCAGAAACTCCAGGTTTTGCACGACTTGTAGGTCAAGTATCGGAGATTATCCAACAGACCATGCAGCGCACGGAAGCATATCGGGAACGAAGGCAACCACAGAGTCAGACCATGACTTCATCTCAGCATTCTTCCACGGCGAAGCGGCGTGGTCGTGTTGAGGGTCAACTAACACAAGGACCACCGACGCTCCACCAGCGAGGTCATGAGGGAAGAAGATTGTTTCAGAATCTTCACCTTCACTCGCCAACAAGAGCAAGCGCTTGGACACGATGATCTTGGTATCATCTTAACGAACAAGCGGTCAAAGCGTTCTCGAAAGCGTACACGACCGGATCGGGATACCGAAAATCAGCGATCGGTCGTGAATCGGTCCCGATCGATTATAATCCGGCACCTTTTCAAAGAAGGCGCCGTGAGACGATCACAGTTGTCGAGCTTTCTCCGCGAGGCTCCAAGTCGTGCGTTGGCCAAACAGTTCCGACACGCCAACTGGATAAATTCAATGGGACCCAAAATCCTTTAGAATTTCTTGATTTATACCACCGCTTCTCGAGGCGTGGCGGTGATGAAAATGTAATGGCTAATTATCTTCCCACGGTACTAGAAGGATCACCGATCATGGTTGCTAAATTTACCTATCGGATCGTGTATACTTGGGAGCGACTTTGCGACCTTCTAATTGCAAACTTTGAGTGCGCACGATGCACGGAAAGGAGGATGATCTCCACAGATACGGCAAAAACCTAATGAAACTCTTCGACAATACATCAAGAGATTTAGCCAAGTTCGCAACTCGATTCCGAGGTTGCGAGTCTTCATTATCCAGGCTTTTAAAGCGGGATTAAGAAATCGAAGGTTTACGGAGGATCTAGCAATTCATCCCCCACGAACAACCATCGAACTCTTCGACATGGCTGACAAGTACGCAACGGCTAGCGAAGCGGTCGAGTGGAAACGGCCGTTGATCGAAAAGACAAGATCCCCACCGTGCGGATAAGTCGGAAAAGAAGCAGAAGAAAGCTCTCAAGAAGAAGAAACACGGCAGAACTAACAATAAGGAGGTTCTGGCTGTTCCTGAGAAATTTCCTAAAGGAAGAAAAGATTACTCTGGTCATAGCAAAGCAAAAGCTCCGACCAATGAGTATAAGAAAAGCAAAAAATGGTGTCCTCTCCATAAACAAGCAGGACACGATTTACGCAACTGTCGCGCTTGGCAGAAGAAATTGAATGATTATTATGCAGGTAAAGGTCCACTTCCTTCAATTCAAGAAATTGGGGAAACAAGCTCCAGAAAGGACAAGGATGGTGACGAGGAGATGGAGTATCAAGAACCTCAGCATACTGTCGATGTAATTTTCGGGGGATCTTCTTCATACGAATCCAGACGTCACCTGAAGGCCATGGAGCGAGAAGTCAACCTTGCTGAAACTCCGATCATCACCAAACCTTCAAGGTGGTCGGAGACAATAATCTCCTTTAGCAAAGAAGATTGCCCAATTCCTTCAACTCGACCAGGTAGGTTTCCAATTGTCGTTGAGCCTACTATTAATAACTGCAAGGTTAATTGGGTTTTGATAGATGGGGGTAGTTCTTTAAATATTCTCTTTGCAAGCGCATTGGAAGATATGCAGATTCCAAATTCTAAGGTAAAGCCTGTGAAATATGCCTTCCATGGTATAGTTCCTGGATCTACCACCAAGCCAATAGGGCAATTATCCCTATTGGTTACGTTCGGAAAACCCGACAATTTCCGAACAGAAAAAGTTTCTTTCGATGTAGTGAATTTTGAAACAGCATATAATGCAATCCTTGGTCGTCCAGCCTTAGCAAAATTCCTGGTAGCTACGCATTACGGTTACTAGAGTTTGAAAATGCCGGGACCAAAGGGTGTCATCACGGTCCGAGGTGATCAGAAAATCGCCTACGCATGTGATCGGAAATGTTTAGAATTGGTCGATGAGCTTCCGACCAGAGGAACTAACACCGCTACCATGCAGGTCAAACACTCAAGACCAAAGATAGCACCAAAGCCTTCCGACCAGATGAAAGAGGTACCACTCGACGAAAGCGCTTCAGAGAGTGCCAAGATTCTGGTCGGGGAAGGACTCAACCCCAAATAGGAAGAGTCGCTCGTCTCCTTCCTCCGAGCAAACCAGGATGTATTCGCTGGCGAGCATCCGACATGCCCGAGTCCCGTGGAGGTGATCGAGCATAGGCTAGCATTGCGGCACGATAAAAGACCGATCAGCGAAGCTAAGGCGTTTTGCACTGATCGGAAAATAGCAATCGATCGAGATTGACAAGCTACTCCAAGTCGGATTCATCCGTGAGGTCGACCACCCGACCGCTTGCCAATCTGTAATGGTTAAAAGGCCAATGGAAAATGGCGTATGTGTATCGACTTTCTGATTTAAATAAAGCTTGTCCAAAGGATGATTTTCCCTTCCTCGCATTGATCAACTTGTAGACTCTACCTCCGGTGTGAGTTATTAAGTTTTTAGATGCATATTCGAGGATACCACCAGTTAATATGAGTAAAGAAGATGAAGAAAACTTCCTTCATCACTCCATTTGGTACCTCTTGTTATGTAAAGATGCCATTTGGTCTTAAAAATCTTTGGTGCGACGTTCCAAAGGTTGATGCGAGAAACCTTTAGTACACAGATAGGTCGGAATCTTGAAGCCTATGTTGGTGACTTGGTCGTAAAAGTATCAACATTGCTGACCACATTCCGCACCTACAAGAGACTTTCAATAATTTAAGGCGTCATAACCTTAAATTAAATCCGAGAAAAGTGTGCGTTCGAGTTTCATCGGAAAAGCGCTCGGGTTTCTAGTTTTACGCTAGAGCATTGAAGCAAATCCGGTGAAAATAACGCTATCAATCGATCGTTCCCGACCACGAAAAGGAAGTCGAAGCTAACCGGTGTATGGCGGCGTTAAGTTGTTTCATAGCACGGTTAGGTGAAAAGGACTCCCATTCTTCAAGCTTCTCGGAAACATGGAATTTTCGAATGGACTAAAGAGGCAAGCGGCGCTTTTGAGGAGCTTAAGCGGTATCTTACGAATCCTCGGTCTTAGTCTCTCCAAGATTGGAAGAGACATTGCTAATTTACGTCATTTGCAACCACACGGCGATTAGCGGTGTATTAAATCGTAGAACGTGATCGTATCCAACGACCAATATATTACGTGGCGAAGTCTTGCATGGACCAAAAGAACGATATCCACAGATACAGAAATTGCTCTATGGTCTCCTTATGACTTCAAGGAAACTTAGACATTATTTTCAGGCCCATAAAGTGGTCGTACCAACCGGATATCCGCTTGGTCAAGTCCTAGGTAACAGGGAGTCATCAGGACGAATAGCGAAATGGGCGGTTGAGCTTGGGGCGTTTGACCTCCATTTTGTCCCTAGAACAGCGATTAAGTCTCAGGCAATAGCAGAATTCATTGCCGAATGGACAAACCCTGAACCCTCCCAAGAACCCGAGTACGAGTTTCACGACCAGTGGACAATGTACTTTGATGGTTCCTTGATGCTTCAAGGCTCGGGGGCTGGGGTCGTTTTGATTTCCCCTACTGGCGAACAACTTAAATACGCCATTCAGTTAAACTTTCCTGCTACAAATAATGCAGCAGAATACGAAGGTTTGCTGGCAGGACTTCGAGCAGCTCGTTCGCTCGGGATTCGCAGATTGCTAGTGAAAGGTGATTCTCAACTAGTAGCGAATCAAGTAGGGAAAGAGTATCAATGCTCTAGTACCAAGATGTCATCATATCTGGCGGAAGTACGAAAACTTGAAAAGCATTTCTTCGGTTTTCAGATCCAACACATTCCTAGAAAGGAAAACTTTCTGGCAGACCAGTTGGCCCGGATGGCTTCCACACGGACATCCGTCCGCTGGAGTTTTCTCGAAACTCGATTCACCCTCGGTAGTTGAGCCTTCCGAGGACATAGATGTTAGCAAGGAGGTTGCACACCTTAATTCTGCTAACATGGATGCTCCACAGGTCGATGATGGTTGGCGCCATCACGATCACGGTAGAGATTGGATGACATCGATCTACAATTATCTTGACATGACATAATTCGAGAAGATGATGTAGAGGCTGATCGTATTGCGCGAAAAGCCAAATCATACACTCTCATTGAGCGTACCTTATATAGCGAGGATCTCACGGAGTGTTGATGAGATGCATATCTCAATCGGATGGCATTAAATTGCTAACGAAATTCATGAAGGAGTTCGTGGAGCTCATCATTCCTCGTAACGCTGGTCGGTAAAGCCTTTAGGCAAGGATACTCTTGCCAGCGCCCTTCATGATGCAAAAGAGCTCGTGGACGAAGTGCGTACAATGTCGGTTTCATAGCCGACAAGTACATCGGCCGTCTCAAGCTTTGCAAACAATCCCTCTTTCTTGGCCTTTTGCAACACTGGGATGGACATTCAGGACCTTTCCCAAAGGCACCGGGGCTTTGAGTTCTGTTCGTCATGATTGACACATTCACTAAGTGGATCGAAGCCGAGCCGGTTGTAAAACTACAAGCTGAAGCGCCAAGAGGTTCCTAACAAAAGCGTGATTACGGTTTGGTGTACCCGATCGTATAATCGCGATAACGGTGCCCGTTCTCAAGCGGCAATTTTCAGAATTGCAGCGAAAAACTAGGTGTCAAGATACATTTCGCTTCGTTGCTCATCCACGAGCAATGGAGCGATTGAGCGAGCCAATGGTATCATAATGCAAGGGATCAAGCGGCGAGTGTTCGACCGATTACTTCAGCGGTCGGGAGCTTGGGTTGAGAACTTCCCTCGTATTATGGGTTGTTCGTACCACAACTAGTCGTGCGACCGGGAAACACCATTCTTTTTAGTTTACTGGGTGAGGCTATGCTTCCTCGAACTAAAAATTGGTTACGCTCGAGTGATTACTTTTCGAAAGTGATCGATCGAGCGACGACAGCGACATCAATTTCCTTGAAGAAAGGCGAAATCAAGCCTTGATCGATCGGCAATCTACCAACAAACCATGCGTCGGTATCACGATCGTAAGGTACAACCTCGCTGACCTAGGCGTAGGTGATCAGTTCTCGAAAAATCGAACCAAGCAAATCGCAATAAACTTTCACCTAAATGGGAAGGTCCATACACTGTGGTCGAAGTAACTCGACCAGGATCGGTACGGTTAGCTATGTCAAATGGGCAGGTTTTATCTAATTCTTGGAATATTGATCAATTGCATAAGTTCTATGTTTAATTTCATGTATTTCATTTTATTCATTTTTTCTTCAATAAAGATGCTTTTCCTTAAAAATGATAAGTATGGTTGTTTATACTTATTATTTATTGCATCTGGTCGTATGCCATTCCGTTCTTGGTTGGTGGAGAAGACTCTCATTCTCTTGAAATTCCTTCTTTGGGATCTCCACTACTCATGGTTGTTGACTTAAATGTCACCAATCACATTGGTTTTAGCCGTGATCATTGCTTCAATGATACACACTCACGACCGAACATTCTTTTCTTAAAGAGTCATACGAGTATAAGGAGTACCAACTCAGACGATTTACTTGGCTTTCGTTTATTGAAATTGAAGATTGTTATTTTATTTCAACATTACATTTCTAATCAAGTTTGGCTCTTGGTCGGGACACGAAAGCCTCTGGTGAAGTCTCTCCTCTCGCGCGTGGTCACCTTGCTGGAAGGAGCTTCTAGTGACGGTCCTTTTCCTACGATCCTCATTGCCGATCGGATTTGAGAATGAGCACGTTTGCGAAATATTTTACAAATCTTGATTCTTAAGATTCGATCTGACCAGATCCGAATATTTCCTAAACAACGGTACTTATCTCTTCATTTCATTTCTTGCATACATTCTTAATGCATATCTTCTTATAAGCAAGATCTAGTCTTTGTTATGTCTTCTGACTACAAGTGGTATTCCATAGTACTTCGATAATGGGCAAAATCTAGACTAGCAGAAGTCGTCAGTTGGTTCCGACCACATGATTTCCTAGTATTTCCTAGATCATTGTCATACACATTATCAGCACTCTTACCATGGTCATCGTTATTACTCAATTATCTGGTCTACTGCTTTCTTTTAGTAACGTTCATCTACTAACATAAGTAGTCGGGGGCTAGGAGATATATGAGTATTTAACAACATTAATAAGACAAAGTAGGATCTTCTTTAATAAAAGGTAAGTTTTCATTTTACATAGTCTAAAGTTACATTCATTTACATGTTGAGACCACCAGACTGGTCGCTATGTGATGGAGATCCGACTTCCATTTCTTCTGCAACTTTCTCTCCGAGAGGTCTTACTTCCTCGAGAAGTTTTGTTGCTTCACTTTCAGAGCAGTCGAAGTCCTCTTCCAGAGCTTTAAGACTAACAGAGGGGTCGGAAGCCTTTAATTTTGCTAAAGCAACACTAACTCCGATTACAATAGCTTCTGCATTGTGCAGGTATGGTTTTCCTTCATAGTTTTGAGCAGCCTTTGGATCTTCGAGTTGACCAAAGTAGATCATCTTTTCCGTTGGATCTCTTAATGAAGGCAAGCTTGATCTCGATCCCATATCAAAGATCATTTTGTTAAGGGCCATGATCTTCTCATCAAGGCCAAATACAAGAGTGCGCTTTTGCCACGCTCAAAATCGAGGTCTTCTCCGCTCGTTCAAGTGCTTTAGTTTTTACTTGCGAGTAGATAAAGAAGAAAGAGGTTAATATACTCTTTTAGAATAAGAGATCTTGGTTAAGTCTACGACCGAAACCTTTGATTTTACGCTCACGAGAGTCGAAAACTTCTTTTGCACGGTCATTGCATGCTCAATTGACCGGTCTTTATTTTGGTTCTCTTCTTTAAGTTTTATTATCATGGCTTCCTTAGCCGCGACCTCTTCTTTAATTTTTTCTAAATCTGTCAAAGATGATAGAAAGAATTAAGTTAAGGAGAAGGATGGATAGATAAAACACATGAAGATAAACAAAAAGAGAAAAGTTCTTACTTTTCAATTCGGAGTGCTTTTGCTCCAATTACGTATTATTTGGTCGGTCCTCCGACCACAGCATAATTCTCGACCAAGTGCTACAAAAACACATACTTTGTAAGTTTTCAAAGGAACTTCAAAAGATTAACACGATCGTGGAGTACTAACCTTGATTACCACATCGTTATAATCGACAAAAATCAAATTTGGATCCATCTGAATTTGGCGATCCGATATCTTCCCGAGCCGTCAAGTTCCTTATCCTCGATAAATTGGGGACAAAAAGGAACTTGTTAGCTGAGGAACATTCTCGATAGGAGGTGGAACTTGTTGGGCATCTCTGGGATGACTACCTCGGAGATGGCGTCGAGAATCACTAAAGGATCTGAGCAGTTTTGCACTGGAGCACGCTCGGGGCTTTGTAGTCATATTGTCCAATCTGACCTCTTTCGGAGGGACATTCCGTTCAGCGATCTCACGACCACCTCTTCCATAGGAACTTTTTCGAGGGTGTTCGGTGGAAAGCGACCACAACACGAGAAGATCTGTAAGAAAAAGAGATAAGGAAGATCGGGATCTCAATACTCAAAATACATCTAGGTATGTTTAAATACGATCTCTTCATTTTAAACTTACCTTGTTGATTTTGAGTTTAAGCTTGTAACGCATCGAATTAAAATCCGTTCGCTGGCCTTCCTCTTCTTTTCAATTGATTTCTTGGTTTTAAACGGGGAAATCACTTCACGCACATCCACGATCGGAAATCGGAAGCAATATCTGCGACCGGTTGGTCGAGATAAGATCCACGACTCCGGATCGGAGGTGTAGACTCGTCGACCTCCAAAATAACGACTTCATCACTCATTGGAGGTTCTCGGCAATTTCTTTGGAAGATACAACGACCGCCTAAATACATCATCAAAGATAGTTAGGCAATGAAAGTTTATTATGTATAAAATATTGTTTTGTTTGGTTACCAACCTCGGAATGGTGATACTGCAATGCGGTCGTAGGGGTGATCGTATCATTAATTGGCTCACATCTTTGGTAGCCTCATTGATCTTCAACCCGACCGACTATACATCAAAGAGTATTTTCGAGAATTTCAACCAAAAACAATATAAATGACAGTCTAACATAGTTAATAATCTCGCCTTAAGTCTTTCGATCCTCTCTTCAGCAGAGACAACTGCTAGAATACGAGGAAAGCTAGCCTTATCGCCGAGCTCTCGTGCGTGATCATTTTGATCCGGTTTCTAATCTCCTCGAAGATAGAGCATGTAAGGATAAAATATAGAGAGACTTAAGAGTACAAAAGTAATTAACTAAGCATAGGCAAAATGGTCGGAAATCCTCATGGCTTACCTTCCTTTGAATCTCGGTCAAATCATCACGGCCAATATACGAGCATCCGTGCGTCACGGGCTTTCAAAGGATTAACCGGCGCGTAGTAAAATCCTTTACTACATGCCAAGATGTCAAACCCTTGACACTAAGAAGCTTAATAGCCGGCCCATCTCTTTACCTTTCCTCAAACTTCATGGAGGAGCGCCATCTCGGGTTCTCGACCGCCTTCTTGCCAAAATAATAAAGGTGTCTCCTTCGTGGCGTCATATAGAACCACTTTTCTTCCACGGCGACCACGAAGATTTTGAGTACATGGAGATGTACTCATCGGCTTTTCCATCATGGAGCGCAAAGTGCACTCTCCAAAGGCGTCCGATTGTTTTCAGATTTCGTCATCTGTAGTAATACCGAGCAGATCGGATCTGCTGGAATCCCAGTGCGCTTCGCAGAGGTAGACGAAAATGCTGAGATTTGCGATAGCATTGGGAGCAAGATTCACCAATTCAACTCCATAATACTCCAGAACTCTGGGAAGGAAAGAGTGAATTGGTAGCCTAAATCCGCATTCTATATATGCAAGAAAAATTGGGATTTCTCCATCTTCGCCGCTCGGGGAATGCTCTCCAGTTGATGATCTCCAGGAGATCAAGCTCTTGCTAGGAAGCATCCCGATCTTCTCCAGGTTCTCCAATTTCTTCTCACTCAAATCGAATCATGACAGCTTAGTGATTTGGTCCGACATGGTCGAGATTTTTTGAGTGGAGAAAGAAGGAGGTCGGAGAAGTCTTTTACTCGGTAATGAAGAAGGAAAGTATGAAGTAAAAAAAAAACCCGTAAGCCTACCAAGGGGTTTTATAGACTTCAAAATTTCTAACCACAGTCAGGAGTTACCAAAAAAAAAAGGGTCCAATGGACATATAAACTCTTCGATTCCCAAGGCAAGTTCTGAACTTTAAAATGAATGTAAACCGCTCCAAGAATTATTACATTTAAAAAAGTGTCAAACCCGATACGACTTCATCGGAAAAATTGTGTTCACATGACCTATTCATTTAAAGTTCGGGGGCTAGCTGACGAGGATTAAAACCTCTATGTATTATCTTTAAAACATAAAAGACCATACGTCTTCATGGTCGTAACTCTAAACCCAAATACTCATGATACTCATTTTTCGTCAACAAATAGATCAATTTCTTTGATTACATCATTACTTGCCAACCCAAACAAGAAGTGCCTTTAAAACCAAATTACATTAATCACTTAAGAACTAAATAGAACCTTCCAATACGCCACATTGGTCAAACTAATATCATCTACGACATAAATCATGAACAACCAAAGGATCAAGAATGCCAAACTCCAAACATTTCATTTATCCGTTACTACGAAAAGCAATCAACTTATTTTCCCTCTAGAAGAATCATCACTACTCCGACGCGTCACAATCCCTTGTGGACAGTCTTACCAACACCAAGAATAATTCACTCTTAATAAGATTCATTATCCTCAACTCTTCCCTTATTAAGCCACCAAAGGCTCACCAAAATGTTACGTACCCCTTTATCATCTCATCCTCAAATGAGTGCATACCAAATTCTTACACCCTCACTACAACAACCACTTTATTTTATAGGGAACTAACTACACAATTTAAAAGGTTATTCCAAAGCCCTTCCATCAAAGACATACTATTATCCGATAGTTCTACCATCATGTAATTATTGTTCATCTATTAAATCCCATCAATTTTTCTCTCAGTAAAACTCAACACCAAACTTTAATAGACAATAATTGCACCTAACAATTACATACAATCACTAAGCATCCACCAAGGGTTACTCCAAGATTAATATCCACTAACACAATAATCTAACTCCTTTTGTACTTAACCATCCCAAACGGTTAGGTTAATCCATTGCGATCCGTTAATCCAATTTACCAAAGAAGTTTACCAAATGTATTACTCTTAATGATCAACTCAATTCATCAATGTTCCACACTTCTTGTTAACTCTCATCATTTACAATTAGGTATAGTTGTACTCTTAACCACGGCTCATCAAGAACTACTACAAGACACTTTCAAATTTATGAGCTTTGCTTTCAAGGATCTTAGTTATGATCGATCATGCACACACTCTGCAAACCTAACTCGATAACACATATCATATCCATTAATTGCTTTAATTATAACCTCTCATTAACTAAGACAAAACATCGCTCTGAGCTTTAACATCTTCTTTCATAAAGAGAACCATTATTCGCCACCACTCAAAATACCAAAGAGAGATACATCGAGTCAAAGTCTCCATGTACTAAGGACTTGCAAAGGAAACTTTCATTATCCAATTCATCAAGTGAAATAAATGGGTCATGCTTTCAAGTAAGAAAGACGGAACTCCAATACAAATGCCGTATTGACAACTAACCAAGTCCACCACCACAAGAATAACTCAACAATTGAAAAAAACAATAATTGCTTCATGGGACAAGTTAAGCCAATAAAACATATCAATCTTTCTCAAAGAAACCCATCAACCTGTAATGAACTCTTGACCCAAAGAAATTCATCGACCACAACTGGACAAGAGCGACCAAATTCAAATTCAAGGAAGAGAACAACTCTTCTAAAGATACTCACTATCAACACCTGTACTAAGATATACGAGGTAACCACTTCCCTATTCTCATACCGCGAACGGTGGTGTAACCTAATAAAACCCAGGGCCACAACCACGACCTCAACCTCTCAACATGGGTTATCTCCACACATAATAATTATATAATCAATTAATGAGCAATCATACTCAATTCCTACCAGCAATCATCAATACGATATAACGAGCGAAAATGCAATGCTATGCCCATTCCCATTCTATCGTGCACGGTGTGTCAACTTTTAAGTTCATTATTAAAACCCTTTTCCCTAATTTTCCAAAACCCACTTTTCCTAAAAAATAAACCCAAAAAAATTCAAAATTACCAAAAATTAAAACCAAAAAAATTTTCTCCAATTTCCCCCAAACCAAACTTGAAACCAAATTCATTTTTCCTTTACCAAAAGAAAGTTTTTCTTTTAAAAACAAACAAAATTTTAAAAATTTGTTGTTCAAAAGGAAAAACCCGGAAAAAAAACCCTTTTGCATAAATGAAGCCACGAAAAATTTAAAAAATAAAAAAAAATTCTTAAAATTTAAACCCCTTTTAAAAAACAAAAAGGGTTTCTCCCTAAAAAAAAACCCAAATCCAAATTTTTCCAAAAATAAAACTTTATTATAAAACTTAAAAAAAAACCAAAAAAAACCCAAAACATTCCTAAAAAAAAAAATAATTTACAATTTTCCAAAAACAAAATTAAATCTTTAAAACCCAAATAGTGAAACTTCCCAAAATTATTTCCCAAAAGAAAATTTTATTTCCCAAAAAAAAAAAATTTTAAAGTACCCTTTCACAATTTCTAAATTAAAACCACCCTTTTCCCTCATAAAAATTTAACAAAAACCCAACCCCACCCAAAACCCAATTTTTCCTTTTTTTATCTTTGGCAAATTACCTTTCAAATATAAAGCCCAAAACCCAAAATTCCTGCCCCCCAAACAATTTCCAAACCAAATTTCAAAAAATACCATTTTTTTTTCCCCCCCTTTTTAAATAAACCCAGGACCTATCCCCATACCAATCCAGTTTCAATAAACCCCCATAAATTTAATTACCCAAAAAAAATAAAACAAAAATTTAAATTTAAGAAAATCTTAAAAAATGAAACAAAAATTCCAACAAAATCAAAAAACTAAAATAAATCAAACAAAAAACACGGGAAATAAAAAAAAAAATTCCACCCATAAAAAATAAATTTTCCCTTGGAAACAAACAAAAACCTTTCATTTAAAACATAAAAAATGGGAAAGTAAAAAAAAATTTGGTTAAAAAAACAAAAAATTTCCATTTAAACCCTTTTCTTATTAAAAAATTTAAAACAAATTTTAAAAAACTAAAAATTAAAAACCAAAAAATTTTGGGAAAAAAAACAAATTTAAATAAAAGGCCCTTTATTCCCCAAAACATCCCAAATTTAAAACCCGTTCCTTCCCCCCAAGACCTTTTCTCCGTTTTCCCCAAAAATTTTTTTCCCGGGAAATCAAAATCCAAAAATTATACTTTCAACCCCAAAAGCTAAATTTATTAAAAACGTCAAAAATTTCCCAAATTAAAAAAACAATAAATTTCAAACCAAAAGGCAAAATTATTTAAAGATCAAAACTTAAACCCCTTTAACCAAAATTTAACTAACCCAAACAAAACAAACTCCCTTAAAAGATTCCCCTTCCAAAACCCTTTAAAAAAAAAAATCGGTTCAAAAAAATTAAAGAAAACCCAAAAAATTTAAGGGAAAAATAAAAAAACCCCCAAAAAAAATTCCTTTTCCCCCTTTTTTTTTTTCTTCCCTTTTTCTCTTCTTTTTAACTTTAAACCAAAAGGGTGTTCTGGGTTAAAATTTAAATAAACCCTTTGGATCCCCTTAAATTAAAACCCTTTTTTTTTTGGGGGCCCCCCGAAAGGCCCCCAAATTTCCCCAAACCCTTTTTGAAATAAATTTTACTCCCTTTTATAAACCTTTCCAAAAATACTTGGTTTAATAAACCCAAATAAAGGGAAGCCACCTAAACAAACTTTCCAAAGGTGAAAATAGAAAACCCAAAATATTCTCCCAAATTTAAACCCAAAAATCCAACAATTTTGTAAACATTTTCCCAAAAACCACAGAAACAAAAACCCCAAAAGGGAATTTTAACCCTTAAGAATAGGTGAAAGCCCCTTTCCCCCCCTTTTTTCCCCTCCCCCTTTTTTTTTTGGTAACTGAGGGCGCCCAAAATAAGGGAAACCCTTGGGGTAACCAAAAATTCAGGGTAAATAATTTTCTTATTTTTAAAAAAACCCAGGGAATTTCCCCCTTTCCGCCATTCCCTTTTTCCCATTTTTTCCCTAATTTTCCCTCCAAAAAATTTCTTTTTAAAATTTTAAATTTTTAAAAGTATCCCAAATTTTAAAGGAGGGAAAAAAACCTTAAAACTCGTTGAAAAGGGGAAATAACACCCCAAAAGTTTAAATTAAAATATTGCCCTTTTTAAATTTAAAAATTGGCCAATTAAAAAACCCCAAAGATTTTAACAAACGCCAATTTAACTTTTAAAAGAAAAAGGGAAATTAAAGAAGAAGTGGGGTGAGGGGTCTTTTCCCCTTTTTTTTTTTCTTTTTTTAAAAAAAGCTTTAAACTTTAAAATTAAAATTTTTTAATTTGGGGTTTAAAGCCATTTTTTTAAATTTGAAATTAATTTTTTTTAAATTTTTAAATTAAACAAAAATTTCTAAAATGGAAAGGGGGGGTAAAGGGGTTTTAAAAGTTTGTTTTGTTTAGAAAAAGAAAGGTAAAGGGCCGGGTTAAAAACGGAAAATTTAACCCCCTTTTTTTTAAAATCCCGGGAATTTCATTCCCAAAAATTTAAAAAGTAGCCAAAATTTTTAAAGCCCTTTAAAGTTTTGGGGGGGGAAAAATTTATGGCTTTTTGGGTTTTGGTTTTCCAAAAGGAAACTATTAAAAAGGTTTGGATAGTTTTCTTTTTTTTTAATTTAAGAAAGGTGGGCTGCCCTATAAATTTTTTTAGATTTTGGTTGCATAAAGTTTTTGTTTTTCAAACCTACCTTTAGGGCCATTTTTTAAAAAAGGTTAAATTTTTTTTGAAAATCATTTTTACCCCTTTGCCCCTAAAAGAAAAACAATTTAATAAAATTTAACCCCATCGGGGTTTTAAGTTTTTTTTTTAAAAGGGGAAAAAAAGGTAATTTGGGTTTGTTAAATTTTTTTCTTTATCAAAATTTTTTGAATTTTGGTTTGTGATTTTTTTTAATTATTATTTGGGAAATTAATTGTTTAAACCTTGAAAATTTTTTAAATTTTGGCTTTGGGTAAACCCATTTCTTTATAAACTTTGTGGAAAAGGGGTTTTTAAAAAATTTTTTGAAAAAAATTGGGTTTTTATTTTTAAAGAAAGAATTCTAAATTTAAAAGAAATTGCCTGAAAAAGGTTTTTTTTTAAAAATTTTTAAAATTTTAAAAATTGTTTTGATTTAAACCTTTTTTTATGGATTTTGGGGTAAATTTACTTTAAATTTGGGTTTGGGAACCCAAAACTTTTCCCAAGATCTTGGGGCAAAATGGGGAAAAAAAAAAATGTGGGAAATTTTTTAAATGTTAAATTAAAAATTTTTTTTAATGGGGTTTTCCAATTTTAACCAATTCCCCCCCAAAAAAAAAATAAAAAAAAAAGGCCCTTTTGGAAAAATCAAAAAATTTTGCCCCATTTTCCAAACGGGAAAAAAAAATTCCTTTGGAAAAAGTCCGGCCCATTTTTGGGTGTTAATTTCCCCCCCCTTTTCCAAACCCAAAATTTCTTAGGAATTTTTTAAAAACACCCTAAACAAAAAAAATAAATTCCCAAAAAAGGTCCAAAATTAAACCAAACAAATAAACCAAAAAACAAAAAAAAAAATTTTAAGTAAAAAAAATTTTCCCACGGGGGTCCAAAGGGCAAAACCCCAGCCCAAACCTTAAAACCAAATGGGCCCCCAAACCCCCCCAGGGAAAAAAAAAACCCTAAAGGGCCCCAGGCCATTCCCTTAAAAAACAAACAAACCCCAAAGTCAAAATTTCTTTTACCCAAACCGAGTAACAATGATTTATGTAAGCGTTTTTTGGGACCAAGCATTTGCAAAAGCCAATTTCAAAAAATTTTAAAAAAAAGGAAAATTTTAAATTAAAAAAAAAAATTTTGCAAAAAAGGAAAATAAAAAACCCAAAAGGCCCCAAATAAAAACTAAAGGGGAAATTTTCCCCAAAGCACCACCCAAAAAATCCACTTGAATGAGCACCAAACTGAACTTAACAAGTGTTAACACATACACGGCGTGAACGACTCGCATAAGGCTCGCGATACGAGACCTCTAGCTTCCAAGTCATTTTCCTCTCGGACATATGGGACCACCGCACCTTGATGCAATTGACGATACGCCTCATTACACTTACCGACCTGACCGAACCACTTAACGGATAGGACTTGAAGATGCGACATTACTCATTGGTTAACCAGATCTTATGAAACCTCACACTCCAAATACCTCAAGCCTCCTCTCAACACCGTGTCATACAAAACGTTATATTCCCGCTCCAGACTCGAGATAGTTCTAGCAATTTGCCATCTTCCAAGATCCCCACATCTTCCGAACAACCAAATATACTTTAGGCTATCTATCTCTTTGGTCCAAACCACAAAAATTGCACGTAAACATATGGAACTCTTGTTCCATCGCTCGATCGACCTCTTCATCATAACAATTAGATCCTCATTAAGCAGGATACGCAACAAAACTTATTTTAGTCAAGTTTTAATAATTAGATTCAACTGAAAATAGAGGTTTCATAATGTAATTCCAACTTTCCTCCAAAACACTCAAATCCAAAATCGAGATTCTTCACAAAACCTTCAATCCTTCCAACTCAGCAGTTTGCAATTGAGCACCACATAAGCCAAAAGAGAATTTGCTCGAATGCCCAAATCAAACACTTTATTTTTTTTTCTGAACCGAAAAGAACCACCTTGCCAACAAAGAGGCAACTCAAATTGTACATGTTCTTCGTCATAAAACCCAACTCAACCATGAACCACTAGAGCACTTCTCTACTCGAGAGAATATTCTTTTCTCAGATGTTCTTTTAAGAAACAAATCCTTTTCCGAATCATGGGTGTCTAGAACTATCACACTAACTCCTTCCTCTTAACTGACAATCCCAAAATGATCCTCAAACCAAAAAAACAACCATACTTATTTAGAGGGACTCTATTAATCCACAAAAGGATTCTCTAGTCCACTTCTATTCCAAAGGAATTTTCTTGATAAAAGATTGCGAACACCTCAATAAAGATTTTTCACCCACAACCCCATCATCTCACTGTTAAAGATAATCAACTTCAATTCTTAGCACACACACACTCTTTTACTTTACCCAAATATTCTATCAAAGATCAACACACTATTCAAAATTCGCTCTTGTTCATCTACCTCTACACATAATATTGGGTCTCCAAGATCCTAGCATAAAATGCAAAGCCCAAAACCAACCTTCAAGTCTCCTACCATGAATCTCGTGTAATCGATGAAAATCCTCAAATTCGTTTACTAAAATTTCACACCGCTCAACTATAACCTCAGTCATTAATATCAAGATTCCTCACTAATCAAGTAATCGCCCAAGGCGATTTATTTCACCAATCTTAGACTTTCTCTAATCCACACCAATCCAATTCAACAGACAACCACAATATACCCGTTCGCAAAACCTTAACTATTTGACCAGGATTCAAACATACTCAATCACCAACGTTAATAAATGAATATATTCTTTGACCAAGATATCCTTAGAATTAATTTAACTCCCATAGGGTTACTCATTGAGGCCGGGTCATACTTGACATTAGCTCAACAGTTCCTGCTATCCCATTAATTAGCATGACACTTAGGTTCCTCCACACCGTTACTCTCATTAAACTTCACCACCACAACTCTTCTGCACAATCATACTAAGTATCCAATTGCGATACTCTAATAAGTTTATCAAGAGTCCATAATTTCGATAATCCCAATATTCTAACATGGACAAAGGTTCTTTGGATCATAATTCGCTATAAGTTCCACTAGTCGAAACACTAATCAATTGTATCCCAATGACAAACATTCCATAGAATTATCTCAATGAAGTTATAGGCCAAAACCAATACACCTTCTATTGTTCTTCACATAGACTGGTTCCCCACATCTCACCACTAACAAATACTTGTCCACCATATTACATTTTATAAGACTCGCAACACAAGTTAGTTATTTCTTTTCTAAAAGGAAAAAACAAACAAATACTAGTCTCAACACACAAGAACATCGTTGCTCTCAGAGTGAGCAAGAGACCAAGGGAGACAATCGAATAACATTGATCTCGCAATACAAAAGATGAGACCACGAGAAGGAGTTTCAAACATCAATAAATCACAATAAAACATTACCTTAGAAACTCAAGAAACACTTAAGTGGCAACGATAGAAAAGTTGCAGAGTTACAATTCTTAACTCTAAACCCAAATACTCATGATACTCATTTTTCACAACAAATAGATCAATTTCTTTGATTACATCATTACTTGCCAACCCAAACAAGAAGTGCCTTTAAAACCAAATTACATTAATCACTTAAGAACTAAATAGAACCTTCCAATACGCCACATTGGTCAAACTAATATCATCTACGACATAAATCATGAACAACCAAAGGATCAAGAATGCCAAACTCCAAACATTTCATTTATCCGATACTACGAAAAGCAATCAACTTATTTTCCCTCTAGAAGAATCATCACTACTCCGACGCGTCACAATCCCTTGTGGACAGTCTTACCAACACCAAGAATAATTCACTCTTAATAAGATTCATTATCCTCAACTCTTCCCTTATTAAGCCACCAAAGGCTCACCAAAATGTTACGTACCCCTTTATCATCTCATCCTCAAATGAGTGCATACCAAATTCTTACACCCTCACTACAACAACCACTTTATTTTATAGGGAACTAACTACACAATTTAAAAGGTTATTCCAAAGCCCTTCCATCAAAGACATACTATTATCCGATAGTTCTACCATCATGTAATTATTGTTCATCTATTAAATCCCATCAATTTTCTCTCAAGAAACTCAACACCAAACTTTAATAGACAATAATTGCACCTAACAATTACATACAATCACTAAGCATCCACCAAGGGTTACTCCAAGATTAATATCCACTAACACAATAATCTAACTCCTTTTGTACTTAACCATCCCAAACGGTTAGGTTAATCCATTGCGATCCGTTAATCCAATTTACCAAAGAAGTTTACCAAATGTATTACTCTTAATGATCAACTCAATTCATCAATGTTCCACACTTCTTGTTAACTCTACTGTTTACAATTAGGTATAGTTGTACTCTTAACCACGGCTCATCAAGAACTACTACAAGACACTTTCAAATTTATGAGCTTTGCTTTCAAGGATCTTAGTTATGATCGATCATGCACACACTCTGCAAACCTAACCTGATAACACATATCATATCCATTAATTGCTTTAATTATAACCTCTCATTAACCAAGACAAAACATCGCTACAGGCTTTAACATCTTCTTTCATAAAAGAGAACCATTATTCGCCACCACTCAAAATACCAAAGAGAGATACATCGAGTCAAAGTCTCCATGTACTAAGGACTTGCAAAAGGAAACTTTCATTATCCAATTCATCAAGTGAAATAAATGGGTCATGCTTTCAAGTAAGAAAGACGGAACTCCAATACAAATGCCAGTATTGACAACTAACCAAGTCCACCAGCCACAAGAATAACTCAACAATTGAAAAAAAACAATAATTGCTTCATGGGACAAGTTAAGCCAATAAAACATATCAATCTTTCTCAAAGAAACCCATCAATCTGTAATGAACTCTGACCCAAAGAAATTCATCGACCACAACCGGACAAGAGTGACCAAATTCAAATTCAAGGAAGAGAACAACTCTTCTAAAGATACTCACTATCAACACTGTACTAAGATATACGAGGTAACCACTTCCTATTCTCATACATGAACGGTGGTGTAACCTAATAAAACCTGGGCCACAACCACGACCTCAACCTCTCAACATGGGTTATCTCCACACATAATAATTATATAATCAATTAATGAGCAATCATACTCAATTCCTACCAAGAATCATCAATACGATATAACGGAAACGAAAATGCAATGCTATGCCCATTCCCATTCTATCATGCACCATGTGTCAACTTTTAAGTTCATTAACCATTACAAAATTTTAGCAATTTAAGTTGCCTAAGTTGTAAATCCAATCACCACGGACCTACTACCCGCTCGATACCAATCAGAACACCCTAGCCCGCCATGAGCACGGAATGCTACTGAACTAACATTAAATAACACTAACCAAGGCAATTGCTAATAATTTCATGGAACCTCCTTGTAAAAACAGTTACAAAGGGATTCCAATAGACATGTAAATCATAAATAACTAAATCATCAACTCTAATCCACAATAAATAATCAAATCATGCTAAGTGACTAACAAAACTAGAGAAGTATAAAGTTCCACTACTCATAATTATTACACTTAATCCATTGCATGAAACATAACATAATAACCTTTGAGCAATTCGCCCAACACTAAGAAACATGGTCTGAAGTTTAATTCATCTTTATTTGGTTCATGATGTGTGTGTGTGTGTGACTATCACTCTATTTCCCCATGCATGTCGTTCTTGGATCGGGTACCTAAAACAACATTAAAGCAAGAGTGAGTCCACAGACTCAAAGCAAGTAGTTGAATAAAAGCTATAACATCAGCATCCATACATATAGGAGATCAACAATAATACATCTCACATGCAAATGCAATGCTCAAGGATCCTTTCTCTTTATCTTTCTTTGTGCATTACACCGTAATGCAAAGTATGCAACCGCCGCCAGATACCCATATCTGCATGCGCGCACGCACAGTGGACCAATTGCCCAATACTCCGCAAGTATTGGGGACCTCAAGCCCACACTCCACGAGTGTGGGGATCTCGGGCCCGTCACCTTCATGACGGGGATCTCAAAGGAAAACATACTTGGTCACCACGTGACCAAGCCTCAACATGATCTCAATATGCACATGCTCATCATTTAATCATCATCAAATTACCACAAGACGATAGCATCATACGACAATAGAGCATAAACATATTTGAAGCATCCACAAATCTTAAACCAACAACATGCCAACAATCTCATTATGCTATCACATATCGAAAAAAACACTCAAACATGACCAATCAATCACAACCACGAATCAAACAATGCACTTGCCTTAACCGCATGAGAATGGAGGACGTGAAGACGGTGCTGCCTCTGGAACCAAACCCCCACCTAATACATTAAGAACATAAACTAAGACCACAGTAACGAAAAACATGAATTATATAAGCGAACTCATCAAATAGTAGATTGCAACGCGATCCCAACCCCACATTCCTAAGTGCTGAACTGCCCTCTGTGAACAGTCAAGTTCTAAAATTCATAACTTTCACTACAGGGGTCCAAATAAGGTGTTCTTGGACTTCATTGAAAGGTTATCAAATTTTCCAACTAAACCTAGTTGGTGAGCTCCCCTGATTCGGCCATCTAAAATCACTTTTAAGCCGATTAACAAAACATCGATTTCACGTCAAACTTTCTGGACAGAGCACTAAAACTATCATAACATTCAGCTCGTTTATCCAAATTTCTTGTTCTTGTGCTTCCCTGAAAGGTACGATAATTATCTACAACTTTCATTATACTGATATCCTCTAATTCTCTCTTTAACTGATCGTAAAGGTTAGATTACTAAAACCTGTCCAAAAACTGACAGAGTTGCAGAACAGCCGCACCAATAAATTCATAACTTTCGCTACAGAGGTCGAAAAATTATGTTCTAGCACTTCATTGAAAGCTATTGACGTCCTCTACAACTTCTTAGGAGACGTCCGAGACTGAATCCGCACTTAACTATATCAAAACGTCCCTCTAACACGATCTGCCCTTAGGCGATAGAACTACCAACATTGATTAACTATCCAAAAACGCATCGGATCAAAGGGGAATTGAGGTTACCCTTAAAGAATCGTAGGGAGATGACGAACCACCCCTACGAAGGAGATCCCCTCCCTCTTCCCCTCCTCTTCTTCTTCTTCTTCTTCTTCTTCTTCTTCTTTTTGGTCGGCAGCACCAGAAGGAGACGGCGCAAGGAGGCGGGGGCGGTACTGTTCATGGGGAGTATCAGAGCAGTGGCGTTACTGTAGCACGCCGTGCTACAGTACCACCCTAGGGTTTCCCCCCTCTTTTTAATGGTGGCCGGCCCCTCCTGGGCCTCCTGGGCTAAAGCCTGAGGCCCAGGTTGTCGAATAATTGCACAAACCCCCCTCTAATCCTCTGTTAATTCTATTTTTTTCTAGTTGGTTCTTCTCTGTAATACTTTCTTTTCACTTAAATAGACTTCGGGTATTACAGTCTACCCCCCTTAAACAGAATTCGACCCCGAATTCTTCTCACTGATCCACTTGAATGAGCACCGAAACTGAACTTAACAAGTGTTAACACATACACGGCGTGAACGACTCTGCATAAGGCTCGCGCATACGAGACCTCTAGCTTCCAAGTCATTTTCCTCTCGGACATATGGGACCACCGCACCTTGATGCAATTGACGTATTACGCCTCATTACACTTACCGACCTGACCAGAACCACTTAACGGATAGGACTTGAAGATGCGACATTACTCATTGGTTAATGAGATCTTATGAAACCTCACACTCCAAATACCTCAAGCCTCCTCTCAACACGAGTCATACAAAACGTTATATTCCCGCTCCAGACTCGAGATAGTTCTAGCAATTTGCCATCTTCCAAGATCCCCACATCTTCCGAACAACCAAATATACTTTAGGCTATCTATCTCTTCGGTCCAAACCACAAAATTGCACGTAAACATATGGAACTCTTGTTCCATCGCCGAAGAGACCTCTTCATCATAACAATTAGATCCTCATTAAGCGGGGATACGCAACAAAACTTATTTTAGTCAAGTTTTAATAATTAGATTCAACTGAAAATAGAGGTTTCATAATGTAATTCCAACTTTCCTCCAAAACACTCAAATCCAAAATCGAGATTCTTCACAAAACCTTCAATCCTTCCAACTCAAAGAGTTTGCAATTGAGCACCACATAAGCCAAAAGAGAATTTGCTCGAATGCCCAAATCAAACACTTTATTTTTTTCTCGAACCAAAAGAACCACCTTGCCAACAAAGAGGCAACTCAAATTGTACATGTTCTTCGTCATAAAACCCAACTCAACCATGAACCACTAGAGCACTTCTCTACTCGAGAGAATATTCTTTTCTCAGATGTTCTTTTAAGAAACAAATCCTTTTCCGAATCATGGGTGTCTAGAACTATCACACTAACTCCTTCCTCTTAACTGACAATCCCAAAATGATCCTCAAACCAAAAAAACAACCATACTTATTTAGAGGGACTCTATTAATCCATAAAAGGATTCTCTAGTCTACTTCTATTCCAAAGGAATTTTCTTTATAAAAGATTGCGAACACCTCAATAAAGATTTTTCACCCACAACCCCATCATCTCACTCTGTTAAAGATAATCAACTTCGAATTCTTAGCACACACACACTCTTTTACTTTACCCAAATATTCTATCAAAGATCAACACACTATTCAAAATTCGCTCTTGTTCATCTACCTCTACACATAATATTGGGTCTCCAAGATCCTAGCATAAAATGCAAAGCCCAAAACCAACCTTCAAGTCTCCTACCATGAATCTCTGGTGTAATCGACAGAAAATCCTCAAATTCGTTTACTAAAATTTCACACCGCTCAACTATAACCTCAGTCATTAATATCAAGATTCCTCACTAATCAAGTAACCGCCCCAAGGCGATTTATTTCACCAATCTTAGACTTTCTCTAATCCACACCAATCCAATTCAGTCGCACAACCACAATATACCCGTTCGCAAAACCTTAACTATTTGACCAGGATTCAAACATACTCAATCACCAACGTTAATAAATGAATATATTCTTTGACCAAGATATCCTTAGAATTAATTTAACTCCCATAGGGTTACTCATTGAGGCCGGGTCATACTTGACATTAGCTCAACGGTTCCTGCTATCCCATTAATTAGCATGACACTTAGGTTCCTCCACACCGCTACTCTCATTAAACTTCACCACCACAACTCTTCTGCACAATCATACTAAGTATCCAATTGCGATACTCTAATAAGTTTATCAAGAGTCCATAATTTGATAATCCCAATATTCTAACATGGACAAAGGTTCTTTGGATCATAATTCGCTATAAGTTCCACTAGTCGAAACACTAATCAATTGTATCCCAATGACAAACATTCCATAGAATTATCTCAATGAAGTTATAGGCCAAAACCAATACACCTTCTATTGTTCTTCACATAGACTGGTTCCCCACATCTCACCACTAACAAATACTTGTCCACCATATTACATTTTATAAGACTGCAACACAAGTTAGTTATTTCTTTTCTAAAAGAAAAAACAAACAAATACTAGTCTCAACACACAAGAACATCGTTGCTCCTCGAGTGAGCAAGAGACCAAGGAGACAATCGAATAACATTGATCTCGCAATATAAAAGATGAGACCACGAGAAGGGAGTTTCAAACATCAATAAATCACAATAAAACATTACCTTAGAAACTCAAGAAACACTTAAGCGGCAACGATAGAAAAGTTGCGGGTTACAATTCTTAACTCTAAACCCAAATACTCATGATACTCATTTTTCGTCAACAAATAGATCAATTTCTTTGATTACATCATTACTTGCCAACCCAAACAAGAAGTGCCTTTAAAACCAAATTACATTAATCACTTAAGAACTAAATAGAACCTTCCAATACGCCACATTGGTCAAACTAATATCATCTACGACATAAATCATGAACAACCAAAGGATCAAGAATGCCAAACTCCAAACATTTCATTTATCCGATACTACGAAAAGCAATCAACTTATTTTCCCTCTAGAAGAATCATCACTACTCCGACGCGTCACAATCCCTTGTGGACAGTCTTACCAACACCAAGAATAATTCACTCTTAATAAGATTCATTATCCTCAACTCTTCCCTTATTAAGCCACCAAAGGCTCACCAAAATGTTACGTACCCCTTTATCATCTCATCCTCAAATGAGTGCATACCAAATTCTTACACCCTCACTACAACAACCACTTTATTTTATAGGGAACTAACTACACAATTTAAAAGGTTATTCCAAAGCCCTTCCATCAAAGACATACTATTATCCGATAGTTCTACCATCATGTAATTATTGTTCATCTATTAAATCCCATCAATTTTCTCTCAAGAAACTCAACACCAAACTTTAATAGACAATAATTGCACCTAACAATTACATACAATCACTAAGCATCCACCAAGGGTTACTCCAAGATTAATATCCACTAACACAATAATCTAACTCCTTTTGTACTTAACCATCCCAAACGGTTAGGTTAATCCATTGCGATCCGTTAATCCAATTTACCAAAGAAGTTTACCAAATGTATTACTCTTAATGATCAACTCAATTCATCAATGTTCCACACTTCTTGTTAACTCTACTGTTTACAATTAGGTATAGTTGTACTCTTAACCACGGCTCATCAAGAACTACTACAAGACACTTTCAAATTTATGAGCTTTCCTTTCAAGGATCTTAGTTATGATCGATCATGCACACACTCTGCAAACCTAACCTGATAACACATATCATATCCATTAATTGCTTTAATTATAACCTCTCATTAACCAAGACAAAACATCGCTCTGTGCTTTAACATCTTCTTTCATAAAAGAGAACCATTATTCGCCACCACTCAAAATACCAAAGAGAGATACATTGAGTCAAAGTCTCCATGTACTAAGGACTTGCAAAAGGAAACTTTCATTATCCAATTCATCAAGTGAAATAAATGGGTCATGCTTTCAAGTAAGAAAGACGGAACTCCAATACAAATGCCAGTATTGACAACTAACCAAGTCCACCAGCCACAAGAATAACTCAACAATTGAAAAAAAACAATAATTGCTTCATGGGACAAGTTAAGCCAATAAAACATATCAATCTTTCTCAAAGAAACCCATCAATCTGTAATGAACTACTGACCCAAAGAAATTCATCGACCACAACTCGACAAGAGCTGACCAAATTCAAATTCAAGGAAGAGAACAACTCTTCTAAAGATACTCACTATCAACACCTGTACTAAGATATACGAGGTAACCACTTCCCTATTCTCATACCGCGAACGGTGGTGTAACCTAATAAAACCCAGGGCCACAACCACGACCTCAACCTCTCAACATGGGTTATCTCCACACATAATAATTATATAATCAATTAATGAGCAATCATACTCAATTCCTACCAGCAATCATCAATACGATATAACGGAAACGAAAATGCAATGCTATGCCCATTCCCATTCTACTGTGCACCAGTGTGTCAACTTTTTAAGTTCATTAACCATTACAAAATTTTAGCAATTTAAGTTGCCTAAGTTGTAAATCCAATCACCACGGACCTACTACCCGCTCTGATACCAACTGTAACACCCTAGCCCGCCATGAGCCTGGAATGCTACTGAACTAACATTAAATAACACTAACCAAGGCAATTGCTAATAAATTTCGGCGGAACCTCCCTTGTAAAAACAGTTACAAAGGGGATTCCAATAGACATGTAAATCATAAATAACTAAATCATCAACTCTAATCCACAATAAATAATCAAATCATGCTAAGTGACTAACAAAACTAGAGAAGTATAAAGTTCCACTACTCATAATTATTACACTTAATCCATTGCATGAAACATAACATAATAACCTTTGAGCAATTCGCCCAACACTAAGAAACATGGTCTGAAGTTTAATTCATCTTTATTTGGTTCATGATGTGTGTGTGTGTGTGACTATCACTCTATTTCCCCCCATGCATGTCGTTCTTGGATCGGGTACCTAAAACAACATTAAAAGCAAGAGTGAGTCCACAGACTCAGCAAGTACAGAATAAAAGCTATAACATCAGCATCCATACATATAGGAGATCAACAATAATACATCTCACATGCAAATGCAATGCTCAAGGATCCTTTCTCTTTATCTTTCTTTGTGCATTACACCGGTAATGCAAAGTATGCAACCGTCGCCAGATACCCATGCTCATGCGCGCGCACGCACAGGACCAATTGCCCAATACTCGCAAGTATTGGGACCTCAAGCCCACACTCCACGAGTGTGGGGATCTCGGCCCGTCACCTTCATGACGGGATCTCAAGGAAAACATACTTGGTCACCACGTGACCAAGCCTCAACATGATCTCAATATGCACATGCTCATCATTTAATCATCATCAAATTACCACAAGACGATAGCATCATACGACAATAGAGCATAATCATATTTGAAGCATCCACAAATCTTAAACCAACAACATGCCAACAATCTCATTATGCTATCACATATCGAAAAAAACACTCAAACATGACCAATCAATCACAACCACGAATCAAACAATGCACTTGCCTTAACCGCATGAGAATGGAGGACGTGAAGACGGTGCTGCCTCTGGAACCAAACCCCACCTAATACATTAAGAACATAAACTAAGACCACAGTAACGAAAAACATGAATTATATAAGCGAACTCATCAAATAGTAGATTGCAACGCGATCCCAACCCCACATTCCTAAGTGCTGAACTGCCCTCTGTGAACAGTCAAGTTCTAAAATTCATAACTTTCACTACAGGGGTCCAAATAAGGTGTTCTTGGACTTCATTGAAAGGTTATCAAATTTTCCAACTAAACCTAGTTGGTGAGCTCCCCTGATTCGGCCATCTAAAATCACTTTTAAGCCGATTAACAAAACATCGATTTCACGTCAGACTTTCTGGACAGAGCACTAAAACTATCATAACTTTCAGCTCGTTTATCCAAATTTCGCGTTCTTGTGCTTCCCTGAAAGGTACGATAATTATCTACAACTTTCATTATACTGATATCCTCTAATTCTCTCTTTAACTGATCGTAAAGGTTAGATTACCAAAACCTGTCAAAAAACTGACAGAGTTGCAGAACAGCCGCACCAATAAATTCATAACTTTCGCTACAGAGGTCGAAAAATTATGTTCTAGCACTTCATTGAAAGCTATTGACGTCCTCTACAACTTCTTAGGAGACGTCCGAGACTGAATCCGCACTTAACTATATCAAAACGTCCCTCTAACACGATCTGCCCTTAGGCGACAGAACTACCGACATTGATTAACTATCCAAAACGATCGGATCAAAGGGGAATTGAGGTTACCCTTGAAGAATCGTGAGGAGATGACGAACCACCCCTACGAAGGAGATCCTCCTCTTCCTTCTTCTTCTTCTTCTTCTTCTTCTTCTTCTTCTTCTTTTTGGTCGGCAGCACCAGAAGGAGACGGCGCAAGGAGGCGGGGGCGGTACTGTTCATGGGGAGTACTGTAGCAGTGGCGGCTACTGTAGCACGCCGTGCTACAGTACCACCCTAGGTTTCTCTTTTAATGGTGGCGGCCCTCCCGGCTAAAGCCCAAGCCCAGTTGTCGAATAATTGCACAAACCCCCCTCTAATCCTCTGTTAATTCTATTTTTTTCTAGTTGGTTCTTCTCTCTAATACTTTCTTTTCACTTAAATAGACTTCGGGTATTACATACGCAATGGATACCCTGGTCGGGCGGAGGCTAGTGCCAAGCCTCCGACCAGGAGAGCTGTTCGCAAAGAGTATGAACTGATATCCGAACTAACTCGTGAATATTCCTACCGTGTGAAGAATGGAACACGTGCGTAATCCATACCACACGACGTTATACACGGATAAACAACTACCTTGCGGTTGTTTATCTCACAGGACACATAACCGCCGAACGGTTGATCATTCAGCAACTATCATATGACTTCGACCAGTGACAACGCTTCATATTAGACGTCTTCTCCAGAAGTAACTGCCACCTCTTCAAAGGTTATTTAAAGAAGGAAGATGGAACGCTGGAGGGGGGATCAGATCATCAGAAGATAGAAAGAAAGAAGCATTGTCTTGTACTCTAAAAAGCAGTCCGTCATTCTGTCAGGATAGACCCCTTGTAAAATCTCAGTTTATACGAATAAAGAGCAGTCCCATTGCAATCCCAAGATTTCCCACGTCATTCTCTCTTTTTTCCATTTATTGTAAGATCGGCGACTTGATCGTCGACAACATGCACCACTACTCCAACTCCCTAACTTTAATAAGACTTTTGAACTAGAATGTGATGCCAGCGGAATTGGTTTAGGTGGTGTATTGCTACAAGAAAGTAAACCTATAGCATACTTCAGTGATAAATTGAGTGGGCCTAGTTTGAACTATTCTACTTATGATAAGGAATTATATGCACTATTTCGAACTTTGAAAACTTGGCAATATTATTTATAGCCCAAAGAATTTGTTATACATTCTGATCACGAATCTTTAAAGCATATTCGAAGTCAAAGTAAATTGAACCGTAGACATGCAAAGTGGGTTGAATTTATTGAGTCTTTTCCTTATGTCATAAAACACAAGAAGGGAAAGGAAAATGTTATTGCTGATGCTTTGTCTAGGAGATATACCATGCTTTCACAATTTGACTTCAAAATTTTTGGATTGGAGACTATTAAAGAGCAATATGTGTATGATGCTGATTTTACAGATATATTGTTGAATTGTAAAGAAGGGAAAATGTGGAACAAATTTGTCATTAATGACGGGTTTGTGTTTAGAGCTAACAAGCTATGCATTCCAGCTAGCTCCGTTCGTTTGTTGTTGTTACAGGAAGCGCATGGAGGCGGGCTGATGGGACACTTTGGTGTGAAGAAAACGGAGGATATACTTGCTGATCATTTCTTTTGGCCAAAGATGAGACGGGATGTCGAGCGCTACGTTGCTCGCTGCACTACATGTCAAAGAGCTAAGTCACGACTTAATCCTCATGGTTTATACATGCCTCTACTAGTTCCCAGTGTTTCGTGGGAAGATATTTCGATGGACTTTGTTTTAGGATTGCCTAGAACAAAGAAGGGGAGCGATAGTATATTCGTGGTTGTTGATAGATTTTCTAAGATGGCTCACTTTATACCATGTCATAAGAGCAATGATGCTGCCAATATTGCTGATTTATTTTTTCATGAAGTTGTTCGATTGCATGGTATGCCTAATACTATAGTTTCAGATCGTGATGCTAAATTCCTTAGCCATTTTTGGAGAACTTTATGGGCTAAATTGGGGACTACGCTGCTATTTTCTACTACTTGTCATCCCCAAACTGATGGACAAACTGAAGTTGTGAATAGAACTTTATCTACAATGCTTAGGGCTGTGTTGAAAAAGAATTTTAAAATGTGGGAAGAATGCTTGCCTCATATTGAGTTTGCTTATAATCGTTTATTGCATTCTACTACAAAGATGTGCCCTTTTGAAGTTGTTTATGGTTTTGTGCCTCGCACTCCTATTGATTTAATGCCTATTCCATCTTCGGATAAATTGAACTTTGATGTTAAACAACGTGCTGAATTGATTTTAAAAATGCATGAGACAACTAAGGAGAATATAGAGCGCATGAATGCTAAATATAAACTTGCTGGTAGTCAGGGGAGAAAACATTTAACTTTTGAACCAGGAGATCTTGTTTGGTTGTACTTGAGAAAAGATAGGTTCCCTGAATTGAGAAAGTCAAAATTGATGCCTCGAGCTAATGGTCCTTTCAAAGTGTTAGAAAAGGTTAATGATAATGCATACAAACTTGACATACCTGCAGATTTTGGGGTTAGTCCCACATTTAACATTGCAGATTTGAAGCCATACTTGGGAGCAGAGGATGAGCTTGAGTCGAGGACGACTCAAATGCAAGAAGGGGAGGATGATGAGGACATCCCTAACTTGGATACAACCGCGCCTACATAAGTCTACTTTCTAATGGATCCAACCTCAGCTTCAAATTCCAACCGAGCCGGCCACAATAAACAAAACAATCCACGTCTGTTTTTTTGTCCGAGTCAAAAAGGGTGCTGCGCCACCTCCTCTTGGGCCCATGGGCCTTGTAACCCTAGGGGCGTGCGTCCACTTCCCTAGCCGCCACCCTGGTCGTTGTGAGGACCCCAGTTTATTTGGCTTGTAATGCTTAACCAACCACCTGGTCCTAGCATCACAAATCAAATAAACTGATCCTCGAGATATGTATACTTCCTAAAGCAAGATACGCACCTCGTTACAAAATTAGACATCAACTCCATTCAAAACATAGAGTCCAAACATTACACTACAAACGGAAGATAAACAAATAGTAACAATATTATGGACATAGGCCGATGTGCCACAAGATACACAAATAGACAAGAACGACAATGAAGCAAAAGTGCCATAAGATGGCTATAAACAAAGCCAATCGTGCCTTCAACCCACAAGGCATCCGAGGACCGCCAAGACTAGTCGTCACCCACGGCGACAAAGACACTCACGTAAGTGAGGCCCCGAGGCTCACCTTCTTCCTCTGCAACAAAAACATTAAGCAAAGCACTGAGTACAAAGATTGTCTTTGTACCCGCAAGACCGACGTGTGAACTAATGGACTGCTCATATGCTACATGCAAGCTTATTTGGTGGAGGCCATATGTTTCATTTGCATAAAGCCAACTTTCATTTGCAATAATATAATACAGATTTTAAAGGCAAGTTTGCAATTCATTTATAAGGTTGAAATAGCAAGAAGGATAATAATAGCAAAAGAGCAAAGATAAAACAACCTAGAAGTGACTATCCCAATAGTCACCACCACAATAGCACGAATCCCGCATTCGTACCACCCAAACAAGTTTTAATTTAAATGTTGTAGTCTAACTCTTGGAAGACCTTGCAAGCGTGTCCATAACCTAGGACGAGGCTATTCGAATAGTTTGAACCTGCAGGGTGTACCAATGTACCCACACTTGCATCGCCTTTAAGCCAAAGCACACTTCGAAGGTATGCAGCACACTAAGTCCTACGAGACTTTTTCCAATATTGTGTATTAACTACGAGCCGCTCGTATGGATAGAAATCCATACGCTTACATGGTAAAGCCGAAAAGACAACTACCCACTCAGGATAAAGCTTTTCGGACAACTACCATGCTCCCACCTCCATCCCTCCTGCGACCTCCTGCGACCCGGAGCCAATACACGCCAAAGTACTAGGTCAAGAGAGGTCCCATATACTCTAGTGTGGTTAGCACGCAAAATGCTTGGTTCAGTGTAACAAGATGTTCGGTCCTTGTTGACTCGGGCACCATTCCAGTCACACCCAACAGATCACACCAATCATACCGTTGTGCCCAAGTCTAAATCATTTTTGTTTTCAGTTTTAGTTTTGCAATTAAACATAGCAAAAATGCTGAAACATAAAGTTATAGTAGATTTTGTGTGATCAAGGTTACCGACTAAAGTCGATAACCGCCATTCTACCGATAGCTAAGCATGTCTAAGCAAGTTGACCGGATCTACTAAGTGACAAGAGATCATCCAATGACCTCTAATCACAAAGACAAATAACCTAGGCTCGTAGTAGAGATCAATATTTTGTCTACAGGATATGCAACACGGATTTAACTAATCAATTTAACACAAATTAAGCGATGCATACATACAATTTGAAACAAAATATTAGACTTTAAAATACTGGGATAAATATGATCAAACTGCTTTTCGGATGTTGTTGCTCAATATCTTTGCGGAGGATCGTCCTCGTGGTTGCCGCAAATATCGAAGCCTAACGATCGAACATAACAAACAAATAAGAACGAATAACACCGACAAAACTCAAACATACAACAACACCAAAACAAGCCAAAACTCACACAGCAACCTAAGCAAGATATAACAAAATTTTAGAAACAGAGAACAAATTATTTTAAGTTATTAATAATTTTCTATGAATTTTCTAAGCTAAAAACACAACATGCCACTAGTTAATTACTTAACAAATTTTCATGAACAGAAACAGTGTGTAAAACCTATCCTAATAGTTAGTATACTGAAAATAAAATTTTCTGAATTGGGTTTACTGTATTTGGACAATTATTGAAAGAGATATGCATTTTCTAATTTGGAGATTACGATTTACAACATTAAATTAATTAACAGATTTTTGCTACAGATACAAGGTTGAAACTCATTTTAGTAAATAGTACATTTAAAATGAAAATTAACAGCACTGGTTTCATGCAGTTTGGATAAAAATTGAATTAGTTATGCATTTTACAAGTTTAATTGATTTAACAGTGCAACAGAAAAGCATTTCAGAAATACTAAAGCACTTAATACTTCTTCTACCGACGCACGGCTAGCCCCAGCCACTGACAGGCGGGCCCGCGCGAAAACGCTGACCAGAGCGGACTGCCCGCATAAGGTGACGTCGAAGGCGTATTCTAAGAATACGTCTTTGACATATCAAAGTGTACTTCTAACATATACTCACAGAGAAATACGCTTGCCGACAGAGAAAACGCATTAATAACACTACACAACCCCAACTGACATTCCGGGCCCACATGACAGAGACACAAAGTGAAATGCAACGGTTGGATTAAACGATTTCTAAACGTGATTAACAGCAAGGGCCCACAAGCCAGAGATACAAACTAAAAGACGATTAGAGCTTAAGAAGGGGATTAGACCTTAGCTACCGGCGGCTCGACGGAGTCCCCACACGCGGCCGCGACGGCGAGGTGGGGGATCTGGAGAATGGCTGAGGCTCGAGCTCGGGATGGCACGCACGGTGCACCGGCTCCACGAACTTGATGCCGATGACGCGGAGCCCAATGGTCGCGGAGATGGGCCCACGACGGCGGAGGCGGAGAAGAAGCTACGGCTCGCAGAAGGCGCTGCGACTTCGGCGGCCGAGAAGTTGCGCCACGGATCGCCTCGACTCCGGAGCAATAAGCACAAGACAAAGTCGAAGAAGAAGGTCCGAGGCGCTGGAATTGCCACACGCGGCGAACACCGCGCGAGGAAGAAACACCGCACGACTTCCACGATGCACGAAAGACGTAAACGAGCCCACCGTTAGACTCGAGAGGAGGATTGCGATCACGAGGACCAAGTGACGAGGTTAGAGACTCACCGAGAACTAGCAAGCTCGCGGGACCGCCGCAACCGAGGCGGAGACGACGATACCGCCCGGTGATCCATCGACGCCAAGGACCCGGTTGGGCAAAATGGAGGCGGCGTCGGCGTGGATCACGGCGGTGTGGTTGCGGGATCAAGGGCGGCGCTAACATGGCGGCGCTTTTCGCCCTCTTCGGCCGAAAGCAGAAGCGGGCGAGAAAGTGAGATAGCGAAGAAACAATGAATGAGTGAGTGCGGTGAGGTTATAAAGCTCGCGATGCTCCACGACGCACACGAGGGCAAATAGGTGGCAGCGACGAGGTACGTGGCACACATGCGTGATCGCCGGTGCGCTCCGGTGAGACGCGGAGAGGACGAGGACGAAGCTGACAAGTGGGGTCCACCAGTCAGTGACTCACAAAGCGGTGCGAACCGGTGGTTTGATTTGATCAGGAACGTGTCGACCGTTGGATCTGAATTGGACGGCTGAGATCGATGTATGCATTCGGACAGGTCGGTTGCGCACGCGACGTGGATCGTTCGATTTGCATCGGACGGTCGCGATCAATTGGACTCGGGCGGTGCGATTAGTTGACGCGACCGAACCAAGTGTGCGAGTCGGACTCGAGCCTGAGTTGGGTTCGGGCCCGAGGAACAGTACCTTTAGAATTTGATTTAAAAGACAGAGAAGGTTTTGGGGAATTTTTAGAGGTAGCTCCTGAGCTCCAAAAATTTCGAAATTTTTATGGTAGCTACTAGGGACAGAGGACAACCTTGTATAATTTTTCCAGAACTTTTTATGCACTGCATTGTTCTAGAGAAAATTCACAAGCTGCTGTACAGGGAGTTTGACCAGATTTCAAACAGAGTTGACTTGGCCATATGAAATAGCAAACAAAATCTAAAAATTGTGAAATAATTCAGGGAGGTAGATAGGATGATCAAGATGGTAGGAAAAATAATTTCAGAGGATGATCACAAGTGTGAAAGCTAAGAACCTGCTGACAACAATCTCCATTCACAAGAATTTAATTCTAGAAAATTGGAAATTGCTAGGGAAAATTTGGAAAACTTCCAAATGATTTGAAGAGGCAACAAAAGTTTTTATTCCTCCTCAAAATTTTACATTGGAAATACAATCCCTAAGTTAGTGCTGTTACAGTCGTCTTCTCATATAGGAGCCGCCGTTCCCCTGGCTAGAACAGGGATTTCGTTGAGTTTAGGTTTAGCTATTATGCAAACTTCTGTTCTTCAGTTGTGTCGGACGACCACCTGTCAAGACAGTCTTCGGGATCTCACTTTTGATTTTCAATACCATCTACGCTACATTCTTATTCGCAATATCAGATTGCCTATATTTTATTCTTGCTAATTCTTCGATTGCTCGCAGGAATTGAACCTCGCGTTCAGGTTGATCGCGCTTCTAGCACGATCAATAAGATCTCGGAGTTGGTTCAACGATTGCTAAGGTGCAAGCGTCGTCGTACGGTTGTAGTCGGATCGCGAGAGTCACCTCCACCAAAATCGATAGTTATCAATCTCATCGAAAGATCGGGCACACCGCCTCCATTAGTAGATGTAGGTGAAATAGAGAGCATTTCCATGGAAATGGTATGAGTTGTAGATTAATTTAGTTTTTGTTAGGCTCAATGTATCATGCATAATTACCTCGAATTCTGAATATTTGCACTCGTTTGGTAGGTATGTCACGTCGATAGTTTTTTAGAGTATTTTACAGGTAGGGAGAAGTTCAGGAGGGGCCGTGTGGGGTTGATTTGAGTGGTTTTCCATAGACGACATTGTATCACTTAAACCCATATAATCTTCAAATCGGGGAGGTATTTGTATGGCTAACTTACAACTTCTCGCTGGACCAACATTGTATGGCAAGTCATCTTTTGGGAGTTGAGGCCCATGGAGTGAACAAAGTCATGGAGGACCTACTTGGAAGCGTGCAGGCGTTATGGCTAGGAATTCGTGTTGTTGGTGTAGGCCTATGTGAAGTAGAGTCTGAACACACATTTTAGTGCTAGTGGGATAGGATAGGATGGTGGTGGAGATGCAGTTGTCACCAAAGACAACCACATTGAACCTAGCGGACAGATAGACGAAAGAGAGGATTGAATGCATAGTAGATGACTAGGAATAGGAAGACCGTAGGGACAGGGCTAAAGAACAAGCAATGGAAACATACGAGGATGAAGATGACGACTCGGATGATGATGTTCCCAAGGTGCCTCTGCCTGATGCTTGGAACAGATACGCAGGGAGTCTAGATGTGAATGATGGACACGATTCCTCATGGGAGTACTGGTAGAATGAGGTGTGTGTTAACACCATGCCATCATGGGCGGAACTAGATGGTAGGATCCGGTGTCACAGGACACCGGGTCAAAAAAAATAGTAGAGATTAGTCTATATATACCACGCGTGCACCCCCTGCTCAAAAGTTGTGCACCTTGGTTCTGCCCAACCTCTAGCAAGATGATGCATTTTACCAATATTTGCCACATAAATTACTATTTAGTACATTGTTACTTGAAAATTATATATGTTGTTATATGTATAATGAAATAGTGAACCCTGGTCATTTTCGTTCTAGTTTCACCCCTGCATGCCATGTATGCAGAGAAGTTAGCTTTGTAGGATGCTATCAAATTGTGGATGATGTCAATGCAGAGGCCATTTAAGGTGGTGAAATCAAACAAAGAGTAATACACTGTGAAGTGTGAGAAAGCTGGGTGTCCTTGGCGTGTTCATGCATACCAGCCAAAGTATTTAATGCATTGGATCTTGTCGAAGGTGGAGACCCACTCGTGCATTCTAAGCAATGTACTGCCAAATGACCGCAACCTCACTTCTTCATTCATTGCAAATGTCATGTATGAAGAGATTGTGGAGAAGGACATTAAAGCACAATATATCATGCTGGACATTGAGAAGAGCACAACTACATGATCAACTACGCAAAGGCGTGGAGGACAAAGTAGAAGGCAATGGAGAGGAGGTTCGATACATTCAAGTCCACGCATGACAATCTCCCTCATGCACTTGAGGTGCTAAAGGAGATAAACCTCGGGACACATATCATTGTGAAGGACAAGAATTCAGTCAATTCATCGGGGTACATGGTAATGCAGTGGGCTTTCCTTGCATTTGGTGCATGCGTTGATGCCTTCCAGCATATTGCCGCCTGCTGATGTGCGTGGATAGAACATTCTTGACCGGGAAGTAGAAGGGCTAGAACCCGATGGCAATTGGTGTGGATGGCAACAATCAGATCCTCTTGGTGGTTGTTGCATTTGTGGAGAGCAAAAACTTTGATAGTTCATTGTGGTTCTTAAGGCATATCTAGGTTGGAGTAGTTAGTGGATGCCCAGATGTTTGCATAATACATGATCGACATGCTAGGTTGATGAAGGCTATCAAGAAGTAGTAGGAAGATCCAGATGAGCCTTCTCCTTGGTGTGACCTACGTAACCATTGGTGCATTCGGTATCTAGGGGCTATTTTTTTTAAAGCAATTCAAGAGGTTGTACAAGCAGAACCAATAGAGGATGTTCGATGCAATCTAGGAGAAGCTAGATGGGTTGACGACCAAGCAGGTCCAGGAGAGGGAGTGGGATAGGGTGGTGATGAGGATATCCCTGTAATACCCCGATTATAGTTTATAGAGTAACACAATTAGACAGAGTTGCAAGATTCTGTGGGTGATTTCTGACAATGTCAATTAGTAAGTATGTTAGAATTGTGGAAAGGCTAGAGATTATATCCGATGACTTCATTATCTGTTATAAAAAAAATTGTTGTAGGGGTCTTGGAGGTTAAATCTGGTATTTGCATTTTTTTTGTCACACAATGATTTCATGTACGGAAATTTGATAATGACGGTTCCTAAGAAGTGGAATGATCATTGATAGAACCCTTCGGGTGTAGTATATGAGCATGTGTACTGGAGATTCTGAGTTGTTATTCTGGAAAATTGGAGGTAATGTGATTGCGTGGGACCTATATTTGTGAAGCTTTGAATGCCTTCTATCAAATTAATTTCACAAGAGGACCGTTGCCTAGAGTACTCGATGGATTCAATAGAGTCTCTCCACCATGGTGTGGATGATGTATTTCAGTTTGAGCATAACTTGAGGATGTTTAGTGAAGAGGTTTGAGCTTGTGCAAGATGTGATGAACTCGAAATACAAGTTTTGATGAAGTTTAATTTCCTATGGGGAAACTAAGAAAATGATGTTTCCTGCATCGAATCATTTTCTTCATTCTCGCTTGAGTTTTGTGTCGTTGATCGTGTCTTCGTGAATGTGAGTTGGTATTTGTCTTGGCATGTTTGACTCCTTGCAATTCAGACAAGAAAAAAAGGAGTATTTAATTTGGGCATTCGAGTGGTTCCTCCTTTGGCTTTCGTGGTATTCAATTGTAAACTGCCCTTTTGGTGGAGAGTTAGTATTGCGTGGTTGTGATGAGAACTCTCTATTTTTCAGTTGGATTCTCCTTGTGGATCAGTGGTTTAAGAACCATTTCTGTTGTGTATTATTGTTTAAAGGAGGCGACCCTCATTAGATGAAGAGTTAGTTGTTGAGCATCCACCATCGCTGCTTGAGCGCGTGCGGGACCGGGGCGTGGGCATATGGCGCATGGCGCGTGTGGTCCTGAAGTGGACATACGGCATGGCATGTGTGCCCAAGACCGACGCACGAACGTGTACCGAGGGGTGGTTCTGGTTTTTGTGGTGTGTTTTAGTACTGTAGGGGAGCTTGGTTAAGATATTTTGGTTCATTTTCGACAATTGTGGTAATTAGTAAGTTGGCGTATCGCGTTGACCGTTTCAGGTCCATACGCGACGTACGCAATGACTGTTTTGTTCTGGTGTTCTTTTCGATGGTTAGAATTCGAGGTCGAATTCTGTTAAGGGGGGTAGAATGTTACCCCGATTATAGTTTAGAGAGAAATTTTTTTGGAAAAAAAAATTCAGAACCTAGGGTTTTAGGCCAGGCTAAACCAGCCTGGTGGCCGGGCATGAGTGGCCCAAGAGGGGGGGGGCGCACCAGGCCCAAGCCCATGCGCCCCACACCTCCTCCTAACCCTAGGGCAGCCCCGTCCCTTCCCCTTCTCCCCCTTGTGGCCGCCACAAGCACCCCCTCCCCTTCCCCTTACGTCTCCACCTCCACCCCCTCCACCTCTTGGCAGCCATCTTCTCCTCCCTTGCTGCTGCCACCCGAAACAACAAGGAGGACGAGCCCGGGTTGCAACGTCCAAGAAAGAAGAGAAAGGGAGAAAGGAGAAGAAGAACTTGCGTGGGGATTGGTTCAGCAAGCTCTAGCGGCTCTTCAAGGGTAACGAGATGCCTTCCCCGCTGTTTGATCCGTAGTAGATGCGAAACCGATTAGAATTGTTGGATAAAAGTTTGGCTACAGAAGATTCAATTCTGTCCAGTACCTTGCGTGGGTAATTTCGTGTATTTAGAGGCTGAATTTTAAGATTCCATCTCCTAGAGTTATGTGGGATCTGTCGTTATATTTCAGTAGCCACGAAGATCACTCAATTCCGAGGTCTGAGTCAAAAGTTATGGTCGATTTAGTATCTGCTGCCAGAAATCTGACGAGAATAATCTGTCTGGATTTTTCCTAAAATATGAAAGGGAAATTGGTAGAATCTGAAAGTTCACACAACTAGGTTATTGTAGATAATTCTATAACCTTTTCAGATTGATAAAGAACGATCAATTCGGAGTTACCTATTAAAAGTTATGGTCATCTTTGTATTGCTGTTCGAACGTGTAGGCAGTTTCTGTACTGAAAGTTCAAACAATGGTTAGCCTATTTTATTGGCCGATTTGGATTATCGTGTCAACTAGAGTATTGTAGATTAGTTAGTTAAGAATCTACAGAAATTTGGTTTACCTCTTTTCGACTTCCAGTTCATGAGTTATGTCAATTACCGTGCTGCTGTCCAGAAACGGTATATGGCAGGAAACGTTATTTTTCAGTTTCAGCTTTGTAATCTCGACTTGAGTCATCTGGGAAGCGGTGTAGAACGCCGATTAGTAGCGCTAGGTATATTATGTCCTTATTGAAATTATTTTACTTGTTTATGAGGTGAAGCCTCAGGTTTAGGAGTATCACCTTTGCCGGCTAACGCGTCGCATCGTGGAAGGCAAGTAATTGTAGCAGTGTTACTACCGTTTAATTGGTTGTTCTTACTACTTGCAATCTATATGATTCTCGTATTTTGAAGCATTATGCCATGGTTGGTTGACTTACAAATGAGGTGATAACAGCAATTAATAATTGAATGTTTTACTTTGGATATCTTGTGTGAAGTCATGAGGTGGTTGCTTTATGTGCCGAATGTGGATCATGAATATATTTTCCATAGTGGCTATGTGGTAATAATAAAAGTTAATCTTGTTGGTGCCCTTATGAGGATGACACTTATGTGGTTTATGAGTATCATATCATTCATAACATATCATGACATTGCATTGTGGATGTCGCCGCTTATGGCCGCGATCAGAGTCTGACAAAGATCGTACATTGTCAGAGTACGATGCACACTCTTACCTTGATGGGTAGGAGTGCAGTGGAGCATAGCATACATATGCATTACATTGTGGAAAGATCATTTGCATACTTATGCAAGATATTGTGGTGAAGTTATATTACAAACAACTGCAACTTTATAGTTGTAATGTGGAATTGGCTCATGAGAGTCACTTGTGGTGTGAGGAAGGTGGCTATGGTCGTGGATTGGGGTTCATCCCTTGTGGAATGGTAGTGGTTGTGATTGTGGCTTGAGATTCTACTCTCTTGTGGTAATTGTTGATAGCAGTTGTGGATGCGAGAAATAGTAAAGAGATGAGGTAAAACTTGTTAATACTTTATTGTCATTGGTAGTGGTAGTGGTGAATAATATGAAGAAGTTAATCAAGACTCATTTGCTAATATTTTACTATTGATGGTAGTAAATATGGTTGAGGCTATAATTGTGATCATTATGGGAAATGGATATTGATGCTTAATATCTTTGTAGTTTAATTAACTTGTAATGAATGTGGATGCACTTTATGGATGTGGACTTGTGGATACTGTAATGATGTTGTATATTTGTTTGTAGTCTGAATAGTTGCTTGCTGAGATTTTTATCTCACCCTTGTTTCCCCCCCCTACAGGTGATTGTTGAGCATTCATGGGTTGGGTAGAGCGGCACCACAATAATGCACTTGGTTCATCAACTCATGCTGCAATAAAGTCGATGAAATTCTAGTCAAATGCTTAGCTATTCGAGGATTAATATTTTATTTAATAATGATGGACTTGTGGACTATTTCTTTGATTAATCTACTAGAGGTTGTTTTAATTATTGAACTTGTTATCGTTTTCTTTGTTCCCTTAGTTGTTTATGCTTTCGCTTATTGCTTCATGTCTAGAAATTGTTGCTAGATTAAGTTATCTTGAAATTTCTGGCTAGCTGAGTGGTTTAGTAGCATTCCAGGGTAATGTGGGTCTTGGGGTGTTACAATCCCATTAATTTACTCTCACATAACAGCACCTAAATATCAATTGAGCAATGATAAGGTGATCCTTTTACTTGAGAGTTCTTTATTGCATGAAAAAAATAATGATGTTGCCTAATTGTTTAATTGATGATTGTAGGAATGCTAGAAGTATCCATGGTGTCCAGCTGGAGGTGAGAGTGGAAGGCACCACAAGGGAATGGATGCTTAGAAGAAGCTTCGACCAAAGGAGAAGGAAAGAAGATTTTAGCCTTTTCGGCCAAAGGAGAAGGAAAGAAACTATTGGGCGAAAGGAGGAAGAAAGGAGAGCCAAAGGGGGTGCATGGACCCAAGGAGGGAGGCACAAGGCCCAAGGGGGCTTTGGCCATGCCTAGACGTGGAGGAGGGCTATTGGGCTCCAATACAAACTCAAAATCCGAATTGAAGACCTCTCCCAATTTCAGCCCAAAGTCAATTCCGATTTTGAAGCAGATTTCAATCCGAATTGGGCCAAATGAGTTAGGGAATTGTGTGGGCTTGCATACCATGCATTTAGGACTAATTATACTCATAATTTTGTCCATGTATCATTTGTTTTCATTCAGAACACTAGAGTTCAAACCGTTTGCATTTAGTAGTTGAATTCGGCCTCTAGAGCCCGAATTGGTGTTTTGGGCGTGTTGGCCCATGTGTGGCCGAACGAAGGGGTGAACACCTTATTTAATATTGGTGGCCAGCCCTAGGAATCATGAATTTTGATGATTTTGTTCGGATTGAACTAGTAGATTGATATCGTTCTTGAGAAGAATTGTGTGTTCTTGCTTCCTTTGTTCTTGCAAGTTCTTGGAGTTTGCTTGGGCTAATCTATCACGGTCATCCTCTCGGTGCATTAGCCTACGTGTTGGTTGTGTGGATTGGATCATCGTGAGAGTTGTGGTGTGATTGCTATAGAGGAGGTTTTGTGCTTGACGCAAGGTTGCCCCAATTTTATATTGCATTATTGTTCTTGAGTTATCATCGTGCTATGTGTATCTAAGATTTTAAGTCGTGAAGATCGTGCACCCCGTATCATCTTGGTATTAGAGCTCTGTTGACACCGTAGAATCATTATCTTAAATAGCAGATTGCATTTACTATTCCTTATTGTTCATAATTCCAAAAATTCTCACAAAAATAGTATATTGCATTTACTATTCTGTACTGTTCATCTCACAAAAAATCCCAAAAAATAATAGATTGCATTTACTTTTCTTTGCTGCCCTATATAGTGAAAAGGCCATACAAAGATAATTTTTTTAGCCTTTTGATTAATCTAAAATTTTAGTGAGTTAGGTCAAGTTCTAGTCCATTAGATTCCTTTGTTCTAGTTTGCTGATCTAATTCCTTTGTGTAACTTGATCTTTAATTTTCTTGTTTCGGTTTGATCTATTGAATCCTTGTTGGACTAGGGCCCGATTACTGTTCACCCACGCGGCACTGCTCATGTTGTTGTATTGTTCATGTGGCGGTACTGTTCATCGAGTGCTTGTTGAGAATTAGCTTTTGGAAAGTCTTGCTGCCATGCACACACATAAAATCAAGAGCCAAGCTAATTAGGGTTTTGGTCATCTTGTGCCTTGCGCATTTGCATTCCTTGTTGTCCTAGTGCATAATTTCAGCCACATGGTACAGTTCACGCTATGTGGGTACTGTTCACTGAGGGTATTCCATGCGTGAGCAAGCCCTAGTGCATACTTAACCGCATATAATCTTTTGATTTTGAATTGCTTGCTATTTTGCACAAAACCGAAAGAAGAACTATCACTTATATCTTTGTTTGTGCAATTTAAATCTTTATTTGATAGCCATTTATCCTTTGTGAACACTTTGAACCTATTAAGACTAGCTACTTCATTGCATTGGGTTTCACTTATATCTTGTATACTTGACAATTGTTGCAAATCAAAAGTTGGGAAGTACTAGCTAGCTCATTATTTGCTATCATCTTGATATCTTTGTTTCGCCCATTGTGAAAAAAGGGGAAGAAAAATAGAAGTAAAAAGAGAAAGAGAAAGAAAAAAGTGAAAAGAAAAGCTTTGTCCAAATACATCAATTGTGCATATTACCCCATTACTTGTTGGTGCAATTGTGAGCATATACATATTTTGTGCAATCTTGTGCCCTCATATGATTGATTGCAACTAGCCAGTGTCTTTCTAATACTTGTTGCAATATAAGCTAGTCAATTTCAGATTGCTCTCAACTAGCTTATTTCTTTGTTTGCATCAAGTTACATCTATCTTTGCATGTGAGTTGCTATACACTTCGCTTATGTCTTGTGATCAACAACTAGGCAATTGAATTCTAGTTTGAATTATTACTTAATTTAACAAAAGTCTAGAATTCAATTTGTTTCCTTTGATTAGCCTACCAAGCTCCACATATTTCTTGTGCTAGTACTTGATTTTAGCATGGGTAATCACTCCATATATCTCTCATTACCAATACTGCACATGAACCGCCGTGGCTTGCAAGTGCAACTTGTGAGGATAAGTAAGAGCATTTAAAGGTAAGGGTGAGTTGTGAGTGTGTACCACATTTATTCATTGGTTTATTACTATTTTCTAGTTTCCATTAACAATGTTAGGAGCTTCACATCAAGGAGAACATCATGTAGTTGAGGAGGTGGAGGACTTACACTATGGCGCTAATATTCCTCCAAACATTCGTTCTCAATTCATTGAGACAAATTAGCACTTCACTAGAAGGTGTGACATATTGGAACAAGGTCTCCACAACCTATGAATTGACCTAGGTAATCATATTATCGAGGTGTAAGGTTTGAACACTCGCTTCATAAGGCATGAACAAGCATTCCAAAGACATGAATGGGCGGTGGACATTTGTTTTGATGCTATCATGGATTCCCTATGATGATTGGAGGGGAATCAAGGAGTGCAAGCTGAACCTGGAGTTGCTGCCCCGTTCTTGCACCACTACAACGTCCACAAGTACAAAATAATTTTGTTGATGATTTTCAGGACGATCACTTTAACGTTGTGTCCAATGGAGCTTTTGATGGGAACTACAACTATAATGGTCAACGACGTGGTTTCAATCACCACAATCGTGGTGTTGGTCATATGAGAGGTGGTCTATTTGGGCATAACAATGGAGGTGGACGAGGTCGTGAGGATGATGGCTTGGGAAAGCTTAAAATCTCAATTCCATCATTGACGGGCAGAACTAATCCAGAGAAGTACCTAGAGTGGATAATGCAAATTGATCAAATCTATGATGGTCAAAACTTCTCTGAAGAAAAGAAGGTATGTGCTGCTTCAATTAAATTCACTGAATATGCTTTGATTTTGTGGGATCAATTGAATAGGGAAGGGCGACGACCTAGGACTTGGAATGACATGAAGAACATCATGAGAGAACGATTTGTACCACCATACTATGCATGATCTATTCATAACAAGCTACAACAACTTAGACAAGGTAATATCTCTATTGATGAATATCGGAAAGATATGGACATGCTATTGATTCGTGCAAGCATGCATGAACTGGAGGAGACTACTATGGCACGCTTTTATTATTGATGGTGGTAGTAGCCATGTTGAGATGGACCGATATGCTAATCTTTATGAGTTGGCGCATCAAGCATTGCGGTCTGAAAAACAACTATTGAGGAAGGTGAAAGGTGACCGCTCATATTCTTCTCCAGCCACTTGGAGGTGTCCAAATCAACAAGAGGGAGGTGCTAGATTTACACCTAAATGGAGTGCATCATCAAAATCAGCACCACGTGTCCAACGAGATGATTCTAAAATGGTAAGCTCGGCAAGTAATACAATGAGTAAAGCTACTAGTAGTGTAGTTTCTAATGCTAGGATTAGCAATATTAGATGCTTTAAATGTCATGGTAAAGTTCATAAGATGAGTGAATGTCCTAATAAACACACCATGATTATTGATGATACCGGTGAGCTTCATTCTGAAAGTGAAAAAAACAAGAAGATGTACAATGGTCATGGTAATAATGAACCAAGTGATGCTGCATATTGTGTGTTCGAAAAAGGCATCTCACTTTCAGTTAGGAAATGTGAGGACCCGGAATATTTAACTAGTAACACTTAACCTCCAAATGGTTCTAGCGTTACTAATTAAACATTCTAAGTCTCGATGGACATATGCTTCCCAGAATTGCAGCATATGCACATCATCACAAAATTACACATCATTTTCATACAACATACATCACTAAGTTCAACAACGACATACATAAAGTAAAGTTATTACAAAAGAGCTGACCGGCCAAATAGAACAATAAACAAGAATGACAATGAAGCAAAAGGTGCCATAAGATGGCTAGAACAAAAGTCGACCAGGTTAGCCACACCACCCACAAGGCAACCGACCGGCCGCTAAGCTAGACGCCCGCAAGCTACCACAACACAACTCACGTAGTGAGGCCCTCAAGCTCACCTTCTTCCTCTCGCAACAATTTCATTTAAGCAAGATAACCGAGTACACAAAGGTACTCGCAAGATCGACGTGTGGAATAGCAGACCTATTCATAAACTACATGCAAGCTTATTTAGGTGGAGGTTGTATGTCTCATTTTGCATAAAGCCAACTTTATTTGCAATAATGTAATACATTTAAAAGCAAGGTTGCAAATCTGTTTTGTTATTAAAATAACAGCGAAATAAAGATACATACAAGTAACCACCTGGAAGTGACTATCCCAATAGCCACCACAACATAGCACGAATCCCTGATTCGTACCACCCATCAAGTTTTAATTAAAAGGTTGTAGTCTAACTCTTGAAAGACCTTGCCAAGCGTGTCGATAACCTAGGACGAGGCTATTCGAATAGTTTTAACCCTGCAGGGGTGTACCAATGTACCCACACTTCAGACCGCCTTTAAGCCACAAAGCACACTGCCGAAGGTATGCCGGCATGGCTAAGTCCTACGAGACGCTTTTCAATATTGTGCATTGACTACGAGCCGCTTGTATGGATAGAAACCCATACGCTTACATTGCAAGTCGAAAGACAACAAATCCCATCACGGGTGAAGTCTTTCGGACACTACAATGCTCCCAACACCATCCCTCCCGCGACTCCTCGCGACCCGGCCAAGACACGCCAAAGTACTAAGTCAAGAGAGGTCCCATACCTCTAGTGTGGTTAGCACGCACAAATGCTTGGTTTAGTGTAACAAGATGTTCATCCTTGTTGACCGGGCACCATTCCACCACACCCATAATCACACCAATCATACCATTGTGCCCAAGTCTAAATCATTTTATTTTCAGTTTTAGTTTTCATAAGTAGACATGGCGCAAGGCTGAAATCATAAATCATAATAAGTTTTATGTGATCAAGGTTATCGACAAGTCGATAACCGCCCATTTCTACCGGAAGCTAAGTATGGCTAAGCAATTAATTCGCAAACTACTAAGTGACAAGAGCTCATCCACGAACTCTAAATCACAGCAATAACCTAGGCTCACGGTAGTAGAGGATAATCATTTGCTAAGGAAATGCATCTACTAGGCCAACTAACGACAATAGTTTAACACAAAGTAGCAATGCATACATAGAAGTTGTAATCAACATAAATACTTAAAATACTGGGATTAACATAATCAAACTGCTTGCCTTGCTGGGATTGGTCTTGCTGCAGAGGGGAGTGCTCAGGTTCAAAGTTCTCTTCGGAACCTAACGTGAAAAGGCGATAAAAATCGATAAGAACGAAGAACACCAAAAGGAACTCAACAGCAAAGAACAACCAAAACCCATGAAATTTCTACAGCAGCTAGGGGTTGATTTTAGACAATTTTAGAAACAAGAATCACTTCGTTTGGACTTAGCATGAAAAATTTATGGCTAATCTAATCTCTCTCTGCCTGAAAAATCATAATAAAATTAATTTCGGTTACTGTTCATGATGAAAATTTCTAGAATGATCTGGAACTTGAAATTTTTATGGTAAGTATATATGGTTATCCTAACAACAGCAAAACTGAGTTTGCACAATTAGGAGTTGAAATGAATTAGTTATGATTTTTCTAAGTTCTAAAACTAGTGAATCATTAATTTCAGTGGCAAGGATCATATGAATACCAATTCTATATTACAGTACATTCCTAGTGGTTTTTAACAAAACTTAGTTTGCTCAGTTTGGAATAACAGAGAATAAGTTATGCATTTTACAAATTTTCAATGAATTTCTAAACCACTATTTTCACTAAACAAGATCATGTAGTTAAAACCGTTTTTTTGCTACATAACAGTGCCTAAATTCATTCTCAGATTAAAGTTCATACTATAACAAAGCTACAGCAACTGGAATAATTAAAAAAGGAGTTAAAATGACAAAGTTATGCACTTTTGAAATTTGAAACAATAAAAGACTTAGAAAATTCGAGCTCTCGAGAGGTCCAATTGAACTGAAAGACAAAGGAGAGGTCTTGGGTCGTCGATCCTTCATCGCACGCCACGGACTCAAGCACACGCACAATGCACCTCCTCCCGCGACCGGGAGGTCCGACCGTTGAGATCCGATCCAACGGCGACGACCGGTGCATGCACAACAGACGCAAAGGAGGTCCTCGCGCTTATCAGAGGTCGTGGACCGCCGATCGAGATCCGCGTCCCGAGCACTAGGGGAGGTCCTAAGGCTTTAAATCCGAGGAAGGAGGTCTAGCCCGTTAGATCTCAATCTAACGGTTTAGACCAGAGGAGGAGGTCCTAAAGCTACGGATCTAAAGGATGAGGTCCTAGACGGTCAAGATCTCCAGAGGGAGGTCTTGATCGGCTGGGATTAACACGAGGAGGTCTTGGATGGTCAAGATCTACTCGGGGAGGTCCTAAGCGATAGGGTTTTAATCGGAGGAGATCTGGACGGCTCAGATTAGGCCTAGGGAGGTCCTGAATGGTCCAGATCAATGCAGAGGGAGGTCCGAAGGCTAAGGGTTTTACAAAAGGGATCTAACGCTCAGATCTAAATCCGGGGAGGTCGTGAACGGCTAGGATTGAGCCTAAGAGATCCTGAGCGGGTTGTCTTTGTAAAAGACCAGGGGTGGTTTTTTTACAAAGAGGACCCCCAAGGGTGGTCTTTGCAAAATGACCAAGAGAGGTCTTTTGCGCACGAGAAAAGATCTAAACGGCTAGGATTTAACCAGGGTGGTCCTAGACAGCTAGGATCAACACTAGGGGAGGTCCTAGCGTGCAAGATTTTACACAGGGCCAGATCCAACGGCTAAAAACTAACCCAGGGAGGTCCTTAACGGCGGAGATTACTCTAGGAGGTCTGGGACTTAGCGATTTTGCCGGAAACGGCTCTACGGCTCAGATCTAGCCTGGGGGTGGTCTTAGACGACTATGATTTACCCTGGGAGGTCGGGGCTTTAGAAGGCACGCGCGAGCTACCAGCAAGACAGCATTAATGGACAACCTCGGACAGCCATTAATGGTAATCATTGATCTCATATCCTGCTCGAGTATGACATGGCAAAACACCCGAGTCAAAGAAAAGCTCGCCGCCGGCGACATGGACCACGCCGGCGGGAACCAAGGGCACCACTAAACTCATAAAAGCACCGCACTCCATCGGGCTAACTCTCACGCGCGACGGCTCGAACGCCACGAGCCGAGAGGGTGGTAATTAGGTCTTCGGCAAAACCGACAAACACTAAAAGGCTTGCTACGATCTAATCTAGCTAAACCTTGAGCTCTAAAAGACTAAAGAGGACTCACCAGGGCCAAGGTGAGGTCCAAAGGAGCTCGGAGGAGAGGTTGATGCCGAAGGAGGTGCTCCGGTGACCAAGCTCGCCGAGACGAAGAAGAAAGCAGGGACGACCTTGAAGAACAGGTACCCACAATGCCTCCCCCTGAAACCAACCAATTTGGTTTAGACAAGATGCCCAAGGTGGATAATTGAACAAGTTGGAAAACCAAGTTCGCAATTAAACCACAGGAGCTCGGGTGATCTTGAAGAACTTCAAAAACTGACAATGGTGGTGTTCATGAAGCATGGTGGAGGGAGAGGAAGACTAAGGGAGACAAGGAGGAGTTCGGGGTCTTATGAAGACAAAGGAGCAAAGCCATGGGCGAGCAAGCCGGTGCACACACCGCCATGGACTTGCTAGATGTGACAGAGTGGTAGGGTGACTTCTTTTTAGGCAAAGGTCCGACAGACAATCAATGCATGGCGAAAGAGACGTTGGGAAGGACCAAAAGTGACAGCCACCGCTCGACATCGACACAAGCACAAAAGGGGAAAATCATGACGACTGCACCTCCGTGAGGTCGTGGAGAAGAAACACAGGGCTAAGGGGAGGTCCTGGACGATCCCGATTGGCATAGGGTGGTCCTGGATGTCCCAGATCACCCGAGGTGGGGAGGTCTTTGCGGGTGAGGAGGTTCAGGGGGAGGTCGTGACCGCGGGATGGAAATCCAGTGGCCTGGACCACCTCAAGGCGCTGAGATCAGAGGGGAGGTCTGGGCGGCTGGATGGAGATCCAACGGCTTAGAGTGATGAATGCAACCGCAAGGTCCGAACGTTCAATCGAACGAGGACCGTGCGACCGAGATCCAACGGTCAGCACGCGCGCGCACGAGATCGAGCCCGAGTGCGGCACTGCTGACTCGACTCGAGCGAGTCCAACGGCTGGGTTGGACTCGGGTCTGACTCGAGCCCGAGTCTGACTCAGCCCCAAATTTGAGTTTCACTGATCTGAAGTTGGAGGATTTATTTGAGGTAGCAAACTCACTCCAAAATTTATGAAATTTTTACAGGAGCTTGCTAACTGAGTTATTGACTTTGTGTAAATTTTGCAGAGGTTTTTGTGCTATACATTTTCCTCCAAAAATTCCACAATGTGCTGGTCCAAGGTTTGACCAGAATTTGAACAAGTTTGACTGACCTCCAAAATATTCAAACAATTTCTAAAAATTGTGAAATTTTCAGAGGGGCTACACATCAACCCAAGAATTTAGGAAAAATATTTCCAGGAGATTATCACAAGATGGAACAAGAATGTTTTTGAAGGATCAAGATTTGGATCAAAGACTTGTGACTATGTATTTCCATAACTCTTGTACAATAATTGTTTAGTACATACATGAAATACATGATGTAAGAAAAAGTTTTAATTTCTACTCATTTTCTTACATTTGAAACACAAGCCCAAAATTGGGATGTTACAACTCTCCCCCCCTTACAAGAATCTCGACCCGAGATTCCGTTTACTCGGAGAAGAAGGATGGATAATCTGCACGAAGGCGATCTTCCCGCTCCCAAGTTGCCTCATCCTCAGAATGGTTTGACCATTGAACCTTAAGGAACTTGATGACCCGGTTCCTTGTTCTCCATTCGGATTCCTCAAGAATGCGAACAGGATGCTCGCGGTAGGTCAAATTCTCCTGCACATCGAGAACCTCCAACGGAGCTTCGTCAGTCGGGACACGGAGGCACTTCTTCAGGTGTGACACATGGAACACATCATGCACACGCTCAAGCGTAGCTGGCAGCTCCAATCTGTACGCCACAGCCCCAACTCTCTCGACGATGCGATACGACCCAACATAGCGAGGAGCCAACTTGCCCTTGATGCCAAAACGCTGATGGCCCTTCAAGGGTGAGACTTTGAGATACACAAAGTCATTGGGCTCAAAGCTCAACTCACGGCGACGACGACCGCATAGCTCTTTCGCTCGATTGGGCCGCGCAGATGCTCGCGAATCAATCGGACTCGCCGCCTCATTAATCGACTCGGCTGAAAATCGCCGCCACGATCTCGACTGGTTCAATGGGGTTCTACATCTCCTCCCATACAAGGCCTCAAACGGTGCCATGCCAAGACTGGCCTGATAGCTGTTGTTGTAGGAGAACTCAGCAAATAGTAGACATTTCTCCCACTTCCTCCCATAGGAAAGAACACAAGCACGGAGCATATCTTCCAACACTTGGTTGACTCGCTCCGTCTGACCATCAGTTTGGGGATGAAAAGCTGTACTGAAATGAAGGCGGGTCCCCATAGCCTCTTGCAAACTATGCCAAAACTGCGAGGTAAACAACGCACCACGATCGGAAATAATCGTCTTCGGTACATCGTGAAGACTCACAATCCTCGAGACATAAAGTTCGGCCAAAGGCCCCACACGAAGCTGAGTCTTGACGGGAAGGAAATATGCCACTTTAGTCAACCTGTCAATCACGACCCAAATAACATCATTCCCCTTGGACGAGCGGGCAACCCGGTGATGAAATCCATGCCCACGTAATCCCACTTCCACTCGCACCGCAAGGGTGAAGAAGGCTCGCTGACGCCGATGCTCGCCTTCACACGACAAAGACACGCCGCACTCGCAACGAACTTGGCAATCTCGCTTCATACGGGTCCACCGTATCTCGACGAAGGTCCCGATACATCTTGGTAGCCCCGGGATGGATGGACAAAGGGGAATCATGGGCTTCGCGGAGAATCAAATCCCGCAATTCCATGACCTTCGGAACCACAAGACGCTGCCCAAACCACACAACGCCATGCTCATCCTCTGAAAAGCACTTGGCTGCTCCATCCTTGATGTTCTGCTTGATTTGACTCACACCAACATCTGTCTGCTGTGCGGCCTTGATTTGATCCACTAGGGTCGGCTGCACAACCAAGGAGGCAAGAGAATCGTGCTCGACCAAACCCAAATTGAGGCGCTAAAATTCTGAAATAAGGGTAGGCTGCTTCTCTTGGAGCATCAACATGTTGCAATACACCTTCCGACTGAGTGCATCCGCAACGACAGTGGCCTTGCCCGGATGATACTGAATGCCCATATCATAATCTTTGATCAACTCCAACCATCTTCTTTGCCTGAGGTTTAGATCTGGCTGGGTAAACAAGTACTTCAATCTCTTGTGGTCAGAATACACCTCACAACGGTTACCAATCAGATAATGCCGCCAAATCTTGAGTACATGAACCACAGTAGCCAACTCCAAGTCGTGAGTAGGATAGTTGAGTTCATGAGGCCTCAACTGCCGCGATGCATAGGCCACTACCTTGCCCTCCTACATAAGAACACAACCAAGACCCTGACGAGAAGCATCACAATAGAGATCAAAGCTCTTGTGAATATCAGGGAGAACAAGCACTGGGGCTGAAGTCAACCGCTTCTTGAGTTCCTGAAAACTCACATTACAAGCAGTGGACCACTCAAATTTCTTGTCCTTCTTGAGCAATTCGGTCATCGGCTTCACAATCTTGGAGAAATTCTCGATAAAGCGGCGATAGTAGCCAGCCAAACCAAGAAACCTCCGCACATCCGTGACCGACTTGGGCTGACCCCAAGATAGCACATCACTGACCTTGCTAGGATCCACAGCCACACCTCCTGCGGAAAGAACATGGCCCAAGAATGCCACTTCCTTCAACCAGAACTCGCACTTGCTGAATTTCGCATACAGCTGGTGCTCGCGTAGCTTGCCCAACACAAGCTTAAGATGCTCAGCATGCTCTTCTTCGCTCTTAGAGTAGATAAGAATATCATCAATGAATACCACCACGAACCTATCTAGATACTCCATGAATACCGAGTTCATAAGGTTCATGAATAAAGTAGGAGCATTAGTCAAACCAAAAGACATGACGGTGTACTCGTAAAGACCATAACGAGTAGCAAAGGCCATCTTCGGAATATCCTCGGTCCTAATCCTGACTTGATGATAGCCCAATCTCAAGTCAATCTTGGAGAACACCTGTGCTCCAGTCAACTGATCAAACAGATCATCAATACGGGGCAAAGGATACTTGTTCTTTACCGTCACTTCATTAAGCGGACGGTAATCAACACACATGCGCAAGGTCTTGTCCTTCTTCTTCACAAAGATAACTGGACAACCCCAAGGAGATGAACTAGGACGGATAAAACCCTTCTCTTGCAGCTCACCTAGTTGCTTCTTCAGCTCCTCCAACTCATTAGGAGGCATGCGTCGGCCTCTTTGAAATAGGGCGCACGGCAGCAACTCTATTACTTAACTCTGTGTCTCGAACGGAGGCATCCTGCAAGTCTTCAGGAAAGACATCCGTGAAGTCACACAAAGTGGGGATATCACGAATCTCCAATGCTGGCTTTGCTTCAAGGGCATAAAGAAGGGGTTCTCGCAACTGCGGTGAAAACCCAACCTTTTCACCTGAAGGACTGGTGAGGTAGACAACCTTCCTGGCACAATCGATTTTCCCCAAGTGTTGGGACAACCAATCCATGCCAAGAATCACATCCAAGCGCGCCGAATCGAGTAGGATAAGACTCGCCAAGAATCCGACTCCTTCGATGTGGATAGGAACGTCCCGACATACTTGGTCAGCTCTCATTTTCGAACCCAGAGAGCGAATAAGTAGTGGAACCCCCAAAGGAACACAATGGAGACCACTATCAACAGCAAACGACCTCGAAATAAAAGAATGCGAAGCTCTAGAGTCAAATAAAACTGTAGCAGGACGCAAATTGACAAGAAGCGTACCCAACACCACGTCGGGCGCCTCCTGCGCCTCCTCAGCCAAGATATGGTTGACTCGGCCGCTCCCCAAGCCCGGGGTCTTTTGGTCAGGTGGGTGACCACTCCCTTGCCCGCATCCTCCATTAGGACGAGGGGCCGCTCCAGCCTTCTTAGGCAACTACCGCGTAGTGACCCTTGTTGTGGCAGAGAAGCAGTGACGCCGGCCGCGGGTTGCGATGAGCAACTCGTCGCTGGATCGCAGCGCGACGTGGATCAATCACGGCCGCGGAGGACGTGGAATCGTGCCAAGGCCTCGCGTGGTGAAGCCAAAGAACGGGCCATTGGTGCAGCCCAACACGGGACGAACGAGGCCACCGTGCGCACCGGGCCTCCCACTTGCGCTGCGGGACTCGCCCAACGCCTCGCCTTGTGCTCGGCGATGATGGCCTTGTCCACCAAGGTCCGAAGTCGGGAAGTCCACAATAGAGAGCTTGTCCCGCAGCTCCTCGCACAAGCCCTCCATGAACTTCTCCGCTGGCCTCATCGGTGGCCACTCGGCAGAGCGCACTCGCGAGATGGTTGAACTCGTGGAGGTACTCGGCCACGATTTGCGCCTGCTTGAGCGCAAGGAACTCCTTCTTCTTCACTTCATCAGCCGGCAGAACATGGGCCCGACGGAAAGTCGACTGAACTCCTCCCACGAGACCACGTGTCCCACAGGCTGCATGGCGAGGAAGTTCTCCCACCATGAGAGTGCCGCACTCTCCAACCGATGGGATGCGAAAGTGCCCGCTCCGCTTCCTCGGCACTGAGCAACGTTGAGCTTCCGTTCAACTAGACGCAGCCAGTCGTCTGCGTCCAAGGGATCCTCGGACCGGGAGAAGGTAGGAGGCTACGTGCGAAGGAACTCCGCAAGTCCCCCACGAGACTGATGGCCACCTCCTCCGGATCCGAAGGCACCAGAGGGAGTGGAGGTGTTCCTCGCGATAACCTCCAACACCTTGCGGTCCTCCGAACGATTGCGTTCGATCTGCATGAGGACTTCCGCCATGGTCGGAGGAGGGGGAAGCTCCTCATCGGGACTACCCAGCTGGTTCCGACCACTACGTGTCCCTCCTGCTATCCTGTTTCACTAAGACAAGTTAGCTACAAGCCCGAGATCAAAAGGCAAAGAAATCCAAACTCAATTAAAAAGGGCTCAAGAATAACCACAAAAGAGCACAAGACCATATGTCACCAAATCAACTCCCCGAAACGACTAACCCGTATGGAAGAACGAGTAATCGTTTGAGAAGACCCAAAATTTCAGAACTAAATTCTAGCTCAAAACAGCCCAAAACCAAGGTATAATCACCTAATAGAGTATAGGCATTTAGCTAATTTCATATCACTTCTTACCCTTTTATTCCCACAAGTTTTAATTGAATTAACCTCTCATTTCCTACCTCCTATACTAATTACTAGCTAGCTGTCCAAATTTCTTTCTCCAAGCTCTCATGGTTCTCCTAAAACCAATTTAATCGATAGTAGCTAATTTTTGAAAGGAAGAGAGGAACAGCTTTTCCAAAACTTGATCAAGAGTAAGGTGAGATGAGCAAGCTAAGATAGGTAAAGAGTAAAATCAGAGAACTTACTTAAGTTTTGTAAACCTTTTGAAAGTAAATTTTCAAAATATCCTAGAGGCGACCAAGCTAGGGTTTTATTTGTTAGTATGGCTCGATACCAACTTTGTGAGGACCCGAATATTTAACTAGTAACACTTAACCTCCAAATGGTTCTTGCTACTAATTAAACATTCTAAGTTCGATGGACATATGCTTCCTGCACTGCAGCATATGCACATCATCACAAAATTACACATCATTTCCATACAACATACATCACTAAGTTCAACAACGACATACATAAAGTAAAGTTATTACCAAAGAGCCGACCGGCCAAATAGAACAATAAACAAGAATGACAGCGGAAGCAAAAGGTGCCATAAGATGGCTAGAACAAAAGTCGACCGGTTAGCCACACCACCCACAAGGCAACCGACCGGCCGCTAAGCTAGACGCCGCAAGCTACCACAAAGACAACTCACGTAAGTGAGGCCCCTCAAGCTCACCTTCTTCCTCTGCAACAATTTCATTTAAGCAAGATAACTGAGTACACAAAGGTACTCGCAAGACTGACGTGTGGAATAGCAGACCTATTCATAAACTACATGCAAGCTTATTTAGGTGGAGGTTGTATGTCTCATTTTGCATAAAGCCAACTTTATTTGCAATAATGTAATACATTTAAAAGCAAGGTTGCAAATCTGTTTTGTTATTAAAATAACAGCGAAATAAAGATACATACAAGTAACCACCTGGAAGTGACTATCCCAATAGCCACCACAACATAGCACGAATCCCTGATTCGTACCACCCATCAAGTTTTAATTAAAAGGTTGTAGTCTAACTCTTGAAAGACTTTGTCAAGCGTGTCCATAACCTAGGACGAGGCTATTCGAATAGTTTTAACCCTGCAGGGGTGTACCAATGTACCCACACTTCAGACCACCTTTAAGCCACAAAGCACACTGCCGAAGGTATACCGGCATGGCTAAGTCCTACGAGACGCTTTCCAATATTGTGCATTGACTACGAGCCGCTTGTATGGATAGAAACCCATACGCTTACATTGCAAGCCGAAAGACAACAAATCCCATCACGGGTCAAGTCTTTCGGACACTACAATGCTCCCAACACCATCCCTCCTGCGACTCCCTGCGACCCGAAGCCAATACACGCCAAAGTACTAAATCAAGAGAGGTCCCATACCCTCTAGTGTGGTTAGCACGCACAAATGCTTGGTTTAGTGTAACAAGATGTTCGGTCCTTGTTGACCCGGGCACCATTCCAGTCACACCCATAATCACACCAATCATACCATTGTGCCCAAGTCTAAATCATTTTGTTTTCAGTTTTAGTTTTCATAAGTAGACATGGCACAAGGCTGAAATCATAAATCATAATAAGTTTTATGTGATCAAGGTTATCGACAAGTCGATAACCGCCCATTTCTACCGGAAGCTAAGCATGGCTAAGCAATTAATTCGCAAACTACTAAGTGACAAGAGCTCATCCACGAACTCTAAATCACAGCAATAACCTAGGCTCACGATAGTAGAGGATAATCATTTGCTAAGGAAATGCATCTACTAGGCCAACTAACGACAATAGTTTAACACAAAGTAGCAATGCATACATAGAAGTTGTAATCAACATAAATACTTAAAATATTGTGATTAACATAATCAAACTGCTTGCCTTGCTGGGATTGGTCTTGCTGCAGAGGGGAGTGCTCAGGTTCAAAGTTCTCTTCGGAACCTAACGTGAAAAGGCGATAAAAATCGATAAGAACGAAGAACACCAAAAGGAACTCAACAGCAAAGAACAACCAAAACCCATGAAATTTCTATAGAAGCTAGGGGTTGATTTTAGACAATTTTAGAAACAAGAATCACTTCGTTTGGACTTAGCATGAAAAAGTTATGGCTAATCTAAGCTCTCTCAACCTGAAAAATCATAATTAAATTAATTTCGATTACTGTTCATGACAAAAATTTCTAAAATGATCTGGAACTTGAAATTTTTATGGTAAGTAGATATGGTTATCCTAACAACAGCAAAACTGAGTTTGCACAATTAGGAGTTGAAATGAATTAGTTATGATTTTTCTAAGTTCTAAAACTAGTGAATCATTAATTTCAGTGGCAAGGATCATATGAAGACCTATTCTATATTAAAGTACATTCCTAGTGGGTTTTAACAAAACTTAGTTTGCTCAGTTTGGAATAACAGAGAATAAGTTATGTATTTTACAAATTTTCAATGAATTTCTAAACCACTATTTTCACTAAACAAGATCATGTAGTTAAAACCGTTTTTTTGCTACGTAACAGTGCCTAAATTCATTCTCAGATTAAAGTTCATACTATAACAAAGCTACAACAACTGGAATCATTAAAAAAGGAGTTAAAATGACAAAGTTATGCACTTTTGAAATTTGAAACAATAAAAAGACTTAGAAAATTCGAGCTCTCGAGAGGTCCAATTGAACTGAAAGACAAAGGAGAGGTTCTGCCGAAATTTAGTAAATTGTCTTAGCTTAGATTTGTGTAAGGTTACCTTAGTAGCATTCCAGGCTCATGTGGGGCTGGGGTGTTATAGTTGGTATCAGAGCGGGCTTTAGGTCCGTGGTTAATAGAAGAATATTAAAGTGACACACTGTGCACAGTAGGTGGGGTTTGGAAATCCATTGTTTCTGCATTTCTTTTATTATGTTTCATTTGTTGATTAATTGTTGAATTGCTTCTGTACTATATTTCTTGTTGTTAATCTATGATATGTTATGATATTCTATATCTATGAATCTGATGAGGACATCACTCCTTCGGATACACGCACTACACAAAATCCTCCAGATCCAGTTGCTAAACTACAAGGTCCTATGACAAGAGCTCGTGCACATCACTTAAATTATGAGGTGAGCTTGTTTCTAGGTGCTAATAATTTATCTATGCAGAATGGTATACTACCTAATAATTGTGATCTTTTGTTACTCAGGAATAATGGATCCCGAAGGTCTACGACCACATCTTCAAGCCCTACGACCAGTCCTGCCAGCGCTACGACCAAGTTTCAAGATCCTCGACTAGGTTCGCTAGCGCTACGACCAGACCGGCCAGCGCTACGACCAGGTCTCAAGCCCCTTGACAAGGTTCGCCAATACACGACTGCACTCCGGCCAGCGCACGACTAGGTCTCAAGCTCTCACGACCGTCTTTAGGTGTCTGCGACACCGCTTTGGGCCTAATAGGGCCTTGTAAGCGTGTCGGGGTCAAAGCCTAGGTTGTGTACGCCTCTCCCCATGGTCGCACAACCCTAGTTCAACCCCCTCATGTCCCCCCTATATATATACAACAGCCGCCACAGTTTAGGGTCGGGTTTTTCTTAGAATTATTCTGCCACTTGCAGTTTCGCCGTTGTACGGTTTGAGGAACCCCACTTGTGAACTTTATTCATATTCGCAATACAATTCAGAATGCATCTTCCTTGTTCTTGTGTGTTGCTTCGATTGCTTGCAGGAACAATAACCCTTGTGGTAATGTCGATCGCGTGCTAGCGTGGTCGATAACGACAGTCGTGCGGGTGTAGCGAATTGCGAGGTGACGACCGCTGGTCGAAAGCCTCAAAGCGCCAACGCCCTCACGATTTAAATCAATCGAACCTATCGGAAGATCGTGACACCGTAGCCATCGCTGGTATCAGAGCAAAGGTTGCCCGTTAGGTAATCTCGTTTATCCCCTTTTGTTAGTTGTTTCCATCACCTAGAGTCCAGAAAATTGCCCCACAAAAAGTCTTAGATCTTAGTTTTTCCGCTGTCCAAACCACGTTGTGCCTCTCGCAATTTTGTTTTCAGTATTCGCGTTGTTGAGTTCGAGTCCATCGTCGGTGTCTTTGTTGCTGGTCTAGCCGTCGTGATCTAGTTTCTAGCATCGAGTCTTTGCTGTTTTGGTCATCGTGTATCTCGGCTTGTCCTTGGTTGCATCCGTTGCAATTAGGGTTTATCTGCTATAGCCGAGATTGAGTCACCACCCCCATCCGACCACTTACTCGTAACACCACCCCCATCCGACCACCTACTCGAGCCAACACCCCCATCCGACCACCTCCTCGTGTTCGACTATCTAGTCGGATTCGACCATCTACTCATTTCTGCCCCGACATCCTACTCGGAGTCTATCTGTTTCTGGTTGCTCTCGGACACCCACGCACTCATCATATCGTGTCCGACCCAACAAAGATCGAGAAGAAATCCCATAGCTGAAACAGAGTTAGCCAAAGTTCAGAGAGAGAGTATCTTTTTATTACCTTTATACCCCTACTCTCCGGAAAAAGTTTGTGACCTACATATATCCTCAGGCCCGGAAAAGGGTTTTGAAGAGTTGTGAGCCAAGGTCACTTGCGCGAAAAAAGAAAAGAAAGAGGAACCCTAGGTTGGGTTTCGTCAGTCAAAAAAAAAGAAGAAGAAAGAATAAAAAAGAAGAAGAAAAGAAAAAGAGAATAAAAAAAGAAGACCACCTCAGTTGGCTCACGACCACCCTAAGTTGGTCTACGACAATCCACCGGAGCTCCACGACCACCCACAAGAGATATCGGTTGCTTTGCAAACTTTGTCCCTTTGTGTTTGTATCTACCCTATCTTTCAGCTTGCTTGAGCTAGTACTAGGAGCGCGTTTGGGCCAGCAACTATGACGAGTACTTTGGACTTTGATTTAGCTTTGCTAATCTGATTGCATTATTGTTGTTCCTTGCTACTAATCATTGCCTGTCCGAGCTCCACGTACTTTTGGCCCTCAGATTTGGATCCTCTCATTCGCCTCCGCCGCAGTCATACATCCCACCTTCTCCGATCATACCACCTGCTGCAATTGGTGAGAAATTCATAAGAGCTTGGTAAGACGCTTGAGAGTGTGTGTGTGAGACCCCGGTTTATTAAACTTGTAATACTTAACCTTCCACTGGTTCTAGTATCACAAATAGAATAATCCGCGTCTCGATGAACATGTGCCTCCCAGAACAAGCAGCACACATACATCAAATCAAAGCATGCATCATTTCCATACAACATAATATAACAAGTCTACCAAAAGACATACATAATATAAGTTATTACAGAACAGCCGACCGGCCAAATGACATAAGGATCAAATAAGTAACAGCGGAAGCAAAAGTTGCCATAAGATGGCTTAAACCAAAAGACGACCGGTTAGCCACATAACACCACAGGGCAACCGACCGGGCCGCCAAGCTAATCGCCCCTTAAACTGCCACAACACAACTCACAAAAGTGAGGTCCATCGGACTCACTATCTTCCTCTGCACAATACAAGCAATGTAGGTGAGTACAAAAATGTACTCGCAAGACTTACGAGTAACAAGCCTATACATAGCTACATGAAAGCTGTATTCAAAGGAATGTGGTTATATGGTTCTTTGGACGCATAAAGCAAGTTTCATTTGCAATAATGTAATAGGTTGAACAGCAGTTTGTGAAATCTATTTTTAAGCATTTAAATAACAGCGAGTAAACATAAGTATCAAGTATCCACCTAGAAGTGACTTTCCCCAAAGCCACCACAACATAGCATGAATCCCTGATTCATACCACCCATCAATTTTTATTTTAAAATGTTGGAGTCTAACTCTTGGAAGACTTCCCCAAGCGTGTCCATAACCTAGGACGAGGCTATTCGAATAGTTTTGATCCCTGCAGGGGTGTACCAATGTACCCACACTTCGCATCGCCTTTTTGCCAAGCTATTAAGCACACTTCCTTTGGTATGCTAAGCACGGCTAAGTCCTACGAACCCTTTCCAATGGAATATGCTAATCAAGAGACGCACGTATGGGGGTTAATCCTTAGTGATCTGCCGACGAAATATGGATCACAAGGACCCATACGTGGAGCAGGACACACCGGCCTCGGCGTGTGTTCCTCTCCCCACAAACGTGTCCATGTTGCATATAATCAAATATGCAACCCACCACGCGACTCATTAATTAACACAACCCAAAGTACTCAACTAAGAGAGGTCCCATATCCCCCTAGTGTGGTTAGCACGCACAGATGCTTGGTTCGGTGTAACAAGTAGCTCGGTCCTTAATTGACCCGGGCACCATTCCAACCACACCAAAAGATCACACCATCTTACCATTGTGCCCAAGTCTAAATTGTTTTCATTTTCAGTTTTAGTTTTGCAATTTAGACAAAGCACAAGGCTGAAATATACATATTATAACAGTTTGTGTGATCAAGGTTATCGACAAGTCGATAACCGCCCATTTCTACCGATAGCTAAGCATGGCTAAGCATAATGACACGTAAACTACTAAGTGATAAGGGTTCATCCAGCGAACCCAAAACCACAGCAAGTAATCCTAGGCTCAGTAGTAGAGGAATCCACATTTCCTACTGATAATGCAACTACTGGGCCAACTATCGACAATAGTTTAAAACAATATAGCAATGCATACATAGAGTTTGCAAACAACATATTAGAATTTGAAAATAGTAGGAACAATATGATCAAATGATGCTACATCTGCTTGCCTTGCTGGAGTGCAGGATCTAGCTGCGGTGGCTCAATATCAGCAATAAAATTATCTTCGGAACCTAACGCGAAAAGGCGATAAGCAAATAAGAACGAAGAACACCAAATAAAACTCCAACAGCAAAATACATCCAAAACTAATGAAATTTACACAACAGCTAGGGAATGATTTCAGATAGAGATAGGAACAAGAATCATACAATTTGGACTAAGCATGCAAAAGATATGGACAAAATGCTCTTTCTCAGCCTTACATCAACCTAATTAACAATTAGCACTGTTCATGGTGAAATTTTCTAGAATGATCTAAGGTCTGAAATTTTTTACAGAGTAGATTATAACATCCTAATAAAGCAAAGTTGAATTTACTAAATTTGGAGTTATACATATTTACTTATGATTTTTCTAAGTTGTAAATCTAATGCAAGTCATTTTACTGAATTATGAACATGCTCAAATCTTATTCCATAAGAAAGTATACTAACAGTGAATTTAACAAAATTGATTTTGCACAAATTGATTTATACAGTAAAAGATATGCATTTTACAAGGTTAAATCCATCTCCGAATATTCAAAGTGACGTAAATCAAGTTAGTTCTAGTTATACAATTTTTCACATCGAATATGCTTAAATCCATTTTTATAATAAACTTAAGTGATAACACAATTTATTACAGTTGGAATTATCTAAAAAGCAGTTAAAGTGAATTAGTTATGAGTTTCTAAAGTTTTTATATCATTTTCAGTTGTTAAATAAATACTTACCGAAAAACAGACAAACTAAAACAAAAGAATAAGACGTGGACACTTATCCACCCTTGATCTAAAATCCTACGGCTCACGCGCGCCGAAAACAGCGCACGCGCGCGAAACCTAATCGGAGCCCACCGTCGGATCACGATCCAACGGCGCACACGAGTGTATGCAACCGGACGGTGCGGTTGCTTGGGCCAATCCCAGCCGCAGATCTGCAGATGGACGGTCCAGAGCGCACCAACGGTCGGAGAGTCCGATTGCATACAAGATCCCAGCCGTTGATCGCAAGATCGACGGTCGAGAATGATCAAGGCATCCGGAGGGTCCGAACGCATACAAAGATCTGGGCCGCAGATCTAAAAACGAACGGTGGCTAAAGATCGAAGTTCAAAAGAGAGATGCTGACACGTGGGACCGCATGTCAGTGACTTCGAGTCACAACCACGAACGTTTAACCCACGTGCACAGTGCACTGGGCCCACATGTCAACGACTAAGAGTGGCGGTTTAGGACAGAATTAATGCTTGTAATGATTATCATTAAACGGACCTAAGAGAGACACTAACGACTTCTCGATTTAGATTTTAACCCCTCGGGCCCACAAGTCAGCGACCCAGAGGTGATTTCCGACAGCGATTAATGCTGACACATTAATTAATCAATGATTAAGCATTAATGATGTCGGAACAGCGCGGAGTTGAGCCAGAGGGTGGTTTAAGGATTTTGGGCCCACTGGTCAGTGGCTCAACGACATAGATTAAGACACAATTAATTAACCAATGATTAGCTTTCACTGCAATTAATATGTCCTAATCAAATGACGAAACGGAGTCCCGCACCGCAAAATACCGAGCGACTTCAACGGCTCGTCACGGCGACACCGCGCGCGCGCTAACAAGAACCAAAATGGAATCGCAATAGCATCGCGAACCTAATAGTGGCATTCTCGCCATGGTGAGGATCAGAACGCCGCCACCGGAAAATGAAAATGGGAGCTTTTATCGCTAAGAGCGAAAATAGCGAAAGCTCACCGCAGTCCAAAGAAGCGGGTGCCAGAGCCTCTAAGGACTAATAAGAAGCTACCTTGATGAAGGGAAGCTTCAAAGATGGCCGGAGATGCTTGTCCACTGTGGAAGCTCACGGACTTGGAGAAGAAAGATCAAAAGACACCCGAGCCAAACGAGTGATTCCAAAGCATCAATATAGCTTCATTATGGTCCACAGAAGCTTTATGAGCAAGTAATTAGGAAATGGAGCACTCACCTGAGCTGAGGAAGAAGATGACTACTTTCGGCCGAATTTGAACAAACCCCAAATTGGACAATTCCTGAGAATCAAATCCAAAATTAAGTGAGGGGAAATGTTCAAGATAGTAAAGAGACAAGGATAGGGCAAAGAAACATGAAGGAGAACCACTGGAACACCAAGAACACCAGAGGAGCTCCACGGGTCAACAATGGCGACTTGCCATTCTTGAGGTGTTAAGCTTCAATACTGTGAATGGAGCTTGATGGTGGTCTAAAAAAATACCAGGAAGTGTTGAGAGTGCTTATAAGGCCTTGGAGGCATTAGGGTTTGCACCACAAGCCTTTCGGGCGGCAAAGCACAGAGCACAAGGTGCGGCCGACAAGGAAAAAGGGTGGTAGGCGTGCATTAGGGTATGGCACAGCTCAGAGTGTCTCCCATACCCCTAAACGTCGGCTAGGGCGACGGTAGGAGGCATGACAAGACACTGCCATCTCCTACACTGTGCTCGCACGGCCGGAGGTTGAAGATGACCAGAGGAAAAGGCTCGGCGATCCAGAGCCCTACGATTCAAATCGGACGGCTGAGATAGCGCCACACCTCTGAGCTTTAAAACACAACGAAAAGATCACGAGCCCTAGGATTAGAAATGAACGGCTCAGATTGCCCCACGTCGCGAACGCGATTTACAACAGAGGGACAAGCGAGCGTTGGATTTTAATCCAACGGCTCCGATTCAAACTAACAACCGGAGGGTCCGAATGTGTCGGAGGATCTGAGCGGTTGGATGGAGATCAAACGGTTGACATTAGCACATGCAACCGGAAGGTCCGAATGTTTACACGAGCGCGGGCCGCGCGATCGAAATCCAACGGACGAGATTAGATGCGCGTTTTTAAAGAGAGGCTCGGTGCAGTTAGTTGATTGGACCGAGTCAATTGGCCCGAGCCCGAGTCTGACTCGAACCCGAAGCACAGTGAGACTAGGTTTGACTTCTAAATTCAACAGAGACTTTGGAGGATTTATTTGAGGTAGCAAATTGACTCCAAAAATTATAAAATTTTTACAGGAGCTTCCTAACTCAGATATCAACCTTGTGTAAAATTTTCAGAGGTTTCTATGCTGTGAATAAATCTCCAAAAATTCTGCAAGGCACTGCTTTGAGGTTTGACTGAGAGTCAAACAGGTTTGACTGCCTCTAAAAATATTCAAACAATTTCTAAAAATTGTGAAATTTTTCAGAGGGGTCTCATACCATCGCAGAAACCTAGGAAAAATATTTCCCAAAGATGATCACAAAATCTGACAAGATTGTTTTTGGAATATCAAAGTTTGGATCAAATAGACTTGTGACATTATATTTCCATAACTTCTTACATAGAGGTTCAAAGCATACAGGAAATACATGATGTAAGAAAAAGTTTTAATTTCTACTGATTTTCTTACATTTGAAACACAAGTCCAAAGTTGGGATGTTACAGTGTGATTCCACCTTCCACCATCTAGTAGTTGATAGGGATAATATCTTTGTGTTGTCTTGTGTCTCCTACTAACCTTGGCAGGTGAGGGATCGGATGCGCAAGAGTGTATTTTGAGGGAAGAGCTCACGAGGGTGTTGGATGAGCACCGTCATGCTATTAATGATGACATCGAAAGGAAGTTTGCGGAGACAAATGCTACACTACAACAGCTCAATGCTAGTATTGCAACACTCAATGCACGTATTGATGGTTTGGCCAATCAACCGCCGAACAATGGTTGTGTGGATCCTCAAGGTGCAGCCCACGACCATGAGACCGACCACGATAATGAGATGCGCCACCACGATGCCTTGGATGCACGACAACGGAACCGACTGAACTTCAACCGTCAAGGTATGAGAGGTAATAACTTTCCGCACCATAATGCATGTGATAATGATGATCCATATGCTAAAGTCAAGTTCACTATACCATCTTTTGCGGGTGCTTATGATGTCAAGTATATCTAGATTGGGAGATGACGGAGAACAGAAATTTAATGCTCACTTAGTTCCTGAAGTGCATAGAGTTAGGCAAGCCACAAGCGAATTTAAAACTTTGCCATCATTTGGTGGAGTAGAGTATGCAATGATGGATTAGCGCCTACTACCGGGATGCTTTAAAGGTCGCTATGCGTAATGATTTATTCCACCCTCTTTTAAACGGGACTTGCGTAAGAAATTACAGCGCTTAAACCAAGGTAATAGATCTCAGAGAAGAATATTATCGAGCTTCAAATTAGTATGTTGCGTTGTGATATTATTGAGGACGAAGAGGCTGCTATGGCACATTTTTATGGAGGACTAACACGTGAAATTCGGACATAGTTGATTACAAAGAATATGATAGTGTTCCTAGATTGTTCCACCTTGCATGTTTGGCGTAAAAGGAATTGCGGGACGACAACAGAGGCCAAGGAACAATTTTGAAGCACGTCTACACCAAGATCAACATCGTGAAAGCTAAAACAGTCCAACCTTCACTACACGATCCGCTGCCCTCCTCGAGTAGGGCGCTCAGCAAAGACCTCCGACACCAACACATGCACCGAGGTAAACAAATCTACTAGTGTGCAGGCCCCATCCAAGAGTTCTTCTTCAGTTGCTTCCACAGGTCGTACGACTGGGATTATTTGCCATCGTTGCAAGGGAATGAGCCATGTCATGAGGGACTGCCCAAGTCAGCGAGCATACCTCGCCACTTAAGACGGAGGTTATGTAAGTGCTAGTGATATTGAGGATGAGTATGTGCTTGCAGCTAACATTGCAGGTGAAGGAGACGAGACAGATAGTGATGCTGATGATGTAGAAGAATAAGTAGCTGCTGTTGACACAGGGACTCATGTGAGCCTTGTTGCGCAGCGAGTGCTGAGCGCACAAGTGGAGAGAGCGGAGCAAAATCAGCGGCACAACTTGTTCCAATCCAGATTCCTCGTGAAGGAGAGAGCTTGCAGAGTCATCATTGATGGAGGGAGTTGCAACAACCTTGCAAGCTTCGAGATGGTCGAGAAGCTTGGCTTGACCACACAACCACACCCACGTCCCTACTACATCCAATGGTTCAATTCGTGTGATAAGTTAAAGGTAAACAAAGTTGTGAGAGTGCCATTTTCAGCTGGTAATTACAAAGATAGTACCGACTTTGATGTAGTGCCTATGCAAGCATGCTCGTTGTTGCTCGGTAGGCCTTGGATATATGATAATGATGTTTTGCACCATGGTAGAGCTAATACCTACTCGTTCTCACATAAGGGTAAGAAGATTAAGTTGTTGCCTTTAACTCCCGCTGAAATTGTGAAAGATGAAGTAGAGCGTGCTAGAAATGAAAGAAATACCACTGAACATGATTATGAAAATCAGCAAGTAGCGAAACGTGTTTTCCCACCTAAAAGGGAGAAAGTGGCGCCTAGTTCCAAGGCCGAGGGAATTAAATTGAAAGGGTGTGTCATGCTTGCCACTAAATCTGAGCTTGCTGAAATTTGTGATAATGAGCTGCCATGCTATGCTTTAATATGCAAAGATGCTTTATTTTCACTTGAGGATATATCTAGCTCTTTGCCTCTTGCTGTTGCTAACCTTTTGCAGGAGTATGTGGATGTATTTCCAGCTGAGATACCCCCGGGGTTGCCACCTATTCGAGGGATAGAGCATCAAATTGATTTGATCCCAGAATGACTTTGCCAAACCGTGCGGCATATAGGACCAACCCAGAGGAGACTAAGGAAATTCAGCGACAAGTCCAAGATCTTTTGGACCGTGGGTACGTACGAGAAAGCCTTAGTCCTTGTGTTGTTCCTGTTCTTTTGGTTCCTAAGAAAGATGGAACTTGGCGTATGTGTGTTGATTGTAGAGCCATTAATAATATTACCATAAGGTATCGTCATCCTATTCCTAGGCTAGACGACATGCTTGATGAGTTGAGTGGCTCTATTATTTTCACAAAGATTGACTTTATAAGTGGTTACCACCAGATTAGAATGAAACCGGGAGATGAATGGAAAAGCGCTTAAAACTAAGTTCGACTATGAGTGGTTAGTGATGTCTTTTGGTCTAACTAATGCACCTAGTACTTTCATGCGATTAATGAACGAGGTTTTACGTCTTTTCATTGGAAAATTTGTGGTGGTTTATTTTGATGATATCTTGATTTATAGCAAGTCACATGAGCTACACTTGAATCATATACGTGCTGTTTTTAATGCCTTGAGAGATGTACGTTTGTTTGGTAACCTTGAGAAGTGCACCTTTTGCACCGATCGAGTTGTGTTTCTTGGTTATGTTGTGACACCACAGGGCATTGAGGTGGATGAGGCAAAGACTGCAGCCATCCAAAGCTGGCCGACGCCTACCATCGTGTCACAAAGGAGCTTCCATCGACTTGCTGGATTCTATCGACGTTTTGTGCGGGACTTCAGCACCATTGCTGCACCATTGAATGAATTGACAAAAAAAAGGAGTGCCTTTCCAATGGGGACCTGCGCAAGAGAAGGCATTCCACTTATTGAAAGAGAAGCTCACCCAAGCACCCCTACTCCAACTTCCCGATTTTGGTAAGACTTTGAGATTGAATGTGATGCTAGCGGGATTGGGATAGGTGGTGTATTGATTCAAGAAGGTAAACCAGTTGCATATTTGTTGAGAAACTAAATGGGCCTAGTCTGAATTATTCTACCTATGACAAAGAATCGTATGCTTTAGTTCGTGTGCTTCAAACTTGGCAACATTATCTATGGCCCAAAGAATTTGTTATACATTCAGATCATGAATCGCTAAAACATATTAGAAGCCAAGCTAACCTAAATAAACGACATGCTAAATGGGTAGAATTTATTGAGTCGTTTCCATATGTCATAAAGCATAAGAAAGGTAAGGACAATGTGATTGCAGATGCGCTTTCTAGACGTTATACCATGTTATCTCAACTTGACTATAAGATTTTTGGTTTAGAGGTCATTAAGGAGTTATATGCTACTGATTTGGACTTTAAAGAAGTGCTTGAACTTTGTAAAGGAGGGAGAACATGGAATAAATATGTGATAATTGATGATTTGATCTATCGTGCTCACAAGCTATGCATTCCAGCTAGCTCAGTTCGTCTTTTGTTGTTGCAGGAGGCGCATGGAGGAGGTTTGATGACGCATTTTGGAGCAAAGAAGACAGAAGATGTGCTGGCCGCCCACTTCTTTTGGCCAAAGATGAGGCGCGATGTTGAGCGCTACGTGGCTCGCTGCACTACATGCAACAAAGCTAAGTCCCGTCTCAATCCACATAGACTTTATATGCCTCTCCCTATTCCTAGCGCCCCTTGGGAGGATATTTCTATGGATTTTGTTTTAGGATTGCCTAGGACAAAGAGGGGAGAGACAAGATATTTGTAGTAGTGGATCGATTTTCTAAAATGACACATTTTATACCTTGTCACAAGAGCGATGATGCTACAAACATAGCTGATTTATTTTTTTGAGAAATCATTCGCTTACATGGAGTGCCCAATACTATTGTCTCGGATCGCGACACGAAGTTTTTGAGCCACTTTTGGAGATCACTTTGGAACAAATTGGGGACAAAGCTGCTGTTTTCTACTACGTGCCATCCCCAAACTGATGGACAAACGGAGGTTGTCAACCGCACGTTATCCACCATGTTGCGGGCTGTTTTAAAGAAGAATTTGAAGATGTGGAAAGAGTGTTTACCACACATTGAGTTTACTTACAATAGGTCGGTACACTCCACCACCAAGGTAAGTCCGTTTCAGGTAGTGTATGGTTTTAACCCCCGTGCTCCTATTGACTTACTACCTTTGCCTACCTCTGAACACATTAATTTAGATGCTAAGAACCGTGCTGAATTTGTTCTTAAGTTGCATGAAACAACTAAAGAAAATATAGAGCGTATGACTGAAAAGTATAGGGTTGCTGGAAGTAAAGGTAGGAAAGAAATAAAATTTGCGCTAGGTGATTTAGTTTGGGTGCATTTGAGGAAAGACAGGTTTCTAGAGTTAAGAAAATCAAAATTGATGCCTAGAGCTGATGGACCCTTTAAGATAATTAAGAAGATAAATGACAATGCCTATCAATTGGAGTTACCTGCAGATTTTGGGGTTAGCCCCACATTTAACATTTCAGATTTGAAGCCATACGTGGGAGAAGCAGATGAGCTTGAGTCGAGGACGACTCCAATTCAAGAGGGGGAGGATGATGAGGACATCACTCCTTCGGATACACGCACTACACAAAATCCTCCAGATCCAGTTGCTAAACTACAAGGTCCTATGACAAGAGCTCGTGCACATCACTTAAATTATGAGGTGAGCTCGTTTTTAGGTGCTAATAATTTATCTATGCAGAATGGTATACTACCTAATAATTGTGATCTTTTGTTACTTAGGAATAATGGATCCCCAAGGTCTACGACCAGATCTACAAGCCCTACGACCAGTCCTGCCAGCGCTAGGACCAAGTCTCAAGATCCTCGACTAGGTTCGCTAGCGCTACGACCAGACCAGCCAGCGCTACGACCAGGTCTCAAGCCCCTCGACAAGGTTCGTCGGCGCACGACTGCACTCAGCCCGGCGCACGACTAGGTCTCATGCTCTACGACCAGTCTTTAGGTGCTGCGACACCGTTTTGGGCCTAATAGGGCCTAATAGGGTCAAAGCCTAGGTTGTGTACGCCTCTCCCCATGGTCGCACAACCATAGGTCAACGCCCTCACGTCCCCCCTATATATATACAACAGCCGCCACAGTTTAGGGTCGGGTTTTTCTTAGAATTATTCTGCCACTTGCAGTTTCGCCGTTGTATGGTTTGAGGAACCCCACTTGTGAACTTTATTCATATTCGCAATACAATTCAGATTGCATCTTCCTTGTTCTTGTGAGTTGCTTCGATTGCTTGCAGGAACAATAACCCTTGTGGTAAGGTCGATCGCGTGCTAGCGTGGTCGATAACGATAGTCGTGCGGGTGTAGCGAATTGTGAGGTGACGATCTACTGGTCAAAAGCCTCAAAGCGTCAACGTCCTCACGACGAAATCAATCGAACCTATCGGAAGATCGGGACACCGTAGCCATCAGAATCTATTTTATTATTGTCATGAGATGATCATGTATATTCATAATTGATTATATTGTTTATGGGTGTCGATAATGGATGTTAAGCAGTGGATGTCGTGGTTGTGGCCCTAGACTTTGTTAGGTTACACCACCGTTCGTGGTAGACGAATAGAGTAGTTACCCCGAATACCATAGTTGTAGGTGTTGAGCGTGAGCTGCTTTAGAAAGTTGTTTTCTTCCTTGATCTCTGAACTTGGCAAATTCTTGTTCCGTGGTGGATGATGAATTTCTCTTGGGTTCGTGGTTCTTGGTAGTTGCTGAGTTTCAATGGGTCTCTAATGGTTCTCTGAAATAATTATTATTTTCTGACTATTGAGTTGCTTTTAGTACTTGTGATCCTCGTCAATTGGCAATATTGATATTGCCATAGTTGTTCCTTCTTTCTTATTGGAAAAGAATGACTCATGTATTCGTTTGATAGTTTGGGTAATGAGAGTTTTATGTTGTAAGTATGTTAACATGAGAAAGCTTTGGCTCTATGTATTTCTTTTGGATTATTCCGAGGGTTGAAGTTTAACGCATCTCTTTTCTGGTGAAAATTGTTAAAAACTTTTTGTGATAACTTGATATGGTATGGGTATCAAGTCGAGTTTTTGGTGTGGTGCATCATTAATATTAATTAGTAACCTTGGAAGAGAAATTGATTAAGTTGATGTTGTCTTCTACTAGTTCTTGATGAACTGTATATATGAGTAGTGACTGAGAGTATGTCCATACCTATTTGGAGTCAAAAGAGATATTAAGAAGTATGAAACATTGATGAATTAGACTGGTCATTAAAATTGTTTAGGTTGCTAAACTTATTGGGTTCTTTGGTTCCAATGGATTAATTTAAATATGTGGAAAGAGAAACTAAAGGAAATGCTAAATTTGCATATTCCTTAGTATGATTAATTATTGGAATTGTGTACGACCGGTTGAAGGGATTGAATACCGGTGGATCTAGAATTTATGGAAGGAGTTCTATATAGTTCTTCTATATAGAATGACGTGATGAATTTGGTTGTAGTGTTGTTGAGACTTTTGATCGATGGAAGATTTCGATTTTTGAAGTTTTAGTCTATTTTTGCCGAAATCCAAATATGAGGAGGAGCAGTTGAATATGTGTTTGTAAATATCCATGTGATTTGGGAAGGAAAGTAGGTAGCAACTAGATTTCATAATAAAGCCAGCTAATAACAACAATGGTTGGAGTATAATTGTTGCGTGTTGAAGTTTGATGTTGAGCATCACTAAAAGTTGAACTGATATGATATAATAGGGGGCTTATGCCCACATGATTGTGAAATCATCGGATGATAATGTGTCCTTGATGAAAGGGTTTTGGTAGGACTTTTTCAATTGTGTAGTAGACCCCTTCTAAACTTAAGAGGTTGATGTAGTGAGGTTGTATGGTTTTGGTATACTCTCGTTTTGAAGATGGGATGAAAAGGTAGTATGAAACAATTTGGTGAAACTTTGGGGACTTTCTAATGGCATAGTTGATGATAAAGATTCATGTTCAGAGTATATTATTCTTGATATTAGTAAGGTTATTCTACAAGAGATTGTGACTTATCTGTGTGGTGATGATTCTTTTAGAAATAAAGTAATTTGATCGTCTTTCGTAATTTTGATTTAGTAAAGTGTGTCGAGTTTTGCGTTTGTGATCATTTGGACCTCTTGAGTTATGTGGTGATTGAGTTTGTTTCGAGCAAAGTGACATGTTGAAAGATTGGATTGGTTCTTAAGGGGTTCCCGTGATTGGGGTTTTAAAAGCTTATCTGGTTTAAGCTGGCAAAGTGATGTAGTAATCACAGCAAATAACTTTCCTTGTTAAAGGAAGGAGTGAAGTATAAGTATTTGAGATTTAAGTCGTTTCGCAACTTGCAGTTTATTTGAGTGTGCTTAAACCTTATGCATTTGTCCCATAAGAGTTTATCAATTTTCAAAGGCAATACCTTCTTCTTATTTGGGGTTTGTGACCTTCCTTCGTATGGACTTGTGCCCTCAATCGTTGTTTTTCCTTTTGTTGTCCGAGTTCTTTGCCAAACCGACTAATCCCTTTGTCCTCTGTTCACTGCGAGTGGTAAATATTTTTCTATGTGGTGAAAATTGTTTTCATTTATTTTTCTTCTGAGTAAGGATTCATCGATTCATTTCACAGGGGTCTTTCGAAGTATTTATTCAATGTGATTGTGAAACATTGGGTTGTAAGTTATTCGAGGAGCGTTAAAGGATGAACTGATTTCGTGTATAATTCTTGGAGAAAATTTTATTTATACCGAATGTTTGCCTTTGAGGTTAAACTGATTGCATTATTGCAACCATTAGAACCTATGGAGATTTGTGATCCAAGATCCTTTGTTCAATTCGGGTGGAACATTAGAATTTTTGAAAGGATGAGAATCTTGATCAATGTATTAGAGTGTCGCGATTGAGTACCTTGCACGGTTATACAGTTAAACTATGATGGTGTTGTAATAAGAGTAAGATTAGCGAAGTGATCTGATCGTTAAAGTGATTATTGAGATAGCCGAGATTGTTGGATTATTGTCAGAAACGACTTGGACTTAGTAAGTAACTCTCTAAGAGTTAGAATCTTTATAAAGATAATTGGATCGAGGAAATGTTTTCGTGTTGATGTTAATGCGCGAGTATGTTTGGATTGTGAGAATTTTAGGGATTTAATATGAGGTTTCCCCTATCCTCTATATGAGAAGTTCATTGTAGGAGTCTTGGAGTTTAAATTTGGGTTTCGCATTGTATGCTAGGACTTTGAGTCGCCCAATGATTATGTGTAGAAGAAGTAGAATAAAGGTGGATTCCAAACAGTGGGATGATCATTGATAGAACCCTTTTGATGGAGTATATGAATGTGTGTGCTGAGGATTCCAAGTTGTTTATTCTTAAAAGATTTAGGTGATGTGGTTGCATGTGAGTTCTATTTTGAGATGTATTAGAAGTCATCTATCAAAGTATTTCCATCCGTACAAAAGTTGACTAGGGTATGTTTGGTGGAGTCAATAGAGCTTCTCTACAAAGGTGTGAATGATGTATTTCGGCTTGAGCATAGCGTTGAGAATGCCAAAATAAGAGAGATGAGTTAGTGTGTTATGCGATGAATTGGATTCCAAACTTTAAGAGAAATTTTATTCCTAAAAGAGAAACTGAGAAAGTTGATGCTTCCTTGAGTAGTGACACGTTTTCTTGATTCTTGTTTGAGCTATGTGTTTAAGACGGATGTCCTTCGCAAGTTGAGCTCGGCATTTATGTTGGCATGTCTGGTTCTTATCAGTTCAGAAAGAATGAAAGAAATTTATGACTTCTGCATTTGAGTGACTTTTTTTTTTGTGGACGTGGTGTTTATTTGCAAATTTCCTAATTTGAAGGTGGAAAGTTTTCATGATGAATTGTCAATTTTGGATTTGATCCTTTTGGGTGGGGAGTTAGCATTGCGTGGATGCGATGAGAACTCTTTATTTTCAGTTGGATTCTCTTTGTAATACAGTTGTTAAAAACGAGTTCTGTTGTGCATTTTTGATTAAAGGAGGTGCTCCTTGTAGATAAAGAGTTCGAATTAGAAAGGAAGAAGGGTTCCGTGTGTGTTGAGCATGTTGTGGGCTTTTGTACCAAAAGGGAAGTTGGTCTAGGTACACTGGTTCGTTTTCGACAGATGCAGGGATTAGGAAGTTGGTGTATCGCTTTGATCATCTCGGGCCACAAGCGGGTATGCAACTTTTGGTTTGTTCTGACACCGATTGATCTCCTGGGAGATCTGGAGTTGAGTTTCGTTAACGTCATTGACCATCGAGTAGGATCTTACCTTTGAATCTCTTCTGATAAGTGTACTTGGCAATGTCAGATTGAGTGTTAGGTTAGATGTAGTTTACGTCAATGTCTTGTGGTCTTGTTAGTCTAAGAGATAGGTCATTTGGGAGCTAGAGTCTCGCATGCGCGAGTATTATCCAAACATGTTTGCTCCGGGCATATGTTAATAGATGTTTCTTTTATGTGGCAATTGTTCTTTCGTTTATTTCGACGGTTAGAATTTGAGATCGAATTCTGTTAAGGGGGGTAGAATGTAATACCCTGAATATCAAATAGAGAGAACATATTATTCGGAAGAGAAATTTATTCAAATTTGAATGCTCTAAAGTTTAGAGGAAAATTAAAAAAAAATCAAGATTTGAGGGAGTATTGGACCTTGGGCTTTCGGCCCAAGACGTCCTAGCCAAGTGAGCCGGCCTTGTAGTGGAGTCAAGAAGGGGGGGTGCCCTTCCCCAAAACCCTAACCTATGCTACAGTACCGTGCCACATTGTAGCACGCAGTACTGTAGCAGCCCCCCTCCCTGCTACTCTACCAAGTTAAGGAAGAAGCTCCGAGGTACCGCTGGCCATGGTGGAAGGAGAAGAAGGGAGAAGAAGAAAGGAGGAGAAGAAAAAGATCCTCTTCGTGGGTTTTTGTTCAGCGTTTCACGTGTCTCCAAGTGTATCAATTCGTTTCCCCGATGTTTTGATGTTGTTTAGATGCGAAACCGATTAGAATCGTTTGGATCAAAGTCAGTCTGCATTAGATTCGAATCTGTCTAGTATGTTGCATGGGCTGTTTCAACGTCTTAGAGGCCGAATCAGAAGTTTTGATCTTCCATATTTATTTAGATAATGTTCTTAGCTTTCGATGTCCGCCAAGAACACCTGATTCCGACGTACGGATCAAAAGTTATGAATTATTTAGTGTGACTATTCTGCGAATCTGCCAGTGTTCTGACAAATTTTAGTAATCTGACTAGAGCAATCTGTTAAATGGAGAATTAGGGGATCTCAGTATAAAGAAAGTTGTAGGTAATTCTTGTAGCTTTCAGTGAAGCCCAAGAACGCGAAAGTTGAACAAACGAGCTGAAAGTTATGATAGTTTTAGTGTTCTGTCCAAAGAACCTGACGTGAAATTGATGTTCTGATAATTAGCTCGATAGGGTTATTAGATGGCTGAATCAGGAGGGCTCACCAACTAGGTTTAGGTGGATATTTTGTTAATATTTAAATATAGTCCAAGAAAACATCATTTGGACTCTTGTACTAAAAGTTATGAATTTTAGAACGTGACTGTCCACAGAGGGGACAGAGCAACATTTAGAAATTGGGGTTGAGTTCGCGCTAAAGTAACTACCGCGAGTTCGTGTTTACTCTTATGGTTTGTTTGGTCCATTATTGTTGTCTTAGAATTCTCTTAAATGAATTTTAGGTGGGGGACTGGTTCCGGAGGCGGCACCCTCTTCGCGTCCTTCGTTCCCGCACAGTTGAGGCAAGTGCATTGTTTATACCTTGTTTGTGATTGCTTGGACATGAATGTGTGTTTGATACATGTTAGTGCTGTATGGCTGTTGGCAAGTGTGCATAATAAGAATGGTGAATGTTCAAAGTATGGCTATACTTTATTCATGAATGTTGTTATTGTCTTTGGTACTTTGATGATGAATAGAGGTGGTGCATATGCATAATGATATCATGATGATGCCTGGTCTTGTGATGACCAAGCATGCACATCTTTGAGGTCCCCATCATGTATGTGACAGGCTTGAGGTCCCCACACTTGTGGAGTGTGGGCTTGAGGTCCCCAATACTTGCGGAGTATTGGGCAATTGGTCTCTGCGCTTGCGAGCACACGCATGGGTATGTAGCGACGGTTGCATACTTTGCATTACCGGTAAAATGCAAAAAGAGATAAAGAGAAGGAATCCTAGAGCATTGCATATGCATGTGGAATGATTTAATGATGTGCTCCTGAAAGTGGATGCTGATGTGATGATTTGAATTATGTGTTTTTTTATATATGTACTTGCTGAGTCTGTGGACTCACTCTTACTTTCTTTGTTGTTTTAGGTACCCAATTTAAGAACAGCATGCATGGGAGGGTGTAGCACTATGATCACACGCACACTGCCATGAACCTTAATTCTCAGACCATGCCTTAATAAATAAGCAACTGCTTAAAGGATTCATCATGATTATGTTTCCGCGTTGATTTATTTGTAATAATGATGAGTAGCATAGTTGGATGTTTGAGGATTTGTTTAGTTGATTAGCAAGTTCCTAAATGCTTATTGATGGTATTGAATGTTGCAATGTTTAGTTATAATACCCTTTTTATCTGATGAAACCTCTGTGAAGTTAGAAATACAAAGGAGGTTCTGCCGAAATTTAGTAAATTGTCTTAGCTTAGATTTGTGTAAGGTTACCTTAGTAGCATTCCAGGCTCATGTGGGGCTGGGGTGTTATACAAAGTTCCTTTACTCTCTGTTCTTTCTTTCTCTGCCATTTCACCTCCACCTCATTAGCCACCTTAGCCTCGCGACCATATGGCATCCTCGTTAGCACCACGTGTTAGCACCATGTGGCGAAACCGAGTCAAAACCCTAGACCCTAACTCGTAGACCCAGCTTACTATGAACCTAGCCTATGACCTATGGGACCCCTTTGTCATCCTCTCTTTCTCTCTCACTTACAGGTGGACCCCACTTGTTAGTTTCATTTTTTCTTTTTCTTTGAAATCCCAAGGGAATATTCTCGGAATATTCTTTTCTCTCTTCTTTTTCTTTTTCGGCAAATCTTCTGAGAGTCCATTCTCATTCGTTCGAACTCTGATTCAGTCTGTTCAAATTCTTAAATTCATAAATCGAGCTCTTTCTTTTAGAGTTGGTTTTACTATTTTTGGATTTTATTCAAATTTCTTTTAAATTTATTTGTGTTTCTCCTATTGTTTTCTCTCTTGTTAGACGATCTTTTTCAAGGAGTAGGAGTAGAAGCAAGTTTCGAAGATCCAAGTATGGTAACTGAGCAAAGCCAAAAGCAATCCAAGTTGTAGTTCTTTGATCATATTGAACCTTTGATTTCAAAAGTATATTATTTTATAGTAATTACATGCTATCTTTATGTCAATTGCTTTTGGGAATAGTTATTCACTTACTTGTCATTATGCCTCCATTGAACATTTGAAAGCAATGAATCACTTGTCACCATAGAATGGTCATTACATTAGTTGGACATATTTGTATCACCAACATGGGTATCGTATAGATGCTTAGTTACGATGGGCTCATGATCACATGTTCGATAATGTTAAATTTGACTTAATGAGATATGGATTTGTGGCGGGTAGCCACCGTTTCTAAAATTGGTGTAACATGACAGGGTATGTCATTGGTCTTGGTTGAACAAAAATGATTTTCGCTCACCTAGTAAAGGGGGGTACGGTTAGCACATTGTGGGTTTGTGGTAGACTCGCCTGAGTAATTTGTCAAAGACTTAATCATGTGCGCCATTGAACTGGGCCTTATCATACAACCACATGCCTAGAATGGGATGTGTCTAACTTAGTAAGTTGTGGAGTTTTGAAATTTACTGCTCAAGTTGTAGGTTTAGTATGGGTGGCAGTGTGGACTATTCTGAAAGTCACATCTATGGGAGGTTCGCTGTCTCTAGATCCAACAGTGTGTGTTGAACCAACGGTGAGGTCGGGGTTAACAGTATGCACATCGAGAGAGTCAATTGTTGAGATGAAACTTTCGAAAGGTTTTGTTGTGATCATCTTCGTACAAGTTGATTGTATCTTGTGGGTAAAGTGTACAACCTCTACAGAGTGTTAATTAATCTTTTCAAATAGCTACGTCCGTGGTCATGGACATGCTCGGGGATTTCACACGAGAGGTAGAGATTCTTTATTAAATATGTCGGAGTGTGAATGGAAAGTTCACTCGATGAATAAAATGTTCGTTTGGTGAATGGGGAATTCACTTGGTGGTTTGGTTAGGAAGTGAGTGGGAAGTTGACTAGTTGTTTTCAAAGAAACTGTTTACTTTATTTATTTATTGTCTTTTAAATTACGCATTGCAATCCATTTACTGTATTTATCGTCAATGCTACTTTATGCAAAAGAACAATACAACTAATCCTTTGTTCAAGTCTTGCATGAATATTAAATGCATATTGTTTCCTTATGACTTGTTGAGTACTTTATGTACTTACGACTTCAAATTTTTTTGCTCAGTTGAAGAGTATCAAGCTGCTCAAGAGTTCTTCGAGAAGGAGTACTATGAAGGCTTTGCGAATTAGGATGTGTTCTCCACTCGATTGCCTGTGGGCATGTTGATTGGTCTTTCCAAGTATTTCTGTTCTGCTGCAAGAGTTTATTTGTTTCTTTAGTCCTGCGTGGGAAGTTAAGTAAACTTTGACCATAAGGTCTTGTTATTATTATTGTTTGTTATCTTGAGATGTTTTTAGTTAAATCGATAAATGGATGGTATTTCATCGATGTTTCCTGTGTGAGCTAGCTACTGATTTGGGACTAGTTCAGAATACATAGCCCAACAATGAATCTCTAACCTCATCATTGACAACGGTACGACTACAAAGACCACACCTTCGTATTTGCTTTTCACACTGAATTGACAACACAATGACACATGCTTCACGGACCAAAATCATGGTAGGATGCTAGTTTCTTTTACAACTGAATTGACAACACTCCGACACATGATTTAGAAAGCCACATGGCCATACCTTGGTTCAAGCATATTGTGCATGACTAAAATACATCGATAACGTTCACGAATGCCTATAAAGCTCTACTCCAAGAAACCCAATGATCGCAAAGACCAATGCACTCCTCCTACAACAACATGGTGAGTAGAGGGGAGGGGACGAGGCATCGATCTGTTCGATGGAATGGACTACTACGGTACAAGAACCCCTGCTCTTCTGCACCCCAATCTTTCTATCTGAACCAGGGAGTCATACAGTCATAACGACCGTCTCCATGACTACGCACACATCTCCGAGACTTGGCCAAAATGCCAGCATGGGGATGACACGGTAGGATAGGTTTGCCATGACTAGGTGAACCCAGGACGGCGATTCTTTTGATGTCCTCAGTTTAGGGAGAGTTCTTCATTCCATTATGTAATTCTTTCCATGTAATGATGTCACGACCATACTTACCTATTATTTCTTGTAGATACAAGATTGCGGCAATGTACTTGGGTTGATCTCGAGTATCCCATACCTGCTCAGACATACATGGCCTTCCTCGATAATAGGATCGAGGCGTTGGAGGCTTAGCTCAACACCGAGAGGAAGAGCAACGAGGAGTTGCGGAGGCAGAGGCTCAAGTAAAGGTACAACGAGGATGTAGTCAACATCGGTAGTGACTATGACCCCATTCTTTTGTTGATTGGACGTAAGCTACCCATGCGCCTGTCACTATTGTGATAACCAGTCGCATCCAAGACACCTTCAAAACCTACACTCCATGTGGTTGACTTTTGGTGTTCCCTGTTCTCCTTAGGGGAAGACATCGACAAGCCAAGAGATGCCCAGGAAGAGAAAATGGATTACCAACAAGGCAGGAATGTACCCTGATAGTTCTTGCAAGGATGCTCCTATACCACAAGAATTTCCATGCCCGCAGTGCGACGGTGGTAAGCCAGCATGGATCAAGCAATCTACACATCCTAGTACTGTCGCGTGAGCTTTCTACATGTGAGGGGATTACTGTGTAAGTGATGTCTCAATATTTCACACTGCATGTTGCATTTTTAATATCACTAACTTTATCCATGTATAGCAGGGGAGACATACAACCAGGCATTTATTGCGTAGAAATACATGGTGAACTATGCAGTTGCACCCGAGGAGTTTGCCCATTGGGAACCTCCCTCAACCGGGAGCGGGGAAGGGAAGAGAAAGGCACCCATGGAACCTGATGCCCATGATGCACCGAACAACACTGAAGCCAATGTTCCACTAACAAACCTTGATGACTATGTAGCTCATACATTGTTGTTGCGGTGTGAAAGCTATATGCACACTAGTCGGTAATAGAAACCAACAAGGCTACGTGTGTAGGTACACTATGGGTACAATAAGTTTAGCCTTTTATCGAGATATTCATCCTACCTCTTTGAAACACCGCTAACTTTTTTCATCCATGACAGGAAGGAAGAAGGTGCAAATAGGAAATGTGGCTGACTAAAGAACAAATGGACCTTATCAGGTACGGGCCTGTGACTGTTTTTAGCGACAAGATGAGGAAAGCTGCATGGGAGAAGAAGAAAAAATAAGATTACATGGAGAAGCCATGGAAGGAACGCGAACAAACTCTGGAAGACAAGAAGAACAATGTACCAAAGAAGAAGGACCTTATAGGCCAGTGGATCAATTACCTCGATGCCAGGAGGAGAGCCCATAGTTGTAGTTCGGGTCGAAAGTTTCTTGCTTGTTGCCATTTGTACCGTAGGAGTAGACACACAAACATATGCTCCAAACTAAACCCAACACAGCATGTAATTCGCACTATCATTATCAAGTGTTATGCCAGACTTCAAATCTAATCTTCGTTACTCTATTCTCGCTCAAACCGAAGCTTACAAAATATTAGTCCAATTAATCATATAATAAAAAACCTAGCTAATTTCAGTGGTTCTAATTTTCTCTATATTGAAAGCCATATGATCATGCTTTGAAAAAGCCACATAAAATATTCAAACTAATAAAAAAGGATAATTTTGAAAAAAAAGTGAGTCTAGGCCACTGTCGCGCGCTAGTTGCGCGACTAGGCTCAGTCGCTTCACTAAACCGTGACATGGCTTAGTTGCAAGTCACTTCACTGAACCGTGACTAGGCTCAGTCGCACGTCAGTGGAGCAACTGAGGCCTAAGTTGCATGTGTGGCCGGTGATGGTTGGCTTGCCACATGGGCACAGGCCTAGTCGCGCAATGCGAGAGAAAAGGATCTACAATGTCAGCAAAACACTGGGCCCAATCACACCGTGGCCTGACGATTTGTGTGTTATTTCTGTAAAACATTTTGGTGGTTTATTCATGCAATTTGATTAAATTTTTTTTTTATTTTTTAAAATATCCATAACCCGGATGATGGGGATTGCCCCAACTTAATGACATACATACCAACATATCAAGATTCAAAACACTATCACAAGATTAAAGCTAAACTTAAGGTTCATAAATATACTTTATTTGAAAGAATGTAACTACGACTTTGCTTGTGTGAGTGTAGGTATTATGGACATCCTAAAAATAGTGAGGGCCAGCAGGAGGAGAAGAAGGCTGGCCCCAGAGAGAAGAAGGAAGCACAAGGAGGACAGCATGGTGCAAGTTGAGAGGAAGAGGAAGGAGGCCAAGGGGCAGCGCATGGAGGGTCCATGCGTGGACATGGGTGTGCACACGGCACAAGGATTTGAGACCACTTCATATTTGACACAAGAGGAGCAATCTACAATGAAATCCAAGCCCAAATCTGAAATACATGCTGAGTCCAAAATCAGCCCCAATTGGATTCCGAATTTCAGCCCAAAATTGGAATGCAAATTTGAGGTGGATTTGATTCTGAATTTGATTATTGATGTTCAAATCCGAAAGTGGGTTGCACGCCTATTATTTGGGCCATATATCTTTTAATATTCGGCCATGTATCTTTATTGCTTTCAAAGTTATAGTTTAACACGTCTAGGAGTCAATTTCAGCCTCTGTGACCGAATCTAATTGGACTCTTGGTTTTGGCCGAACCAAGAGGGGGATAGCTCCCTATTTAAGGTGTGTAGACAGCCCTAGGAAGGGTACCACAAAATTTGATCAATCAAAAGTAATTGCATTGCATGTTCTAGGGTTTGTGCAAGCTATCGGCTACCCCCCAATAGAATTGTGCGATTCCTTTGCTGATCTTCTTGCTTGCTCTTGGTGGAATTGCAGGGAGATCATCTCCACTTGTTCATGGCCAAGCGGAATTATCAAAGTGTGTGGTTGGGCGAGTTGATATGCTGCAGGTTGTTGCATTAGCAACGTATTGGTTTCATGCGATTCGTCAGGCTATTTGATGTATCCAGATTCTAAGTTGTGAAGATCGGGCACCCCGTATTATCTTGGTATCAGAGCTTCGGTTGACACATTAGAATCCTTACCTTTAGTAGTAGATTGCATTTATTTTTTCATTGTTGTTCATATTCGGAAAATTCCCCACAAAAATGGTAGATTGCATTTATTTTTGTGCTGTCCTATATACCCGAAAAAGCCATACAAAAATATTTGTTCATTAAACTGTAGGTGAATCTGAATTTCTAGTGAGTTTGCTAAGTTCTAGTCCATTGGATTTTTATTTTTGATTGCTATTTGTAATCCTTTGCGTTGCTTAATCTCTGATTTCAACATATTTCATTGGCTTGAATTCTTGTTTGGGCTGAATTATAGTTTCGGTACTATTCAACCACACGGCTATAGTTCATGCGCAGTACTGTTCATTGAGAGTTCTTGTTGTGAGCCATAAGGACTCTTTGTCTGAATTTCCTTGAATTGAATTCAATCTCTAGCTTTCGAAAATTCTCTGAGTTGGATTTTATCTCTAGAGTTTGAATTACTGTTTGGATTACTGTACACACATAGTACTATTCATGCATGTGGTTACTGTTCATCATGCCCATGTGGTGCTATGCAACCCTAGTAGGCTCTTTGGGGATTACGTTTGATTTTTGTGTGCTTTCTTTTTGGGCAAACCCAAGAGAGCATACACTTATTTCTTGAGAGCCAATCATGATATTTGTGAAACTTTGATCCTAGATAAGACTAGCTATTGAGTTTGCTTTGGGGCTGCACTTTTATCTTGCAATTATTCAAAACAGAGAGTTGGTCATTTGATTAAGCTCAATTATCTTGTGTTCTTTGGTTTCGGTCATTAGCAAAAAGAAGAAAAAAGAGAGCAAGAAAGAAAAGCAAAAACCGAAGCAAGAAAGAAAAAAACAAGAAAAACAAGTGGTGGCCAAACCCTTTCGCCTAGATTGAGTATTGTCCTCTCTTGACTTTAGTTATTGATTTGTGCAATCTTGTGCCCTAGATACGAATTGCAACAAGCTAGCGTCTTTCTTTAACTTTGCAGCATGAGCTATTTATTCTTCACTTATATCTTGCTAGCTCATTCTTTGGTTGCAACTAGTTACATCATCTTAGTATGTGTGTTTGCCTTCATCTCCACTTATATTATACGTGCATCAACTATTCATAGAATTCTAGGTTGGATTTTTACGTATCGAACAAAAGTCTAGAATTTAGATTGTGTAGGAAATACACTTTACCCTCCAAGCTCCACATATAATCATTGTTTGTGCAATTACTTGGCTGTGAACTCCCTTAACCATCACCTTTGAGTTGATCCATGCCACCCAAGTGGGAGGTACTCCACAATTCAACATAGGATGAGTAATAATTTCAGTGGTAAGGAAAGGTGAGGTCGAGAGAGAGCTACATATTTTACTAATCTATTATTGTTTCTTGCTATTTTTACACTACTAACCATGGCGGTTTACAACTATGTGGAACTTCCTTTCTCTAGAAAAAAATGCGACTACGGCTTTCCTTGTGTAAGTATAGGTATTATGGATGTCCTAAAAATAGTGCGAGCCAGCTGGAGGAGAAGAAGGCCAATCCAAGAGAGAAGGAAGCAAAAGGAGGACAACATGGTGTAAGTTGAGACGAAGAGGAAGGAGGCCAAGGGGCGGCACATGGAGGGCCCATGTGTGGACATGAGTGTGCATGCTGCTCGAGGATTTGAGCCCACTTGATATTCGGCCCAAGAGGAGCAATCTATAATGAAATCCAAGTCAAAATCCAAAATACAAGCTGAGTCTGAAATCAGCCCCAATTGGATTCTGAATTTTAGCCCAAAATTGGAATGCGAATTTGAGGTGAATTTGATTCCAAATTTGATTATTGATGTTTAGATCAGAAACTGGGCTTGCACGCCTATTATTTAGGCCATATATCTTTTAATATTCGGCCATGTATCTTTATTGCTTTCAGAGTTTGAGTTTAACACGTCTAGGAGTCAGTTTTGACCTCTGTGATCGAATCTGGTTGGACTCTTGGTTATGTCCGAACCAAGAGGCCGGGAGGATAGCTCCCTATTTAAGTTGTTAAAAGACATTGCATTGCATGTTTAGGGTTTGTGCAAGCCACTAGCTGCCCCCATAGAATTGTACGATTCCTTCGCTGATCTTCTTACTTGCTCTTGGTGGAATTGTAGGGAGATTATCTCCACTTGTTCGTGGCCAAGTGGAATTATCAAAGCATGTGGTTGAGCAAGTTGATGTGCTGCAGGTTGTTGCATTGGCAACATATTGGTTTCATGCAATTCGTCAGGCTATTTGATGTATTCAGATTCAAGTCATGAAATCGGGCACCCCCGTATGACCAGAGATGTTGAGAAAACTTTCGCTTTATCCTATGTGTTGCTGCAAAACATTTGAATAAGCAAAACTCTAATAAAAACTATTTTCCTAAAATTCTCTTTGGAAACATGAAATCGAGTTCACAATGGTTGATCGCAGGAAGAGACAAGTCCCGGTGATATGGTTGAGGTGTAGCAACATATGTCTGCCAAGAAGCTTGAAATGAATAGGCTTGCTGTTGTTGTTGCAAAGGAGAAAGAGGCCTTAATGCTAGATACCAACAAGGGGCTCCTCATGCATGAGACAAGAGGTACGTGTGCTGTCATGAAAGCTGAGCATATGAAGGTAGTGAAGTCTATGAGGGGGAAGTTGTTTGGCCTATCTGATTAAGGTATGACTGTAATAGTAGCTCTTTCTTGCAAGCAATTTATGGTTTTCATTTGATTCTCTGATTTTACAGGAGATTGTTGATTTATGATTTTCGCTGGATTTCTTAAAAGGTATTTCTACTCAACGAGTACTATGCAGTCAAACATTAAAAGGCATGCACTCTCTCAATCTCAGTTGCATGTAGTCAACTATTTTACACCGACTACTATGTAGTTACTAACTTTCACTTGCATCCAATCCCAAAGCCTACAATATAGTCAGGTATTTTATGTGAAAGAAAATATAGATGTAATGAATCGTATATCAAGTACCTTGTGTGCAACGTGTTCTCTGAAACAAATGAAAATCAACTTCAATATGTATTGTTCGCGCATGAAAGACTAGATTTGCTGACAAGTATGTAGCACCTAAATTATCACACCAAAGACATGCCATCCTTATTTGATATATGTTGAGCTCACCAAGCAAGGATTGTACCCAAACAATCTCTATCGTAGCATTAGCAAGTGCTTTATACTCAGCTTCTGAACTAGATCTCCAGACTGTATGTTGCTTTCTTACACTCCATGATATGAGATTTGAACCAAAGAATACTACAAAACCTCCAGTAAATCATCGATCATCAGGACATCCTGCTCAATTAGCATCAAAAAACACACTCACCAATGATGAATTGGATTTATGTATATGCAAGCTTATTATAGCAGTGTGTTTCAAATATCTCAAGATTCTCTTAACGGTCGTCCAATGCGTTGTTGTCGAAGAATGCAAAAAATGACACACCTTATTAACCGAGAAGGCTATATCTGGATGAGTTAGAGTGAGATATTGAAATGTTCCTACAATACTTCGATATCTGGATGCCTCTTTTGCACTTAATGCCTCACCATCAGATATTGAGAGCTTCTTTGTTATAGTCATAGGTGTTGCAACCGGTTTGCACTTTGTCATATTAACTCGACCAAGAAGATTCCAAATATATTTAGACTGTGGCAATGCTAAACCATCAGACACTTTTTTTACTTCAGTTCCTAGAAAAAGTGTAGACCACCAAGATCCTTCAAAGAAAACTCCGACTGTAAATCTTTGAGCAATTCAGTAATTACAGTATTGGAAGACCCAGTAACAATGATATCATCAATATATATATATATATATATATATAAGTATATAAATCATTGTTCCGCCTTGATTATATATAAACAACGACATATCTACTCGAGAGGGCACAAAACCAAGTTCTTGCAATTTGGAATTCAATCTGGAGTACCAGGCTCTTGGTGCCTGTTTCAAACCATATAATGCTTTGTCCAATTTACAAATGTAACTTGGATGTTGTTTATCTTCATAACTAGGCAGTTGTTTCATATACACCTCCTCTTCTAGAATGTTATGTAAGAACACATTCTGAACATCAAGCTGGCGTAGATTCCAACCTCGAGATACCGCAATAGACAGAACAAGATGAATAGTGTTGGTTTTCACAACTAGACTGAAGATGTCTTCATAATAAATACCATATCATTGTTTAAATCTCTTTGCCACTAAACGTGCTTTGTATATGTCAATACTTCCTTCGCCTATCGTTTCACCTTATAAACCCACTTACAATCTATAAGATTGTGCATTGTACGCGGAGGAACAAGATGTCAAGTCTTGTTTTTAATCAAGGCTGCATACTCATCATCCATAGCTTGTGTCCAATGTGGATCATCAAAGGTTTCATCAAGTGATGTTGTTTCTAATGTACTACTGTAAGCATACCGTATTGTACCATCGGTACGTACCTTGGGAACACGAACATTATTTTGCAGCCGAATTCATGGTTGAGTGAGTACTACTTCGCCAGACATCACTGCTCCCTCAGCGCCATCATGCAACGTTGTCAAACTTCTTGTCATGGCAGCATTATCAGCTGCTGCGGTAGCACCTTCATCTGTCACGTCGGCTGTCGTGGCAGCACCTCCATTTGACGCAACATGAGATTGCTCCTATGATAGCTCATCAGCCGCGCCATGCCAAACTCCTGTATCTCGAGACTGCAGTACAACCTCAGATGACTCAAAAGAAGAATTGTTAGGCAGTTCATTAGTCATATGGTCACCCCTACACTCGAATTTGCACCAGACGGAAAAGAGACCGAAGGTAAGGATGGGGAAGTGAGATGATCAAGCAAACTAGATATATCTTTTGAGGAAGAATCAGTGGCAAATGGAAAAACTGACTCATAAAAAACAACATCCCTAGAGATATAGATACGACCTGTGGATACACAAAGACACTTATATCCTTTGTGTAAGGGACTATAACCAAGAAAACACATCATTTTTTATCTAAATTGAAGCTTGCGTTGGTTGTATGGTCGAAGGTTTGGCCAACAAGCACAACCAAGGGTTTTAAGAAAGGTGTAATCTGGTTTATTCCTAAGAAGTTAGTCTAGAGGAGTGGAAAAATTAATAATCTTGCTAGGGAGACGATTGATGAGAAAGGTTATGGTTTGAAAAACTGAATCCCAGAATTTTATTGGCATAGAGGCATGAACAAGGAGAGATAGTCCTACTTTGACGATAGGTCGATTCTTTCTTTCAGTGGCACCATTTTGTTGATGCGCATAGGGACAAGAGACTTGATGAGTTATGCCAATTTGATTGAAGAAACTATGCAGTTTTTGATACTTGTTTTGTCAAGAAGACGTTCAACATGTTGTTGGAATTGGACAAAGAGACGTAAGACATCAGCCTTATTTTTAGAGATATATCCAAGTAAATTTACTATATTCATTAATAAAACTCATATAGTATTTAAATCCTCCAAAAGGAGGGGCTGGCCCCCATACATCGGAGAAAAACGAGCTTTAAAGGAGAAGAGGAAATACTAGAAGGATTTGAATAGGGCAATTGATGACTCTTGGCTTGTTGACAAGCATCACAAGCCGACATTGTATTGGATATATTTAAGCAAGGTAACTGATTTGACCTAACAACTTGTTGAATGATGGAAAAAGAAGGATGTCCTAAGCGATCATGCCACTTTTCTTGAGTAACCCTAATAGCTGAAAGTCCTTTTATGGAGGATGCTGAGCTGGAGTGAAGGGTGTAAAGGCCTCCTTCACATTTGCCTTGTATAGAAGAACTTTCCTCGTTGGCCGATCCTTAATGAGAAAATAGTGAAGATGGAATTCAAAGAAAAGATTATTGTCAGTGACAAAACGATGAACATACAAAAGTTTTTTAAATATTTTTGGAACATGCAGAACATTGTTAATGTGCAATTCTTTGCTAGGGGTTTTGATTTTTGAATGACCAACATGGCTAATAAACATACCTGAGCCATTGGTCGTCTATACTTTATCCTTGCCATGGTACTTTTGGTGCAAGGCTAATCTGTTGAGGTCACTTGTGATATGATCCATCGCACCCATATCAGTATACCAGTCAGTGTCAACATTGTAGGATGTTGTTGCTGCTGCTACAACACGAGTATCATTGGCTTGATATGAATGGTCAAATCAATGATAACACTTAAGGGCGACCTGGCCATACTTCCCGCAAAATTGACACATGGGTCGATTGGAATTGTTGTTGCTGTTGGAGTTCCTAGGGCCATCACCTTCACAATCACGATTGTCACGGCCTCCTCCTCTTCCACATCCTTGACCACGGCCTCCTCTACCAATACGCATGGCGGCATTGGCAGAAGCACCTGGAAGCTGAAAACCTGAGCTTTGAATGTCAAGTCTCATCTCGAAGGAAAGAAGATGGCGTAGACATCATTGAGACTCATTGTATCTACTTTAGTTGTGATCGAGGTGACTAGCATATTGTAATCAAAATCCAGTCTAGCAAGTAGATAAGAGATTAATTCTTCATCTTGCAGTTGCTGTCCTACTAGGGATGGGAATTGGTAAAGGATAATCTATTTTATCCGATATCTGTATCCAAGAAAATACAAATGTGTAAGTAAAATCTGCATTCGAATGAAAAATGAGTACTATCCAGAAAAATGGATAGCATCCGTATCCATATTCGGTGTTATTTGTATCCAGTTACTATCCAGGAAAAATGGGTAGTATCCATATTCGGTGTTATTCGTATCCGGGAAAAACAAATACAAATACTATCTATTTTTTCCCGGATACGAATACTATCCGTTTTTCCCTAGATACGAATACTAATACTATCCCTTTTTTCCCGGAGCATTTCTATTTCAACAGGGTCTTGATTCGGTGCTGAATCTATGGCTGTTGGGTGTTCTATCGATATTTGTCGCAAAAGTTGTAGGATATTCGTATTCGACAGAATTGACTACATATTCGATTCGAATTCGAATTTGTTATAACATTCGATTCGTATTCGAGAATGTTTGAATTCGTATTCATATTCATTTTAAAAATATGGATTCGTATTCGTATTCGAGACTATTCGATTCGTTTCCATCCCTATGTCCTGTTGATGCCACTGAATCTGCAAGAGTCTTCATCTTGGCAAAGTACTTAGCGGCAGTCATGTCGTTCTTGCAGGTGTTAGCAAGCAACATGTAGACCTGCATGGTTGATGCCCTGGATTGGGACGAAAACATGCGTTCGAGTGCTCACCAAACTTTGGCTGACGTAGACAGAAGCATGCCCAACACAAGTTGGTCCAGCTAGATCCAACTTGTGTAAGAACTTCTGCACAAAACGTAGACAAAACTTGTGCAAGAACTTCTAGAGAAAGAGTAGACAGAAGCATACCCAACACAAGTTGGTCCTATTGGATCCAGAGTTGATATTCTGGATTTGGTACTTGGCGTGTTTCGTCGCCAGAAATCTTGGCAATGATCTATGCCGACACAACTGAAGTGCCGTCGACATAGACAAGTTGATGAGGAGACACCTAGCACATGTACATCGTCTCCGTCTCAAGTTGCTGCATTAAAGTTGTGTGCACTCTTTGGTACATGTAGCCCCATAGCCACAAAAGACATATAACCACAGAAGACATATAACCACAGAAGATCATCATGGCTGTAATGTAAGCGCATATGTCATCATAGCCACAGAAGATCGTGTAACCACAGAAAATCATCATAAAGAGGTCATTGCATGTGTTAGCATACTTTGCCATGAAGTATATGATGTCATCGCACATGTCAGCAAACTAGATGATGTCACTGCTTATGTCAATAAATATATGATGTCATCGCTTAGGTCATCATCTTTCTTGGACATCAAGTAATGAATTGTAAAGTTGAACTTTACAACTTTCTTGGACTCTAGTTGGAAACAACCTACCATACGAACATCCCTAGAACGCACATCAAATTAAGAAACAGGCAAATCTTTTTCTCAATGAGCTATGCATTGATTTCTATAAGAATGGATTGCTACATAATGTCTCTACTTTGCTTGTTATTGTAACACCCCAGCCCGACATGAGCCTGGAATGCTATTAAACTAACATTAAATAATTCTAAACCAAGGCAAACTACCAAATTTCGACAGAACCTCCCTTGTAAAGTTAACTACACGGAGGTTCCAACACATAGATGAATCATAAATAAATAAACCGACAACCAGAATCATCATTAGGTATTCAAAGTATGCTAAGCAACTAGTATATCCAAAGAAATCTGAAGTACACTACTCATCATTATTACACTTAACCCATTGTATGAGGCATAATCATAATAAATCCTTTAAGCAACTCGCTCATTTATTTAGGCATGGTCTGAAGTTTATTCAACTTTAGATGGTTCATGGTAGTGTGTGTGTGAACATTAAGCTACTCCCTCCCATGCATGTCGTCCTTGGATTGGGTACCTAAAACAACAAGAAAGCAAGAGTGAGTCCACGGACTCAGCAAGTACATAAATAAAAACACACATGATTCGAACCATAACATCAGCATCCACATTTAGGAGCACATCATTAAATCATGCCACATGCATATGCAATGCTCAAGGATTCCTTTTCTTTATATCTTTTTTGCATTTTACGGGTAATGCAAAGTATGCAACCGTCGCTGTATACCAATGTCTGTGCGCGCACGCACAGGGACCAATTGCCCAATACTCCGCAAGTATTGGGGACCTCAAGCCCACACTCCACAAGTGTGGGGATCTCAAACCCGTCACATTCATGACGGGGACCTCAAAGATGTGCATGCTTGGTCATCACAAGACCAGGCCTCAACATGATATCAATATGCATATGCACCATCTCTTTTCATTATCAAGCACCAATGGCAGTAAAAATGTTCATGAATAAAGGCAATAACGACATTCATGAATAAAGGCGATAACAACATTCATGAAGAAAGGCAATAACAATATTCATGAATAAAGGCAATAACAACATTCATGAATGAAGGCAATAACAACATTCATGAATAAAGCATATCCATACTTTGATCACTCACCATTTTTATTATGCACACTTATCAACAGCCATATGTCATTAACAAGCATCAAACCCGCATTCATGTCCAAGTAATCACAAACAAGGTACAAACGATGCACTTGCCTTAACCGCGTGAGAACGGAGGATGCGAAGAAGATGCTGCCTCCGGGACCAATCCACCACCTAAAATTCATTTAAAGGCATACTAAGCCAATGGTAATGGACCGAACAAACAATATAAGCAACCACAATCTAGCAATAGCTTGTAACGCGACCCCGACTCCAAATTCCTAAAAGCTGATCTGTCCCCTCTGTAACCAGTCATGTTCTAAAATTCGTATATTTTAGTACAGGAGTCCAAATAAGGTTTTCTTAGACTTCATTTAAAGGTTATCAAATTACCCAACTAAACCTAGTTGGCGGGCCTTCCTGATTCGGCCATCTAATATCCCTTTTATGCTGATTAACAAAACATCGATTTCACGTCAGGTTCTCTGGACAGTACACTAAAACAATAATAACTCTCAGCTCGTTTGTCCAAATGTCGCGTTCTTGGGCTTCCCTGAAAGCGACGACAATTATCTACAACTTTTGTTATATTGAGATCCTCTAATTCTCCCTTTAACTGATCTCTAAAGTCAGATTACTAAAACCTGTCAGAATACTGACAGATTCGCAGAACAATCGCACTAATAAATTCATAACTTTTGCTACAGAGGTCCAAATAATACGATCTAGCACTTCATCGAAAGCTATTGATGTCTTCTACAACTCTCTAGGAGAAGCCCAAGACCGAATCCGCACTTAACTATATCAAAACGTCTGTCTAACACGATCTGTCCTGAGGAGACAGAAATACCGACATTGCTACAACAATCAAATATGCATCTATTCGGGGGCAAACCGGGGTTACCCTTGACGAACCGCTGTAGACCGCGATGCAATCCGCGAATCTTCCCCTTACCTCTCTTCTTCCCTTCTCCTTTCTTCCTTCTTCTTCCTTTTTTCTTGGCTGGCCACCACAATGAAGAGGCATCGGAGGAGAGGGGCACCACCATAGAGGAGATGGGTTGCTACAGTACCGTGCTACAGTGGCGGCGCGGGTACTGTAGCACCCTAGGGTTCCCCCTCCTTCTTTAGTTGGTTTCTGGTTTCCTCATGGGCCATGGGCCACTAAGCATGTTTTTCCTCCACTTGACTATGGGCTGCGTGGCCCATTACTCTCTCAATTTCTGATTTTTTTCTCTTTTAATTATCTTAATTCCCTCTCTATTTTTTTTATTACATCCACTAACGACAAACAGGATATTACATTCTACCCCCCTTAAAAAGAATTCGACCCCGAATTCTACTTTCACCAATCTACTTGAAAGGAACTGAAATCAACAATCTTTAACGTATACCCAACGTGAACCACTCCGATATCGCGCGCGCGCGAGACCAATTCACAAGTCGCTTCCCTCTTGGGCTTATGGGATCATATCACCTTGACGGATATCACGTCTTTCACCTCAACACTAGTCTCGACCTTTACAGGTACACTCAACACACGGGACTCAAAGGTAAGGTCTTACTTCTTAGCCAACAGCTCTAACAAAATCTCAAGCTCCGGACCTCTCATGTGCTCTCTCAGCACCGAAAAACACAAGACATTGCGTACTCCGCGCAAGTACTCGAGACGGTCCTAGTGATACGCCTAATCTACAAATTCCGTGACAGGAATCTATCCAACACACATTTGGTTAAACTTCCTTTCGCATCAAGTACACCGTCTACACAAAACACATAGAACTCTTGTTCCAACTCTCAGTCGATCACCTTACCTATGCAAGCAGCATCTCCTTTACCAAGGGACGCACAAAGAACTCGCCTACCAACTCACTTATCTGAAGAACTCAACTGAGAACAAAGGAGTCAAAATGCATCCAACTCAAAGCCATCTTGCCTTAGAAGAGCCTAATCCAAAATCAATGGATTTACCATGAATTTTTTTTTCACTTTTGAAATAGGTAGTTCAGAAATAAATGCCACACAAGCCAAAAACGAAATCACTCGAAAAAACCATATTAACCTTTTTTTTTTCTTAACTGGAAGGAATCACACATACCGACAAGAACCAACTCAATCTGTAATTGACATCCGTCATAACCACATAGTTCAAGTAAGAACTAAGAGAATATCTCACTATCCAAGATCACACAACTATAACACCTTTTTTCCACAATCTTTCTTTTAAGAATTTAACTTCCTCTAAACTATGGGATTCCAAATCATTGTATCACACGCTAACTCATTACTCTTAAGTTGACAACCTCAAGCTATGCTAAAACCGCAAACATCGTCCATACCCTTATAGAGAGACTCTACTGACTCTACAATAACATACTCTAGATAATTCTCTTATCGATAGACTTACTTTGATAGATAATTTCCAATGCTCCTCAACAAATATTTCACCCAAAATCGCATCGCTCCAATCCGTAAGGAATAATCAACTTGAAATCCACAACACACACTCTCATTTACTTCATTAAAAGAGTTCTATTAATGATCGTCATACTATTCGAAATCCATTGTTATTCTTCTAGTACTATACATAATCATTGAGCAACTAAGGATCTAACATAGAACACCAAACCCAATTTCCACCTCCAAGACTCTATAAGTGTATTTCGGTGTAACTGTTACGAAAAATCCTCAAATCCGGTGACTGAAATTCCCACAATCCAAATATACTCAATCATTACTTCAACATGTAAACATATTCTTGACCAAATTATCTTTATAAAGATTCTAACTCCTAGAGGGTTACTCGCTAACGCCAAAACATTCCTAACAATAGCTCAACAATCCCTGCTATCTCATTAATTGGCATAACAATTGGATTATTTTGCTAGTCCCCACTCTGTTAAACTACATCGCCATAGATCACCTACACAACCTCTCAAAATTACCCAATCGCGATACTCTAACACATGATCAAGTTTCCCATACTTTCGATAAACCCAACATTCTAGCATGAATGAAGGTTCTTGGATTATAATTCGCTATGGGTTCCGCTAGTTGTAACACTAATTAGTTTTATTTCAACGATAATCATTCCATTTAAATCAAATTCTCCAAGAATTATAGGTCAAAACCAATTTACTTTCTGCTGTTCTTCAAATAGCTTGGTCTCCAAAATTCTTACCGCTATCGTTTACTTGACCACCACCAACCAATCACCATACAACTCTTTATAACACTTGGCATCACAACTTGGTTAATTCCTTACTCAAAAGGAAGAAATAAACAGACACAAGCTTCGACGCATAAGAAATCGTGGCTCCTCGAAGTGAGCACGAGACCAAGAGAAACAGTCAAATAGAAATTATCTCGGAAAACAAAATACGAGTCCACAGTCGAGGGCACAAGTTCCACAAGAAGAAATTTTCCACTTCCATAAATCATAATAAAACATTGCTATGCAAACCCAAGAAACTCTTAAGCTGTGACAACAGGAAAGTTGCAGATTACGATTTTTAGCTCCAACCTCAAATACTTATGGCAAACATTTTTCGTTAACACAACGAAAGTAACCTCTTTGATTACAATATTACTTATCAAACTAAACAAGAAATGCCTTTAATACCAAATCACATTAATCACATCGGAACCAAACGGAACCTTTCCATATGTCACATTGCTCAACTAATTTCATCTACTACATAAATCATGAACCCCCAAAAGATCACGAATACAAAAATCCAAACATTTCATTTAACCGTTATTAAAATAATCAACTTACTTTCTATCTAGAAGAATCCTCACCACTCCAACACGTCACAATCTCTTGTAGACCTTATTACTAACATCAAGAATAATTCACTCTTAACAAGGTTTGTTATCATCCACTCTTCCTTTATAAAGTCCCCAAAAGCTAACCAAACTGTTACATATCACTTTATCATCTCATCCTCGATTGAGAGTACACCAAATTCTTACAACCTCACTACAGCATCCACTTTATTTTTTTAGAGGGAACCTACTACACAATTTAAAAGGTTACACCAAAACCCTTTCATCAAAGACATACTATTATCTGACAATTTCACCATCATGCAAACACAGGTCACTTATTAAATCCCATCATAAAACATTGATGATTATTTAATCATGGACAAAATTGATGGTCCTTTCTCTATTTGTTTTCCCACGAGCAAAAATAAGATCATCAAATCGCCAATTAAAGAAAATTCTATATTATCATCTATTAAGACAACGATGAAACACATCCTTATATTTCCCCTTCCTACACAGTTAGATTAATCCATTGAGACCAAATAATCTAACAAGTTTAGCAAACTAAACAATTCTAATGATCAACATTTTCGTCAAAGTTCGACACTTTTTAATAACTCGATTGATTCCAATTAGGTATAGCCATACCCTTAATCACAGTTCAACAAGAACTACTACATGGCACCATCAAATTAATCAACTTTCCTTCCAGGGATCTTAGTTAGGATCGATTATACACCACACTACAGACCCAACTTGATAACCCATATCATATCCACTAATTTCTCCGATTATAACCTCTCACTTAATCATGAGATGACATCGTTAAAGGGTTTAACATTTTCTTCCATAAAAGAACATTTCAACTTCAACACTCAAGATACCCAAAAGTGATATATTGAATCAAAACTTCCACGTACTACAAGACTTGCAAAAGGAAACTTTCATTATCAAAATCATCAAGTGAAATAAATGGGTTATGCTTTCCAGTAAGAAAAACGAAACTCCAATACAAAAGTCAGTATTGACAACTATCCAAGTCCACCAGCCACGAGAATAACTCAACAATAGAAAAAATCAATAATTGCTTTAGGGAACAAGTTAAGCCAATAAAACATATCAACCTTTCTCAAAAAACTCATCAACTGCAATGAACTACTGACCCATAGAAATCCATCAACCACAACTGGACAAGAGTTGACCAAATTCGAACTCAAGGAAGAGAACAAATTTCTAAAGATACTCACTATCGATGCTCGTACTAAGACATCTGAGATAACCACTTCCCTGTTTTCATACCATGAAAGATGGTGTGACCTGGTAAAGCCCAGGGCCACAACCACGACCTCAACCTCTCAACATGCGCTACCATCACTCATACTAATCATAGAATCATATTATAGGTATATAAGGTCATCTCATAATAGGAATAATCAATACAATATAACGGAAGCGTAAATGCAATGCTTGACCCATTCCATCCAACTGTGCACCAGTGTGTCAGGTTTTTAAGTTCATTAACCATTACAAAATTTTAGCAATTTAAGTTGCCTAAGTTGTAAATCCAATCACCACGGACTCATCGCACGCTCGATACCAACTGTAACACCCCAGCCCGACATGAGCACGGAATGCTATTAAACTAACATTAAATAATTCTAAACCAAGGCAAACTACCAAATTTAATGAGAACCTCCTTGTAAAGTTAACTACATGGAGGTTCGAACACATAGATGAATCATAAATAAATAAACCGACAAACTAATCATCATTAGGTATTCAAAGTATGCTAAGCAACTAGTATATCCAAAGAAATCTGAAGTACACTACTCATCATTATTACACTTAACCCATTGTATGAGGCATAATCATAATAAATCCTTTAAGCAACTCGCTCATTTATTTAAGCATGGTCTGAAGTTTATTCAACTTTAGATGGTTCATGGTAGTGTGTGTGTGAACATTAAGCTACTCCCTCCCATGCATGTCGTCCTTGGATTGGGTACCTAAAACAACAAGAAAGCAAGAGTGAGTCCACAGACTCAGCAAGTACATAAATGAAAACACACATGATTCGAACCATAACATCAACATCCACATTTAGGAGCACATCATTAAATCATGCCACATGCATATGCAATGCTCAAGGATTCCTTTTCTTTATCTCTTTTTGTATTTTACGGGTAATGCAAAGTATGCAACCGTCGCTGCATACCAATGTCTGTGCGCGCACGCACAGGGACCAATTGCCCAATACTCCGCAAGTATTGAGGACCTCAAGCCCACACTCCACAAGTGTGGGGATCTCAAGCCCGTCACATTCATGACGGGGACCTCAAAGATGTGCATGCTTGGTCATCACAAGACCAGGCCTCAACATGATATCAATATGCATATGCACCATCTCTTTTCATTATCAAGCACCAATGGCAGTAACAATGTTCATGAATAAAGGCAATAACGACATTCATGAATAAAGGCGATAACAACATTCATGAAGAAAGGCAATAACAATATTCATGAATAAAGGCAATAACAACATTCATGAATGAAGGCAATAACAACATTCATGAATAAAGCATATCCATACTTTGATCACTCACCATTTTTATTATGCACACTTATCAACAGCCATACGTCATTAACAAGCATCAAACCCGCATTCATGTCCAAGTAATCACAAACAAGGTACAAACGATGCACTTGCCTTAACCGCGTGAGAACGGAGGATGCGAAGAAGATGCTGCCTTCGGGACCAATCCACCACCTAAAATTCATTTAAAGGCATACTAAGCCAATGGTAATGGACCGAACAAACAATATAAGCAACCACAATCTAGCAATAGCTTGTAACGCGACCCCGACTCCAAATTCCTAAAAGCTGATATGTCCCCTCTGTAACCAGTCATGTTCTAAAATTCGTATATTTTAGTACAGGAGTCCAAATAACGTGTTCTTAGACTTAATTTAAAGGTTATCAAATTACCCAACTAAACCTAGTTGGTGGGCCTTCCTGATTCGGCCATCTAATATCCCTTTTATGCTGATTAACAAAACATCGATTTCACGTCAGGTTCTCTCGACAGTACACTAAAACAATAATAACGCTCAGCTCGTTTGTCCAAATGTCACGTTCTTGGGCTTCCCTGAAAGCTAAGACAATTATATACAACTTTGGTTATACTGAGATCCTCTAATTCTCCCTTTAACTGATCTCTAAAGTCAGATTACTAAAACCTGTCGAATCTTGTGATTCGCAGAACAATCGCACTAATAAATTCATAACTTTTGCTACAGAGGTCCAAATAATACGATCTAGCACTTCATCGAAAGCTATTGACGTCTTCTACAACTCTCTAGGAGAATCCCAGGACCGAATCCGCACTTAACTATATCAAAACGTCTGTCTAACGCAATCTATCCTGAGGAGACAGAAATACCGACATTGCTACAACAATCAAATATGCATCTATTCGGGGGCAAACCGGGGTTACCCTTGACGAACCGCTGTAGACCGCGATGCAATCCGCGAATCTTCCCCTTACCTCTCTTCTTCCCTTCTCCTTTCTTCCTTCTTCTTCCTTTTTTCTTGGCTGGCCACCACAATGAAGAGGCATCGGAGGAGAGGGGCACCACCATGGAGGAGATGTGTTGCTACAGACCGTACTACGAGTGGCGCGGCATCTGTAGCACCCTAGGGTTCCCCCTCCTTCTTTAGTTGGTTTCTGGTTTCCTCATGGGCCATGGGCCACTAAGCCTGTTTTTCCTCCACTTGACTATGGGCTGCGTGGCCCATTACTCTCTCAATTTTTGATTTTTTTTTCTCTTTTAATTATCTTAATTCCCTCTCTAATTTTTTTATTACATCCACTAACGACAAACGGGATATTACAGTTATAAGGTTTTATAAAAAAGAAGCTTTGGAAGCAAAACAAAATAGGCTACTACAACTTCAAAAACAAAGGAACCGATATGAAGAACAAAAGCTAGTCTGACCTATTTATAAAACACCGGTCTAACCGAGAGAAAATCAATCCCAATTTTTATTATTGTCAAAAGAGGTGCTACCAACTAGCTTGCACACTACACAAAGAATACAATGTATATAGGCTGAACACTGTAGCAACCGGTGCATTATAGTAACCACTGTACTGTAGCACCTCCATATTGTAGCTCCTGTACTGTAACACCACCCTACAAAAACTATATATGGAGGGGTACTCCCTCCCATGTAAGATAGAGTTGAATTTCCAGAAATATGAACTACTTGTTCTAAGGTTTGTGTGAGCTATTTCCACCCCTTTAGAATTAAGAATTATCTGAGACCTTAGAATTGGGAATTATCTGAGAGTTCTTATCTCCGTCATTCTTGTGGTTGCCTCGGTGATTGCTAGAACATGTTTACTACACGTGAGTGAGTAGACAAAGGATCAAAGCGTGTGGTTGGGTGAATCGAGTGCCGCAGGTTGCTGTCATAGAGAGGCGGTGTCATTCATCAGGTTGCACAAGTCTAGTTATCCATAATCCTACATCGTCAAGATCGGGATAAGCCCGCCCCGCTTCAGTTGGTATCAGAGCTCAAGGTTGACACGATAGGATTTGTATCCCTAGTATTTATATAGTTGTTGTTTTCTTTCCTATCCAAAAAAAAGCCACACAAAAATATTGTTCTTTGCTATAGTTTTAATTGAAAGTTTTGGTGAGTTTTGCTTGGCTTTGATCTATTAGAAGCTTGCTTACTTGCTGATCCAAAATCTTTATTTGCATTACTCTTGTTTGAGCTATTATGTTCGGTTCTAATAAAAAAAATCATTGTTAGTCGAATAGAAAGCTGTTGTTGTGTTACCAAATCTGAAATTTGTAACGTGGTGATGTGAGCTTCACTTATATTCTTTTGAGAACTCAATCTATTCTTTGTGAAAACTTTGGTCATAATTAAAGGCTAGCTTTTGAGTATTGCTAGGGCTTTGCATACTTGATATCATTCTTTAATTTTTGAAACCGGATTATTGGATATCTTGTGAGATCTTGATATATGTGCTGACCTTGGTACAAAAAGGAAGAAAGAAAATAGAAAAGAAGTAAGTAAGAAAGAAGTGTCGTGGTCAATACTTTTATCAAGCATAAATTCCTTTCTAAAGTTTGGCATAGTTGGTTATTCTTGTGTGCAAATCCTAGCCTGTTTACATCAAGTGCAATCAAGTTAGCGTCTTTCTATAACTTATGTAACACGAGCTATTTTGTTCTTCACTTGTACTAGGTGTTATAGCTCATTCCTTGATTGTATTAAGTTCCATTGTCATTGCGCGTGAGTTGCTATAATTTTCACTTCTATCAAAAGATCAGCAACTAGGCATTGGATTCTAGTTTGGATTATTACTTAACTTTACAATATCTAGAATTTCAATTTGCGTAGGATTATTCTAACCCTCCAAGCTCCACCAAAATAACCACTATCATGTACAACACTTGGACTTTGATTCACTTATTCCATCACCTTCGTGTTGTCTACTATCATCGAAGTATGTATAGTTCTTCAATCTGTGAAGCAATAATAAGAACTTCGGTAAGCAAGATGTGAGGTTGAGTGATTCCATGTATATTTTGGTTTTTTTAATAAGCATAACAGGTTACGAGTATGCAGAACTTCCATTTGATGGAAGTAATGTTCCAGGCGAGTACCTCAAATGGGAGAAACAAATAGAATTGGAATTCAAGCTCCACCAATTTGTTGGTTTTAGGAAGGTGTTATGAGCCACCGTGGAATTCAAAGATTATGCAAACTATTCATGGACGCAATATCCAAGAAGGCGTTTTATGAAAACTTAAGAAGAATTGAAGAGAATCATGAGAAATAAATTTGTACCATATGATTGGTGCAAAGTAAATTCAAAAGCCTTGTTTAATCTTAAGCCTCCAATTGAAGAGAGACAAGAGAAGTCTAAAGTCAGGTTTAATCTTAAGATGTCAATTCATGAGAAGACGGTGGAGAATGGGACTTCCCCTTCAATCGAAGTGTTAAGTAGTGCTACCCTGGTGCTCCCTACAATACATGAGGAAGTCATAGTTGATGGTAGGCCTTTGGAGGATAAAATGCATCAAAACCCATGCAAGAATTAGAGCCACATAACCAAACCGAGCAAGAGTGCTAAAAATAGCGAACTATGTCATTTCACCATATGTGAGTTTGAGTGCATCCGAATTGAGAATAAGAGAGATATACAAAAAGAAATAAGAGAAATAGAAGATAGCAAATGTGAGGTTATTTCTGAAACTAATAACTTAATCTCTACTTCTAGTTGTGTTTCTCTTATTGTGCAGGTTGACTATGAAGTTGAGGAATGAATGATAAAGAACCTGCACTAGTTGAAAAGAAGAATGAGAAGACAATCATAGGAGGATATAGAACACTTGCTGCCCCGTGGTTGAATCATGAAGAAATGTAACCTATAGCACCTACATCATTTGACGAGGTTAAAATAGGCAATAATGGTGTTGAATTAGTTGTTCATCAAGAGAAGGTGACTAAATGTGAGAATCATTGTGCTCCATTGGAAATTCCATATTCTGAATTTCATATCCTTAATTTACATAATGTGGAGTTGATCACTCATAAGGAAATTCTTAGTAAGATATTCACTGATGATTCACTATGTTATAGTATGTTTGATAAACATATTGAGCTAGATAGGATAATTAGGAAAGTTTTGGAAATAATGTCCTTGAAGTGTTTGCACAGAAACTACACCCACACATACAAATTTAATTTGATTAGAGATTATGGTGTAGATAGCAAGTTTTATGTTTATAGAATATATATTACATGTGATAATATTGCCAAACTAAAACTAGAAGTAATGGGCAAACAATCTTTTATGCCATGTTTTGTTTAACTTGATTCAAACCCAAGAAATAGTGCTTATTGTGTAGAACAATTTATATTGCCAACTTGTTCATGCTTTGCATCACACACACGTATAAGCAATCACAATAGCACAGTTCAAGCATGGAAGACACTAAAAAATTTCTCATCAACAATAAAAGGATTTTATATTAGAATGGTGAATATGATCATATGAGACAATTGTGTAATTTAGAACAAGCTATAGTGCTACCCATTAGTAACTTATTTACAAGCTTTCAGAAGTCGAGGATGACTTTTTCTCATAAGAGGGAGAATGATAAGAATGCCAGTACTAATTACACATACACATTATATATGTCATATGACTCTTGTACTTATGGCTATTGTTCTGCTAATCATGATGTGCAAAACAAATGGAGAACTAAAATGGATGATAAATACATCCACCATGCATATACGTTATTCTCTTCGTTTAGTACACTTTCAGGCCATCAAAAGCCGATGACGGATTTTCTTGAAGAAGGGGAGGATGATGAAGAGACACCTAGCACATGTACATCGTCTTCGTCTCAAGTTGCTACATTAAAGTTGTGTGAACTCTCTAGTGCATGTAGCCCCATAGCCACAAAAGATCGTATAACCACAGAAGATCATCATGACTGTGATGTAAGTGCATATGTCATCATAACCACTGAAGATCGTGTAACCACAGAAGATCATCATGAAGAGGTCATCACACGTGTCAGCATACTTTGCCATGAAGTATATGATGTCATCGCACGTGTCAGCAAACCAGATGATGTCACCGCTTATGTCAACAAATATATGATGTCATCGCTTATGTCATCATCTTTCTTGGACATCAAGTAGTGAGTTGTAAAGTTGAACTTTAAAACTTTCTTGGACTCTAGTTGCAAACAACTTACTATGTGGACATCCCTAGAACACACATAAAATTAAGGAAGATGTGAATTTTTTCTCAATGAGTTATGCATTGATTTCTATAAAAATGGATTGCTACCTAATGCCTCTACTTCGCTTGTTATAAGGTTTTATGAAGGAAAAAGCTTTGGAAGCAAAGGAAAATAAGCTACTACAACTTCAAGAACAAAGGAACTGACATGAAGAACATAAGTCAGTCTGACCTGTTTATAAAACACCGGTCTGACCGAGAGAAAATCAATCTCAATTTTTATTGTTGTCAAAAGGCATGCTACCAACTAGCTTGCACACTACACAAAGAACACAATGTACATAGGTTTAACACTGTAGCCACCGGTGTACTGTAGTAACCGACGTACTGTAGCACCGCCATACTATAGCTCATGTACTGTAGCACCACCCTAAAAAACTATATAAGGAGGGGTACCCCCTCCCATGTAAGATAGAGTTGAATTTTCAGAAATATGAACTTCTTGTTCTAAGGTTTGTGTGAGCCATTTCCACCCCCTTAGAATTAGGAATTATCTGAGAGTTCTTATCTCCGTCATTCTTGTGGTTGCCTCTGTGATTGCTAGAAAAGTTTACTCCACATGAGTGAGTAGATAAAGGATTGAAGTGTGTGGTTAGGTGAATCGAGTGCCACAGGTTGCCGTAATAGAGACAGTGGTTGGCGGTGTAACACCCCAACTCAGCATGAGCCTGGAATGCTACTATCCTAAGCTAAACCACAAAATTTCGACATAACCTCTTTGGTATACGACAATACCGGAGGTTTTTCACAATAAATCATAAAACAATAATAAAATCAGATATAAGACTTAATCATAAATTCTAATTAACCGACTAAGTTAACACCTTGGCTATTCAGAAGTCAAGATGCTAACCACCAATTTAACATAAGCCATACATCATAAAACTTCTCAATAACATCGATCAATCCTCAAAGATCATAAAAGAATGTCATCCAAGACTAGATTTATTTATTACAATCTGAAAGTTAACATAATAGAGTCTTTATTCATTCTTGCAATGGAACTAAGGTGAAGTGCATTATTCGAGTAGTGCATGTCTACTCCCTCCCAAGATAACCTCATCAGCGATCACCTAGAAATAGATAAACAAAGCAAGGGTGAGTCCATGACTCAGCAAGTACAATAATTAAAAACACATTTATCAATACGAATAAGACCTACACGGCCTCGACATTAATCATAACACAAATGAGTACTTATGATGACATGAAATGAATGCTTAAACATCAAGGGAATGGACTGCACACACACATATACCGGTATAGTCAGTGAACACCCGTCGGTGTTCACTCAAGCCCGCATCTTAACAAAAATGAGGGGATCCACTTCCCGTATGAAGAACGTTTCATACGGGTGTCCAACATTGCCCATATTGGAATTAATGGGTCTTACTCAACCATCCTGGAATTGATGGTCTCCCTCATCCACTCCCGTGGACGGCAAAAGATAATGAATGCATGAAGCAACTTAATGAGTATAACATTACCATCATTTCTATTCATGAAACCAACATAGAAACAAAACATGGATATTTCACTTCATACTACACAAGAGTTATCACAGCACGCACATATCAACAACCACAATGCACAAACGTTTAGATCAACAATGTACTTGCCTTCCGCGTTGAGACGCGTTAGTCGGAAGCGATGGCGTTCCTAAACTCGAAGCTCCGCCGCCTAACTAATGAAATAAAATCAATAAGAACACCAAAATACCCAATTCTACTAATCAACGCTATACACCGCTTCCCCGAAGACTCTAGTCGATAATACAAAACTTAAACTGAAATCAACAATTTCTGTCATAACTTAATTCTGGACAGCGGCACGGTAATTGACATATCTTAAGATCTGGAAGTCGAAAAGAGGTGAACCCAATTTCTGTAGCTTCTTAACTGACTAATCTACAATACTCTAGTTGATGTGATAAACCAATTTGGCCAATTTAATGGGTTAATAATTGCTTGAACTTTCAGTACAGAAACTGTCTACAGAATGAACAGCAGAAATAAAAAGATCATAACTTTCATTAGGTAACTCCAAATTGAATGTTCTTTACCAATCTGAAAAGGTCATCGAATCCTCTACAATAACCTAGTTGGGTGAACTTTCAGTTTCGACCAATTTCCCTTTCAAAATTTAGGAAATAACCAGACAGTTTATTCTCGTCAGATTTCTGGCAGCAGGTACTAAAACATCCATAACTTTTGACTCGGACCTCGGAATCAAGTGAACTTGGTGACCACTGAAACTTAAGAACGAGGCCTAGATATCTCTAGGAGACCAAACCTTCAGATTCTGCCTAAAAACAACCAAAACAATCCCTCCAACATACAGGACAGAATCAGTCTTTACACGCAGCGAGTCTGCCTAGACAATTATGAATCCAAATCGCTTCTACCAACAAACAAAACAATGAGACTCGGCATCGTTACCCTTGCTGCAACCAGGGAGTAGGTAGACGAATCACGGAGAAGACGATCTTCCTCCTTCTCACCTCTTTTGCCCCAAACAAGCTGCTGTCCTCCTCAACTCCTTGCGCAACCGGCAGCGGGAGAAGGTCCGAAGGCCGGTTGGGGAGGCAAACCAGCAGGGACCAGCACCCGGGGAGGTTGGGGGCGGCTCCTAGGGACAGGGGTGTGAGGGGGAAGAGAGGAGGAAGGGAGGGGGCGGCGGCCAAAGGGGAAGATGGGGGTTCGCCAAGGGGGAAGAAAAGGGGCTGGTTAGGGTTTAGAGGGGGGGGCGCATGGGCCTAAGCCCATGGCCGGCCAAGGGGTTGGAAAGGCTACCCAGAGGCCCACGACCCTAAACAACTCCGAAAACTGAGAGTTTTAAGCTTTCCGGAGTTCCCCGATTAAATTCTTTCTTTCCCGACTAAAAACAGGGTATGACATTCTACCCTTAACAGAGTCGACCCGAATTCTACTCACGCAACGGACACAAGAGCGAAGTCTAAGGAATTGAAAACAAAATTTAACACGCATCAGCAACAAATAGGTTCGATACTGCCGCGCATGCGAGACTCGATTCCCAAGTGGCTTCTCTCCGCTTGATGAGACCAAAGGATCTTGACATACTTGAGTTTTATTCCTCAAAACCCGCTCTGATTTTTCTGAATTTTCACCGGTCGGGACTCAAAAGTAAGGTCCTGTTCAATGCTCAACGGCTCCATTGGAATTGCATGCTCGTGGTCAAATAAGAACTTCCTCAACATGGACACATGAAACACATTGTGAATCCTCTCATAGATTCGAGGCGGATCCAAGCGGTAAGCCAAATTTCCAACTCTTGCCACAACCGAAACGGTCCGATGTACCTTGGGCTAAGCTTTCCTTTAGTACCGAACGCATTACTACGCCTTTGGTAGGCGATACTCGAAGGACCTCGTCACCCACGTTGAACTCCAATTCTCGCCCCGACATCTGCGTAGCTCTTACGTCGGCTCTGAGCAGCTAACAAGTTCCTTCTAACTCGTCACTCTAGCCACGGTTCTTGAACCCATTCGGACCCAAGATTGCCCGCTCTCCCATCGTGTGAGGACCCCAATTTATTTGGCTTGTAATGCTTAACCAACCACGGTCCTAGCATCACAAATCAAATAAATTGATCTCGAGATATGTATACTTCCTAAAGCAAGATACACACCCGTTACAAAATTAGACATCAACTCCATTCCAAACATAGAGTCCAAACACCACACTACCAAACGGAAGATAAACAAATAGTAGAGTTATTACAGATAAAGGCCGATGTGCCACAAGATACATAAACAACAGAGAGAAGACAATGGAAGCAAAAGTGCCATAAGATGGCTATAAACAAAGCCAATCGGTGTGCCTCCAACCCACAAGGCATCCGACAGGACCGCCAAGTCTAGACGCCCACGAAACGGCAACCTGACTCACGTAGTGAGGCCCTAGGGGCTCACCTTCTTCCTCTGCAACAAAAACATTAAGCAAAGCACCCGAGTACAAAGATTGTCTTTGTACCCGCAAGACCGACGTGTGAACTAGCGCACTGTTCATATGCTACATGCAGCCTTGTTTGGTGGAGGCCATATGTTTTATTTGCATAAAGCCAATTTTCATTTGCAATAATATAATACTGATTGAAGGCAGGTTTGCAATTCATTTTTAATGTTGAAATAACAAGAAGGATAAATAATAATAAAAGAATAAAGGTAAACAACCTAGAAGTGACTATCCCAATAGTCACCACAACAATAGCACGAATCCCGCATTCGCACCACCCATCAAGTTTTAATTTAAATGTTGTAGTCTAACTCTCGATAAGCTTACCCAAGCGTGTCCATCACCTAGAACGAGGCTATTCGAATAGTTTTTAACCTGCAGGGTGTACCATCGCATCCACACTTCGCATCGCCTTTAAGCCAAAGCACACTTCCGAAGGTATCTTTGCACACTAAGTCCTACGAGACTTTTTCCAATATTGTGTATTAACTACGAGCCGCTCGTATGGATAGAAATCCATACGCTTACATGGTAAAGCCGAAAAGACAACTACCCACTCAGGATAAAGCTTTTCGGACAACTACCATGCTCCCACCTCCATCCCTCCTGCGACCCCGCGACCGGAGCCAATACACGCCAAAGTACTAGGTCAAGAGAGGTCCCATACCCTCTAGTGTGGTTAGCACGCCGAAATGCCTGGATAACAAAAACTCACAAGATGTTCGGTCCTTAATTGACCCGGGCACCTTTCCAGTCACACCCAACAGATCACACCAATCTTACCATTGTGACCGCGTCTAAATCATTTTTGTTTTCATTTTTAGTTTTGCAATTAAACATAGCAGAAATGCTGAAATATAAAGTTATAGAAAATTTTGTGTGATCAAGGTTACCGACTAAGTCGATAACCGCCCATTTCTACCGATACTAAGCATGTCTAAGCAATTTGACCCGGATCTACTAAGTGACAAGAGATCATCCAGCGACCTTTAATCACAGCAAATAACCTAGGCTCAGGTAGTAGAGACCAATATTTTATCTACAGGATATGCAGCTACGGATTTAACTAATTAATTTAACACAAATTAAGCGATGCATACATACAGCTGAAACAAAATATTAGACTTTAAAATACTGGGATTAACATGATCAAACTGCTTGCCTGGCTGCTGTTGCTCAGAATGCTCAACCTGTTGTAGAGGATCGCTCTCAGGGTTGCCGCAAATATCGAAGCCTAACGATAGAACAAATAACAGTGAATAAGAACGAATAACACCGGCAAAACTCAATAATCAAACACAAACACCAATTTGTACACAGAGGCTAGACCATCACAAAAAGAATGACAAATAACTGCTACAGAGACCCACTCACTTATTTGTTAGGTTAATCCACAAAATCAAACCTCTTACCTGATTTAAACTTTGGACAGACTTTGATGGTGATTGTGTGCACATCTATTATTTAATCATCAAGTTAATATATCAAAAACAGCTAGTTTCTCTAACTCAACCATTATTAGCTGATATTACAGAACCTACAAAAAGCTATTGACAACACTAACCAGTCAAATATCCAACTATGAGATGCTAAACAAAAATCTTCTACCTAAGATAGGATGCTGAGGATGCTCAGCTATTCAGACCCCTAAGCATCACACCAAGATTTTGCAAGGCTAACAAGTTTCAGCATGCGGCTACTACACCAAATCTTATAGCACTGACAACTCAAAAGTGCAGAGACAATAAAATGAGCACTAACTATCCCTTATGATCAAACATGACAACAAGGGCTTTGAAACTTAAAGATACTAACTAAGCGATTTCATGCTAACCACCACAACAAAAGGGAGCCAACTAGCACTAAACAAAAATCCAAGCATAAGCATGAAACTAGAATTTAGCCACGCATAACAGGAACCGACAACAGTGACAAATTCAGAGAACACACTAAAACACTTTCCAACTTCCAATCCCAACTTTTAATCAAGCAAGAGAGTGAACTGAAGAACATTCCTAATCATGATTAGAGACTAAAGAACTAGTTTTGAAGGAGTGGGCCCCACCGCGATGCATGCAGAGGAACACAATCAAGAACAGAGTCTCGCGGCTCGACTGGATTCGTCGCCGGTGAAGGAGTGGCGGCGCGGTCGCGACGATGGCCAAAATGGGTTGCTCGAGGACCACTGAAGCTGAAGGTGGTCACGCGGCAGCTGGAGATGCACAGAGGTGGCGCGGCGACGGAGCACGGCGGCGGCGATGGGGTGACAAGGTGCGGCTGCACAGAGAGGTAGACAACAAGAATTAGCGCGCAGATGGGCATCGATGAGTTACCAGAACTCACCGGAATGACACGGAGCTCAAGAGGCTGCCGGAGATGGCCCGGCGACGAGAGCCCACGGCGGCGCAAGGTGGTCAACGACGACCGGAGCCTGAGGCGACCGAGAGGACAAGTGAATGACCGGAGAAGGAAAGTGGAGTCCAGGTGATGCTCACCAAGCAAGGAATCGAGTTGGAGCTCACCAGAGGATGCGGTGGCGGAAGGCGGTTTCGGCCGGACTTGAGAAGAAAGTCCACGCGCAGCTCCACGCACGATGAAACCCAAATTCCTTGAGGGTTTACTTCGTGGATGTGGAACACGCCCGTGACGCGGTCGGCGATGGCCGAGCCCACCGAGTCGCAAACGCTCGGAAGTGGCGCGGCGACGCTACGGCTCTCAGAGCTCGGTGGAGAAGAAAGGCGATGGGGACGAAAACGAAGTAGGGAAAGCCTTCGGAGGGTTTTGTAGGAGCAGGCGGAGGCAGCGAGGTGAGACGGTGGGCGGTGAAAAGACCGGCGAGGCGAGGTGGCAGCATGCATGCAGGCGGCGAAGCCGGCGAGAGCGCGCGGGCGAGCGGTGCGGAGTCGCGAAGTGGCGTGGCGGGATGACCGGCAGGATGGCCCACAAGTCGCGAAGAAGCAAAACGGCGCGAGCCCGAAGTCAAGGCGCGGCGCAAACCAGTGGTTTGACTCGACCATTATCGCGCCGACCGTTGGATCTGAGATGGACGGTCGAGATTGATGTATGCATTCGGACCGGTCGATTGCATACGCGCACGTGGATCGTTCGATTTGCATCGGACGGTCACGATCGATTGGACTCGGGCGGTGCGATTAGTTGACGCGACCGAGTCCATTAGTGCGGTCGGACTCGAGCCCAAGTGTGGTTCGGGCCCGACAAGCGATGTTTCGAATTCGATTTAAAAGACAGAGAAGTTTTGGGAAATTTTTTGAGATAGCTCGAGGGCTCCAAAATTTCGAAATTTTTATGGAAGCTAACTGAACAGAGGACCACCTTGTGTAATTTTTCCAGGAGTTTTATGCTCTAGATTTCTCCCACTAAAATTCACAAGCTGCTGAATAGAAGGTTTGACCAGATTTCAAACTAGGTTGACTTGGCCATTTGAAATAGCAAATAAAATCTAAAAATTGTGAAATAATTCAGAGAGGTAGCTAGGATGGTCAAGATGATAGGAAAAATAATTTTAGAGGATGATCACCAGTTTGAAAGCTAAGAATTTGCTGACAACAATTTCCATTCACAAGAATTCAATTCTAGAAAATGGAAATTGCTAGGGAAAATTTGGAAAACTTCCAAATGATTTGATGAGACAACAAAAGTTTTTATTTCTCCTCAAAATTTTACATTTGAAATACAAACCCTAAGTTGGGGCTGTTACAAATCTCCCCCCTTACAGGAATCTCGCCGAGATTACGATCACCGGAGAAGAAGGACGGGTAATCTGCTCGGAGACGATCTTCCTGCTCCCAAGTGGCTTCATCCTCGGAGTGGTTTGACCACTAAACTTTGAGGAACTTGATCACACGGTTCCTCGTTCTGCGTTCAGCTTCATCGAGGATACGAACGGGACGCTCATGATAAGACAGATCTTCCTGCACATCGATATTTTCCAATGGCGTTTCCTCAACTGGAATACGGAGGCACTTCTTCAATTGTGACACATGGAAAACATCATGCACCCCTTCAAGTGTAGCTGGCAACTCCAACTTGTATGCAACAGCTCCCACTCTCTTGATGATGCGATATGGCCCGACATATCGAGGAGCCAGTTTGCCCTTGACACCGAAACGACGATGTCCCTTCAGAGGCGAGACTTTGAGATACACAAAGTCATTGGGCCGAAACTCACTCACGGCGACGCCGATCCGCATAGCTCTTCGCTGGATGAGCCACACGCAGCGTCTTGTGAATCAATCGCACTTGATTTTCAGCCTTATTGATGGAATCTGGACCAAAGAACTGCCTTTCACCAGTTTCTGACCAGTTCAATGGTGTTCTGCAGCGCCTCCCATACAAAGCCTCAAACGGTGCCATACCGAGACTAGCTGGAAGCTGTTGTTGTAGGAGAACTCGGCAAGTGGTAGGCACTTCTCCCAATTCTTCCCATAGGAAAGAACACAAGCACGAGCATATCTTCAAACACACGATTGACGCGCTCCGTCGACCATCGACCGAGGATGATAGGTTTGGTGAACGAAAGACGGTCCCCATGGCTTCTGTAGATCGTGCAAAGTCGGAAGTGAAAAGAGAACCACGATCTGACACCATCGTTCGTGGCACACCATGCAAACTCACAATGCGGGATATGTAGAGGTCTGCCAATTTACTGACGCTGAGGGCGGTACATACTCGCAGAAAATGTGCTACCTTTGTCAATCGGTCAATAACCACCCGGATAGCATCCTTCCCGAAGAAGTGCAGGGCAAACCGATGTGAAGTCCATACCAACGGAATCCCACTTCCACTCTGGTATAGGCAAGGGTGGAGGAGACCCATCGACGCCGATGCTCGCCTTGACGCGACAACATATGTCACATCCGCCACGAACTCGCAATCTCGCGCTTCATGCGAGTCCACCGAATCTCGACGCAGATCTTGGTACATTTTGGTGGCCCGGGATGGATGGACAAAGGCGAATCATGGGCCTCTGAAGAATCAAATCCCGCAACTCGGGACCTTTGGGACCACAAGACGCTGCCCAAACCATACAACACCATGCTCATCTTCTCGTGAAACACTTGGTGATCCATTCTTGATGTTACGCTGATTTTACCCACACCAACATCCGATTGTTTGTCGCCTTGATTTGATCCACCAAGGTCGGTTGCACAACCAAGGCGACAAGGGAACCATACTCAACCAAACCCAAGTTGAGACGCTGAAACTCGCAAGAAGTGCAGGTTGTCGCTCTTGGATCATCAAAGTATTGCAATACACTTTTCGCTAAGTGCATCAAGAACTACATTGGCTTTGCCAGATGATCCGAATACCCATGTCATAATCTTTGATCAATTCTAGCCATCTCCTCTGCTCGAGGTTCAGATCTGGCCGAGTGAACAAGTATTTCAAGCTCTTGTGATCGAATACACCTCACAGTGATTACCGATCGATAATGCCGCCAAATCTTGAGTGCATGCACCACGCACCAACTCTAAATCATGGGTGGGATAATTGAGCTCGTGAGGTCTCAATCGCTCGGATGCATAGGCAAGCGCTTGCCTTCTGCATAAGAACACATCCAAGTCCACGACGAGAGGCATCGCAATAAATATCGAAGCTCTTGTGGATATCGGGAAGAGTGAGGATGGGGTGAAGTCAAACGCTGCTTGAGCTCCCAAAGCTCTCATCACAAGCAGAGGACCACACAAACTTCTTGTCCTTCTTGAGCAATTCGGTCATCGGCTTGGCGATCTTAGAGAAGTTCTCGATAAAGCGGCGGTAGTAGCCCGCTAAACCGAGAAAACTCCGCACATCGGTGGTCGACTTGGGCTGCCCCAAGATAGAACATCGACCTTATCGATCCACGGCTATGCCTCCGGTGAAAGAACATGGCCCAAGAATGCCACTTCCTTCAACGAACTCACATTTCTTTGAACTTGGCGTATAGTGGTGTTCCCGCAATTTGCCCAAAACAATCTTTGGATGCTCAAGCATGATCTTCTTGATCTTGGAATAAATAAGAATATCATCAATGAAGACCACCACAAATTTGTCCAAAACTCAATGAATATCGAATTCATTAAGTTCATGAACAAAGCCGAGCATTGGTTAAGCCAAAGGACATGACGGTGTACTGCATCTGACCCATAACGAGTAGTGAAAGCCGTCTTCGAATATCCTCGATTCGATCGACTGATGATACCCCATTCTCAAATCAATCTTTGAGAACACTGGCTCCATCAAGCGATCAAACAGATCATCAATGCGGGCGAGGATATTTGTTCTTCACCGTCACCTCATTGAGAGGACGGTAATCAACACACATGCGCAAAGTTTTGTCCTTCTTCTTCACAAAGATCACCGGACAACCCCAAGGAGATGAACTGGGACGGATGAAACCCTTTGCTTGGAGCTCACCAAGTCGCTTCTTCAATTCTTCTAGTTCATTGGGAGGCATCCGACACGGCGCCTTGAAATCGGGCGTGCGGGCAGAACTCGATAACAAACTCCGGATCTCGAACCGAGGCATCCTGTAAATCATCGGAAAAACATCCTCAAAATCACAAACAGAGGAACCTCCCGAATCTTCAAAGTGGCTTGGTTACAAGTGCACAAAGGTGCGACCCTTGCAGTGCGAGGGGAAAACCGACCGCCTTTCAAGGGTGGTGAGATAGACAATCTTCCGGCACAATCGATTTGCCCCAAGTGTTGGGACAACCAATCCATGCCAAGAATCACATCCGACTCATGAATCGAAAGGTAATAAGGTTTGCCAAAACCCCACTCCTCGACTATGATAGGAACATCCCGACATCAAGATCGGCTCTCATTTCCGACCGAGAGCGGATGAGCAAAGGAACTCCCAAAGGAACACAGTGAAGACCACTAGCAGCAGCAAATGATCTTGAAATAAAAGAATGCGATGCTCGTAATCAAATAATACCGCAGGGACGAGAATTAACAAGAAGTGTACCAATCACGACATCCGCGCCCCGAGCCTCCTCACCGAAGGTGGTTGACTCGACCTGCTCGCGCACTCGGTCTTCAATAATCTTACGGTCGTGGATGACCACTCCCCGCCGCGCCCTCCATTAGGACGAGGGCCGCCGCAACACTCGAGGGCGAGCATTCGCATAATGGCCCTTGTTGTGGCAATAAAACAAGTAACCTCGGCGCTGGATTGCGGAGGCCGCTCTGCTGCTGGATCGCAGGCGCACGTGGCTGAAACACGGCCTGCGGTGGGCGAGGAGCTGGTGCAGATGGCCTCGGCGCCGGTGGAGCAAAAGAACGGGCCACTGGTGTTGGCCCAGCCCGAGGACGAATGAGGCTAGTGTGAGTAGACTGATGCGCCTCCCATTTGAGCTTGTGGGACTCGCCCAGCGCCTTTGCCTTATGCTCAGCAACAATGGCCTTATCTACCAAGGCCTGAAAGTCAGAGAAGTCCACAATAGATAGCTTGTCCTGCAGCTCCTCAGACAAGCCATCCATAAACTTCTCTCGCTAGCCTCATCTCGAGGCCACCTCCTGGAGCATAACGAGCGATGATTGAACTCGCATAAGTACTCAGTCACAGATTTGCGCCTTGCTTGAGCGCGAGGAATTCTTTCTTTTCAGCTTCATCGGGCCATCCGGGATGTGGGCCCGACTAAAAGTCGACTGAACTCCTCCCACGCGACCACATGGCCCGCGGCCGTATGGCGAGATAGTTCTCCCACCATGAGTGCGGCGCCCTCAAGGTGGTGGGACGCGAAGAGTGCCTTATCTTGTGCTCATCATCGAGCTATGTTGAGCTTTCGCCAACCATGCGCACCAATCATCCGCATCGAGAGGGTCCTCGAGCGGGAGAAAGTCGGTGGCTGCGTGCGGAGGAACTCGCAAGTCCCCGCGAGTCCGTGGCCGCCACCACGGCAGGAGTGGAGGTATTCCTAGCAATAACCTCCAAGATGCGCGTCTGGTCCATGCGGTTTCGCTCGACCGAAGCGAGCACCTCAGCCATGGTCGGAGGAGGGGGAAGCTCCTCATCATGACCAGCCTGCTGACTGCCACGCGTTCTCCCGGCCATCCTGTTTCACTAAGACAAGTTAACAATAGCCGGAAAACACGAAGTCGATAACCCACTGCAAATAACTTACTAACAAAGACAAAACAAACACAAGACTTTTAAGTTACAAAACCAATTGAAAAAAGTCAGATACTTATCAACTCATACATATCTTACCCTTATGCTCCCACAAATTTTAATTAGACTAATTCTCTATGGTTCTCCCAAAGACTGATTCTACCAGTAGCAACTATCTTTTGAAAGGAAAGAGGAAAACCAAGTTTTAAACTCAAATTAGAGTAAGATGAGAGTAGAAGGCTAAGATAGGTAAGGAGTAAAATCTGAGAATCTGCCTAGGTTTTCATAAACCCTTTTTATACTTTGAAATTAAGCTTTTTCAAAATATCCTAAAGACGACTATGCTTGTTGCTACGGTCGAATGGCTCGATACCAACTTTTGAGGACCCCAATTTATTTGGCTTGTAATGCTTAACTAACCACGGTCCTAGCATCACAAATCAAATAAATTGATCCTCTAGATATGTATACTTCCTAAAGTATACACACCCCGTTACAAAATTAGACATCAACTCCATTCCAAACATAGAGTCCAAACACCACACTACCAAACGGAAGATAAACAAATAGTAGAGTTATTACAGACAAAGGCCGACAGGCCACAAGATACATAAACAACAGAGAGAAGACAGCGGAAGCAAAAGTGCCATAAGATGGCTATAAACAAAGCCAATCAGTGTGCCTCCAACCCACAAGGCATCTGACCGGACCGCCAAGTCTAGACGTCCACGAAACGGCAACACAGCTCACAGAAGTGAGGCCCTAGGGGCTCACCTTCTTCCTCAGCAACAAAAACATTAAGCAAAGCACCTGAGTACAAAGATTGTCTTTGTACCCGCAAGACTGACGTGTGAACTAGCAGACCTGTTCATATGCTACATGCAGGCTTGTTTGGTGGAGGCCATATGTTTTATTTGCATAAAGCCAATTTTCATTTGCAATAATATAATACAGTTGAAGGCAGGTTTGCAATTCATTTTTAATGTTGAAATAACAGTAAGGATAAATAATAATAAAAGAATAAAGGTAAACAACCTAGAAGTGACTATCCCAATAGTCACCACAACAATAGCACGAATCCCAGATTCGTACCACCCATCAAGTTTTAATTTAAATGTTGTAGTCTAACTCTCGATAAGCTTACCCAAGCGTGTCCATCACCTAGGACGAGGCTATTCGAATAGTTTTAACCTGCGCAGGTGTACCACTGCACCCACACTTCGCATCGCCTTTAAGCCAAAGCACACTTAGAAGGTATGCTGGCACAGCTAAGTCCTACGAGACTTTTTCCAATATTGTGTATTAACTACGAGCCGCTCGTATGGATAGAAATCCATACGCTTACATGGTAAAGCCGAAAAGACAACTACCCACTCAGGATAAAGCTTTTCGGACAACTACCATGCTCCCACCTCCATCCCTCCTGCGACCCCTGCGACCCGGAGCCAATACACGCCAAAGTACTAGGTCAAGAGAGGTCCCATACCCTCTAGTGTGGTTAGCACGCCGAAATGCCTGGATAACAAAAACTCACAAGATGTTCGGTCCTTAATTGACCCGGGCACCTTTCCAGTCACACCCAACAGATCACACCAATCTTACCATTGTGCCCGCGTCTAAATCATTTTTGTTTTCATTTTTAGTTTTGCAATTAAACATAGCAGAAATGCTGAAATATAAAGTTATAGAAAATTTTGTGTGATCAATGTTATCGACTAAGTCGATAACCGCCCATTTCTACCGATACTAAGCATGTCTAAGCAATTTGACCCGGATCTACTAAGTGACAAGAGATCATCCAGCGACCTTTAATCACAGCAAATAACCTAGGCTCAGGTAGTAGAGACCAATATTTTATCTACAGGATATGCAGCTACGGATTTAACTAATTAATTTAACACAAATTAAGTGATGCATACATACAGCTGAAACAAAATATTAGACTTTAAAATACTGGGATTAACATGATCAAACTGCTTGCCTGGCTGCTGTTGCTCAGAATGCTCAACCTGTTGCAGAGGATCGCTCTCAGGGTTGCCGCAAATATCGAAGCCTAACGATAGAACAAATAACAGCAAATAAGAACGAATAACACCGGCAAAACTCAATAATCAAACACAAACACCAATTTGTACACAGAGGCTAGACCATCACAAAAAGAATGACAAATAACTGCTACAGAGACCCACTCACTTATTTGTTAGGTTAACCACAAAATCAAACCTCTTACCTGATTTAAACTTTGGACAGACTTTGATGGTGATTGTGTGCACATCTATTATTTAATCATCAAGTTAATATATCAAAAACAGCTAGTTTCTCTAACTCAACCATTATTAGCTGATATTACAGAACCTACAAAAAGCTATTGACAACACTAACTACCAAATATCCAACTATGAGATGCTAAACAAAAATCTTCTACCTAAGATAGGATCTGAGGATGCTCACTATTGAGACCCTAAGCATCACACCAAGATTTTGCAAGGCTAACAAGTTTCAAAGATGCGGCTACTACACCAAATCTTATAGCACTGACAACTCAAAAGTACAGAGACAATAAAATGAATAGCCTAACTATCCCTTATGATCAAACATGACAACAAGGGCTTTGAAACTTAAAGATACTAACTAAGCGATTTCATGCTAACCACCACAACAAAAGGGAGCCAACTAGCACTAAACAAAAATCCAAGCATAAGCATGAAACTAGAATTTAGCCACGCATAATGTGAACCGACAACGGTGACAAATTCAGAGAACACACTAAAACACTTTCAAACTTCCAATCCCAACTTTTAATCAAGCAAGAGAGTGAACTGAAGAACATTCCTAATCATGATTAGAGACTAAAGAACTGGTTTTGAAGGAGTGGGCCCCACCGCCGACGATGCAGAGAGGAACACAATCAAGAACAGAGAGTCTCGCGCTCGACTGGATTCGTCGCCGGTGAAGGAGTGGCGCGCGATCGCGACGATGGCCAAAATGGGTTGCTCGAGGACCACTGAAGCTGAAGGTGGTCACGCGGCAGCTGGAGATGCACAGAGGTGGCGCGGCGACGGAGCACGGCGGCCGGCAGTGGGGGTGACAAGGTGCGGCTGCACCAGAGAGGTAGACAACAAGAATTAGCGCGATGGGCATCGTGAGTTACCAGGAACTCACCGGAATGACGCGGAGCTCAAGAGGGTGCCGGAGATGGCCCGGCGACGAGAGCCCACGGCGGCGCAAGGTGGTCAACGACGACCGGAGCCTGAGGCGACCGAGAGGACAAGTGAATGACCGGAGAAGGAAAGTGGAGTCGAGGTGATGCTCACCAAGCAAGGAATCGAGTTGGAGCTCACCAGAGAGGATGCGGTGGCGGAAGGGGCGGTTTCGGCCGGACTTGGAGAAGAAACTCCACGCGCAGCTCCACAGACGATGAAACCCGAAATTCCTTGAGGGGTTTACTTCCCAGGGATGTGGAACACGCCAGGACGCGATCGGCGATGGTCGAGCCCACGGAGCGGTGAACGCTCGGAAGTGGCGCGGCGACGCTTACGGCTCTCAGAGCTCGGTGGAGAAGAAAGGCGATGGGGACGAAAACCAAGTAGGGAAAGCCTTCGGAGGGTTTTGTAGGAGCAGCGAGGCAGCGAGGTGAGACGGTGGGCGGTGAAAAGACCGGAGGCGAGGTGGCAAAGATGCATGCAGCGGCGGCGGCGAGAGCGCGAGCGCGAAGCGTGTGTGCTGAGCGGGCGAAGTGGCGTGGCGGGATGACCGGCAGGATGGCCCACAAGTCAGCGAAAGAAGCAAAACGGCGCGAGCCCGAGTCAAGTGCGGCGCAAACCAGTGGTTTGACTCGACCATTATCGCGCCGACCGTTGGATCTGAGATGGACGGTCGAGATTGATGTATGCATTCGGACCGGTCGATTGCATATGCGCACGTGGATCGTTCGATTTGCATCGGACGGTCACGATCGATTGGACTCGGGCGGTGCGATTAGTTTACGCGACCGAGTCCATTAGTGCGGTCGGACTCGAGCCCAAGTGTGGTTCGGGCCCGACAAACAGTGTTTCCAGAATTCGTTTTAAAAGACAGAGAAGTTTTGGGAAATTTTTTTGAGATAGCTCCAGGGCTCCAAAAATTTCGAAATTTTTATGGAAGCTAACTGGAACAGAGGACCACCTTGTGTAATTTTTCCAGGAGTTTTTATGCTCTAGATTTCTCCCACTAAAATTCACAAGCTGCTGAACAGAAGGTTTGACCAGATTTCAAACTAGGTTGACTTGGCCATTTGAAATAGCAAATAAAATCTAAAAATTGTGAAATAATTCAGAGAGGTAGCTAGGATGGTCAAGATGATAGGAAAAATAATTTTAGAGGATGATCACCAGTTTGAAAGCTAAGAATTTGCTGACAACAATTTCCATTCACAAGAATTCAATTCTAGAAAATGGAAATTGCTAGGGAAAATTTGGAAAACTTCCAAATGATTTGATGAGACAACAAAAGTTTTTATTTCTCCTCAAAATTTTACATTTGAAATACAAACCCTAAGTTGGGGCTGTTACACACTGCATCCCAACACAACGGGGATCTGCATTTCCGCCCATAAAGGACTTCAAATGGTGCAGCTCGGATGCTGGAGTGATAACTATTATTGTAAGCAAACTCTGCCAAAGCTAGATGGTCTTCCCAACCTCCTTTCCAAGACATAACACAACATCTGAGCATATCTTCAAGCGTCTGAATGGTGCGCTCAGACTGACCATCGGTTTGGGGATGAAACGCGTACTAAGACGGCCGAGTGCCCAAAGCATTCTCGCAAGCTCTCCCAAAACTTGAGACAAACTTAGCATCTCGATCTGAAACAATCGTCTTCGCACCCGTGCAACCGCACTATCTCTCGCACATAAAGAGGAGCTAAATCACTTGCCGTGTTAGTCGTACGAATAGGAATAAAATGTGCCGACTTACTAAACCGGTCCACTATGACCCAAATAGCATCCTTTCCGCACTGCGTACGGGGTAATCCAACTACAAAATCCATAGAGATGTCATCCCATGGCCACATCGGAACCTCTAAAGGTTGCAACAACCCTGCTGGTCGCTATGCTCGGCCTTAACTTAACCCGGCAAACTCCACATGATGCCACATACCGAGCAATATCAACTTTCATCCTTTTCCACCGAAACTCTTCTTCAAATCCTTGTACATCTTGGTCTCACTGGATGTACCAGATATCTGATGTGCGTGCGCTTCCTTTAGTATCTCATCCTTGACTGTGCCTTTGTGGCACACATAGTCGACCTTAAATCGCAATGCACCGACTCATCTATCTTTGAAATGGCTTTGTTTGCCCTCATCTAGGCGTTTCTCGCACAAACATTTGATCAAGCTGTTGTGCTTCCCGCACTCGATCCGGAACGGTTGACTCAAGAAGCATACGGGTCTCAGTTGGGCGGTGCCGCAAAACAAAAGGAGATATCCATACGCCTAAATCGGCAATGAGACAATCGAGAGTAGGAGGTGTCGCCTTGCGACTCGGGCATCACGCAACATTTGCCTTGCCGGATGATACCGAATGGTGACATCATAGTCTTTTATCAATTCCAACCATCTCCTCTGCCTCGAGTTTAAATCTTTTCGGTAAAGATGTATTTGACTCTTGTGATCGTGAAAATGTCACAAGATTCGCCATACAAATAATGACGCCAAATCTTCAAAGCAAGAACCACTGCAACGGCTCTAAATCGTGAGTAGGATAATTGCTCATGATTCTTCAATCGCCGCGATGCATAGGCAATCACCTTGCCATCCCGCATAAGTACACAACCAAGCCCAACTCTAGATGCATCTGAATAAATAGTGAACCGCTTCCTGGTTCAGAAGAGTGAGAACTGGAGCGATCACCAATCTATCCTTCAAAGTACGTAAACTTCTGTTCACGCGCGATCCATCAAACTTGACCCCTTTCTGTGTCAATTGTGACATTGGTCTAGCAAGGGTGGAGAAACCCTCCACAAAACGCCGATAATAACCAGCTAAACCCATAAAACTCCTCACTTCTTTTACATTAGTTGGTCTTTTCCATTCCACCACTGTTGAGATCTTACTTGGATCGACTGAAATGCCCTCTTGATTAATTACATGGCCCAGAAACCCAACTTCAGAAATCCAGAATTCACATTTCTTCAGTTTGGCATAAAATTGGTTCACTCGTGGTCTCAAGTACCAACCTCAGATGCTGAGCATGATCTTCTTTCGTCTTGGAATAAATCAAGATGTCATCAATGAATACTACGACGAAATCATCAAGGAAAGGGTGCAACATACTATTCATGGCTTCCATGAAAACTGCAGGAGCATTGGTTAGCCCAAAAGACATAACCTTATACTCATAATGACCATACCTTGTAGAGAAAGTCGTCTTCTCAATATCTTGCTCTCGAACTCTAATCGATTATAACTGATCAAGGTCAATTTTGGAGAATATTTTAGCTCCCTTCAACTGATCAAAGAGATCCTCAATACGGGGCAAGGGATATTTATTCTTCACAGTTGCTTGGTTAAGAGCCCGGTAATCCACACACATACGCCAACTACCGTCATTCTTCTTAGTGAAAAGAACAGGAGCTCCCCACGGCGAAACACTACGCGAATCAAACCTTTGGATAGCAAATCATCCAATTGCTTTTTCAACTCCTCCCGAAAGGGACGCGCAAACGATATGGAGATATAGAAATAGGTCTGGTTCCCGGAACAAGATCTATCCGGAATTCCACTTTACGCTCGGGGCATTCCAGAAGCTCTCATGGAAAAACATCGGAAACTCATTCACTACCGAATATCTTCAATACGAAGTGGAGATTCGACTTCTCGCTAAGGGACCAAAGCAACCCAATGGTGAAGCTCGACGGTCGGGAAACAGACTAGCCAACACGAACAAGGAATCGACGCGCGCTACCACGAAATACCGATTCGTCACCCGATGGAGCCTGCAAAGTCACCGTCTTCCAAAAGCAACAAATCTTGGCACGATAATTGAATAACCAGTCCATACCCAAAATAACATCAAAAGGTGATAACTGAATCACCATAAGGTTGGCAGTGAAATTCTCATCTTCAATAGTGATAGTACAGCCAGGACACGCTGTAGAGCTAGAAATAAGACCCCCCGGAGAACTGACCACCACAGACTCGGATATAAATTGCACACTCAAACTCGCCCTTCTAACAAAATCTAAGGACACAAAAGAATAAGTAGCTCCGGAATCAAATAGTACGAAAGTCTCATGTGAATCAACTAGCAAAGTACCTGTTACCACGTCAGGACGGCCCACGGTATCAGGAGTAGGCATGGCATAGACTCCCATGGGCACCGGAGCAGAGGACGCACCAGCACTCTGTGAAGGATGAGTAGGAACTGCTGCAGGAGAGGCATACGAAGGTGGTGCAGACGGGGCAGGGTTCCAGTAGAACCCCGCAGGAGGCGCAGGAGTAAAAACTGCAGGAGGAACCCATCCTGAAGAAAACTAAGGTACAGGTGGAGCAGTTAGAGTCTGAACTGAGCCCCGAGGTGCACTGGAAGAAGACGCAACTGGAACTGCTTCCCACTTAATGATGCTCGCTGGGTTCTGTTTGCAAACTGACGCTTTGTGGCCTTCCCGGCCACACTGGCGACACGTCCCTCTGAAAGAACACTCTGAAGACCGGTGACCCTCTCCACATCTGAAACATTTCATACCTTGTCCCGGGACGGGACGCAGCTGGGGTGTGGACGACGAGGTGCGTGGCGCCGAGGAAGAAGACTGCCACTGCTGAACTGGACGAGACTGGCGACTCCCTTGAAATCTCTTGGATGCAGGTCGCTGAGAAGACCCGCCTCCACCACTAAAGCTCCGCTTCTGGCCACTGCCAGAACCACCAACAGGAACAGTGCCACTAGCTGACTGCGTCTGCGAAGGGAGATTCCTCACCAACTCCATTCCTCTAGCTTGCTCAACCACCGCATCAAATCACGCAAGACGATGCCCCCGAATCCGCAATACTCTGAACGAGACCCGACGGAACATCTTGGCCTTCTCCATATCATCATTGGCTACGGCCGTACAAAGCGCACCGTGTCGTTGAACTTAGCCTCATACTCGACATCGACCTATGACCTCGAGTCAACGCCAAGAAAGAGCGCTCCATCTTCTCCACGAAAGAATCCGGATAGTACTTGGCTCTAAATTGCCCCACAAAACTTCCCAAGTAACCGGTCCTCGTGACCGGGTCTTGGCGCATGAACCCTTCCCACCGGATATCGCTTGGCCCGCCGGTTGAAAGGCTACAAACGAACCCTTTGCACCGAAGTTCATCTCCAATGCATCAAAGCGCCGCTCCATGTACGGAGCCAATCGCTGCTCGAACTGGGTACCGCCCATCAAAAGTGTCAAGTCGGCGACATCCACTCGCGGAGACTTATCCTAGTCTCGGGTGGAACCATGGAACGATCGGACTCGCAACGGAGACAAAGAAGCAGCAGGAGCAGCAGAGCAGCAGCAGAGAACAGCGGCGGGATGAGCTGCATCTCCGCCGACGAGCTGCTCGTTCTCCTCTCAAGATTCGAATAATAATAGCCGACGCCGCTGGGCATCCACGGCGGCGCAGCTTGAGCCTCGGCCGGCCGGATGAGCAATGAGGCAACCTCTCAGCGACTCCACCAAGGCCTCTTCGCGGAGGTTGCGAAACAACCGGACCACGCCCACGACCACGGCCCGGCAGACGACCACGCCTCTACCTCTCGCCATCTAAGAACACCACAACCGAACAAAACTAAACACTTAACTTAGCGGTTCAAAAGAAGCACGGAACTAAACAACATTTGCACAACAAATAAAGCATAACGACGTAAATTGCGGAAACAATGAATTACCCAACCCAACCCATCGTACAAGTGTGTCAATTTAATAATTTTATTTTAACCACGGACCTAAAGCCCGCTCGATACCAATCAGAACACCCCAACTCAAAGATGAGCACGAATGCTACTATCCTAAGCTAAACCACAAAATTTCGACATAACCTCTTTGGTATACGACAATACGGAGGTTTTTCACAATAAATCATAAAACAATAATAAAATCAGATATAAGACTTAATCATAAATTCTAATTAACCGACTAAGTTAACACCTTGGCTATTCAGAAGTCAAGATGCTAACCACCAATTTAACATAAGCCATACATCATAAAACTTCTCAATAACATCGATCAATCCTCAAAGATCATAAAAGAATGTCATCCAAGACTAGATTTATTTATTACAATCGAAAGTTAACATAATAGAGTCTTTATTCATTCTTGCAATGGAACTAAGGTGAAGTGCATTATTCGAGTAGTGCATGTCTACTCCTCCCAAGATAACCTCATCGATCACCTAGAAATAGATAAACAAAGCAAGGGTGAGTCCATGACTCAGCAAGTACAATAATTAAAAACACATTTATCAATACGAATAAGACCTACACGGCCTCGACATTAATCATAACACAAATGAGTACTTATGATGACATGAAATGAATGCTTAAACATCAAGGGAATGGACTGCACACACACATATATCGGTATAGTCGGTGAACACCGTCGGTGTTCACTCAAGCCCGCATCTTAACAAAAATGCAGGATCCACTTCCGTATGAAGAACGTTTCATACGGGTGTCCAACATTGCCCATATTGGAATTAATGGGTCTTACTCAACCATCCCGAATTGATGGTCTCCCTCATCCACTCCGTGGACGGCAAAAGATAATGAATGCATGAAGCAACTTAATGAGTATAACATTACCATCATTTCTATTCATGAAACCAACATAGAAACAAAACATGGATATTTCACTTCATACTACACAAGAGTTATCACAGCACGCACATATCAACAACCACAATGCACAAACGTTTAGATCAACAATGTACTTGCCTTCCGCGTTGAGACGCGTTAGTCGGAAGCGATGGCGTTCCTAAACTCGAAGCTCCGCTGCCTAACCAATGAAATAAAATCAATAAGAACACCAAAATACCCAATTCTACTAATCAACGCTATACACCGCTTCCCCGAAGACTCTAGTCGATAATACAAAATTTAAACTGAAATCAACAATTTCTGTCATAACTTAATTCTGGACAGCGGCACGGTAATTGACATATCTTAAGATCTGAAAGTCGAAAAGAGGTGAACCCAATTTCTGTAGCTTCTTAACTGACTAATCTACAATACTCTAGTTGACGTGATAAACCAATTTGGCCAATTTAATGGGTTAATAATTGCTTGAACTTTCAGTACAGAAACTGTCTACAGAATGAACAGCATAAATAAAAAGATCATAACTTTCATTAGGTAACTCCAAATTGAACGTTCTTTACCAATATGAAAAGTTCATCGAATCCTCTACAATAACCTAGTTGGGTGAACTTTCAGTTTCGACCAATTTCCCTTTCAAAATTTAGGAAATAACCAGACAGTTTATTCTTGTCAGATTTCTGGCAGCAGGTACTAAAACATCCATAACTTTTGACTCGGACCTCGGAATCAAGTGAACTTGGTGGCCACTGAAACTTAAGAACGAGGCCTAGATATTTCTAGGAGACCAAACCTTCAGATTCTGCCTAAAAACAACCGAAAAAATCCCTCTAACATACAGGACAGAATCAGTCTTTACACGCAGCGAGTCTGCCTAGACAATTATGAATCCAAATCGCTTCTACCAACAAACAAAACAATGAGACTCGGCATCGTTACCCTTGCTGCAACCAGGGAGTAGGTAGACGAATCACGGAGAAGACGATCTCCCTCCTTCTCACCTCTTTTGCCCCAAACAAGCTGCTGTCCTCCTCAACTCCTTGCGCAACCGGCAGCGGGAGAAGGTCCGAAGGCCGGTTGGGGAGGCAAACCAGCAGGGACCAGCACCCGGGGAGGTTGGGGGCGGCTCCTAGGGACAGGGGTGTGAGGGGGAAGAGAGGAGGAAGGGAGGGGGTGGCGGCCAAAGGGGAAGATGGTGGGGTTCGGCCAAGGGGGGAGGAAAAGGGGGGGCTGGTTAGGGTTTAGAGGGGGAGGGGGCGCATGGGCCTAAGCCCATGGCCGGCCAAGGGGTTGGAAAGTCTACCCAGAGGCCCACGACCCTAAACAACTCCGAAAACTGAGAGTTTTAAGCTTTCCGGAGTTCCCCGATTAAATTCTTTCTTTCCCGACTAAAAACAGGGTATGACAGGCGGTGTCATTCATCAAGTTGCATGGGTTTAATTATCCATAATCCTACGTGGTGAAGATCGGGATAACCCCGCTCCAGGCCATCAAAAGCCGAGAACGACTTTTCTTGAAGAAGGGAAGGATGATGAGGAGACACCTAGCATATGTACATCATCTCCATCTCAAGTTGTTGCATTAAAGTTGTGTGCACTCTCTGGTGCATATAGTCCCATAGCTACAGAAGATCGTATAACCACAAAAGATCATCATGACTGTGGCATAAGCGCATATGTCATCATAGCTATAGAAGATCATCATGAAGAGGTCATCGCACGTGTCAGCATACTTTGCCATGAAGTATATTGTGAGACCCCAGTTTATTCAGCTTGTAATGCTTAGTTTTCCATTGACTCTAGCATCACAAACAAAATATACCGTGCCTCGGGAAAATGTATACTTCCCAGAATTGCAGTATACACACCCTTTTACAAAACATTACATCAATTCCATACAACACACAGAACCAAGGCTTAAACTTTACAAGCAAAAGACATATAGCAAAGTTATTACAAAAGAGAGGCCAACAGGCCAAGAACTAAAAGAACTAAACAACAGCGGAAGAAAAATGCCATAAGATAGCTATAAACAAAAGCCGACCAGTTTGCCATACACCCACAAGGCAATCCGACCGGGCCGCCAAGCTAATCGTCCACACCGCAGCAAAACTCACAAAAGTCGATCCCTTGGGGATCAACCTCCTTTGCAACAAATAAGCAATGCAAATGAGTACAAAAATGTACTTGCAAGTCTTATGAGTAACAAACCTAGATACTACTACATGCAGGCTTTAATCAAAGGAGAAGGTTCAAGGTTCATTTTTAGCATAAAGCAGATTTTATTTGCAATAGATAATATGTTGAAGGCAGTTTTAACAATCTGAATTTTATTTGCATAAATAACAGCGAGACAATAAGTAATAACATAACAACAACCTGGAGATGACTAACCTAGTAGCCATCACAACAATAGCATGAATTACCCATTCGTACCACCCATGTTAAGTTTTAATTTAAAAGGTTGTAGTCTAACTCTTGCAAAATCTAACCAAGCGTGTCCATAACTTAGGATGAGGCTATTCGAATAGTTTGAACCCTGTAGGGGTGTACCAATGTACCCACACTTCAGACCGTCTTTTTGCCAAGCTATTAAGCACACTTCCTTTGGTATGCCGGCACGGCTAAGTCCTACGAGACATTTCCAATGGAAAATGCTAATTAAGAGCCGCACACATGGGGGTTAACCCTTAGTGGACCACCCTCACGGCTCCCACTAAGGACCCATACGTAGAGTACGATGCACCGTCTTGGCTCAAGCCGCACGCAGGTGCTCCCCTCCCTACAAACTTGTCCACGTTGCATATAGTCAAATATACAACCCACCACGCGACTCATTAATTAACACCTCCCAAAGTACTCAGTCAAGAGAGGTCTCATTTCCCTCTAGTGTGGTTAGCATGCAAAAATGCTTGGATAGTGTGACACAAGATGTTCGGTCCTTGTTGACTCGGGCACCAACCATTCATACCAACTTACCATTGTGCCCAAGTCCAAATCATTTTGTTTTCAGTTTTAGTTTTCTCAAATAAATATAGCACAAGGTGTTGAACATAAGCAATAATAAGTTTTGTGTGATCAAGGTCATCGACTAAGTCGATAACCGCCCAATTCTATCGGTAACTAAGCATTGCTAAGCATCATATCGTAAAGACAATAAAAAGACCATAAATCATTCACCGGGCTCTAATTCACCAGTGAGGATAATAACCTAGGGTAGTGGCGGGGGTGAACAATTTCAAGGCAACAATGCAATAGGATTAGCTACCTCTAATCGACAAAAATTAACTTTGACGCAAGAAGCATGCAAACTTAGTTTTTGCAAACAAGATATTAGACTTTAAAAGTAATAGGAGCAATATGATCAAATGATGTTACATCTGCTTTTCTTGTTGTAGATCACTTTCTTGCTGCAGAGGTTCACTCACGCAATCAACACAATCGTCGGAACCTATCGAAAGAACGAAGAAAATCTAATAAAAACGAAGAACACCGAAAGAAACTCAAAAACCAAAGTACTCCAACATCCATGAAATTTATACAGCAGGAAGAACATGATTTTAGACAAATTTAGCAACAAGAATCATTTCATTTGGACTAAACATGCAAAAGATATGGCCTAAACAATTTTTTTCAGCCTGAAAATTCAAATTAAATTAATTTCGGGTACTATTCATGGCACAATTTTCCAAAAAGATCTAAAACCTGAGATTTTTATGGTAGGTATATGTTGACATCCTAAGGTTAGCCAAATTGAGTTTACTTCATTTGAAGTTGAAATGAATTACTTATGATTTTTCTAAGTTGTAAAAGTAGCACTAAGTTAATTTTAGGAGCAAAGACCTATATGAAACACATTCTATGCTGACACATATTAACAAAGGAAACTAACACATTTTAGTTTGCCCAGGTTGGAAACACAGAGAATTACTTATTTATTTTTCAAGTTTTAATGAGTTTCTAAACAACATTTAATGTTAAAACAAGTTAATACAACCTATTTCATTTTCTGCTACAAAATAACACCTAAACATATTTTTGGATTAAAGTTTAGTTGAACAGAAATTTAACCCAACAGGAATCATCTAAAAAGGAGCTAAAATGGATTATTTATGAATTTTTGAAGTTTTAATACCATTTTCAGTTGACAAATAAAAGCTTACGGGGAAACAATCAAACTTAACCAAAAGGAAAAGATGTGGTACACCGTGGGCCGTTGATGCTGAATCCTACGGCTCACGCGCACAGGATCACAGCCGCGCGCAGCCTACGCGAGCTTCACCGAGGCCACCGTTGGATCAAGATCAACGGTCCACATTGAAGAGAACGTTCGGGGGTCCGAACGTTCACGCGAACGTGGGGCACCGATCTGAAGATGGATGGTTTCGATCAAGGTCATCTTCGGAGGGCCAAACGCAATAGAGATCTGGGTCGTAGATCTCAAAATGAACGGCAAAAGAGGACTTGACTTGTTAGAACACCCTATGTGCTGAGGAGGTCTAGGCCGTTAGATTAAGATCTGATGGCCCAGAGCTGACGGGGAGGTCCTAGACAGTCAAGATCTCAAGGGGGAGGTCCTGAACGGCTAAGATTCCACCGAGGGAGGTCCTGGGCGATAAGCTATAATGGTGAGGAGGTCTTGGCGGCTAAGATTTACCAGAGGAGGTCCTGGACGGCTTAGATTAGGACTGGGGAGGTCCTAACAGGTCAAAATCTAACGGGGGGAGATCCCGACGGCTAAGATCTCGCAAGGGGAGGTCTTAACGGTCAAGATCTACGTGAGGGAGGTCTTCAATGATAACGTCTTAACAGCGGGGAGGTCTCAACGGTCCAGATCTCCACTAGGAGGTCCTGAATGGTCAAGATCTACCCGGGGTGTTCCGTAAGGTTTAGATCTCCGCGAGGAGGGAGGTCCTGAGGTTTTCTTTACAAAAGACCAAGGGGTGGTCTTTTGCAAAGAGGACCCCGAGGGTGGTTTTGATAAAAACGACCACGGGGTGGTCTTTTTGCACGAGGGTGATCCCAACGGTGAAGATTAAAACCAGGGAGGTCCTAAACGGCTAGGATCTAATCCGGGGAGGTCCTGACAACTATGGTTTTACAGAGGAAGATCCTACGGTTAAGATTTAACCCACAGAGGTCTTTAACGGTTGAGATCTAATCTAGGAGGTCCTGGGGGTTATCACGGAGGTGGTTTAGCGTACGACAACAGGAGGTCAAGGTCCACATGTAAACGACACACAAAACATTTCCGATAGCCATTAAATGCTAATCATCCAGCTACAGTGGCTGTCCGAGTACGACACGGCAAAAATCTCGAGTTTGAGTTTGAGCTCACCACCGGCGACTCCGGTCACGGCGGTAGGAACCAAGGACAGGGATGGGTTCTAAATAGCGAGGTGAACCTAAAGGTGCCAAACACCCAAGCTAGAACACCTCCTACCGGCGGCTAGCTGGAGATAACTGCCGGAGACAAAAACGGCAAAACTCAAAAACTAAAGTGGTCCAACATAGCAGGAGTTCAAATACTAAGGCACTAAAGAATGGATTACCTGAGGACAGAGGAGTCCAGAGGCTGTCGAAGAAGCTCCGGCGATGAAGGTGCTGGCCGGTGCTGAGGAAGAAGGCAAATCCAGCCACAAAGAGCAAGTTCCCAATTTGACAACCTCTGTGAAGTCAAACAAAATAAGTTAAAGGAAGTGCTCTAGGTGGTCAAAAGAACAAATTGGCACGCAAAGAGTTGCAATTGAACCACTGGAGCGCTGTACCGACCATGCTTTCTTGTCGACCGACAATGGTGGTTTTGGGGAGTTGGTGAAATGAGCTCAACTAAGCACCGAGAAGCTAGGGTTTGCAATGGGTGCCGGAAAAAGGGTTCAAATGGGGCTCTATGGCCTTTTATAGCCAGAGGAGCACGGTTTTGAGCTAGGGTTAAGTTCCACGGTGAGCTTAGCCCATGGCTCGGTTCACAGCTCAGCCAAGGACATGCTGAGGGAAAGGGAGCCAGAGAAGGGCGACTCCGGGGGCTAAAGCTGACCAGCAATAAATGCAAAGTGGCAAGGAGTCGTTAACGAGGACAAGAAATGACAAGGCACTGCTCCACACTACCATGGCTCTGGCACACCCGCGCGCACACGAAAACGATGATGACCAGGCTCAGAGAGGTCCCACCAGTCAGTGAATGAGCCTGGTTGGACTGGTCAAAGAACATAACGGTTGGGTTAAGTGTTGAGGCCGAGTTTGGGGAGGTCTTGACGGTTGGATTTGGAATGAAGGCCTCGATTTGAAGAGGTGCTCGGAGGTCTTAACGCTCAAGGTGGTTTGAGCCACAGATCTAGATATGGACGGACCACGACCTCCTAGGCGCTAACAAGGTGGTCGCCAAGGGTGGCCTGAGGGGTTGTCTTTGCAAAAGACCCATGGGGTGGTCTTTGCAAAAACGCGGGAGGAGGTTTGAGGATGGTCTCAAAGGAGGTCTTTTGAAGAGGTCTTTGCACCTGACCTAGGGTGGTCTTTGCAAAGATACAAAGGAGGTCCAGGGGGAGGTCCAAGCAAAAGGGGACAACCCGATGGAGATCCAACGGCTCACAAGCGGTGGCGGGGTCGGAGGTCCGAAGGTGCCACCGAACGAGGGCCGCGTGATAAAAATCCAACGGCTGGGATCCAACGCACGTTGAAGGGGAGCTTGGGACGGCGCTAAGATGGTTGAGTCCAACCGAGACAATGGTTTGGGCTTGAGTTTGACTTGAGCCCAACAGGTTCTTGACTTAGGGTTGAATTTTGAGTTGAAACTTTGAGAGATATTTAGAGGTAGCAAACTAACTCAAAAATTTCTGAAAGTTTTACAGTAGCTTGCTGACTTTGGGATGGACCTTGTGTAAGATTTTCAGAGGTTTTTATATTGAGCATTTTTCTCTAGAAATTTCTCAAGGTTCTAAGTTAGGGTTTGATTCAAAGTTAAACTGGTTTGACTGGCTCTTAAAATATTCAAACAATTTCTAGAAATTGTGAAATTTTTCAGAGGGGTCACACAACCTCCTTAGAACCCAGGATAGTTATTTCCAGTGGATGATCACTAGATTTGACAAAGGTTGGAAAAGAAGGGTCATGACTTTAGTCAATTTGGAGGTTTGGGTTTTTTATTTCCCACGATTCCTTTACAAGAATTACAAAAAAGCTCAAAAACTTCAAGATGCAAGAAAAGTTTTTAATTTCTACACATTTTCTTACATTTGAAACACAAGTTGAGAATTGAGATGTTACATATATGATATCATCGCATGTGTCAGCAAACTAGATGATGTCATCGCTTATGTCAACAAATATGTGATGTCATCGCTTAGGTCATCATTTTTCTTAGACATTAAGTAATGAGTTGTAAAGTTGAACTTTACAACTTTCTTGGAGTCTAGTTGCAAACAACCTACCATGTGGACATCCCTAGAACACAAATCAAATTAAGGAAGAGGTGAATCTTTTTCTCAAAATGAGCTATGCATTGATTTCTATAAGAATGGATTGCTACCTAATGCCTCTACTTTGCTTGTTATAAGGTTTTATGAAGAAAAAGCTTTAGAAGCAAAGGAAAATAGGCTACTATAACTTCAAGAAAAAGGAACCGATACAATGAACAAAAGCCAATCTGACCTGTTTATAAAACATCGGTCTGACCGAGAGAAAACCAATCCCAATTTTTATTGTTGTCAAAAGGCATGCTACCAACTAGCTTGTACACTACACAAAGAACGCAATGTATATAGGCCGAACACTGTAGCAACCAGGGTGCAGTAGTAATCGTCGTACCGTAACTCTTGTACTGTAGCACCACCCTAAAAACTATATAAGGAGGGGTACCCCCTCCCATGTAGGATAGAGTTGAATTTTTAGAAATATAAACTTCTTATTCTAAGGTTTGTGTGAGCTATTTTCACTCCCATAGAATTGGGAATTATTTAAGAGTTCTTGTCTCCTTCGTTCTTGTGGTTGCCTCGGTGATTACTAGAACACGTTTACTCCATGTGAGTGAGTAAACAAAGGATCGAAGCGTGTGGTTGGGTGAATCGAGTGCCGCAGGTTACCATAATATAGACAGTGGTTGGTGGTGTTATTCATCAGGTTGCACGAGTCTAGTTATCCATAATCCTACATCGTGAAGATCGGGCCAACCCTCCCCCAGCCGCATCACAAGTAGTTGCTGTCCTCGCAGGAACGGAAGCAGTCGAGGTTTCAAGACAAGATAGTTCTCCCGGCCGAGCTTCACATTGACAAAGTGGCTAAACGATGGAGACGGAAGTAGACTGGCCGAGGCGAACATCGTTGACGAGGAAGTCATTGCTGCAGCGCTGGAGGACTGAGAATCGGCGGAGCTAGAGCCAGACATGATGAGAGGTAGAAGAGGAAGGCTCTGATACCATGTGAAAGAAAATACAGAGCTTGATTGATGACTAGCTCGCACGGCACAAACGCACGAACGACATCGCTATATATAGACAATCGGAATTGCCAGATGAGCTACAGGATTTACAGAGTTAGACTCGGTTTGATAACTGTGTTGTACAAGGAGATTAGAGAGAGAGAGAGAGAATCGTATGCGAATACGATATACAGACAGATTCATATCTAATAACATTTTACATTGAGTACTATGCAGTCAATGACTTTCACTTGCATGCAGTCCCAAAGCCTATAGTGCCAATCCTATCCCAACTCAATATATTGGATTATCTGACCAGACCAATGTCCATCCACAAACCTAAGAACCTTCTATCTCTTTTGTAGTCTTTTAAGCAATCCCCACTGTGAATTGCTACTTGTTTATAGGTAGTTGCAAGCAAACAACACATATAGGTCATAAAGATTGAAGTTAGTGCTGATCAACATATTTATTTGTTTCATGAAAAGTTAAGTACTTGTGGGGCTAGAGACAACTCAAGAGATAATGCATTGTAATAGTTGATATGAAAAGTGTCAGAAATAACCTAAAAGACAAACTATTGTACTTGCTCTTAACAATCTACACCCTACTTTTGACTTGTCAGTGACGACGACAATGACACAACATTAAGTCAATGACGACACTCTTGTATATGCCCTTAACGATCCACACCCTACTTTTGACGAGTCGATGACTACAACAATGACTTGTCGATGACGACAACTATTGGCATCATTAGGTTAATGACGACAACAATGACGCAGCATCACAGGGACTTAGTTGTGAGTTTGTGACTATACTGGCCACTGGCCAGCTACTCTAATTCGTCGCATTCTGCGACTAACTTCAAAAGCTGATGATGAAGCTCTCCAAGTACCCAAGAACAACCCAAACACTCCACTCCACTCCACTCAACACTCTCCAAAGTCCAAAACACAACCTGTTCGACACATCGCCAAACGCCGTCGCGCGCCATGGGGAAGGACCAAGAACCCCCGCCGCTGGCGAGCGCGCGGCCGCGTGTGTTGCTCCTGTGCAGCCCGTGCATGGGCCACCTCATACCATTCGCCGAGCTCGCGCGCCGCCTCGTCGCCGACCATGGCCTCGCGGCGACGCTCCTCTTCGCCGCCGCCACGTCTCCGCCCTCGGAGCAGTACCTCGCCCTTGCCGCCGCCGTCCCCGACGGCGTCGACCTCGTCGCGCTGCCTGCGCCGCCGCCGGACTCGCTCCCGCCCTCCTCCCCCGTGCGCGACCGTTCCGCGCACGCCGTCGTCTACAGCATCCCGCGCGTCCGGGGCATCGCCCGGGCGCTTGCCGCAGCCGCGCCCCTCGCCGCGCTCGTGGTGGACATGATCAGCGTGCCAGTGCGCGGCGTCGCCGAGGATCTGGGCGTCCCGTGCTACATGTTCTTCACCTCGCCGTGGATGACGCTGTCCCTGTTCCTTCACCTCCCGGAGCTCGACGCGACACGCACCGGGGAGCTCCGGGACGCGACTGAGCCGATCCTCCTGCCTGGCTGCGTGCCGATCCATGCGCACGAGCTGCCAAGATCGATGCTCGCCGACCGGAGCAGCGACACGTACGCCGGGTTCTTGTCCATGGCCAAGGGGGCCGCAAGAGTCGATGGGATTCTTGTGAACACGTTCCTCGAGCTAGAACCGGCGGTTCGCCACTGTACGGACGGTCTGAAGCTGCCTGTCCATGCGGTCGGGCCGCTGGTCTGGAGCAGAGCGGTCGGCATGGATCGGGACCACCGCTGCTTGAGCTGGTTGGACCGGCAGCCACGCGGATCCGTGGTCTACGTGTCGTTCGGGAGCGGCGGCACGCTTACGTGGCAGCAGACCGCTGAGCTGGCGCTGGGGCTGGAGCTTAGTCAGCACCGATTCATTTGGGCCATCAAGAGGCCAGATCAAGATTCGGCAAGCGGGGCATTCTTCGGAACCCGGCAAGGCGAAGGCGAAGACGAAGACGAAGACACCGCACTGGATTTTTTGCCCGAGGGTTTCATTGAGAGAACCAGAGGGGTGGGGCTTCTGGTGCAGTCCTGGGCCCCACAAACAGCGATGCTCGGCCACGCCTCCGTCGGCTGCTTCCTGACGCACTGCGGGTGGAACTCCGCGCTGGAGAGTGTTTTACATGGCGTGCCAATGATCGCCTGGCCACTCTACGCGGAGCAGAAAATGAACGCCGCAATGCTGGAGGTCCAGGTAGGGGTGGCGATTCGCGCTAAGCTCGGGCCTGACGGGATTATAAGCAAGGAAGAGGTTGCAGGTGTGATCAAGCGTGTGATGGAAGGGGAGGAAGGCAAAGCAATCAGAGAGCGGGCTGGCCATCTTAGAGACAAAGCAGCACATGCTTGGAGCGTGGATGGATGTTCAACTCGTGCACTAGCACAAATCACACATGCGTGGAAGTCTCCCGCCGATAGAGAGTGAAGAAAAAGTGTGGGGAAATCGCTTTGGGCTTTTGTTGTTTCTCACCGTTTTGCTTTGGATCATCTGTCTCGTCAAATTCAAGCTAGTGTAGATTCTTTTGGCTTTACTTATGAGATGTTCTTACTTTGAGAGTACTTGAGCCCTCGTATGATACATAGTTCATAATCTTTCGTTGCAAATGTTTGAAAAGTTCTCATGTTAAAGAATCGCTTGGCTAGTTTGACACCCAAGTATCGAGTTTCATACACCAACCATGTTGGAACCCGCGACAGACCTTTTGATGAGATAACAATCACAATAAACACACAAGAGATACGAGAATTTATTTACGAGGTTCGACAAAACTTACGTCCCCGGAAGCCGAATCGTGGCGACTCCGTCCGTATGATTAGGAAAGACAATCACATATTGAGAGACAATCGCTATGATTCAACAATCACAATAAGTATTGAGTTTATGCACCAACCAATTCACCCAAAAACTTAAGCAGATAAGGAAAGACATATAATTTACTTATACTTTAACACCCCCTCACATATAGGCTCCCTCGGACCTAAAGCGTGGAATAAAAGTGGGCTATAATTATTTTTCTTTAATTGCGTCAATCGGACTTTGAACTCAAGACCTCTTTTTGATCTAATACTATATTAAGTTGTATGCTCTAACCAATTCATCTAAAAGCTTAAACTTAAAAAAAAAAAAAACAATTCACTTATGCTCAGCGCTAAGAAGGAATGAACATGGCTGAAATATCAATGAATACATCAATGCGTTTTGCTAGCAGTCAGAGTTGATGGCTACGTCAGACCCCACAAGAAAACGCAGCGACAGCTGAAGTTGATTTAGTCCAAATTCACCGAGAAACAGACAGCAACAAAATGCTACTGGCCCGGTTAGAAAATAAGTGAAGTTCTTGACTTGTAGTAGTCTTCAAGATGTTACTTTCACTATTCATTAAGATATAATATGTTCAAAAATATAAAAACAAACTTTGATAAGAAACCTAGGGTGAAAACGGATCGAATATGAATCAAGTAGTGGTGAAACCATCTTCGTATTCGTATTTTTTTAAATGAATACGAATTCAAATATGTTGTAATATGAATTCGAATATGTTGTAATACGAATACGAATCAAATGTCACAATTCAGTCAGATTCAAATATCCTCATAACATATGTAATGCAAAATATTAGTAACACTTTATCCGTATTTTTTGTGCGAATTCGAATACAATTATGAATAGGAGATAAATTGTTAATCAAATGAGAAAATTTATACCGTATTTCTAATCTATCGAATACGGTAGTAGAATAATATGGATAATTCGTATCCATTTTTCATCCCTAAAGAAACCTACTAATATTATTTCCATGTAATAGATGCAAATATTCTTACAAATATTTTCAGACAAAGTTGTTGGCAACGTGTTTTCCACAACTTATTAAGCAAAGAAGGCATTATAAAGATAAGTTCTTCAGCACATCAGAGGCAGGGAGCTGGAAAAAAAGCTCGTTAGTGGAGCTCGTTGGCTCGGTTCAAAATTGCTCTAATCAGACTTGTTATTTCATTAAACATTAAAATGAGTTAATTTCAAATGAAATTGGATTTCACTCAGGCTCGGCTCGGCTCGGCTCAACTCGTTAGCTCGGTTCTAAAAATACTTCTAAACTACAAATAAAATGATATTAAATCAATCTGTGACAATTTCGAGAAAAACTCGGTAAAACGACTACTTGGCTTCCACCCCCACATCAGAGGCAGGGAGCATGGGGACAACCATTTCTCAGCAATTGGCCGGTGTGCTAGCATAATTTGTATGTAGATGGCACTGCAAACTCGATACTCAATATGTATAACATTGACTTCGTTTGTTTATGGATTGCGATCTACATCCCAAAGATTCCCAACTCTGTGATTCTTGTAAGACTTGTTTTTTCTTTAAGGCTTCTTTTTTTTCTTCTTCTTTTGGTAAACACTTGGCACATGCCCATATGCTCAAATAAACATTTTCCATTGCTGAGCCTTGTAGTTGACCTTCGAGTAGTAGGAAATTATATTGTCAATTTGCCATTCACCGAAGCTGCAAGGTCCAACAAATAATCATATAAACAAATTGTTATACTCGTTTTTTTGAATCAAGCGAGAAGCTTCTTATTTAACTCTCCCAAGAAGAGATACAATCTTGCTGGATATGATTAGCAAGAAAAACAGGGTTGGCATTAATCCACATACAAGCATAATCAACACTAAAAGCTTCTTTTGCACAGCTATGCGCCGCTTGATTTACCGTTCTTCTTCCATGCTTGATTTCAAAACCATGGAGACCTTCACTTAGCGGCTTAATTTCATTCAGGATGTGAACAATCGAAGACCGCTGAGATGTCCCGGTGTTTCCACAGATGAACCGGGTTCAAACTGTCTCCAGCACCACATGCGACAGTCCCCTGTCAACTGCTGCCTGCACACCATCTCGACACGCAAGAGCTTCAATTATAAGAGGCCAAGAGGGTCGTCTAGACGACCATATTTTCTGCAACTTGCAGCAACGAAACCCCCCGGAATCATCTCTGATCACTACCCCTGACACAGCCAACTTATCCTGGGCATCAGTTGCTCCATCCGTATTTACTCTGAACCATCCAGGTTGCGGTTTCTTCCAAACCTCCACCTGCCTCAACTAAACAGGTTGCACTTCCTTCGGCGGCATTTCTAACGTAGATATCATTTCCTCAATAACATGTACTATTTGTTCTGGGAAATATTGTTCTGAACCATGGACAATATTATTGCGCGAACTCCATATTGACCACATGGCAGATATCACCACCGCCCTATCATGACCTCGAAAAAAAAGTATCATCTGTGAGGTCAGCCGCCCAACTAGGTGGATGTAATCTCGGCAGTTTCAACGAGATGCTTTCTGACTGCCACCCAAAACAATTGCGCATGGGTACATTCCACCATAACATGATATAGAGTTTCATTCTCATAACCACAGATAGCACACCTTCCTTCTGTTCGTATGTGACGCTGAGCAAGAATACCAAACACATGGTAACATATTTTTTCAGAACTCGCCACCAAAATACCTTGATCTTAGGTGCCACTGCTAACTTCCAGAGTTTCTTCCGCAATCCCTCGTCAACCCCATGTGAGCTATCATGCTTCAGATCATCCCTCAACTTTACCTCTATTAAGACCCTGTTTGGTACAACTTCTACTTCCAGCTTCTCAATCGATTCTCGTGAAGTTGTACCAAACATCCTGATTCTCAAAACTACCAAATTCTGCTTCTCGCGAGAAGCTGTGTCGAAAATGAACTAGCAACGAGAAGCAGCATTCCCCTAGATTCTCGTGGGAATCCAACCTTCAGAAACAAAAATACCCATAGAAGTTTGATGTATTTACCCGCAAATGCCATCAAACTACCCTCACGGAAATCCCACCGCGCGCAACCCCTTCGCTTTTCCCCTCGTGTCGTCCTCTCCTCTCGCTGCTCTCGCGACAGGCGAAAATCGTGCCTCCGGCCCCCGTGTGCGCCTCCAGTGGTCCTTGACTGCACCGCCTCTAGTCCCCATGTGCGCCTCCGGTGGTCCTCTAATACGCCGCCTCCGGCCCCCGTGTGCGCCCCGCCGCCCACCCCAGAAACCCTAGTGGCTGTCAATCCCGCCTCCTTCGCCGCCGCCGTTTCCCGAGCACCACCGCCCGGCTCCTGTGAAGGTAAGGTAGTTTTCCGGCCGTCCCCCTTGTCCTCCCTACTCCCTTTGTCTCCTTCCTCTTCGGGTTCTTGATCTGGTGGGATGAGGTGAATTTGTTTCGGGTGCTTGATCTGGGAGTTGTTTCTATCGTCATTGGAGCTTGATCTTCGTGTGCTTGATCTGGGTTTTGTTTCCCCTCCGCGTCGGTTTCCTCCGCCTCCCCCATCCGCGCTGGTCCCCCCCCCCCCCACACCGGCCTCCCCCCTCGGCATCCCCACTCCGCGCCGGATTCCCCCCTCCGTGTTGGCTTGCCCCCTCGTTGATCTTCGCTCGCGGCATCTATTTAATTCTTTGTCATCGCCAGTGTTGGAATTGAGCGGGTTCCTCCTCAATTTTGCTTGTGTTTTTTTTTTATCTCGTGTTCATCTTCCATCATCAATTGCTAAATACTTACTGATTGCTTGTTTCCAATCATGCAGCCTGGCTAATGTTCTTGCAAATCCATTCCACGCACTGTTCTATGTGATTTTCATGCTGTCAGCCTGTGCACTCTTCTCGAAGACATGGATTGAAGTATCTGGTTCATCAACAAAGGATGTTGCCAAGCAGCTCAAGGTAAAACTGATTTGTATGAATGATCTGTTTTTCTCCTAGCTAATTACTGTTTGATATTCCTATAAGGATGTGCCATGCTAGAGGTAATATTTGCAAAACCTTCATAGTCATTGCTCTCTGTTTAGATAACTACATAAATGTATAGATGTTTTTTTACACAAGCCTGTATGGTTGCAAAGCATGCCTCAACTTTAGCATGAACGTTCATTTTGTTGTTATTGTTAGTGGAATATATATTGGTATATATTGGTATGCTTTCTAGTAGGAGCCAGAGTTTTTTTACCTACTATTTGGAGCAAATCAGTTGTCAACAGACAGGTTAACCATGTTTTATTTAAGGAGATGTTTAAGTAATGATAAAAGCTTTACTGATATTTAATAGCTTGTAGCCTTGTACCATCAAATGTCAGTTTTTCTCAGGTTTTTGATAGTTTGTAGCTGTCTAAAGTTGTTCAGTCCATTTTGGCCAAAAAAAATCAGTTGTTCACAGGGTATGTTCTGAAACTGTCATAGGTTTAGACATGTTTACATGCTATTTAATGAAACACCAGTTGTGATCTCCTAATACTTATGATCAGGAACTGGTATATTGCTTGCAGTCACAATCATTTACCGGTACTTTGAGACATTTGAGAAGGAAAGGGCAACCGAGCTTGGTTTCTTCGGTTTCTGATCATTGTAGCTTCAGGACTATGCCAAACTGCCAATGTACTGGACCTTCTTTCTTTTCTTTTTCTGGGTGCCAAACTGCCAATGTACCATTTGAATTCTTTGATGTAAATTAATTAGGACCACGTAATCCATCTTAGTTCAATTTTTCTGTTACATGTCATTTTCCATATCTCTGCAGGGCCATGAGGGTAGATACACTATAGTATACTTGTCGGACCCAGATTTTCTAATCCGAATCCTCTGTGAAAACACTGTGCTATTCCCTGGATCAGTAGATAGCACTCACAGGCATTACTGAATCATTCATACATGGCGTTAACTAAAGTACCAAATTTATTACAACCAACAGAGTGACATAGACCACGTCGGGTCGAGTTTTACAACAGAGGCCGATCAGGCCAAATTGATTACAATACAGAACACCGAATACGATAGCGGAAGCAAAAGGGTAGAGCTCATCTCTTCACAGGCAAGCGACTGGGGCAACCTGTGTACGACTGATATGATCCAAGGATCCGGATAATATCGGTTGTACGCAAGCACCAACGAGTCAACTTAGGCTGCGTCGAGGGCCTAGACTACAGATCCTAGACTACTCTTCATCGTTTCCTTGCCCATCGACTTCTGGATCCTCGTAGTACGCATAGTCTCCTTCATCAGCGTCATCTGAAGGGTTTGGGGGAGAGCGAGAATGAGCACAACTTCCGTGCTCGCGAGCCAATACACAATGCAATAATATACATGCAAGGCTTACAAGGATGGCTCGGTTCTTTTATTTGCGGAAGCAATACTTTTAAATATCTTAATTACCAATTCCTAGCACTTAGCATTTTTTTTTACAAATTTCATTTTAGTTAAAGAGAGTAATTGTGCAATATTTGATATCAGCAGAGATTCCCTCCATCGGAAACTCTACCTGATGTTTATTTTGATTGGAGCTACCTCAAGTTAAGTTCCCATGTCCGCCTTTGACCGTAGGCACGGCTGTTTAAACAGTTTATAACTCTGCAGAGATTGTACACTTTACCCACAAGAGACAATTAACTCGTTGCCCTACACGATTCCGTAGTCGTGTAGTCGAGAGGTTGTCACAATAACTTTTCAACTACCTCGTCCTTTCCATCATCTCACCCACATGGGGTTACGCCCATACGTTCGCGAGAGATGTTGTACCGCAGCGCCTGGATGTACCGCACGACGTTGGCAACTTCACCTTTTATCGGTGTCCCCGTCAAGCTGGATGTACCGCAAGCTTGCGCGTGCCATTTATCCACCAGTGAGATGACTTTCAGGATTCGATAAATTTACTAAGCCAAGTCGCGGTTTGTCGCAGACTTGTGGTTGTACTTGTTTTGGGAGGTCGTGACAAGATTAAGTCCTTAGGAGTTATCTGGGCGGTTCATTCCACATTCTATCCACAAAATGACATTCCGTGGGCTACATTAGCACCCATTGTCATACCATCCACCTCTCCATCCACCCAGATATGGTAATAGCAATTTTAGGGTTTTTGAGAAGCAAAACACAACAATTCAACCATCTCAGCCATTTACCCGTAATGACTGCCCAAATCATTTTATGTTTGAAAGGATGATGATTGGGACAGTTTAATGTCCCGGGTACTTAAGCAAGGCTAGCATGTCGCTTAAGTACAACTTATAGCTAGTATTACCATATAGTTACTAGGGTGACAATGGAATTTAAGGGATTCAAGTTGTCAAGGATGGCATAATAATTAATTATTCAACAAATGGGTAATTAACTACCTTAAGCTTTAACATACATTTGTTTAAAGAGTTAAAGCATGCAATTTGCTATTTCAAAAGAATATAATTTGCATAAAATGTAGGCTCAATATGATTAAAGTATTGACTCGCCTTGGTTGTAGGGGAGAGAGTCCGGGTAGTCTTGTCCTTGATCGACGTGGAGGTCTCCGGCGTCTCCGAAATCTACGCGGGCGAAGTACCGGCAAAATAAACGACAAGCAACGAGAGCAATTATGTGGGGACCTCGGTAATTATCTCCATAAGACCGAGATTAGACAAGGTCTTAGGGACATAATTACGGGTCTCCGGTAAATGAATTCCAATTTAACTCTATCCAAGTGAGAGGCTTAGCCGAATACTAGAGCCTCAACGATCATGCGCGCTGCTCCCTTGCGGGCGCTACATGATTGTCGATTCTCCCTCGATTCGAAACACTACACTTAGTGAGTTAAATGGGAATTCATCAACGACGAGTATGACATATATTGGCTCCCAAGATCAACGACCAATATACTCATACCCTCATCCAACGTTGATTACATCCATACAACGCATACAATAAGAGATAAAAAGACATACTGCATAATAGTCAAAGTCTACAGCTTATTACATACGGCCGACCGGCCAAATTCAAGTAAAGTACCAAGTAGCTGCGGAAGTAAATAGATAAAACAAAAGGCCAGCAGTGGTATGCCCATCACCCATCGGCAACCGACTGGGAGTTAAATGGTAGCACACTACTCATTAGTGTCACCCAAGTCGACACTAGCGAGATCATCATACTCATAATCTTCCTCACCTGAAAAGGCCAGCAAACATCTGGCTGAGTACAAGTGTACTCGCAAGTCTTACACAAATAAAAATAGTTATGCAAAAGGGTCATTCAAAGGATGGCTCATATTGGTTTAGTTTTGCGAAAAAGACGCAACAATTAACATCCTACACATACTAGTTTTTCATGTGCCCATTTAAAAATCAGATTTGAAGTAGAAGTAAAACATATAGTAAAGCATTTCAGTAATAAACCATTGAATCATACAAAGATCAAAGTGGCAGCCCACCTTGATGTACTAAATACATGAACATCCCGTTCATGACGAATACCAAGTTCAACCACAATTTTAATTAAAAGTCTAACAATAGTAACTCCCGAACTCAAGCGGTTGTCCATAACCGTGGACACGGCTATTCGAATAGATTTATACCCTGCAGGGGTGTACTACTTTACCCACACGACTTGATTAGCCCATAAGCCTCCAGAGGCCTCTGAAATAGCACACTTCCTATGGTATGCCTACTGTAAATCAAGATACATCATTTTCAGAAGAAAGCCCTATTGGGCTAAGTCCCCCTTGTGAGATGGTTCCTTGCCTAGTACAAGCTTCTGATAGCACTTACTAGGGGGCTCACAAGTTATATTGGAAATACCGATGCAATCAAAACAAAAGAATTGGTGCTCCCTTGCACACTATAAAGGATTACATCGGCTCCTCAAAGAACATAGGATTTCACGGTCGCTATGCCCCTTACACCACCAAGGACTTAACACAATAAAACTCTCCCCTACTTAACTGACGGCTCCCAACCCGTGTGGCAAAGACGAGTGTACTTGAATTAACGACGTTACAAAGTTCGGTCCTCAATTGTCCGCACAAGTCCTTCCACTTACCCAATGCTCGTGCACAAAGCACCATCACTAACCAACACTTGTCCGGACCAAATCTCATTTAAAAATGACAAAGTTTAACTCATAAACAGCTACAAATATCTGAAGTAAAAATATAAAGTAAGAGTTGTGTGTATCCCAAAACCACCGGGTTATTCCCGACGATCGAACTACCGTGCCTAGACTTGCATGGCTAGGCAATTCTATCACCCATAATTCACACATCCTATCTTAAGCATATAGGAGTTGGCATAATTCAAGATTAACCTCAAGCATAGGACATATCTAAACTACACATCACAAAAATATTGACATAATCAAAATAGCATGCAAGCAATTATCATTGCACTAACTTAACCAAAACTGGGATCAAATATGATGCAAAAGAAAGTTCAAATGATGCTTGCCTTGCTGGTACAGTAGCTGCTCACTCTCGGTAGCGTAAGTGTCGATATCAATATGCTCGGGATCTATATAATTATAACATCAAATAAATACCGAGAAAACAACTCAAAAACCAAAATGCTCAAAAATGCATGATCTTTCTACAGCAGTTAGGTCATGATTTTAAATGATTTTTGGTGAAAGAATTATTTCCTTTTGATTTAGTATATGAAAGTTATAATGGTTTGAATTTCATATTTCAATATGCCGTCATCTATGTAATTTAATTATGAAGTGAAATTTTGTAGAACAGTGGCGAGTACATGGATTACATAGATAATTAGGCAATATTATTATAAGTTAGAAACAGTTGAGTTTGTCCTTTTTGGAGTTTTTATGATTTAGTTATGTATTTTCAAAGTTATCAGCCTTTTATAGTATAACAATAATAGAGTTAAAGATTATATCCTCCCAAATATAGTTTCTGTGACAGAGGTAATATGGAGACCATTTTTAGAATTAAGTTCACTGAAAATGAAAATTATCAAAAGTGGTCTCACTGTTTTTGGAGTTTCCAATATTTACTTATGTATTTTTAAAGATTTCAGTCATTTTTCTATTGTACAAATAATGGTTTTAATGGATTAATCTCCAAATAATACTCTCTGCTACAGATACAAGTTTGAAACTAATTTTAATATAAAGTTCACTATAAATGAAAATTTTCAGAAGTGGTTTCATGCGATTTGGAGTTAAAATGATTTAGTTATGGATTTTAGAAGTTATATATATTTTCCAGTCTGCCAGTAAATGGTTTTCGGATTTTATAATTCATTTGCTACTTTCCTCACCGAGCGCTGCGCTAGCCGCAGTCACTGACTAGCGGGCCTGGTGAATAGTGCACTTTTCAATTTTACTCAGATTTAAAATTGCGTCCTGACATGTGGGTCCCGCTGTCAGCGAGCAGATCCACTGGACTAGGTCTATGCACACATGCAGACGGTGCACGGCACTTACGCCGCTGGTCCCACATGTCAGTGGCTGCTGTGTTCCCTTTAAGCCTACGGATTTCTGTGCGCGGGCCCATGTGTAAGTGACTTATTGCTACGACTAAGACAGCATTTAAGGTTAACCAATCATTAGGTGATTTAATGACCGAATCATGGTCCTAATGACCTTGCTACGGCGTCGCGCCGCGACACGCAACGGGCTTTTGCCCCGCGCCACCGGCGGCTTGCCGCGCCGCGGCGCTTCTGGCGCGCCAACCAAGGGCATGCACAGTGCACAATAGTGTTGTGCTTCTAATGGTAGGAGTCTCGATGACTAGGTCGGCCTCTGGGGCTAGCCGACGCTGAGCGCGCGCCCATACGCAAAAACGAAACGGCAATACGCCGCCCGCAGCGCAAACAAGCGGTGCCCGAGGTTCCACCGCTACTAGGAGGTTACCCGAGCTAGGTGGAAGCTCGGGAAGCCGGAAGTCTACCGAGCACCGATGGCGCCGAGAAGAAAAAGGCGGATGACACGGCTCGACGAGGTGAAGATCCGAGCAAAAGAAGCAGGTGAATGCTCGGGTTAGCTCAAGGGGCTTAAGAGCAAGCTATAAGAGCAAGGAATTTGAGAATAGCCTACCAATTTGAAGTGGGAGGTGAAAGGGCTTGAACTCTGGCCGCAAGAAGGCAACTTCGATTCACCGCGGTCCTGTCGAGTACTACCCAATTGAGTTAGGGGTTTTTAATCTCAAGCCTAAAGGCACGACATGACACGCTAGGTTTCGGACAAAGCTCACCGGAGATGAAGAACACAAGGGGATGTCCACTGGAGCGTGCTCTGGAGCTTCAAGGAGCACGAGGCTGGTCCCGGCGCTACAAAGGAAGTCACGAGCTCGTATAAGCAAAAATGGAAATGGCATGCAAAGGAGGAGCCGAGGGTACCGGAGGTGGGAAGCTTACCAGAGAAATGAGCTCAGCTGGCTTCCTCCTCTCGTCACCGAGGAGAAGTGAGGGAGAAGGAAGGGTTGCGAGGGGGTGTTATGCCCGGGCGATGACGGCAATGGAGGTGGCGTGAAGAGGAGGTGGTTCCGAGTGGCCAACGGCACGCGGATTGACGGCGCCGAAGTTGCCGTTTTCGCGCGCGTCGAACGGCGCGGCGCGTGGAGCTCAGCTCCTGCGCGAGGTAGACGAAGCAGCTGACCGGTGGACCCAACCGGTCAGCGGCACAGGGAGCTGTGGCTCGGGGGAGAGAGAGGGTTTCAATCGGGACCGTTAGATGGCGAATGGACGAACGAGATAGTGGGGGCATTCGGACAGGTCGAATGATGGGGGAGATCTGGGCCGCGGAGGCTTGATCCAACGGTCGCATGTCTCGGTGCATCTAGGTGGTTGGGTTGAGTCCGGTTCGCCTGGGTCGGACGCGAGTCTGACTCTGGTCTGAGCCATAGGAACAGTACCAGTTTGACTGATTCTAATTTATTTGATTCTAGTTTGACTGAGGCTTTATAAATAGAAATAAATTCCCAAAAATTCTGATATTAATCGTGGGTGTCTCTGGGATGATATAGTTCCCATAAAAATTATAAAACCCTACTGTTCATAATATATTTTGTGATATTTAAATTCAAACATGTTGTATGTCTATGAAGGTTGTTTGAATTTTAATTATGTTCAAACTGTTCCCAAAAATTTTGGAAAAATTATATTAATTCATGATAATTAATTTAGTATTTGAATAAATTGGTTCCAGATGATGATCACAACTGTTTATTACTGATTTGAAGTGAAATTTAAATTTTGATGTGTATGTTCACCTCAAATTAGATTTTCCAAGTACAATATATTATGAAATGATTTGAATTTGATAATGCATGTTAGTGAAATACATATTAATCCAATTTAATTAGTTGGGGTTGTGACAAACCTCCGCCCCTTACAAAAGATCTCGACCCGAGATCTGAGTGGAGAAGAATTAGAAAGTTTTCATTAGAAGTTATAATTTACGTTGTCTTGATTTCCTTCAAAGATAGTGTTGACATGTTATAATTATACCATAGGAATAATTTTGTTTACATTGCTATGTTTTACCTTTCCTTTCTCCATACGAAGGCACTTCAGGTAGAGAAGAGGTCTGGGTATGCCGCTCGCATCCGGTCTTCACGTTCCCAAGTTGCTTCATTCTCCGTGTGGTTGCTCCATTGAACCTTGACAAACTTGATGTTACGATTCCTAGTCTTACGCTCGGTTTCCTCAAGGATACGAATCGGGCTCTCTCGATAAGATAGATCGGGTTGCAAGTCGAGTTTATCCAACTCGGTTGCTTCCGTTGGGACTCGAAGACATTTCTTGAGTTGGGAGACATGGAAGACGTTATGCACGTCTGAGAGTGATGGTGGCAACTCCAACTGGTATGCCACCAATCCCAACTTAGCTAGAATACGGAAAGGTCCAATATAGCGAGGTGCTAATTTACCTTTGAGTTGGAAGCGACGTACTCCTTTCATAGGAGAGACTTTAAGATAAACATGATCGTCCACTTCGAAACTCAACTCGCGACGACGACGGTCGGCATATGACTTCTGTCAGGATTGAGCCGTCCTAAGTCGTTCACGAATGACACGAACTTGTTCTTCAGCATCTTCCACCAAGGTTGGGCCATAGAATGGCCTTTCCCCGGTTTCGGACCAGTTCAAAGGTGTTCTACAAGCTCTCCCATACAATGCTTCGAATGGTGACATCTGAATACTGGATTGGAAGCTGTTGTTGTATGAGAACTCGGCAAACGGTAAACATTTTTCCCAACTATCGCTGTAGGATAACACGCAAGCCCGGAGAAGGTCTTCCAAAACTTGGTTTACCCTCTCAGTTTGTCCATCCGTTTGCGGGTGATAAGCGGAGCTAAAGGATAGGTTGGTTCCCATCACTTGATACAAGCAGTTCCAGAAATGAGAGGTGAATTGGGGACCTCTATCTGAAACAATCACCTTTGGTACACCATGGAGACAAACAATTCTAGAAATATAAAGTTCTGCTAGTTTGGCCCCGGTGTAAGTGGTTTTGACGGGAATAAAATGGGCAACCTTGGTTAAACGATCCACAATCACCCATATAGAATCAAATCCAATTTTAGTTCTAGGAAGGCCGGTGATAAAATCCATGCCAACTTCTTCCCATTTCCACTGGGGAATGGGCAGGGGATCTAGAGTGCCAGCTGGCTTCAAATGCTCAGCCTTGACTCTTTGACATAGATCGCACTCGGCCACATACTGTGCAACGTGCCGCTTCATTCGGCTCCACCACAATTTCTTTTTCAAATCTTGATACATTTTCGCACTCTGGTGGATAGAGAATTTTGAGTTATGAGCCTCCTTGAGGATCAATTCTCAAGTGGCGATCAAATGGTACCACCATACGGTTTCCAAACCATAAAGTACCTTGTGCATCTTGCTTAAAACATTTTGCCTTGCCTTGTTTCATTAGTTCTAAAATTTGAGCCACTTCCGATCGTTTTCTGGCTTCCTAATCTGGTCCTCAAGTGTGCAAGTCACACCGAGGGCTGCAAGCGAACCTTCTTCAACTATCTCCTGTGTAGGCCTTGCAATGCAAAGACATAAGCTCGCAGAAAAGGAGTTACCGACAAACAGCTTGCATTGAGATTTTTCGCTCAATGCGCTCGCCACGACATTAGACTTCCCTGGATGGTAATGGAGTCCCATATCATAATATTTAATCAACTCAAGCCATCTTCTTTGTCTTAAGTTCAGGTCGGCTTGGGTGAAAATATATTTAAGGCTCTTATGGTCGGTGTAGATCTCGCAACGACACCGATGAGGTAATGCCGCCAAATCTTCAAGGCATGAACTACACCGCGAGCTCTAGGTCGTGTGTGGGATAATTGGCCTCATGGGGCCTCAATTGCCTCGATGCGTAGGCCACCACTGGCCGCCTTGCATAAGCACACAAACGAGCCCATGGCGAGATGCATCACATGAGATATCAAAGCTCTTATGAATGTCCGCGAGAACAAGCACGGAGCTTCACGCATTCTTTCGTGGTTTGAAGCTTTGCTCGCATTCTGCCGCCCACTCAATTTCTTTTCTTTCTTTAGAAGTTGGGTCATAGGCTTTGCAATTTTTGAGAAATTCTTGATGAACCTACGGTAGTATCCCGCAAGTCCAAGAAAATCGCGAATGTCGGTGACGCCTTGGGTTGCTTCCACTCAAGGACATCTCGCACTTACTAGGATCAACAATGACACCGCCCTTAGATAGGATATGACCCAAGAAACTAACCTCTCAAGCCAAAACTCACATTTGCTGAATTTGGCATACAGCTGATGGGTAAGCTTTTCTAACACAAGTCTCAGATGTTGCTCGTGCTCAAGATCGCACTTAGAGTAGATAAGGATATCATCAATGAAAACCACTACAAACCGATCTAAGTATTCCATGAACACCAAATTCATGAGGTTCATGAAATAGGTCAGCATTGGTCAAACCAAAGGACATGACTCGTACTGCATAAACCGTAACGAGTAGAGAAGGCGGTCTCGAATATCCTCGGTTCTAACTTTAACTGATGGTAGCCTAACCTCAAGTCAATCTTGGAGAACACTTGAGCTCCACTAAGCTGGTCAAATAGGTCATCGATCCGCGGAGCGGATACTTGTTCTTGATGGTGACCTCATTCAACTGACGGTAGTCAACACACATCCGTAGACTCTTGTCTTTCTTCTTGACAAAGAGAGCTGCATCCCCAAGGCGAGGAGTGGGCCTCGATGAAACCCTTATCTTGCAACTCCTGTTGTTCTTTCAATTCAGCCACCATTGGGCGGCATCCGATACGGCTTTTCGAGATGGGCGCGCACGTGCAAGCTCAATGACAAACTCTACCTCTCGGTCGTGGGGCATGCTTGGAAGCTCTTCAGGAACACAGCAGATACTCCTCACCACTGGTACCTCCTCTAGCGCGAGAGAGGTACTCGCTCTAAAGCATATAGGTGAGAACTACCCACTAAAGGTGCAAAGACGACGGATGCCGCCCTCGCTAGTCACCGAGATAGACCCGGGCACAATCAATCTTCCCGATTCTTAGATAACCAATCCATCCCTAAGATAACATCGATGCCCACCGAACTTATCACTATTAAGTTTCTTTGAAAAGTTAACGCTTTGTATTTCAATTTTTACGCCCTGCTGCACTTGATCGGCGTGAGAAAACCGACCCTAGGGACCGAATATGATAAGGTGGGTGTAGTGTATGTATCTTGAATTGGTTAATTTCAGCATACTCGTTTTTAATAAATGAATGAGATGCTCCGAATCAAATAAAACTGATGCAGACATAAATTAACAAGTAGTGTACCTAGCACGACGCCGTGCGCTCGGTCGCCTCCTCGCTGAGACGTGGTTGACGCGACCACGTGCATGCCGGGTGGAGTAGGTGCTGCTCTCGTGGTGGTGGCGTGGCCTCGCCGAGCCGGGCCGTGGTGCCGAGCAGAGTACGCCCGGCATCCTCGCCGCTGGCGAGGCATCAGCATAGTGGCCCCGACGCCACAGTGGAAACAAATGACGCCGCTTGTATGCCCCGCCACCGGGTCTCGCCCCGCCTGTCGCTGAGCCGGTGGAGAAGGTCGTGGAGGTACCACAGAGACCTCGATGGTGCTGAAGCCGGGCACGAGGTGCCCGAGGTAGTCCCGGCGTGGCACAGGAAAGCCGCCACCGCCATCGCCGTCTCGTAAGGCCTTCCTCCTCTTCCTCGACTCATCCACCGTCATGCTCTCATGCTCCACCACGACGCCTTGTTGACCGGATGCCGAAACTCAAATCATGTGCGCTAAAACAAGCCGCAACTCCTCCGACACCCATGGAAGAACTCGTTTCTAGCGACGAGCGCTCGCCGAGACGCCGTCCGAGCATACCGCCAAGTAGTTGAAATCATGCAGTACTCGCGATCGTCCTCCGCCTCGCCTCAAGGCAGGAACCGCCGCCGCTTGATAAGCGCACTCTCTCCGTATATGGGCCTCCCTAACGCTGCCCTCGACTCGCCCCAAGTCGGACGTGACCAGCGGCCGCATGGCGAATAACTATCCCACCACGCGCCGCCGCACCGCCAACCGATAGCCGGCAAACAAGACTCTCTCAACTCCGACACCGCGCAATGTTCGCTTCTTCTCTATGTTGTGTAGCCGCCCTTCCGCCTCCATCGGGTCCTTGCCGCCCGCAAACGCCGGAGGGTTGGTCCATCAAATCGAGCGAGACCTCCGGACGCCGGCAGGGGCAGCTCCTCCGGCGAACGGAAGCCGGGCGGTGTTACGCACGATCGCCTCAAGCATCCGGTCCGTCCATCCGGTTGCGCCAATCATCATCATAAACTCGACCATGGATGGCGGTGGAGGAGCACCTCTCAGCGGTCCACCCGCTGGGACGGGCGGCCGAGAGGGCTCGCCATGCTCGACGGCGGCTGGGATGACCGTCCCTGATCGTAGAAATCGCTCAGAGGTGCTGGACGTGGTGCCCTAGATGGGGATGGGGAGCCTCTGCCGCGCAGGGCTCCTGATCGCGTAGTCGGTCCTGTCATCCTGTATTAGACAAGGATGGTTAGTAAATAAGACAAAAGCCATTACTTGGCCATACATGCACAATCAATATCAAAGAGCATGAAAATTGTAACATCAAATGGAACACCAAACATTAATCAACATAAAACCGAATCGATACAACTCCGTACATAAGCGCCCGCAGGCTTAAGATTACAACTGAAATAGTAGTGTTTGCAAATAAAACATAACAGTTCGGCATCTACTACCCTATTACATAATCCTAAGGATACACGCTCAAACATAGAGCTCCCTGCCCTAACAGCCTAGATATTATTCCGGTCAAAGTTCACCGGAAAGTCATCGAGCAGGTGGTATCCAGGGGATCCTGTGTCTTCGGGTCTCTGGGTTAGTGAGGCGTAAGGGGATCCTACGCCGATGATATGGCCTCCTACTGTGAAGACGATAGTCCGCGCGCAGAAATGTACGGTGAAACCTCATTAGCGCCATACAAGACATCCGACGAATTAGCCTCATGTCATGCATAAGTCGTAAATGCTCTGAGCTACAATGAGACGACGACGCGTCTCCCATAACTCATGCATTATGCAAGCGATGCATTCGGTCCATTACGTGAACCAATCTCGCCAATCGCTCGACTTGGGGTCCTCCCAAACCGATCCTAGCAAACGAGTTCACGCCCCAGCGCGCGCGCCGCATCGGAAGTGATCATATGGGGCCGGGCTAACTCGTTAGGTCGTAGCAAAGACGACTCATGGCCACCAAAGCCACTTCTTGTAACGCCATGGCCTCGTATACCACGCTACCGAAGCGTAAGGTATGCTCCCGTGACTTGTCTAGCAACGATATCTATCATCGCCATAAATTCCTCCATTCCCGGTCCTCGATCACGGCGGTAGATGGAATAAGTGGGCTGATATGTGAAGTTCGCCTCCACATCATGTCCCGTAGCAACGCGGTATCCATCCACTCCTTCACTTGAGTTTCCTGACAAGATGCGAGGGTTCATCTAAAGGCAAGAAGGCAAGGTAAGTTAGTTTCATAAACCAAAATAGGATCGGAGAGAAAAGATACTAAGATGGATAAGGAATAAAAGATATTCTTAACTTAAACTTTCTGAAAGTAATTTGATAATTTCAAAATATTTTGACTCGTAAGGCTTACTAACTCTAATGCCGTGCATACCTCTAACCTACAACAAGATGGCTCGATAATAACGTGGGGACCCGTAATTATCTCCATAAGACCGAGATTAGACAAGGTCTTAGGGACATAATTACTGGTCTTCAGAATGAATTCCAATTTAACTCTATCCAAGTGAGAGGCTTAGTCGAATACTAGAGCCTCAACGATCATGCGCGCTGCTTTCTGCGGGCGCTACATGATTGTCGATTCTCCTCGATTCAAGCACTACACTTAGTGAGTTAAATGGGAATTATCAACGACGAGTATGACATATATTGGCTCCCAAGATCAACGACCAATATACTCATACCCTCATCCAACGTTGATTACATCCATACAACGATACAATAAGAGATAAAAGACATACCGCATAATAGTCAAAGTCTCTGACTTATTACATACGGCCGACCGGCCAAATTCAAGTAAAGTACCAAGTAGCAGCGGAAGTAAATAGATAAAACAAAAGGCCAGCAGTGGTATGCCCATCACCCATCGGCAACCGACTGGGAGTTAAATGGTAGCACACTACTCATTAGTGTCACCCAAGTCGACACTAGCGAGATCATCATACTCATAATCTTCCTCACCTGAAAAGGCCAGCAAACATCTGGCTGAGTACAAGTGTACTCGCAAGTCTTACACAAATAAAAATAGTTATGCAAAAGGGTCATTCAAAGGATGGCTCATATTGGTTTAGTTTTATAAAAGACGCAACAATTAACATCCTACACATACTAGTTTTTCATGTGCCCATTTAAAAATCAGATTTGAAGTAGAAGTAAAACATGTAGTAAAGCATTTCAGTAATAAACCATTGAATCATACAAAGATCAAAGTGGCAGCCCACCTTGATGTACTAAACACATGAACATCCCGTTCATGACGAATACCAAGTTCAACCACAATTTTTATTAAAAGTCTAACAATAGTAACTCCCGAACTCAAGCGGTTGTCCATAACCGTGGACACGGCTATTCGAATAGATTTATACCCCGCAGGGTGTACTACTTTACCCACACGACTTGATTAGCCCATAAGCCTCCAGAGGCCTCCAAATAGCACACTTCCTATGGTATGCCTACTGTAAATCAAGATACACTATTTTCAGAAGAAAGCCCTATTGGGCTAAGTCCCCTTGTGAGATGGTTCCTTGCCTAGTACAAGCGTCGATAGCACTTGCTAGGGGCTCACAAGTTATATTGGAAATACCGATGCAATCAAAATAAAAGAATTGGTGCTCCCTTGCACACTATAAAGGATTACATCGGCTCCTCAAAGAACATAGGATTTCACGGTCGCTATGCCCCTTACACCACCAAGAACTTAACACAATAAAACCCTCCCCCTACTTAACCTTACGGCTCCCAACCCGCGTGTGGCAGCACGAGTGTACTTGAATTAACGACGTTACCAAAGTTTGGTCCTCAATTGTCCAGACAAGTCCTTCCACTTACCCAATGCTCGTGCACAAAGCACCATCACTAACCAACACTTGTCTGGACCAAATCTCATTTAAAAATGACAAAGTTTAACTCATAAACAGCTACAAAGATCTGAAGTAAAAACATAAAGTAAGAGTTGTGTGTATCCCAAAACCACCGGGTTATTCCCGACGATCGAACTACCGTGCCTAGACTTGTATGGCTAGGCAATTCTATCACCCATAATTCACACATCCTATCTTAAGCATATAGGAGTTGGCATAATTCAAGATTAACCTCAAGCATAGGACATATCTAAACTACACATCACAAAAATATTGACATAATCAAAATAGCATGCAAGCAATTATCATTGCACTAACTTAACAAAAACTGGGATCAAATATGATGCAAAAGAAAGTTCAAATGATGCTTGCCTTGCTGGTACAGTAGCAGCTCACTCTCGGTAGCGTAAGTGTCGATATCAATATGCTCGGGATCTATATAATTATAACATCAAATAAATACCGAGAAAACAACTCAAAAACCAAAATGCTGAAAAATGCATGATCTTTCTACAGCAGTTAGGTCATGATTTTAAATGATTTTTGGTGAAAGAATTATTTCCTTTTGATTTAGTATATGAAAGTTATAATGGTTTGAATTTCAGATTTCAATATGCCGTCATCTATGTAATTTAATTATGAAGTGAAATTTTGTAGAACAGTGGCGAGTACATGGATTACATAGATAATTAGGCAATATTATTATAAGTTAGAAACAGTTGAGTTTGTCCTTTTTGGAGTTTTTATGATTTAGTTATGTATTTTCAAAGTTATCAGCCTTTTATAGTATAACAATAATAGAGTTAAAGATTATATCCTCCCAAATATAGTTCTGTGACAGAGGTAATATGGAGACCATTTTTAGAATTAAGTTCACTAAAAATGAAAATTATCAAAAGTGGTCTCACTGTTTTTGGAGTTTCCAATATTTACTTATGTATTTTTAAAGATTTCAGTCATTTTTCTATTGTACAAATAATGGTTTTAATGGATTAATCTCCAAATAATACTCTCTGCTACAGAGACAAGTTTGAAACTAATTTTAATATAAAGTTCACTATAAATGAAAATTTCCAGAAGTGGTTTCATGCGATTTGGAGTTAAAATGATTTAGTTATGGATTTTAGAAGTTATATATATTTTCCAGTCTGCCAGTAAATGGTTTTCGGATTTTATAATTCATTTGCTACTTTCCTCACCGAGTGCTGCGCTAGCCGCAGTCACTGACTAGCGGGCCTGGTGAATAGTGCACTTTTCAATTTTACTCAGATTTAAAATTGCTTCCTGACATGTGGGTCCCGCTGTCAGCGAGCAGATCCACTGGACTAGGTCTATGCACACATGCGCATTTGCACGGCACTTACGCCATCGTCCCACATGTCGCTGGTCGCCGTGTTCCCTTTAAGCCTCACGGATTTGCGGCGCGCCCATGTGTAAGTGACTTATTGCTACGGCTAAGACAACATTTAAGGTTAACCAATCATTAGGTGATTTAATGACCGAATCATGGTCCTAATGACCTTGCTACAGCGTCTGTCGGCGTACGACAACGGGCTTTTGCCCCGCGCGCTTCACCGGCGGCTTGCCGGCGCCGTGCGCTACGGCGGCGCCAGCCAAGGGCATGCACAGGTGCACAATAGTGTTGTGCTTCTAATGGTAGGAGTCTCGATGACTAGGTCGGCCTCTACCGGCGGCTAGCCGACGTTGAGCGGCGGCGCTCCATACGACAAAAACGAAAACGGCAATACGTCGCTCCGCAGCGCAAACAAGCGGGTGCCCGAGGTTCCACTGGCTACTAGGAGGTTACCTGAGCTAGGTGGAAGCTCGGGGAAGCTGGAAGTCGGCTGGAGCACCGATGGCGCCGGAGAAGAAAAAGGCGATGACACGGCTCGACGTAGAGGTGAAGATCTGAGCAAAAAGAAGCAGGGTGAATGCTCGGGTTAGCTCAAGGGGCTTAAGAGCAAGCTATAAGAGCAAGGAATTTGAGAATAGCCTACCAATTTGAAGTGGGAGGTGAAAGGGCTTGAACTCTGGCCGCAAGAAGGCAACTTCGATTCACCGCGGTCCTGTCGAGTACTACCCAATTGAGTTAGGGGTTTTTAATCTCAAGCCTAAAGGCACGACATGACACGCTAGGTTTCGGACAAAGCTCACCGGAGATGAAGAACACAAGGGGATGTCCACTGGAGCGTGCTCTGGAGCTTCAAGGAGCACGAGGCTGGTCCCGGCGCTACAAAGGAAGTCACGAGCTCGCATAAGCAAAAATGGAAATGGCATGCAAAGGAGGAGCCGAGGGTACCGGAGGTGGGAAGCTACTGAGAAATGAGCTCAGCGGCTTCCTCCTCTCACAACCGAGGAGAAGTGAGGGAGAAGTAAGGGTTGCGAGGGGGTTTTATGCCCGGGCGATGATGGCAATGGAGGCGGCGTGAAGAGGAGGTGGTTCCGGAGTGGCCAACGGCAGCGGCGGATTGACGGCGTCGAGTTGCCGTTTCTGTGCGCGTCGGAATGGCGCGGCCGCGTGGAGCTCAGCTCCTGCGCGAGGTTGACGAAGCAGTTGGCCGGTGGACCCAACCGGTCAGCGGCACAGGGAGCTGTGGCTCGGGGGAGAGAGAGGGTTTCAATCGGGACCGTTAGATGGCGAATGGACGGACGAGATAGTGGGGGCATTCGGACAGGTCGAATGATGGGGGAGATCTGGGCCGCGGAGGCTTGATCCAACGGTCGCATGTCTCGGTGCATCTAGGTGGTTGGGTTGAGTCCGGTTCGCCTGGGTCGGACTCGAGTCTGACTCTGGTCTGAGTCGTAGGAATAGTACCAGTTTGACTGATTCTAATTTGTTTGATTCTAGTTTGACTGAGGCTTTATAAATGGAAATAAATTCCCAAAAATTCTGAGATTAATCGTGGGTGTCCCTGGGATGAATAGTTCCCATAAAAATTATAAAACCCTACTGTTCATAATATAGTTTGTGATATTTAAATTCAAACATGTTGTATGTCTATGAAGGTTGTTTGAATTTTAATTATGTTCAAACTGTTCCCAAAAATTTTGGAAAAATTATATTAATTCATGATAATTAATTTAGTATTTGAATAAATTGGTTCCAGATGATGATCACAAATTTTTATTACTGATTTGAAGTGAAATTTAAATTTTGATGTGTATGTTCACCTCAAATTAGATTTTCCATGTACAATATATTATGAAATGATTTGAATTTGATAATGCATGCTAGTGAAATACATATTAATCCAATTTAATTAGTTGGGGCTGTGACAAACTAAATACACAAGAATACACAAATGAACTCCAAATTGAACAAGACCTATGCCATTAGCAAGATCTTGAATTTACAAATTTTTAGAAATTTATTTTATAATTTTTGGAGTTGAAATGGGGGAGTTATTGATATTTGAAGTCTTACTTTTAAACTAAAATAGAAAAGGAAAAGAAAATCGAATAAAAGAAAAAGGGAATCGCCCACGGCCGGGCCGAACGCACAAGACACGAGCGCGCCCACGCGGCGCAGCGCGGTCGGGAGGCGCCTAAAAAGGGGAAGACAGAGGGGCGGCTCGCGACGCGAGGGAAAAGAGGCGGCGCGCGCATGTGGTAGGAAGGGAAGATGGAGGCGCGGCCAGGGCGGCGACGGCGACGGGGGAGAGGGAAGGCTCGGGCCATGGTGGCGAAGCTCACCAGCGGCGAGGAGGGCACCGAGCAGCGGCGGCGACGGGATCGACCGGAGGAAAACAGGAGGTGAGGGCTTCAGCCTCTTCTTCTTCCTCTCTTCTTCGCTTGAGAGGGGGACGGAGGAGGAAATGGGGGGGACGAGGGGGGAGGAGGCGCCGGGCCTTTTATAGCCGGCGAGGAGAGGGCGGGGAGAAGGGGGGTCCGGCGAGCGGCGCGGCTTGGGCGCGCGCGTGCGCACGGAGGGAAATGAAGGCGCGGGAGGCGCGGGAGGGCGAGCAGGGAGCAGTGGAGGTGCGGGGGGTGGCGCGCTGGCGACAATGCAGCGCACGCGAGCGGGGGAGGTTCGGCAGGGGGGGTCCGGGCCGGCGGGGGAGGGGGGTTGACGGGAGGGAAGAGGGAGGGGGGTCCGGTGGGTTGACCCGGAGAAGAGGGGAAAAAGGGGGCGCTACAAATCCTACCCACCTTAAACGGAATCTCGACCCCGAGATTCGAGCTGCTCCGAGAACAGGGACGGGAAATCCAGCTTAAGTCGATCTTCTCGCTCCCATGTGGCTTCTTTGGCTGAATGATGGCTCCACTGGACCTTGTAAAGGCGGATGACTTGACGTCTTGTTTGCTTCTCGATGATGTCGGGGATCTTGATCGGGTGCTCCGGATAAGTCAAGTCCTTATCGAGTGCGATGGCTTCGACGGGAGTCTGCTCTTCGGGTACTCTGAGGCATTTCTTTAGTTGAGAGACGTGAAACACGTTGTGGACGCTCGACAAACTTTCGTAGCTCTAGCCGATAGGCGACTTCTCCACGCTTAGCGGTGATCGGAACGGGCCTATGTATCTTGGTGCGAGCTTGTTTTAACTTTGAATCTTCGGTTCCACGAAGTGGCGATACCTTGAGATACACAACATCTCCAACTTCAAGGTTAAGTCTCTTCGGCGCTTGTTGGCATAACTTTTCTCGTTCTGATCGAGCCGCTTGCAAAGCGATCTCTCGATTAGTCGAACTTTCTTCACTTGCTTGAGAGTATCCGGTCCAAAGATATATCCTTCACTGATTTCACCAATGCAGAGGAGTTCGCATTTTCTTCCATAGAGTGCTTCAATGGGGACATTTTCAAACTTGACTGATAACTATTATTGTATGCAAACTCTGCAGACGGTAGACATTTTTCCAGTCTACTGTAAACTCCAAATCACAAGCTCAAGCATGTCTTCTAGAATTTGATTTGTTCTTTCCGTCACCATCACCATGGATGGTAGGTCAGGTCAAGGTAAGGTGTGTTCCAAGGGCGCCATGCAACCAGCCTGTAAATGCGAGGTAAATTGAGAACCTCGATCGGAGACTATTCTCTTGGGTACTCCATGTAAACACACGATACGAGCCATGTATAGCTTTGCTAACTTGTCTCCTTGTAAGTTGTCTTCCTGTGGATGAAGTGGCGACTTTAGTCAATCACAACTATAACCCATACCGAGTCACATCCGACATGGTTCGAGGTAAACCGGTAATGAAATCCATTCCGATTTCTTCCCATTTCCACCGAGGATCTCAGAAGGTTGTAGCAATCCCACTGGTCTTTGATGTTCACCTTGATTCACGACATACATCACAACAAGCTACATACTCGCGATATCTCTTTTCATTCGTGGCCACCAATACAAAATCTTCATGTCTTGATACATCTTGGTGCCGCTCGGTGCGGTGTAAGTAATCGTGAGCTTCCTTTAGAATCGATCTTTGAGTTCCTTCCGTGGGGAACAAAGAGACGTTTCCCATACCATAGACTCCTTGCGATCTTCGATCATTTTGGGGCTTTTCCTTTTGTCATGAGGTGCTTGAATCTTTGGACTCTGTGATGTCCTTCTTGAGCGGCCTTGATCCGCTCTTCTAGAGTTGGATGGGCCTCTACAAGGGCTAGGTGCCTTGCTCTATTAAACAAAGGTTGAGTGCCTCAAATTCCTTGTAGAGCTCAGGTTGATGCTCTTGAATCATGATATTACTGCAGTAGGATTTACGGCTTAATGCATCAGCAACTACATTAGCTTTTCCAGGATGATAATGGACATCCAAGTTGTAATCCTTTATTAACTCTAACCATCTCCTTTGTCGGAGGTTGAGATCTGATTGAGTGAAAATGTACTTGAGACTCTTGTGGTCTGTGTAGATATCACAATGATTTCCAATCAAGTAATGTCGCCAAATTTTTAAGGCATGCACCATCGCCGCTAACTCCAAATCATGGGTTGGATAATTGTCTTCGTGAGGACGGAGTTGTCTGGATGCATAGGCTACAACTTTTCCTCCTTGCATGAGTACGCAACCAAGACCTTGGCGCGATGCATCACAATAAACTTCAAAGTCTTGATGTATGTCTGGCAGGATCAATACTGGTGCAGAAGTTAACTTCTTCTTCAATTCCTGGAAACTCTTTTCACAAGCTTCTGTCCAATCATACTTCTTTTCCTTTTTAAGCAGATGGGTCATCGGTTTGGAAAGCTTAGAGAATCCTTCAATGAAGCGTCTGTAGTATCTGGCCAAACCGAGAAAACTACGCACTTCTGTTACCGATGTGGGTTGTTTCCATTCCATTACAGCTGCTACCTTGGATGGATCAACTGCAATTCCTCCAGCGGATACAATGTGTCCGAGGAAACTGATTTCATGAAGCCAAAATTCACATTTACTGTAATTGGCATAAAGATGATTCTCTTTAAGCTTTTCTAAGACCAATTGCAAGTGTTCAGCATGTTCTTCATCGGTCTTTGAATAGATCAAGATGTTGTCTATGAACACGACAACAAACTTGTCTAAGTATTCCATGAATACTTTGTTCATGAGGTTCATGAAGTAGGCTAGCGCGTTGGTCAAGCCAAACGGCATGATGGTGAACTCATACAGGCCATACCGGGTGGTAAAAGCCGTCTTAGGAATATCCTCATTCCTAATCTTAAGCTGATGGTATCCTGACCTCAGGTCTATCTTGGAGAAAACTGATGCTCCTGCCACTGATTCGAACAGTCATCAATGCGAGGTAAGGGATACTTGTTCTTGATGGTCACATCATTGAGTGCTCTGTAGTCCACACACAATCTGGCGGTGCCATCTTTCTTCTTCACAAAGAGAACTGGCGAACCCTAGGGAGAGGAACTAGGTCTAATGAAACCTTTGTCTTGCAAGTCTTCAATTTGTGTCTTAAGCTCTTCAAGCTCGTCAGCGGCCATTCTATATGGTCTCTTAGCAATTGGGGCTGTCCCTGGCTTCAAGTTAATGACAAACTCAACATCTCTGTCTGGTGGCATGCCGGGTAATTCTTCTGGGAAGACTTCGGGGTAAGCTTGGACTACAAGCGTTGTCTCTAGGGACAACTCTCCAAGGTGGTGGATTGCTCGATCCAAGGGAGAGGAACGATCCACACTGACCCTGATTGTGGTCTCTGGATTCTTAGTGAGTACCACTCTTCTGTTGGCACAATCTATTAATCCTTGATATTTGGCCAACCAATCCATCCCTAGGATGATATTCAGAGTTTGGGATTCTAGCACCAGAAGATTTGCTAGGAATCCGGAACTTTCCAAAGCAATCTCTACTTTGGGACTTACTGAGGTAGCATAAAGGGGTCCCCCGGGTGAACTAAGTACCACGGGTTTCTTTAACTTATAGGTAGGCAACTTAGGCCTTTCAACAAACTTTCTTGAAACAAAAGAGTGTGAAGCTCCAGAATCAAACAAAACTTGTGCAGTGTAATCGAATTAACAGAGAACATACCCATTAGCACTCCGAGGCATCTTGAGCTTCCTCTACCGTGACGTGGTTCACACGGCCGTGGCTTTGTGTTGGTGTAGACCTTGATGCTTGCGAAGTCCGTGACTCTTACTTGGGGCGAGGTTCGCCCTGAACTGGAGCGCCTTGGCGGCGGTGCTATGGCGTCGAGGGCACCGTTAGCGAGTGACCTTTTCTCCACAAGCGGCGATGGAGGTTTTCTTGGGTTGATCTGTTGTTTGGTTGCCGGTGGCTGAGAGTACGAAACCACTTCCTTGGGGATGCGGGTGGAAACTTGAGTTTTCGAGAGGAAACTGCAGACGATCCAAAGATGAACTGCCCTGGAATGTTGACTTCTGGGGAAAGCTACCTTGTGGCCTCTGAAATGCCATCTTCCTTTTGCGACTAATCTCCACAGTCTTTTTCTCAATTTCACAGATGAGAGCTTCATTGACTAATTGCTGGAAGCTGGAGTAATCGTGGAGGATGAGCTGTCCTCTCATATCTTCGCGCATTCCTTCCACGAAGCGATCAATCTTTTCCTCTTCATCGGCTACATCATTAGGGGCGTAGCGGGCAAGTTGGTTGAACTTAGTCAGATATTCATTGATGGATAGATGGCCTTGCTTTAAAGCTCTGAACTCGTTCTTCTTCATCCTCATGGTACCAGCTGGTACAAAGTTGGCTCTGAAAGCGGCTTTGAATTCCTCCCAGAGAATCGGCTGCCATGCGGGTTCAGTTTCTTCTATTGCGGCGGCAGAGGCAGCGGGATCTTGTGGGGCTCCAATCGTAGATGCTACGACTTCAGCTATTTCTGCTTCTTCTTCCTCTATACTTTCACCACCTCGGGCAGCGAGGTAATTTTCCCACCAGGCGGCGGCAGCGCCTTTCAGCTGATGGGTGGCAAAATCCACCTTATCCTCGTTTGAGCAGCGGGCAAGACGAAGTTTCTTCTCAGTGTCCCTGAGCCAATCTTCAGCTTCTAGAGGTTCATTGGCTGCAGCGAAGGTGAGGGGTCTGGTCCTGAGAAAGTCTGCTAGCTTGGAGTTACGACTGGCTGGTCCAGTCTGCTGATTGCTTAGTAACGCTTGAAGAATCTGAGTCTGCTGAAACATGACTTGAGTCATTGTTGGGTTTGCTGGTGGCGGAGGAGGTAGCTCTTGTCCACGGCCACGCCACGACCACGACTCGGCCTCTTCTGCGCGGCGCCACGGACTGGGGCAGCGGCTCTTCTTGGCGGCATCCTGAAGAAACGCTGAAGCTTAGAACTAGAGGAAGGGGTAAATGAGGGTTCACTAGCCCCCTAGAGCACACACAGAAAGAACAAAACCAGCAAAGAGAACAAAACAATTACACTACAAGCCTAGAGCGGCTGCATTATTAAAGGGGTTAAGTGTTACATGACTCTCAAACAAAGCTTATAGGCTAAGCTAAGTCATGACACAGAATACAACCACAACGTCTACAAAAGAAGAAAACAAAAGTGCTTGCAACCCAAAACACTGCCTAGCAAGCACTACTAGCTAGCTTAGTCTAATCTAACAACTACTCCGCCGGGACGGACCACGCGGTGACAGCTGTGCCGGGAGCGGAACGAACGGCCCGATCAAACTCGGCGAGCGGGAGCGGGAGCAATCGCTACCGAGGCTGGGCGAGCTGGAGCGGAGCGGCTCGGGTGGCGCCCACGGCTCGACTCGTCGAATCCGGCGGTGGATCGGGATGCGCCCACGGCCGACTCTCTAGGCGGCGGCTGGACGGCGGCGGGCGCACCTTCTTGCGTGCTGTGAGACGGAGACGGGGTCCTCTGGATGGGGAACGTCGGCCTGGCACCGGGAGGACGGGGGCAGCGGCGGCGACGACGCTGCGCGCAGTGGGCCGGGCGGTGGCGCAGCCGCGGCTCGAGGCGTGCTAACTCGCAGGGCAGATCCTCTCCGCACCGCAAAGATCCTCTCTCAGACCGCAGCGGAGTGAGCTTCGCCACTCGGATCATGTTGCCGCGGAGGGTGTCGAGTGGGCATAGCCGCCGTGAGGAGTGTCCGAGTTGTCCGATCTCCTCCATGGCGATCTTGATGGTGGCGGTCATCGCCGCGTAAGCCGGACTCGGACGCTGCGGGGTCATCGCCCCCGTGTTGAAATCGCTGGGACACGCTCTCGTGAGGTGCGGGTAGAAGCGTAACGGTGATCTTAGCGTAAGATCCTCGCATTTCCAACACAAAGCGAGTGGAGGCGACGCGCGCGGCCCCGAATGGCGCGCCACGATCGCTTCGCCGAGGTGCCTCGCCTTGAAGAGATAGGGTCAGAACTCGCCAACCACGCGGAGAGATACACTCCATCGCCCGAGATTCGCGGTCTCGATCCTCGCCATCCTTCCCCGGAATATAGCCTGGCGGGGAAAGCCAAGGTACTGCATCAGCTGGCGGAGTATATCCGCGAACCCTTCCTCGTTCTCGCCGTGAACAAGGAGGTCCCACGGGCCATCTGACGACGGGGTGGCCATCTACAAAATTTGGAAACAAGAGGAGGTCAAGAATGAGGTAAAACTCAGGTGAAGTAAAGATAAGTGTAGAACTAAGAGTGATAAGTAGAAGAAATAAATACTCTATATTTTAGCAAAAGCTTTTCTTAATTTTTGAAAATAAGATTCAAGTCCTTAAGGCAACGACCAATCTAACTAAGACTCTGATCGTATGCTCGATATCACTCTGTTTGACCGGATTTTCTAATCCGAATCCTTTAGAAAACACTGTGCTATTCCTCGATCGAGATAGCACTCACGAGCATTGTGAATCATTCATACATGGCGTTAACTAAAGTACCAAATTTATTACAACCAACAGAGTGACATAGACCACGTCGGGTCGAAGTTTTACAACAAGGCCGATCAAAGCCAAATTGATTACAATACGTAACACGAATACGATAGCGGAAGCAAAGGGTAGAGCTCATCTCTTCACAGAAAGCGATCGGGCAACCTTGTACGATCGATATGATCCAAGGATCCGGATAATATCGGTTGTACGCAAGCACCAACGAAGTCAACTTAGGTCGCGTCGAGGCCTAGACTACAGATCCTAGACTACTCTTCATCGTTTCCTTGCCCATCGACTTCTGGATCCTCGTAGTACGCATAGTCTCCTTCATCAGCATCATCTGAAGGGTTTGGGGGAGAGCGAGAATGAGCACAACTTCCGTGCTCGCGAGCCAATACACAATGCAATAATATACATGCAAGGCTTACAAGGATGGCTCGGTTCTTTTATTTGTGGAAGCAATACTTTTAAATATCTTAATTACCAATTCCTAGCACTTAGCATTTTTTTTTACAAATTTCATTTTAGTTAAAGAGAGTAATTGTGCAATATTTGATATCAGCAGAGATTCCCTCCATCGGAAACTCTACCTGATGTTTATTTTGGTTGGAGCTACCTCCAATTATTAACCGCGCTGAGTCTGAAAACTCTGGGAAAATCAAATCTCAGGGCTAGGAGAGCCCGCCACAATTTTCATACCACCCACAAAGGAATTTTGAAATAGAACTAACTCAAGTTAAGTTCCCATGTCCGCCTTTGACCGTAGGCACGGCTGTTTAAACAGTTTATAACTCTGCAGAGATTGTACACTTTACCCACAAGAGACAATTAACTCGTTGCACTACACGATTCCGTAGTCGTGTAGTCGAGAGGTTGTCACAATAACTTTTCAACTACCTCGTCCTTTCCATCATCTCACCCACATGGGGTTACGCCCATACGTTCGCGAGGGATGTTGTACCGCAATACTGGATGTACCGCACGACGCTGGCAACTTCACCTTTTATCGGTGTCCCCGCAAGTCGGATGTACCGCAAGCTTTGCGCGTGCTATTTATCCACCGGTGAGATGACTTTCAGATTCGATAAATTTACTAAGCCAAGTCGCGTTTGTCGCAGACTTGTGGTTGTACTTGTTTTACACGGGAGGTCGTGACAAGATTAAGTCCTTAGGAGTTATCTGGGCGGTTCATTCCACATTCTATCCACAAAATGACATTCTGTGGGCTACATTAGCACCCATTGTCATACCATCCACCTCTCCATCCACCCAGATATGGTAATAGCAATTTTAGGGTTTTTGAGAAGCAAAACACAACAATTCAACCATCTCAGCCATTTACCCGTAATGACTGCCCAAATCATTTTATGTTTGAAAGGATGATGATTGGGACAGTTTAATGTCCCGGGTACTTAAGCAAGGCTAGCATGTCGCTTAAGTACAACCTATAGCTAGTATTACCATATAGTTACTAGGGTGACAATGGAATTTAAGGGATTCAAGTTGTCAAGGATGGCATAATAATTAATTATTCAACAAATGGGTAATTAACTACCTTAAGCTTTAACATACATTTGTTTAAAGAATTAAAGCGTGCAATTTGCTATTTCAAAAGAATATAATTTGCATAAAATGTAGGCTCAATATGATCAAAGTATTGACTCGCCTTGGTTGTAGGGGAGAGAGTCCGGGTAGTCTTGTCCTTGATCGACGTGGAGGTCTCCTGCTCTCCAAATCTACGCGCTAAGCACCGCAAAATAAACGACAAGCAACGAGAGCAATTAAATACACAAGAATACACAAATGAACTCCAAATTGAACAAGACCTATGCCATTAGCAAGATCTTGAATTTACAAATTTTTAGAAATTTATTTTATAATTTTTGGAGTTGAAATAGGGGAGTTATTGATATTTGAAGTCTTACTTTTAAACTAAAATAGAAAAGGAAAAGAAAATCAAATAAAAAGAAAAAAGGGAAATCGGCCCGCAACCAAATTCGGTCCGGCCCACGGCCTCGGGCCGAAACGCGCGCGCGCACGCGAGCGCGGCCCACGCGGGCGCAGGCGCGGCCTAAAAAAGGGGGGAGACAGAGGGGGGGCGGCTCGGGCGACGCGAGGGGGAAAGAGAGGGCGGCGGCGGCGCACAGGGAAGGAAGGGAAGATGGAGGCGCGGCCGGGGCGGCGACGGCGACGGGGGAGAGGGAAGACTCGGGCCATGGTGGCGAAGCTCACCAGCGGCGTGGAGGGCACCGAGCAGCGGTGGCGACGGGATCGACCGGAGGAAAGCAGGAGGTGAGGGCTTCGGCCTCTTCTTCTTCCTCTCTTCTTCGCTTGAGGGGGGGGGACGGAGGAGGAAATGGGGGGGGCGAGGGGGGAGGAGGCGCCGGGCCTTTTATAGCCGGCGAGGAGAGGGCGGGGAGAAGGGGGGTCCGCGAGCGGCGCGGCTCGGGCGCGCGCGTGCGCATGGAGGGAAATGATGGCGGCGGGGAGGCGTGCGGGAGGGCGTAGCAGGGGAGCAGGTGGAGGTGCCAGGGGGAGTGGAGTGCGCGCGGCGACAATGCAGCGCACGCGAGCGGGGGAGGTTCGGCAGGGGGGTCCGGGCCGGCGGGGGAGGGGGGTTGACGGGAGGGAAGAGGGAGGGGGGTCCGGCGGGTTGACCCGGAGAAGAAGGGAAAAAGGGGGTGCTACAATACTTTTGTTAGGTTTCATGAAACTTTGTTGTGCTGATAATTGAAATTTCTGATTGAACTTCAGTAATAAATAACCTAAGAGCAAGCCATATCTCAGTTTCATGCATATTGTAGTTTTGATGTCTGTTATGCTTCAATATGCCATATCCCTGTATTTCTGATTGGTATGAGTCATTCATTGAGTTTGTCATGCTGATAATTGAACTTTCTATATGAGCAGTAATAAAGAACCAGATAGAGGTTTTCTTGGTCCGATGGGATTTTTTGTGATTGTTCTACAAGCAATTTGTATATGGTAGCGGACCTCATGGGCTTAGACTAGACTGCTAGTAAAGCTGGTTTTCGTAGTCATCGAATTAATGTTTAAGTAGGAGTTAAATTACTATGGATCTAACTACCAATGTCGGTTGTATGAAGTTGTTTAAGTATTTGAAGGTTGAACATCATCTTTGGTCTGTTCCGTGACTTTCGTCCTTCGAATACTTGCAGTCAAGGCAGAGACAAGAGGAGGCTTGGAAGATGGAGGCAATTGCTCGTGTAACATCAGTGTGACTGGGAGTTCGTCATGTGCTTGAGTGAGGAGATAGCAAGCAAACGGTTCATGTGAGGCAAAAAATACCAATATCTGGTTGATGTTTGTTAGTAGATCTTAAGTACTTTGCCATTGGATGGTGTAACCTGTAACCTGCTAGTTTGCCTCTGAATCCTGTCTTAACTCAGTTGCAGTTTTGTGGTCTTTTTTATGATCTATTTATCATTTCAATACTTGTACGTAATCTATCGCAGCGTGAACAATACAAAATTTTCTTATATACAATCAATGGTTGTGCGTCAATTCGTTATTTGCCAACAATTGTAATCCATCATGAAGTGTAAATGCAATGTAACCTGACATTATGTACAAATACATATATATACATTCATATGGTCTAAACAAATTTGGTAGAAAATTTTTATTATTTGTGTACAAATACATAGGAGAAAGACACAAATACAATTGAAGTATTACAACCAGGGGTAACATGGTCTAATTGCCTCTAATCCTCCCTTATATGGTTTTTGGAGTCAACCTACCAGTCAAACGCTTTCAACAGACAGATTTAGATTCTCAGAGAAGTGGATTCTCAGATAATCAGGAGTAGAATCTGAAAAATGAGAATCTAGAGCTCTACCAAACAGGACCTAAGGCGTGATATGCTGTACGCACAGAATAGATGCCCAACCGCTCAAATACCCACGCCGAGATATCATCTGCACTAGTATTTGTTAGTGGGATACTCAATGTAGCATCTGCATCCGGTGCGAAGAAAGTATGGCGAATTCGTTCCTCGTCCGATTGGCCAGTTTCATGATTGATAAGATCACTCACAAGATCCACTGGTTCAGTACCAATTCTCCCCATCGGCTGTATGGTGCCATTGTTAGGAATCCATTTATCATTGAACGCACTTGTTTGTCTGCCTGATCCAATTCACTTGATCAAATCCGGCTTGACGGCCTTCTTCTCCCAATGCAAAGCACTCCAACTCTCCAAGTACACGACGGCGACGCCGTTCTTGGGCAAGAAGCAGACAACACATCCCCAGTCGGATAATATCTGGCCTTTAAAATCAGAGCAAAGAGGCTGTTCGGATTTGTTTCCAAACGCCAGATTCTGTTTTCCAAACATAGCACAGTTAAAAGTTCTCAAATGTCTAAAGCCAACACCACCTTTGCTCTTTTTTTTTTCCAACAAGGCAAAGAGCCCAGCTTTTATAAAAAGCTAATTAACCAGTTTTACAATAACCAGAAAGGAAAAGAACCAACACAGGACAAAGCTGGGAACACCAGCTTGCCAAGCAGACTCCAAGTCAGTACATGAAAAGCACCCACCCAACAAGCACAGCAAGTCACAGTCCGATTCTAACAGAACTAAACAACACACTCCCAGACAGCAAAAGGAACCAACAGCAAGAACTACACTAAGGCACAAAAGGACTTCGGCCAATCTTCAGCCAACTCCAGCAGCTTTTCCAGTTTCACACGGTCAACTTCTTTGGTAAGAATACGCCACCGCTGCAAACAAGATATAAATTTGAACATAACTTCAATTAGTTGTTTACGGAAAATCTTCTCAATCGCTCATTTGTTTCTGACTTTCTAGAGAGTCTATACCAAAACTGTAAAACTAAATAAACCAATGTGATATTCATTAACACCCCTCTTATCAAGCCACCTGAGATGAAAATCATCTAAAGATTCTGGAACTCTATCCCAGAAAAGAATCTCTTTTATACAACACCAAGCAAACTTGGCCAAAACACATTGGAAAAGCACATGGCTAGTATCCTCAGGAACCCCACATAAGATACAATTAATCACCTTTACTCTTTGGGACAGAGTTTTTCCCATGATTGCCATTGCATACCATTGCGATCACGCGTCCACGACCACCAATATTTTGCCATATAAGATTTAATCTTCTTACATAGCCCGGTAGAAAGTTTGAAACAACTCATGGCATACGTCGGGAGCGCCTGTACCACCGATTTAAGCATCACTTCCTTTCCAGCATAGGAAAGTTTTTTTCGCACCAACTTTGTATTCTCTAACGAGCTCTTTCTGACAGATGCTCGAAAGCCTGATTTGTGAACCTTCTTTTTGGCGTAGGAAAGCCCAAATATTTTCGGTAAGAGCCTCATTCTCAATATTTAGCACACTGTCGTAGCTACAAACTAAACAGCACAAAAAAAAAGACCTCCGGGTTCTCCAAAATGAGAAGGGGCGAAACCCCAAGATCCTCGGAAAAAAGGGAAGTGGTGTTGATAGCAGTAAATGTGTTTTTTTTTATTCCCAATATTCCTCTCCCTTCCACAAGGGGAGGAGAGGCTATTTATAATGTTATATCAGGGGGTACGAGAGATTACAATACTACTCCTAAAAAGACCATATAACTATAAAGGCTTCACGATCTTTGCATCCTTCTATGCTTAACCTTGGTGCACAATAGACCTTCGTGGAGACAAGAGAATCATAAAAATCAAGTTTATGCATTATTGCTCTAAGATATTTCCATTCAACTCGGTCATATGCTTTCATCTTGTCCAATTTGACAGCACAAAAGCCTTTTCCCCTTTCTTTCTCGGCGTCGAGTGAATGCCCTCATACGCCACATGAACATTATCAGTGATTAACCTTCCAGGACAAAGGCACTCTACTCTTTCAGTTGTTATTTCATCAAGAATTACCCACAATCTATTAGAAATAGCCTTTGAGCAGATTTTGTAAATCACATTACATAGTGAAAACATACGCTGGTGCACGGGTTAACGACTGGCATAGGATAATGATAGCAACAAACTGAAAATGCGTCTTACTGCTGACCTCCTTCAATGAAACAGAAATGAACTTTCAAGCTTGAGCAAATCATAGTAAAGTTATCAATGAGAAACGTGAAAAAAAAAATACAAACGGGACAACCCACGTAGCCTAGTGGTAGAGCAACATGTTGTGGTGGTACGGTCACATGTTCCAAGTCCCATTCTTCTTGGAAACAAATATGCACAGTACCTCGTGTGTATTCTCTTTCTAGAAAATTAAAGAAGACAACAGGAGTGCCATCATTAATCAGAACACGCAGCTATATATTTCACTCATATGTCATTACACAATGATGACACACAAAGATGCATGGAGAGGATGTTTCCTCAGTAAAAATGCCGGTTGGAACTTGGAAGAGGGTTGAATGGCTGGGCTGCCGGCGGTAGGGTCAAGTGGGCTCATTGGGTTAGTATGTCGTGATTGCCTGGTTGGCAGAGAAGGTGGTTTTACGGGTTGCATTTGGTAGTTCGGCCGCGCTCTGCTCAGGGCGAGGTGGTCACGTTCGTTGGGGCAGCTGAGGGTGGCAATCAGCACCGTCTCTTCCAAATCTGCACAAATTCAACGTACCTTGTACTAGAGTGGAGAGAATACTACGTACTATTTTGTTATGATGCTCCTTGACAATGCCATTGCAAAGCAAGATAATACTGTGCATGATAAAGCTAGCTTGCCAAGCACCGGTTATGGTTAGGAGATGCAAACACGAAATTCTTCCACTCAAAAGCTAATTCAAGAAGAAGGAGAAAGTTTATTCACACTTTGACGCATGAGGGCGGTAGCTTCACACTGCATGCTAAAAAAGAGGAGGTGCTAGCCAAATATTACACAGAGCTCTTAGGGACTGCAAAGCCGGCAGCCCAAACTTTCCGCTAGGATTCTCTTCGGCTAAAACTTCTGCTGGCCGGCGCCGCTGTCGACCTTGAGCAGCCTTTCACTGAACAGGAAATTAAGTCGGCTATCGACGACCTACCAGCGGACAAGGCCCCTGGGCCAGATGGATTCACTGGAAGTTTTTTCAAAGCAAGTTGGGAAACAATCAAAGAAACTATCCTAGCGGTCTTTCAGAAAGTGTATGCCTTGAACAACTTGCATTTCCAGAAAATCAATACAGCAAACATAATACTTCTACCGAAAAAGGGTCAGGCAACCGAAATTTCAGAGTTCCGACCAATTAGCTTGATCCACAGCATTATCAAGATTTGGTCTAAACTACTTTCCCTTAGGCTCTCCAAACATATGGATGCTTTGATTTTGGAAAGCCAGAGTGCGTTTATAAAAAAACATACCATACAGGACAACTTCATGTACGTCCAAAACCTTTGCTAAAAGTTACCACCGTTCCAAGGTCCCTATGCTACTACTGAAGCTTGATATTGTCAAGGCCTTTGACTCCATTGCATGGCATATATACTAGACATGCTGCATCATAGGGGGTTTGGAGGCCGATGGAGAGCATGGATTGCTATGCTGCTTAGCACGTCAACCTCCAGGATTGTACTGAATGGCATGCAAGGGCCACACATAAGGCATCAGTGTGGGGTACGGCAGGGAGATTGCCTCTCACCTTTTCTATTCATCCTGGCAATTGATGCCCTACACTGTATCCTTGATCTGGCAGATCAGTATGGATGGCTGACGCCTCTTAGTGGGAGGTTCATGAAGGCAAGATTGTCTGTTTACACTGATGACGCGGTGATTTTCTTATCGCCAAATAAGGAGGACGTTGATAACCTTAAGGAACTCCTGCGAGTTTTTGGAGAGGTAACAGGGCTTATCATAAACATTTCAAAAAGTGCTGTCATACCTATCCAGTGTCATTCACTGCAATTGGATGAGATCCTGGAAAACTTTCCGGCTACTCGACTGCAACTGCCTTGTACCTATCTTGGACTACCGCTTACCCGCCGCAAGGCAGGGAAGGTGTTGTTTCAACCACTACTTGACAAAATGCACGCTAGGCTGAACGGATATAAGAGGAACATGCTATCCCGAGCAGAAAGGTTAGTGGTACTAAACGCGGTTATCACAGCCATACCAACGTACCACCTAACAACCACTGAGTTACCGGTCTGGATAATAAAGCAAATAGATAAAAGGCGAAGAGCTTGGTTCTGGACCAGTGACAACATCTGCGCTGGTGGAAAATGCTGGGTGAACTGGCGCACGGTATGTCGTCCAAAAAAGTTTGGTGGCCTAGGGGTCATGTGCCTTGAGCGGTTTAGCCGCGCTCTTCGTCTCCGATAGCTTTGGCACCAATGGAAAACGCCGGAAAAGCAATGGAACGGAATGCCGCTCCTGACAAATGAGAAAGACCATCAACTCTTCCGTGCATCCACAACAATAAGCATCGGAAAGGGTGACAAAGCGAACTTCTGGAAAGATAAATGGCTTGGACCAACGTCCTTGCAAGAGCTGGCGCCAGAACTCTTTCATATTGCAGCTCGTAAAAACCGAACGGTGCAGGACGCAATCCGCGAAGGAAGATGGATAGAGGATCTGCAGGAAAAAAAATTGACATTTACCTGATTCCAGATTTTGTAAAGGTATATACCTTGGTCCGTCGGGTCTCACTCATCCAAGACATGCCAGACGACATAACTTGGAAGTGGACAGCCTCAGGAAACTATTCAGCCAAATCAGCATATGAGATGCAATTCTTCGGAGCGATAGAGGCGCCTTTTCAAAAACTTTTCTGGCGCATTTGGGCGCCCCAAAAATGTAAAATCTTTGCGTGGATCCTCGTGCAACACCGACTCCCAACAGCTGATGTCCTAACGGCTCGCCATATGCAAAATGATCACTGGTGTCCTCTGTGTACAAACAACCCGGAGACAGCTATGCACCTTTTTGTAGATTGTTCGTATGCTAGACAAGTCTGGACACTAATGGCTACTTAGGCTGGACGGCAAAATCTGTTACCTTCACGATGGACACCACGGTTGTGGATGGTGGACTGGTGGATCGACACCTTTCATTCTGGTGATGGTACATGCAGAAAAGGCCAAGCTTCTCTAATTCTTCTTACTCTTTGGCATATCTAGAAAGAAAGAAATAGAAGAATTTTTTAGTATCATAGAGAGGCACCGTTCGGATTGCTGGCCATTATCAAGGAGGAAGCCTGGGCGTGGGCGCTCAGTGGGGCGACCAAGCTTCAAGCCTACCTGCCGGGCGGGAATGACACTCAGAATATAGTACAAACTTAAGCGGCATAGGTTGCCGGCTTAGGTGCGGCAACATTTTTTGTTTTATTTTCTCTTTGTAACCTTTTTTGTACGTCTCCCTCTCTTTAATTCAATAGCGGCATTTCCGCCGTTTCCTCAAAAAAAAAATACTTTGACTAGATAGAGTTTGTCTAGCACTAGCAACATAATATTGTGCATGACAAAGCTAGCTTGCCAAGCACTCGATTAAACTTAATATCAATACTTTGACTAAATAAGGTTTGTATAGCACTAATATTGATGACTTAAGCGATGACATAAGTTAATGGTTCAGATTGGTGTGGATCGTTTGTTTTCTGCGTTAATCATGAAGTCAGTTTTTTTGCTGGAAGGCCGGGGAGCTATGGAGTCAAATTACAAGGAAGATGTATGCACACACACATGAGTGCAGTAATATCCGGTTTTATTTAAGAGTTAATAAAAAAAGATTAGAGAAGTATAAAGAGGAGTCAGTGAAAAGTGGACTGCCGGCCCATAGTCCAACCAAGCTGTATGGGCTTCGGCATGGGGAAGGGGCTGCCGGCCCAGCCCAAACCGAGTCCAAAACGGACTCGGTAGGGGGGCGGTTGCCCTTTAAAGTGAAGAGAGGGGAGAGGCGGCTGCACAACAAACCTAGCCAGCTAGCCCTGTGCGCCCCTGCCCCTTCCGAGCGGCTACCCTCTAGCCCTACACACCCTAGTGCCGGCTGCCTACCTCCTACGCTGCCCTACTTCCTTGCACGCCGGTGTCGCCCTGCTGCCTTCTGTGCTATGAAGGAGGAAGGAACAGGAAGGGCCGGCAAGAGGAAAGAACAGAAGGGAGAAGGAAAGAGAAGAGAAGAAGAAAGCTAGGGTTTTGTGCCCCGTCGTCGATTTTTGTCCAATTTTCATGGGTAATGAGCCGATCAACCCTAGTTTGATCTTAGATTGATGTTTAATAATTATTTAGATTAGTTTGGTCTCGGAGATTGAATGTTTTGGGATGCCCTAGTTCAGGAAGAAGTATTGCAGAATCTTATAGGGGGATTTTGGGATATCTCTGTCCCAATTCATGACTTTACAATGTTAGTAAAGTTGTAGGTATTTTCCTGATATTTCCACAGAGTCCTAGATCATTTAATTTGGATAAGTAAGAAAAAAGTTACGGCCTCCGGAGTACTACTGTCCAGAAGTCCATCGCCATTGAAATATTATGGTTTGTTATTTTTCATGCTGTAGAAAAATAGTTATGAAATTGTGAAGTCTATTGTTCTATTAAGTTCTGGAATAACTTTTAGGGTTGAAAACGGAGACTTACATGGCAAAATCAGAGGATTTGCATAACTAATAAATTGTGGGAAATTTCATGTAGATTTGATATAAAAAAATAGAGTTTGCTATATTTGGAGTCTAGAAGCAAAAGTAATAGACGTTTGATCACCAGGATAGCAGGTAGGTTGTTCGGTGAAATTAAGTTAAGTGTGTCGGGTTTGCACGTAGGTGCGATAGCGTATTGTTTAATGATTGTATAATGTTGTGGCATGTTTTGAGATATATTATTGATGTTTGTCTAGGGAGTGTTGCTTCGAGTTCGGTGCCGCTTTTGTATCGTCCTGACTTTCGTGGCTAAAAGGCAAGTGCGTGGTACAACGGTAGACAACGGTTTGTTAGCCCTTATCTTTAGAATTGAATTAATATGATAGTTGTTTATGCTTTATTATGCTTATTTCAAATGCCATGATAATTATGAGATGACAAGATGATGACATGACAATGGGGATGACATGGTAAGGATGATAATGGATAACATTGATGAATAATAAATATTGTTGCATTATTTGCATGCATCAAGTTAGGACGGTGAGTATTTCCATCTATATGGCTAGTCTGGCGTGCTCTTGATAAAATTCTACAGAGGTAGGGACTCCACAGGCTGGAGGATAGACCCCACAGGATAGGGCAAGAGTGTGTCATCGACGGGTAAACACTCCACTATACCGGTATCAACTGATTAAGTTGCATTGGCATTTGCATAAATGAAAAGTTAATGATGAGAATTGAGTACATGAGATGTGAGAATGACATTGGGACACGCTTATGATATTGTTAATTACTCAATTGAGAGATGAATTATTTATTTATTGTTCTATTTTATACTTGTTGAGTTGTGAACTCACCCTTACTTTGTTGTTGTTTTTAGGTGACCATTGATGGTGACATTCATGTGATGGAGTAGCACATGTACATCACATGCAATTATTACACATACATTATCTATTTAGAGTGGTTTTATTAAATCTAGTGAGATTGATTATTTCCCCTAGAATTTATCCATGGACTTGGTTATTATAATGTTTAAATGCTTGAGACTTTGATTGATTTATTATTACTTGTTGACATCATATGTATCAGGAGCATGGTCATAACGTTCCTTGGGTATAGGTATCACAAGCGTTTCTTGAGTGCATGTATCCCGAGCATTCTTGGCGTGTGTGACCAAATTGTGAGCTTTTATCCTTATGCATATATTTTGTTTTAATTGATTCTCTTGTGATCCAAGAGTGGGTTTTTATTTCATGCATATTCGCTGGAATTATTGTTTAATTAAGATTTGTATTGGTAGTTAGAATGGTTTAGGTGACAGTCCAGACTCAGTATTGGGTCATAGTGTTACAAGTGCATCCATTAGCACATGTCTAGAAAGACGAAGGTCAGTGATAAATCCACGACCTCAAAAAATTCCTACTGAAAGCATACTTGTGTGTGCATAAAGATGACTCAGGATTTAAACTCTGATGGGTAGAGTTGTATATCCACAACTCCATCATCCCACGAAGAGGTGGTTCCCAAAGTTCTTAATTATGTGTTTCTGCTGATGTAAACTACTTTGGGCTGCGTCCCAGATGATATTTTTTTTGTGGTTGCTGTATCCACATCTTTCCTTATTTCCCCTCGCTAGATTTTGTTAGTTTCAGTTGTCTGGAGTATGTGGAATGCATGTGTGTGAACTTTGGTTTAGTGCTTTCTACGAGAGCAGAAGCCGAAGGTTGTATGGTTTAAGCCTCCTTAATCGAAAAAAGTGATGGTCTAAGTGATAGCTAGAAGCACAAAAGGATAATCGGTTATATATAAATCAGCGATCCTAGTTAACTTAAATTTCTTTTGGCATCACAAGTAGAGCGAGCTCATGGTGACCACATTAATCGTATGAGGACATGTATCCTCCAAAATGATTTGAGTCCTACAAAAAAAATTTCTTGAGTACGGACTCAAACAGTTGGGATTTACGCCGAAGGAGCATCCCGAGGAACAGGGGATATGTTTGCAGTGGAACCGTATCCTCTGCATGGATCGGGATCCTCCGTCGTTGCAACTACATCGGCAGATGCGCACAGTAATTTCTGTGTTAACGATCCTCAACCTTTAGATGAAACAAGGACAGATGATATTGATTGCTACAGTACAATCTAAACAGTGTTTCATTACAATATTTTATCTACATTGTTTTTTGTGCAGTGATTTGCTACAGTGCTACTGCAGATTACTGTTTGTACTAGTAGGATGCTCGTGCATTGCAGCAGGATCCTAAAAGAGAGTATAATACATATCAGCAGACGAAATCCTAAACTGCGTAATAAATATTAATTTTCTTTCACACACATACAAACAAAAACATTAACTCCGTCTATTGCATCACTTACTACTACTACAACCTGGAAATTAAAATTTTAAGCTCATAGATTGTTTACCTTTAGAAGTTAGAGTTGAAACGACTTCCCTCTCCGACGCGCTGCTCATTTCTAGCCATTGTCGGTTGGCAAGGAAGAGGGCTATGCGTCGACAACCACCTTCTTCCATCTTGAACAGGCCACTGGCCCCTGTAACCCTCGCCAGCCACATCGTAGCGATGAGGTGGGAGGCCAAGGGAGGAGGCGATGGTGGCATCATGGTGGTAAGCAAGAAGGCGGCGACGTGGCTTGCTCAATTGGTGCGGGGCAGGAGGCGGCGACAGTGCAGGAAGATTAGGATGAAGAGAACGCAATGTGGTGAACTCAAGAACACCATGGCGAGGGAAGGACGAATTTGTCTCTGCCTCTTCCTCGTGCGCCGTCGCTACCTCCCCTCCTTTCCACAGTGCCGCCGCTTCTCCTCCAAGGTGAAAGCATCTAGGCCCTTAAAATCGTGTTTTGGTAATTAATGACTATATGTGATTATTGGACTAACGTGTCTATTGAGCATTTACAAGGTTAAGACCTTCTGGTGGTTTCAATGATGAAAAAGCATGCTAAAAGGTTCAATAAAGACTTACATGATTGAAGATAGGTATAAGTAGACGATGATCCTTTTATATTTTACCGGTCTTAGGAGAAAAGTTTGGAAGACCGGATTTTAGGATAAATGTCGTACTATTAAGAGGGATCATGACTAGTACCTTGATAACATAGTTTTGTGCAATATGGATCAAATTTAGGATTATGCATGCATTTGGTTTCGTTTTTCCAAAAAGCTTCTAAGGTAGGTGTCAAAATCGGATTTACCGACATCTCACCGGCGATTGTACCGTTTGTTGCGGTATGACCGCATGTTACTAGGCGGTACTACCGTTTCTTGAACTCCTCAGCCAACCAAGCGCTAATGCGGTACGATCGGCTCCTTCAGCGGTACTACCGCATTGCGGTCGTTCCGAATTTTAGTTAGCGGTTGAATAATACTGGAACTGTTGCATTTTTGACTCAGAGCTCTCTGAGATAATCGGTCGTACCGAAATTGAAAAGCGGTCGTACCGATCTGTGGTTGTACCGATTTTTAAATGGCGGTACGTATTTTACAGAGAGCATGTCATCTCGGCTTTTCTGGAAAACCCTTCGTTTGGTCGTACCGCTTCTCTGTGCGGTATGACCGGAGGTTGCGGTCGTACCGCACCTTAGTTGGCGGTCGTACCGCACGGGTTGTTCAACAGCTATGTCAGAGTCATTTAATGCCTCTGTTCTAACCGTTACAGTACTCTGTCTTGGGTGCGGTCATACCGCACCTTAGTTTGCGGTCATACCGCAACTCGATATTTTTTCTGGGTATGACTCTCCAACGGTCGTTTTTGTTGGTGGGTGGTATAAATACCCCCCAACTGCTCAAGGGCAGGGTGCTAGACAACATTTAACATCCTTTGAGCCTTGTGCATTCATTCAACTCCTCAAATTCATTTATTCACTTATTGGGAGGTTGTTGAGCTCATTCAAGTGCATTCATCATTCTAGTTGATCCTCTTGCACTTGAGTGTCGTCAAGCGAAGGTTTTGGTTTGTTACTCTTGGAGTTTTGCCGAATTCCTAGACGGCTTGGCGGTGATTGCACGGTGATCTCTTCAAGAAGATTGTGAAGAGGCCCGGTGCCAAGATTGTGATTGGTTTGGTGTTCACCATCTCCAGAGCGGAGGAAGAACAACCAATAGTGATCGAGGAAAGGCTTAATTCGTGAAGTCGGCTTGATTGGTTCAAGCTCCCTCAACGTGGACTAGTGAAGACCGGCAAGTCTTCGATACCACGGGAAAACATCGTTGTCTCATTGTGGTTATTTCTAGTCTTTACTCTTCCGCATTTATATTTCTAGCTTGATCTTTGTGCTTGTATTGCTTAGTTAGAAGTATAACTTGTTTAGATTAAATTGATAATTGACTTAACTCATTAATTTGTGAAAAAGTTTAAAAACCTCCTATTCACCCCCCTCTAGTCGGTTATCCTTGATCCTACAAGTGGTATCAGAGCTTGGTCTCTCAATTTATTAGACTTTACCGTCTAAGAGAGAAAGGATGGCTAGCGAGGGTGTGCCTATAGGAAAGGTTCCTTTGTTTGATGGCTCAAATTATTCTTATTGGAAAATTAGAATGTCTATTTTCTTAAAGGCCATGAGTCCGAACATATGGAAAATTGTAAATGAGGGTTATGTTATGCCTCTTGAACCAACAAACTTCACGGTTCAAGATGAACGTAATGCTCATTTAGACGCTCAAGCTATGAATGCTCTCTTTGATGCTTTGAACGCGGATGAATTCAATAGGGTGAGCAATCTGGAAACCGCTCATGCTATTTGGACTACTCTCTCCGAAATTCATGAGGGCACATCCACGGTCAAAGAAGCTAAATTGTATAGGCTTCGGATTAAATATGAGACATTCATAATATTGCAAAATGAAAACATCACCAAGATGTATTCAAGACTCAACAACATTGTGAATAAACTCAAAGGTCTTGGTACTAACCTTCTTGATATTGATGTTGTGCGCAAGATGCTTAGGGCGCTCCCGGATAAATACGAGACATTGGTGACATTATTTCTCAACTCTCCTGAGTTGTTAAGAATGACACCAACCGGACTTTTGGGCAACCTCATCACTAACGAGCTATACAAGAAGGACAAGGAAGAGCTCTTGGAGTCATCTTCATACAAGAAGAATATTACCGCTTTCAAGGCCAAAGCGGAGTCAAGTGATGATGAGGATGAAGAAGAAGACTCGGATGAGGAGTATGCTCTCCTTGTGAGGAGAATGAAGAAATTCATGAGAAGACGCCCACATCGAAACTTCAACTTCAACAAGTACAAGAAAAGGCAATCCTCAAATGACAACAAGCGATATATCAACATTCGTTGTTATGGATGTGATGAAAAGGGGCACATAATCTCAAACTGCCCCAACAAGAAGGATGACAAAGATAAATCATCAAAGAAGAAGGAATTCGATGGAAAAAAGAAGCTTTTCAAAAGGCTTCACAAAAAGGGCAAAAATGAAGCTCACATTGGAGAGTGGGATTCCGATGAAGAATATTCGGATTCCGACTCCGAATCAAGTGATGAAGAGTCTTCTAAGAAAAGAGGACTTGTCGGCATCGCCATAAAGGAAGCTTCTTCCCTCTTCGCGTCTCCTACATGCCTTATGGCAAAAGGAGATAAGATAAAATCCATTGATGATAATGCTCCTTCATATGATGAATTAATGGACATGGTTGAAGATTTAAATGAGTATATTGGAAAAGAGAAATCAAAATTTAAAGTCTTAAAGAAAGAGTATATCTCTCTAAAAGACTCTTATGAGGAGCTAAAGGAAGCTCATGATTCTCTCCTTCTAAAAGATATAGAAAAATCTCATTCAAATATTGGTATTACTTGTGATTTAATGAATGAGATGCCTAGAGTAGAAAATGTGTCAAATGCTAAATCCATGTCTAGTATTTCTACTTCTTGTGATGACTTGCTATCCATACCTTGTTGCTCAAATGATGATTCAATTGTTGGTATGAATAATACTTGTGACCCTTTACTAATTGTTGAAAATCATGAGTTGAAAGAGCAAGTCACCAAGCTAAGTAAGAGCTTGGAAAGATGCTTCAAGGGTAAATCAACCCTTGACAAGTTATTGAGTGAGCAAAGGTGCTCATTCAATAAGGAAGGACTTGGGTATGTGCCCAAGAAAGGTAAGAAACCGGTAAACAAACCTTCAAGGTTTATTAAGCAAAGTGATAAATATTGCAATAAATGTGGTAAGGTAGGACACATATCAAATGCTTGCTTAAATATTAATGTTAAATCCTATGATATTTATGATTCTTGCTACATGCTTAAGAAATCTATAGATGGCAAAATAATTGCAAGATTTATTGGCACTTCGATTTTAGGCGCTAAAAAGAATGCTATTTGGGTGCCTAAAACCTTGATCACTAACCTCCAAGGACCCAAACAAATTTGGGTACCTAAAAGAACTTGATTCTTGTTTTGTAGGTGAACTACAAGACCGGTGAAAAATATTGGGTGCTTGATAGTGGATGCACTCAACACATGATCGGTGATACGAAAATGTTCACCACATTTGAGAACATAAAAGGAAGTGACAAGATCACATTTGGAGATAATAGTAAAGGAAAGGTAATAGGATTGGGTAAAATCGCTATCTCAAATGACCTTTCCATTTCTAATGTATCTTTAGTTGAATCACTAAATTTTAATTTATTATCCGTTGCTCAAATATGTGATCTTGGCTTAATTTGCTCTTTCTCAAATGAAGGTGTCTCAATTTCAAGTGAAAAGGATACTGCTTTAGTTTTCAAAGGTTTTAGATTTGGAAATCTTTGTTTGGTAGATTTCTCCTCAAATGCATCATGTCTACAAACTTGTTTAATTGCAAAAACTTCCTTAGGTTGGCTTTGGCATAGAAGGCTAGCTCATGTTGGCATGATTCAACTTAAAAAGCTTTTCAAAAATGATTTAGTTGTTGGCTTGAAAGATGTGAAGTTTGAGAAAAATCGACTTTGTAGTGCTTGTCAAGCCGGTAAACAAGTCGCAAGCTCTCACCCTTCCAAGAGTATCATGTCAACTTCTAGACCTTTGGAACTCTTACATATGGATTTGTTTGGGCCAACAACCTATAAGAGTATCGGGGGAAATAGCTATTGTTTAGTTATCGTGGATGATCACTCTAGATATACATAGGTGTTCTTTCTAGATGACAAGAGCGAAACCTCCAGAATTTTCAAAAGCTTTGCAAAATGGGCTCAAAATGAATTTGATTTCAAAATAAAGAAAATCTGTAGTGATAATGGTTCCGAGTTCAAAAATACTAAAGTTGAAGACTTTTGTGATGAACTTGGAATAAAGCACGAACTTTCCACAACCTACACTCTGGAGCAAAATGGAGTTGTAGAAAGGAAAAATCGAACATTAATTGAGATGGCTAGGACAATGCTTGATGAATATAATACTTCTGATAGCTTTTGGGCGGAAGCAATTAACACCGCTTGTCATGCCATAAATCGTCTTTATTTGCATCGCCTTTTGAAAAAGACTTCCTATGAACTCCTTGTTGGAAGAAAACTGAACATCTATTATTTTCGTGTCTTTGGTTGTAAATGTTACATTTTGAAAAAGGGTGTTCGTCTTTCAAAATTTGCAAGTCGGTGTGATGTTGGTTTCTTGCTTGGTTATTCTTCAAATAGCAAAGCATATCGTGTCTTCAATCAAAACTCCGGTTTAGTTGAAGAAAGACACGATGTGCAATTTGATGAAACTAACGGCTCTCAAGAAGAGCATGAGAATTTGGATGATGTAGGTGATGAATTGTTAAGAAAGGCTATGAAAAATATGCAAATTGGCGACATCAAACCTAAAGATGAACCATCATCCTCTACTCAAGTTGAACCTCCTACTTCTTCCACAACAAGCCAAATTCAAGTGGAAGAAAACAATGATAAAGATAATCAACCATTCAACCTACCACCAAGAATCCATAATGCGATTGAAAAAGATCATCCAATAGATCAAATATTGGGTGATGTAAGTAAGGGTGTTCAAACTCGATCTCGTGTCGCTTCATTTTGTGAACATTACTCTTTTGTCTATTCTCTTGAGCCGAAGAATATAGATGAAGCACTTGATGATCCGGATTGGATGATTGCAATGCACGAAGAGCTTAATAATTTCACCCGAAACGAAGTTTGAACATTGGTGGATCGACCCAAAGAACACAATATCATCGGTACAAAATGGGTGTTTAGAAACAAGCAAGACGAAAATGGTATGGTTATAAGAAACAAAGCAAGATTGGTCGCACAAGGTTTCTCTCAAGTTGAAGGTTTGGATTTCGGTGAAACTTTTGCTCCCGTAGCTAGACTTGAGTCAATTCGTATATTACTTGCTTTTGCATCATGCTTTGATATTAAATTATTTTAAATGGGTGTCAAAAGTGCCTTTTTAAATGGAGAAATATCCGAACTTGTGTTTGTTGAATAACCACCCGGTTTTGAAGATCCTAAGAATCCTAATCATGTCTATAAACTCTCCAAGGCGCTCTATGGTCTTAAACAAGCTCCTAGAGCATGGTATGAACGCCTTCGAGACTTTCTAGGTTCAAAAGGATTCAAAATTGGAAAAATTGATTCAACATTGTTCACTAAAGTGTTAGATGATGATTTCTTTGTATGTCAAATTTATGTTGATGATATCATATTTGGTTCTACTAATCAAGACTTTTGCAAAGAATTTGGTGATATGATGTCTAGGGAATTTGAAATGTCCATGATTGGAGAACTTAGCTATTTCCTTGGACTTTAAATCAAGCAACTCAAAGATGGAACTTTCGTAAGCCAAACCAAGTATGCAAAAGACTTGATCAAGAGATTTGTAATGGAGGACGCAAAACCTATCAAAACTCCAATGGCAACAAACGGTCACCTCGACCTGAATGAGGGAGGTAAATCGGTAGATTTAAAACTTTATAGGTCTATGATTGGTAGCTTACTTTATCTTACCGCATCTAGGCCCGATATCATGTTTAGCGTTTGCATATGTGCACGGTTTCAAGCATCTCCAAAAGAGTGCCACTTGATGGCCGTAAAAAGAATACTAAGATATCTAAATCATTCCTCTAGCATTGGCCTATGGTTTCCTAAAGGTGCTAAGTTTGATTTAATTGGATACTCGGACTCCGATTATGCGGGTTGCAAAGTGGATAGAAAAAGCACCTCAGGGAATTGTCAATTCTTAGGGAGATCCTTAGTATCATGGTCATCCAAGAAACAAAATTCCGTAGCTTTATCCACCGCCGAAGCCGAATATGTTTCCGCGGGAAGTTGTTGTGCTCAATTGCTATGGATTTGGCAAACCTTGATGGATTATGGAATTAAAATTGATAATATGCCTCTTTTGTGTGATAATGAAAGTGTGGTTAAAATGGCAAATAATCCGGTCCAACACTCAAGAACCAAACATATAGATATTCGCCACCATTTCCTAAGAGATCATGTGGGCAAGGGAGATATTGAAATTAGCCACATAAGAACCGAAGATCAACTAGCAGATATTTTCACCAAGCCATTAGATGAAGGCCGTTTTTGCAAGTTGAGGAATAAATTAAATGTCATAGATTATTCAAATGTTGGTTGAAATATTGCCTCATGTATTTTAGTTCATTTGGTGTTATTTGAAAGATTTTATAAAAGTATTTTCGGAAATCTTATTAAGAATATTTATGCTCATAAAAAATATATTCTCTAATAGATATTAGTCTATTTTATGCATAATGATCCTTAATAATGTTTATTTGAGTGCAAAACTAAGGACCATTTGCAAATCAATCTAAATCTCAAAGTAATCCAAGGCTGTCCCTTGAAATCCCAGAGAAAATCGGAACAACCGATGTTATATGTGTGGTACGACCGTGTCACGGTACGACCGGCTTTATAACGACGGTACGACCGCAATGCGGTACGACTAGTGGTTTGTTCACGGTTCAACTGTGCCGGTTTTAAACAAGGAGTTATTTCCTCTAACTGCAGTTCAACCGCACTTCTACCGTTTCATTTCCTCTCGGTGTCTCTCTCTCTCCTACCCAAAGCATCACGAAACTCTCCTCCGAAATCATCTCTTCCCCGGCGTTTCTTCGCTCTCCTGCTCATCCTTGCCTCCTTAGAGGTCATCTCCTCCATCTCTCAAGGTAAAACCTCCTTTGATTAAAGTTTAACCGAAATATTTCATCTCTAGGAGACATTTTAAGGTTAAACGAAATGTAGATGATTTCTTATGTTCTAGTCGGGCATTTGTGTAAAATTGATGTCTAATGGTGCTTGTGCACTCATACCATGGATTCACTCCACGAAAAACCATCAAAAATCTCATTTTTACGCTTGCCCTAGAACACAGTCGGGAAGATCGGTACAACCGGTTCTTAAGCACAGTTCAACCGCAATGCGGTCGTACCGGTCTTATAATGGCGGTATGACCGATCATCCTGACAGAAAAACAGAAATTCACCTCTATTTCACTTAATTCTATTTTGGTTGATCCTTTGCACTTCTTGTAACTTTTTCTACCTCAGTAAGATTCCCAGGACAAGAATCATGACTCGAAAATCAATTGGACCACCCAAAGGAGGAAAATCTTCGTCTCAACCTCAAGGAGCTCGTGCGCCTGCAGCTCAAAGTTCAAAATCTGTTCAAGGGAAAGGGAAAGGCAAAAGACCAGCAGAGGAAGACCCCATATCTGATACTGAAGAAAGTCAATCACTTGCAGAGACAGATTCTCAGACTGAGTCAGAGTCAGAAGAAAATGCTCAGTCAGATGATTTGGGAACACCTTCGGAACCTCCCAGAGATTTGAGATTGCTCACATCTGATGAGTATGCGATCAAGCGTCATGTGAATCAATACCTTTCCAGATCAGATTCGATAAATCCAAAGTTTCATACAACTTTTCAAGAACAAGTCTATGAACAGATTTATAGACACCACAGAAAATTTAGAGATCATAAGTGGATTAAGTGGGCTCACTTGAACGACTTGGACAAATACAGTGGTGTTTATCAGCTCTTTCATCGAGTGGGTCTTCATGACCTTGTAGCACTTAAACAAAATTATGATGATGAGCTGATCAGGTAGTTTTATGCCACAGTGCACGTCTCTGCAGACTTGACATCAATAAGATGGATATCTGTTACCAGATATGTGGAGAGCATTAAAGAAGAATTTGAGAGAATCTTGAGGATTCAGTCCAGTTCTTGGGAGAAAATCTTTGATAGTCCAGCTTTGCTTACTCCAGCCTGGGTTGATTACTATGATACTTCTGTCAAGTATAAGCTAGGTACAATTACTGGACTTAAGCCAGAACCCAGCATGGTCAACATAATCATTAATCATACTTTTTATCCCAAGAGTGGTAACTTTGATGCAGTCAAAGGACATGCTTGGAATATTATTGATCATATTATGAAAGGGATAAAATTTGATGTTGTGGATGTGATTCTCCAAGGCATAGTATCTTTCAAGAATGATAGGATTAAGAGGATATACTATGCTCCTTATATCATGGCATTGATTTTGAAGAAAATTGAGTATCATGGTGGTTTGGGATCACCTCATAAGTCTTATCGACCTCGGGATGGTCTTCCCCCTCGTCGTGTTGATGTTGAGGTTAATGTTGATGAGACCCCTACTGCTGCTACTGCTCCTGCTGAAGGTACACTTAATCAAATTCTTCAAAATCAGCAGTTGATCCTTAGCAATTTAGAAGCAATGAAGGCGGCTCAATTAGAGTTCCAAAATGAGACTCGTTCAAAGCTCGCTCACTTAGAAGCAACTCAGAATGATTTCTTTGATGAGACTCATAACAGGATAGCAGTTGTGATGGACAGCTTTAATGATTTAGAAGAGATTTTGAGGACTCCTCGGCGATTCTCTCGTCGTCCACCTCCATTCTCTGCTGTTCCTCCCTCAGGAGCTTCTACCTCTTCAGTGCCTCCAATCCCGATGGACCCAGCTCAAGATCGCCTGGTGTGTGCAGATTTCTCCTCGATTCGAGCCACCGCTCCACAAGACCCTGTTTCTTCCTCTCAGGACCAAGCCATCTGAGCTAGTGTTTTTGGTCGTTGATGCCAAAGGGGGAGAAGGTGTGAGAAATTGTGAAAAGGGAATTAGAATATTAAAAATGTTGGGTTATGCTTTATGTATCTCTTGAACTATCTTACTTGTTTTGTGTGTCTAGCTGAACTTGAACTCTTGATATTCCAGGTGAAATACAATCGTCTTATTAGTATATTAATTCTTTTTCTCTCAAGTTCAATCATGCTAAAGGAACTACGCCAAACGTTAAAACTTTCCCTCATGTGCTTGCAAAGTTTCTTCTTATCCTTCTGCACATGTTTAGGGGGAGCTTCCTTTATTGTCTTCCAAATTTTTTTTATCACTTATTGGTTATGTTGTCATCAATTACCATAAAAGGGGAGATTGAAAGCATCTAGGCCCTTAAAATCGTGTTTTGGTAATTAATGACTGTATGTGATTATTCGACTAACGTGTCTATTGAGCATTTACAAGGTTAAGACCTTCTGGTGGTTTCAATGATGAAAAAGCATGCTAAAAGGTTCAAAAAAGACTTACATGATTGAAGACAGGTATAAGTAGACGATGATCCTTTTATATTTTACCGGTCTTAGGAGAAAAGTTTGGAAGACCGGATTTTAGAATAAATGCCGTACTATTAAGAGGGATCATGACTAGTACCTTGATAACATAGTTTTGTGCAATATGGATCAAATTTAGGATCATGCATGCATTTGGTTTCATTTTTCCAAAAAGCTTCTAAGGTAGGTGTCAAAATCGGATTTACCGACATATCACCGGCGGTTGTACCGCTTGTTGCGGTATGACCGCATGTTACTAGGCGGTACTACCGTTTCTTGAACTCCTCAGCCAACCAAGCGCTAATGTTGTAATACCCCGAATGTTTCTAAGGAGAGTAAACAAAAAAAAAGGTTTTTCTGTAGTACTCCAACTTATTGTAATGAAGGAAGCAGTGAAAAAAGAAATTAGACTTTAGAGGAGGGAAAACATGCAATTCTTTGGCAACTTGGGCTTCGGGCTTTGGCCCAAGAGGCCCATGAGGGGCAGGCCACTAATAAAAGGAGGGGGAAACCCTAGCCCACCACTGTAGCACGTATTGCTACAGTGTTCTGCCGCCGCTACAGTGCTGCTACAGTACATACCCTCCTCCTTGCACTCCGTTGCTCCCTCGTGGTGGTGCTCTCCCATTGCTGTCGGCCAAGGAGAAAGGTGGAGGGAGAGAGGAGAAGAAGAGGAGATGAGCATCTAGCGGGGGAATTCAGCGGGCACGCATGTCTCCAAGGGTAACGATTGCCGGTTGTTGTTGTTTTATTTGTCGTAGAAGTGAAACCGATTAGTTTTGATTGGATCAAAGTCTGTCTGCAGTAGTTTCGATTCTGTCCAGTGTGTTGCGGGGGCTGTTTCAATATCTTAGAGGCCGAATTAGAAGTTTTCGTCTCCTAGAGTTATTTAGATAATGTTCCTATCTTTCGGTGGCCGCCAAGAACACCTAATTCCGACGTACGGATCAAAAGTTATGATCGTTTTAGTTTCTGCTGTCCAGAATTCTGACGAGAACTACATTTCAAGTTGTCGCCTAAACTATGTTTATGTTATTGGACGAATCAGAGTTTTCTCCCAACTAGGTTATTTTAGATAAATTCATAAAATTTTCAGATTGGTAAAGAACACTCTAATCGGAGTTACGGAACCAAAGTTATGACCTGTTCTTTGCAGCTGTGTTTCTGGCTTAGGCAGAATCTGTTCTGTAAGTTTATCTGCCAGTTGCTAAATTAATTTGGCCGAATCGGGAGATCTCGTCAACTAGAGTATTGTAGATATGTCAGTTAAGAATCCATAGAAATTGGTCTCACATCATTCCGAGTTCCAGATCAATAGATATGATTTTTACCGGCTGTTGTCCGTTCGGGTTGTGCCCGAGTAGTCGGCAGATTAGAGTTTCTAATTGAATCTTGAGTCACCAAGAAGCGTTCTAGAACGGTGTCGAGAAGTGTCGTGTGCAATGTGTTCTTATTTCAGTTGTTTATTTGTTTAGGCGGTGAAGCTTGGGTTTAGGAGTACCACCTTTGCCTACTATCGCGCCGCATGCCAGGAAGGCAAGTACATTGACGCTTGTATGAATTATGCATGTTGGATGCTTGATGTTCAGATCTGTATTTTCATTTGATACGTGAGAAGTTCTGATGATTATGTTTCCTCCATATGTGAAATTCATATGTTCAAAGATGATGCTAGTCGTTGTTCATAAATACATTCATGCATCCATGTTCAAGTTCCGTCCACGGGAGTGGAGTCTAAAGTTGCATCCATGTTCATGTTCCGTCCACGGGAGTGGAGTCTAAAGTCCCATCAATTCCAGTATGGGCATGTGAGCCCCACCATTCCAATGTGGACAGTTTGGACACCCGTATAAAACGTTCTTCATACGGTATTTTGGATCCCCGTATTTCGATAAATACGGGCTTAAGTGAACACCGACGAGTGTGTCACTAGCTATACCGGTATAAGCATGTGTGCAGTCCATCCTTTGATTATATTCATTCATTTCATGCATTCCTAAATAACCGTTCGTGGTATGTTAAGAAATTGTGAAGAGGTTGTCTTGTCTATATTGGTTGTATGTTAATCTAATTCATGTACTTGCTGAGTCCTGGACTCACTCTTGCTTTGTTTATTTGTTTTTAGGTGATCGTTGATGAAGTTTCTCTTGGGAGGGAGTAGACACGCACTGCCAAATATTTCACCTTATACTAGATTCAATAAAAGAATTGTTATTGTCTTTCATTCGTAATTGTTGGATTGTAATAGGTAAACTTAGACATGGATGATAACTTCCTTTCGTCGAGTTTGTTTAAATAGTTGTTTATGTTCATTGATCATTCGTTGATACGATTTCTTAGTGGATCCAGTATTACATTCCTGTTTATGTTCCAATTGATGTTGGTCTGTTTAGCTTAGTTGATGAATTATTGACGCAGTTATTCCATTGTATGATATCATGTTAGGTCTTTAGGTAGCATTTTGGCTTCCGAATAGCCAGGGTGTTACAGTTGGTATCAGAGCGGGCTTTAGGTCCGTGGTGAATAAGTTAGCAACTTAGGTAGCTGAACTTACTAAAATTTGTTAATGGTTAATTAACCTAAAACTTGACACACTGGTGCACAGTTAGGAGGGAATGGTTCAAGCAATGCGTTTCCGTTGCCGTTATGTTGCCTTGTTACTCAATGATATGATATGATCTTCTATACCTATGAAATTATTATTTGATTGTTATGAGATAATATTCTATATTCATAGTTGATTATTTGCTATGGGTGATGTTGAGAGGTTGAGGTCGTGGCCCTGGGCTTTGCCAAGCTACACCGCCGTTCGTGGTAAAAGAATAGAGTAGTATCTACCCCGAATACCATAGTTGTGGGTGTTGAGGGCGAGTTTCTTTAGAAAAGTTATTCTCTTCCTTGATCTTGATTTTGGCCAATTCTAGTAATAGTTGCGGTTGATGAAGTTTTCTTGAGTTAGTGTTTTACATTCCTTCTGATGAGTTTTCATTGGACTTTCTTGGTTCCATAAATCGAATACTTGTTCTCCTGACCGCTGGTCTAATGTTGTTTCTTGGGAACGTTGGTTATCGGCAAGATTTATCTTTTCTTGGGAGTTCTGCTCTTCTTATTGGAAATGTGATTCATTTATTTGCTTGGTATTCTGGATACTGGAAGTTTTCAGTTGCAAGTTCTTTATCATGTGAAAGCTTTGGCTTTATGTATTTGTTTTGGATTATTTCGAGTGTTGAAATTTAATACCTCTTTTTCTGAAGGATTGTGTTAAAATTCTTAAGTGATGTCTTGTCGTGCTTAAGTAAGATATGTTAATCGTCATGGTATGAGTTATCAGATTTGGGTTATTAGCTTTGTGCAAGCAGTTTATTCTTAACTGGTATCCATGGAGGTGAATTTATTATTGTGAAATGTCGTTATATTTGGTACATGATGAATTTTAGATAAGAGTATATCCACAACTGTTCAAGAACCTATTGTTGTTAAGAAGTGTGGAAAATGTTGATGTAGCGGGTTGATCTTTACGATCGAGTAATCTGATAAATTTGTTAGATGAGATGGAATCTAGGCCCTCTTTCGGTTATTCTAACCGCTAGTGATGGTAAAGTTTAGGGTGTGTTCGGATGTTGCCTTGATAAATATTCATCTTGAATCTGTCTTCTATTTGGATATTGATGATCTTATTCGAATGATAACTTTACCTAATTCTTGCCATGCTAAAAATTATTGATACATGTTTAAATGACTAGATGAGCGATGATGTATCGCCTTGTGAAACCTTATCTTATGTATCCTATATTATCGAAGTTAAAGACATTTCATTCTAATTTCTGAACATAAGGTAGAATGTTGAATCTATCCTCATAACTATTGTTGAGTTTGCAATCAGAGGTAGGATTATGATTGTGCCATGTGTGGCTAGAGAGCATTTAGTGTGTACTATCTTAGCGTCGAGTGTCAGTAAGAGTCAAATGGATGAAATCTAATAACATATTTTTTTTTGTTGGTGTACATTTGTGAGATTGTCATGTTCTAGTATCATCTTATTGAAAGAGTTTTGTTTTAATTATGAGGTTTTTGGACTAGGCTTTCCCTAGATCAAGTATATGCAATCTTATTTAGATTTTAGAGATATGATGAGGTAATTCATTGTGTTTCTTTTCAAAAGTTCATGAAGTGATAAGAGGTTATGATGATTCTTGCTAATAGCATATTATTTCGTTGATTAGTGTGATTGTCAGACTGTAGTTGTGATGATAACGTTGAATGATTTATAAGTAAAAGAAATTGATCATTTGCATGATATTGTTTTAGTGAAAGTGTTTCGAGTTTTGTGTTTGTTATCTTTTGGACCTCATGAGTTATGTGGTAATTGAGTCTGTTTCGAGCAAAGTGACGTGTTGAAAGATTTTATTGGTTCTTAAGTGATTCCTGTGATTTGGTCTTAAGAGTTTATCTTGTTTAAGCTGGTAAAGTGATGTAGTAATCACGAAGAAAAAATAATAATTTTTCTTGTTAAAGGAAGGAGTGAAGTAAAAGTATTTGAGATTTAAGTCACATTTCACAACTTGCAGTTTATTTGAGTGTGCTTAAACCTTATGCATTTGTTCCATAAGAGTTTACTAATTTTCAAAAGGGCAATACCTTCTTCTCATTGGTGGTTTGGTTTTTGCTTACAGTAGGACTTGAGCCCTCATCTGTTGACTTCCTCTTATGTTTTCCGAGTCCTTTGCCTAAGCGACTTTTTCCCTTGGTCATGTGTTTACTTCGGGCAGTAAATGTCTTCTTTTGCCTTTTCTTTTGAGGAAGGATCTACCGATTTGTTTCACAGGAGTCTTTCGAAGTGTTTATTAAATGTGGTTGAGAAACCTTGGGTTGTAAGTTACTCGAGGAGCATTGGAGGATGAACTGATTTCGTGTATAATTCTTGGAGAGAATTTTATTTATGCAAAATGTTTGCCTTTGAGGCTAAACTGATTGCATTGTTGCAACCATTATAACCTATGGAGATTTGTGATCCAAGATCCTTTGTTCAATTCGGGTGGAACATTAGAATTTTCGAAAGGATGGGAATCTTGATCAATGTATTAGAGTGTCGCGATTGACTACCTTGCATGGTTGTGCATATGAAATATGATGGTGTTGTAATGAGAGTAATATTAGCGAAGTAATCTGATCGTTAAAGCGATTAACGAGATAACCAAGATTGTTGGATTATTGTCAGAAATGACTTGGATGTAGTATGTAACTCTCTAAGAGCTTGAATCTTTATAAAGATAATTGGGTCGAGGAAATGTTTTCGTGTTGATGTTAATGCGCGAGTATGTTTGGATTGTGATAATTTTAGAGATTTAATCTGTGGTTTCTCCTATCTTCTATATGAGAAGTTCATTGTAGAAGTCTTGGAGTTTAAATTTGGACTTCGCATTTTATGCTAGGACCTTGGGTCGCCCAATGATTATGTGTAGAGGAAGTAGATTAAGGGTGGATTACGAGTAGTGGGATGATCATTGATAGAACCCTTTTGATGAAGTATATGAATGTGTGTGCTGTGGATTCTGAGTTGTTTATTCTGAAAAGATTGAGGTGATGTGGTTGTTTGAGAGGGCTATTTTGAGATGTATTGGGAGTCATCTGTCAAAGTATTTCCATCGGTACAAAAGTTGGCTAGAGTATGTTTAGTCGAATCAATAGAGTCTCTCCACAAATTGTGGATGATGTATTTCTGATTAAGCCTAACTTGAGGAGGTTAAATTAAGAGGATTGAGCTCGTGTGGTATGCGATGAGTTCGAATCCCAAGGTTTGAGATAAATTTTATTCCTAAACGAGAAACTGAGAAAAAGGACGTTTTCTCGGGTAGTGAAGCATTTTCTTGATTCTCGTTTGATTTGTGTGTTGTTTACTGATGTCTTCTGCAATTTGAGTTGGTGCTGTGTTGACATGTGTGATTCTTTCGGTTCAGAAAGAATAAAAGATTTTTTTTGATTTGGGCATTCAAGTGATTTCTCCTTTGGATTTCGTAACGTTTATTCGCAAACTGCCACTTGGAAGGTGGAAAGGTTTTTCGTGATGAAATTCTGATTTTGGTTTGACTCTTTAGTACCGAGTTGGTAACGCATAGTTACGATGTGAATCTTTCATTTTTAGATGGGTTTTGTCGGTAAAAGAGTTTGCTTAAAGAGAGCTCTGTTGTGTGTTTCTGGTTAAAGGAGGTGATCCTTGTTTCAGTGAAGAGTTCAATTGAGAGGTGTAACAAGATATCCGTGTTCTATGTGCATGTTGTGTGGTTCGGTATCAATCGGAAGGTTAGCCAAGGTACATTGGGTTGTTTTCGTTAGCTACGGGAATTCGAAAGTTGGTGTATCGCAAGGACCGTCTCGGGTCCATACGCGGTGTACGCAACATTTGGCATGTTTGGTGCCGAGTGAGTACCTATGAGAACTAGAGTTTGAATATTCGTTAACGTCGTGGACCATCGAGTAGGATCTTACCTTCGATTCTCTTCCGATGAGTGTACCTGGAAATGTGGGGACGAGTGTTAAGACAGACATCGTTCTACATCTTTGTGTTGTGGTCTTATCAGTCTGAGAGAGAGGTCACTTGGAAGCTAGAGTCTCGCATGCGCGAGCAATACCCGGATATGTTCATGTCTGGTACGTGTTAATCGTTGTTAATTTCGAGACGCCGTTTTATTTCGGGTAGATCGGTGAGCAGATTCGGGGTCGAATCCTGTTAAGGGGGGTAGAATGTAATACCCCGAATGTTTCTAAGGAAGGAGAGTAAACAAAAAAAAGGTTTTTCTGTAGTACTCCAACTTATTCTAATGAAGGAAGCAGTGAAAAAAGAAATTAGACTTTAGAGGAGGGAAAATATGCAATTCTTTGGCAACCTGGGCTTCGTGCTTTGGCCTAGGAGGCCCATGAGGGGCCGGCCACTAATAAAAGGAGGGGGAAACCCTAGCCCACCACTGTAGCACGTATTGCTACAGTGTTCTGCCGCCGCTACAGTGCTGCTACAGTACATACCCTCCTCCTTGCACTCCGTTGCTCCCTCGTGGTGGTGCTCTCCCATTGCTGTCGGCCAAGGAGAAAGGTGGAGGGAGAGAGGAGAAGAAGAGGAGATGAGCATCTAGCGGGGGAATTCAGCGGGCACGCATGTCTCCAAGGGTAACGATTGCCGGTTGTTGTTGTTTTATTTGTCGTAGAAGTGAAACCGATTAGTTTTGATTGGATCAAAGTCTGTCTGCAGTAGTTTCGATTCTGTCCAGTGTGTTGCGGGGGCTGTTTCAATATCTTAGAGGCCGAATTAGAAGTTTTGGTCTCCTAGAGTTATTTAGATAATGTTCCTATCTTTCGGTGGCCGCCAAGAACACCTAATTCCGACGTACGGATCAAAAGTTATGATCGTTTTAGTTTCTGCTGTCCAGAATTCTGACGAGAACTACCTTTCAAGTTGTCGCCTAAACTATGCTTATGTTATTGGACGAATCAGAGTTTTATCCCAACTAGGTTATTTTAGATAATTTCATAAACTTTTCAGATTGGTAAAGAAGACTCTAATCGGAGTTACGGAACCAAAGTTATGACCTGTTCTTTGCAGCTGTGTTTCTGGCTTAGGCAGAATCTGTTCTGTAAGTTTATCTGCCAGTTGCTAAATTAATTTGGCCGAATCGGGAGATCTCGTCAACTAGAGTATTGTAGATATGTCAGTTAAGAATCCATAGAAATTGGTCTCACATCATTCCGAGTTCCAGATCAATAGATATGATTTTTACCGGGCTGCTGTCCAGTTTCGGGTTGTGCCTGAGTAGTCAGTTTTCAGATTAGAGTTTCTAATTGAATCTTGAGTCACCGGAGAAGCGTTGTAGAACGGTGTCGAGAAGTGTCGTGTGCAATGTGTTCTTATTTCAGTTGTTTATTTGTTTAGGCGGTGAAGCTTCGGGTTTAGGAGTACCACCTTTGCCTACTATCACGTCGCACAGCAGAAGGCAAGTACATTGACGTTTGTATGAATTATGCATGTTGGATGCTTGATATTCGTACTGTATTTTCATTTGATACGTGAGAAGTTCTGATATTATGTTTCCTCCATATGTGAAATTCATATGTTCAAAGATGATGCTAGTCGTTGTTCATAAATACATTCATGCATCCATGTTCAAGTTCCGTCCACGGAAGTGGAACTCCACGGGAGTGGAGTCTAAAGTTGCATCCATGTTCATGTTCCGTCCACGGGAGTGGAGCTCCACGGGAGTGGAGTCTAAAGTCCCATCAATTCCAGTATGGGCATGTGAGCCCCACCATTCCAATGTGGGCAGTTTGGACACCCGTATAAAACGTTCTTCATACGGAATTTTGGATCCCCGTATTTTGATAAATACGGGCTTAAGTGAACACCGACGGGTGTGTCACTAGCTATACCGGTATAAGCATGTGTGCAGTCCATCCTTTGATTATATTCATTCATTTCATGCATTCCTAAATAACCGTTCGTGGTATGTTAAGAAATTGTGAAGAGGTTGTCTTGTCTATATTGGTTGTATGTTAATCTAATTCATGTACTTGCTGAGTCCTGGACTCACTCTTGCTTTGTTTATTTGTTTTTAGGTGATCGTTGATGAAGTTTCTCTTGGGAGGAGTAGACACGACCGCCAAATATTTCACCTTATACTAGATTCAATAAAAGAATTGTTATTGTCTTTCATTCGTAATTGTTGGATTGTAATAGGTAAACTTAGACATGGATGGTAACTTCCTTTCGTCGAGTTTGTTTAAATAGTTGTTTATGTTCATTGATCATTCGTTGATACGATTTCTTAGTGGATCCAGTATTACATTCCTGTTTATGTTCCAATTGATGTTGGTCTGTTTAGCTTAGTTGATGAATTATTGACGCAGTTATTCCATTGTATGATATCATGTTAGGTCTTTAGGTAGCATTTTGGCTTCCGAATAACCAGGGTGTTACAAATGCGGTACGACCGGCTCCTTCAGCGGTACTACCGCATTGCGGTCGTTCCGAATTTTAGTTGGCGGTTGAATAATACCAGAACCGTTGCATTTTTGACTCAGAGCTCTCTGAGATAATCGGTCGTACCGAAATTGAAAAGCGGTCGTACCGATATGCGGTTGTACCGATTTTTAAATGGCGGTACGTATTTTACAGGGAGCATGTCATCTCGGCTTTTCTGGAAAACCCTTCGTTCGGTCGTACCGTTTCTCTGTGTGGTATGACCGGAGGTTGCGGTCGTACCGCACCTTAGTTGGCGGTCGTACTGTAACACCCCAGCTTAGCATTGAGCCTGGAATGCTACTAAAATTAAATTAAACTAAACTAAACGAAGACCAATTACAAAATTTTCGGCAAAACCTCCTTGTATAGTCAGCTATACCGAGGTTCCAGCAATTAATCATGGCATTTATCAATATCTTCAAAATCAAGTTCACACAAGCATGCAAGATGATCGAATAAACTTAGTCAAGACTTACTATTCTCATTATCACAATTAACACAATACTCAAAACCATCTATGAGTGATTCTCAAGCAGTTTACTTATTCCTGAAATGAAACTAAATGGCAACGCTTTAAAGTCGTGAGGTAGTGAGTGCATCCAACATCTACTCCCTCCCATGCATGTCATTCTTGCCGGTTGTACCTAAAACACATCAAAGCAAGAGTGAGCCCAAAGACTCAGCAAGTACCAACAAGGCTAAGCAAGTTATCATTCATAGCTTCAATAATCCAAGATAAACAATGCACCAAAGTATAGCCTTCATGCTCATGTGAATGCAACCAATGTAATGCACCTTTTCAACTTTATCTCTTTTCGCATTTTACAGGTAATGCGGGGTATACAACCGTCGCTGTATACCCTTGCCTCTGCCCTCTGACACAGGGACCAAGAGCCTATACACCACATGTATAGGGACCTTTGCCCATCATCTGAATGATGAGGACCTCTTTGCTCACACCCCACATTCCACCAATGTGGGGACCTCAAGCCCGTCAATACATGACGGGACCTCAACGAATGCATGCTTGGTCACCACGTGACCAAGCTTCAAAGATGATCTCAATATGCACATGCACGACATCTATTCATCATCAATATACCAAGTACAATAACATCGGACATGAATAGAACATAATCATACTTGGAGCATTCACCAATCTCAATATAAACATCATGCCAGCAACCTTACTTCGCTATCATATACCAAAAACATGCATATATGACCAAGTCTCCAACACGTTTGAAACATGCAATTGCCCCATGCCCACATCTTTCATACCCAAGAATTTAACATGTACATAACAACATGTAAGATTTAGCAACGCTCAAGGGAAACATTAACCATAGCTTGCATTCATCAAGATAAAAGGAAAACTCATTACACTAACATTCGTGCAAGGCTACAGCAAGCAATCACAACAATCTTATCATACAACCGAAAATACGCTATAACCCGAATACTTGCCTCAACCGTGCGAGAACGGCGGACGCGAAGTGGGTGCTGCCCTTGGGATCTCGCTGCCACCTGGACAAGAAGATAACCCCAAACTAAGACTAGCATAATGGACCAAAATCATACATAACATTACAATCGAAATCGCTAACTTCTTATCATTTCTAACTTTTCTAATTTCTAGCGATCGGTCACTGCAGACAGCAGACTTCAAAAATTCATAACTTTCTGCTCAGGAGTCCAAATATGATGATCTTGGACATTCTGGAAAGGTAATTAAAATGTCTAAATAAACTTAGTTGGGGAGACCCTCTGATTCGGCCATCTACCAGTCCTACCAATCTATTTAATCAGAGCAAACATTTCACGTCAGGTTTCTGGACAGCGACAAAGAAACTATCATAACTTTCTCTACGTTCGTCCGAATTTAGTGATCTTTAGTTTTCCTGAAAGCTAAGAGGATTAGCCTAGTTTTTCGTTATGGTGAGACCCTCTGGAAACCCCCCTAAATATGCGCTTCTATCAGGTTAACCAACACTAGCAATTCTGCTTCTCTCCAGAAACACTGAAATACTAAGAAATTCATAACTTTGGCTACCGAAGTCCGAATGACTTGATTTCTGTCGGCAATGAAAGGTAACTACGATATCTAAAACTTTCTAGGAGACACCCAGACCCAATTCTGCCTCTAACCTAATCAAAATCAACAATCTTCTCTGCTGCAGAAAACCGACGAACTGACAACCGAAAATGTACAACTAGAAAACGACCCCAAAACAAAGAATCACGGGTTACCCTTGCCGAAACGACGAAGGCACGCTGCGCGGATGATGATCACCACGAGTTCCCGGTTGCGGATCCTTCTTCCCTCTCCCTTTCTTCTCTTCCTTCTTCCCTTCTCTTCTTTTCTTCCCTTCTTTCTCTTCCTCTTGGCCGCCAACAAAGGAGATCCTTCTTCCTCACTTGGCCGGCAACAATGGGGACTAGGGAGGGTGCAAGGGGAGAGTAACTGTGGGGAGGTTGGGGCGCAAGGGTGGAGGAGAGGAGGGTGGGGAAAGTGGCGGCACAAGGGGGAGAGGTGGGAGAGTGGGGTGCGGCTAGGGTTTGTGGGGAAGTGGCGCCCCTTGGCCGCCACCCTTGCCCTCATGGGCCGGGGCCCAAGCCCAGGTTGTGCTACAAATGACGTTTTCCCCCCTTTCCAATTGTTGTATTGAGCATTTTCCAGGTGGTCCTTCCCGTAAATCCATTTAATTCTCTCCCGAATAAATAACCTCTCCCGGCTATTTGCTTAACTCCCTTTCGGGATATCACACGTACCGCACGGGTTATTCAACGGCTATGTCAGAGTCATTTAATGCCTCTGTTCTAACCGTTACAGTACTCTGTCTTGGGTGCGATCATACCGCACCTTAGTTGGCGGTCATACCGTAACTCGATATTTTTTCTGGGTATGACTCTCCAACAGTCGTTTTTGTTGGTGGGTGGTATAAATAACCCCCCCCCCAATTGCTCAAGGGCAGGGTGCTAGACTACATTTAACATCCTTTGAGCCTTGTGCATTCATTTAACTCCTCAAATTCATTTGTTCACTCATTGGGAGGTTGTTGAGCTCATTCAAGTGCATTCATCATTCTAGTTGATCCTCTTGCACTTGAGTGTCGTCAAGCGAAGGTTTTGGTTTGTTACTCTTGGAGTTTTGCCGAATTCCTAGACGGTTTGGCGGTAATTGCACGGTGATCTCTTCAAGAAGATTGTGAAGAGGCCCGGTGCCAAGATTGTGATTGGTTTGGTGTTCACCATCTCCAGAGCGGAGGAAGAATAACCAATAGTGATCGAGGAAAGGTTTAATTCGTGGAGCCGGCTTGATTGGTTCAAGCTCCCTCAACGTGGACTAGTGAAGACCGGCAAGTCTTCGATACCACGGGAAAACATCGTTGTCTCATTGTCGTTATTTCTAGTCTTTACTCTTCCATATTTATATTTCTAGCTTGATCTTTGTGCTTGTATTGCTTAGCTAGAAGTATAACTTGTTTAGACTAAATTGATAATTGGCTTAACTCATTAATTTGTGAAAAAGTTTAAAAACCTCCTATTCACCTCCCTCTAGTCGGTTATCCTTGATCCTACACAATGTACCACCACCTCCTATCCTCCGTTCCCTCCTAGTGCCTTCTCCCGTCCCCGAAGCCACCTTACCGCGCCACCGCCTCCCCTCCCCGCTACTGGGCGATTCACATCGTGAGGGGATAGGGCGCAAGACGGGAAGGAGTAGGGCGATGATGAGTTTCGATGTGTGCATGTGAAGAAGAAGTGAGGCGGAGGCGATTTAGGTGGTTGCGAAAGAAGTGGGGGCATGGACGCGCTCATGATTCACGGGGGAGAAATGTGTGGGATGATTTCCCTCTGGGAGGGGGTAAAACCCCTTCTCTTATTAGTAGTGATAACTGAAATTACTGTTCCCGTGTTGGTTCTGTGCAGTATTACAGAGGATCCGGATCCCCTCTGCCTTTGCACGTAAGGCAGAGAGCTCGGTGTGAGAGGCAAATAGGGGTTGGCATTCAGTTTTTTCGGTTCGGTGTTTTGGTAAAAAAAAAATATTTCGGTTTTTGAGGGTTTGCAACCGAATTAACCAAGATAAAATAAAAATCTGAACCTAATTAACCGAATTAAATCGATTCGGTTTTTTGGTAAACCGAACCACACAGTGTAGGTGGCAGTGGATGCGGCAGTAGATGGCAACGGGTGGCTGGCAGTGTGGTGGAGGCCGCATGAGAGAGGCCTGGCAGCGGCATCATCGGTAGGGAATGGGAGGTAGTGGCGTCGGTGGGGAACAGCCCGACAGTTGGCAGTGTCGGTGGGGAACGGGAGGCGGTGGCCACGGTTGGGAACACGCAGTGGAGGCAGCGCGGTGGAAGCCTTGCGACGGCGGCGGTAGGGAATGGGCTGTGGAGGCCTAGCGGCGGCGGCCTCGGTGGGGGAACACATGATGGAAACCTGACAGCGGCGGCGGTGTGGAACGGGCGGCGTCGACGTCGATGGAGAACAGGCGGCACCGACGGTGGTGGGGAACGCGCGATGGAAGCCTGGCAATGGCATCGGTGGGGAACGAGTGGCGCCAACGTCGATGGGGAACACGCGGTGGAGGCCTAGTGGTGGCAGCAGCCTCGGTGTAATAATGAACTTTATTAATGTTTATATGGTTGTCTCATTAAAAACTTTGCAAACTCAACTAGAGAAAACCTTAGCAAAGGAAAAAAGAGTACAACCTATAGCTCTGCATACATCCATGGAGTAAGTGTCATTTTCTAGGTAAAGATTTTCAAACACATTTGCCAACTCTGAATTATCTATAGAGTGTTGTGCCCGTGCATCAGCTTGTTCCCACTCTTTCACAGTTAGAAGTATCTCCACCATCTTACTCGTGAGACTTGTTCTTCTCTCCTCCATGATTCTTCTAGAAAGACTAAAAGCAAACTCGGAGGAAACTGTGGAGACAAGAACAGTTAACACATCACGTGTTAGTATGGATAACACTAGATATGTTACCTTATGGTCAACCACCATTTCAAAAATTCGAGTCCATCTTCCTGGTAATCGACCATATCACTGTCTAGATAAATGGATAGTTCCCCACTTCTTGGGTGGGTGATTTATCTTGCTTCAGAACCTGATGTTGTAAAATTTGAACTCCTATACCTGGAGGAAGAACCTGCACCCCATATTTGGCCCCACACATTTTACTTCTTACCTGTGGTGGGTGGTACTGGAGGTCGTTGCAAGCGAACTCTCTGAAACTTATGTTCATACTTTTGATAAACCTCAAAAAAATTAGTACAAACATCTACAAAATAGTTAGAATAGTCTAGGTATATTGCATCACTGAGAAGTTAGAGAACATTAGCAAATCCTTGAATTTTTGTTCTAGGATCTAAAAGAAATGCAAATACATATAGAAAAAGGTTTTCTTTCTAATATTTTAAGTATTTAGTTTTCATAGCAACGATAGCCTCTCATAAAACTATTTTATTTTTATAAACCTTCAAGTGACTAGCAATTTCAAAAATATTATTCACAATCAAAGGAATGTTGAATAATACACAGCCGATAAAGCAACAATGGAATCATAAAAAAGTTCTAAAAACTAAAGTAATTTCTCAGCAACATACTAATTTTGCTCAGTCAATAATATACTACTTTCATGGCTATGATAGTGCGTGTGAATAAAACCAAAAAATGTACTCTTAAATGGTAAAAGTCTCTTAAGCATCAAGTAAGTAGAGTTTTATCTTACCGACATATCCAACCAAATTTTCTTAGACATACATACATTGCCCTGTAAAAGTTCTTATATGATGTTATTCGTTGGTTAAAATAATTTAAGAAAGATATCATAGCACGGAAAGCTATAATATACGCATCCAACCTCTTCAAACCATATTTAACTAAAAGATTAATAATATGATATGCGCATCGCTGATGTAGCAAGAAGAATTCAGCGTATGTACTAAATAATGGAGTGAGAATATCCATTACTCTAGAGTTTGTGGCGGCGTTATCTAAAGTTGTTGAAAAAACTATTTGTAAGACAAAAATCTTCCACAACTTTGATAATACAGTTCGCGATATTCTCACTCGTATGTATTACATCAATTAGTTTGAACCCTATAATTATTATTTTTATTTTCTAGTTGTCGTTAATATAATGAGCAACTACACTAAGATAATTCTCCCTACCACGACCACTCCATATATCCGAGGTCAAAGCCACAAAAAAATGTACATATACTAAATAGTTCTTTTAATTTATCACATCATTCACTATAGTGATTAACTAGATCCCTAGTTGTTGTCTGTCTAAAAATGGTAGAAAATCTAGAATTATACGCGGTCCTAATGAAATTTTCAAACGATTTAGATTCACCAAAGTTCAAATGTAGATTCTCTGAAGCAATTAAACGACAAAGAGATGGACGAGCAACCTCAGGACTATAGTCTCAGCCACATATCGTACCATCAAGGTTGTACTGCAGCTGCGTCTACCTCATGGCCAATCCATGTATTGCTTTACATCTTGATACGGAGGTTGCCCAATCTTCTCAATGTAGGATCGAAGATAACTTGCATGAGAGACTTGCCGAATCGTAGCTGCTCACCCGATGCCAGTGCATGAACTTGCAACTCTTTAATTCACCCAATCACATGCACGCTCCACCCGACCACCAAGTAGAGTATGTCGATCTCTCAATTCCCAGTGGAAAGATAGAACGATCTTCAGAAGAAGCAATGCCCAATTCCCCTCTCTATTGTGGATGCGCCAAGCAATGAGGAAGAACAAGTACGCGACCTAGATAACAACGTGACCCTCATCATGGAAGTAGCTAAAAGCTAGAAAACAAGCGTGTATTTTAATTTATAATGTTGAGTCTGAGTTATATGGACGTTTACAATGGCTTATATAGCCCTCCTAAGACACCTAAAACAAGAAACAATACTCTAGATAACTTGGACTCAAAGAAAGGAAAGCCTGGAATTTCTGTCGTCGGTTTGTTTTGGATGTTGCTGCGCACACAGGTGGAATATGAAGCTTACACTTGATTCTTTGCGCGGGCCTCGAAGTTAGCTTTCCAACGAGTTCAAGAACACCCAAATTCGGAGTTCGTATGCAAAAATTATAGCCTTTTTGAACTAGATTGTGCTTGCAGTGGCAAGTTCAATCCGAATTGACTTCAAACCTTCCTTCTTTAGTCTCCTTGTTTGAAATGACTTGAATCCGTGAGAGACATTTAAAAGTAATCCATTTAAACCTCTAGAAAGTCCTATGATAGTAGGAAATCACCCATAGGTTCCCCACAAGCCACATACTCCTTTGTTTAGCAATCCTCGCAAGACGCCTTGACAGTTTGTGCAACGTCCAATCAAGTTGCCATAACTTTGTGTAGAAAACTCCAAATCACATGTCATTTGATCCGTTAAAAACTAGACTTGATAGACTTTCTAAATATAAATTTTGTGCATATTGGAAACCTCGAAATTGGTCCAAGAAGCTTCATGAATTTTGTGGATAGAACAATGAGCAACATGTTGATTGAAACTTGATTGATCTTTGTTTCCTCTTAGGCCAAACTGTTGGAGATATGCTCTAGAGGCAATCATATTGATGATGATATTTCATTGTATCCATGATTTAATAAATGTTCCTTGAATATTGCCTTTGTGTTGATTAACAAGTATGTGACTTGTTTGTGAAACTCTTTACTTGTATGGTTATTCTAAAGTTGTCCCTAGTCGGAGTTCATGTGAGGACACACGTGAATGATGGATTAGCACATGTATCGGTTGATGACCATGTTTCACAGGTCATAGACATGGAGATGTCAAACCAATAATGTGGACACATGTTTAGAACATGGGGTTGGACCGACCCAACATGAGACATAGTAATTATTCTTATGGTTCTCTCTACACAATGTGTACGCCTTGTCCTTAGACACGAGATTGTCGCATGTACTTGAGATGTGAATCGACCTACTTAGGGGCTATCAAACGCTACTCCGTGAATCGGGTAGTTATAAAGGTAGCTTTCGGGTTTGTCATGAAGCATGCTGCGAGGCATGGTCGGTCGAGATGGATTTGCCCTCTCTACGAGAGAGATATCTCTGGGCCTCGAGTGATCGGATCCGTAAATGCATGGCCATGCTACTTAAGGTTAAGAGTTAACCTAGTAAGGGATTCCGGATCACGGGATCGAAAGAGTGGTCACTTGGAGCCGGATGAATATCGTGAGGCAAAGGGATTGGCATGTGCATAACGTTGTGATGGTTCGTCCGATATGATCTTTACGTATGTTTAGGAGTTGGCACGCCTTGCTAGAGGCCGCTACCAACTATTGACCAAGTATGTGTACTCGCGTCATGTCTAAACATATGTGAACCATAGGTCACACACTTTAAGTGAAGCCTAATTCGGATTGGATCCGATTAGATCGGGCATTGAGTCCTAATGGGCCTCTATTCGTAGAAGCCCATTATAAGGACGCCTATAAAAGGAGGGCAAAGGCGACCGTTAAGGGTTGAGTTTTTCGTGACATCCCCAAACCCCGCCGCCACCCTCCCACGCCCTAGTCGCCGCGCGATCTAGTAGTCCGGCGTGCGCCGCTTCCTCCCGCACGTGTGGATACCTTTGAGGCGCCGCATCCGTGGCGTTGGGACGAACCGCAAGAAAGGAGTCATGCGTGGGACGCCACGACGAGGACGAGGAAGTAGTACGACTACTCGCCCGACGCATCGCATCAACTTGGTACGACTACACCGCCCGACGCGCGCATCAACTTCCGCACTGCGCGTCTAGTGGTAAGACCGTGATCTATAATCGCAGTGATCTTGGTTTACGGGTAGAATTTTTAATTTGCGCTAGTGTAGCCTACCCGCTTCCTACGGATGGTATCGAGCGGTTCTTTGCCATGTTATAGGTTCGGTGATTTGCATATGGCGATATGTAAATCGGTATGATCGATGTGATCGATTGTATAGTTTCGTAATGGATTGATCCGTTTCGTGATCATGTCGCTAAGGTCGTGAAACAACATACCCTACCGGTCGGATTCGCCATCGGGTAGACGGTGACACGTAAAACCGATTATGGAATGCGAAGATCAATATGATTGATCGAATCGAACCTAGATTAATAATCGATGTACCGTGATCATGCCGCTAAGGTCGTGAAACAACATACCCCTACCGGTCGGATTCGCCATCGGGTAGAGCGGTGACACGTAAAACCGGTTGCGGCATGCGAAGATCGATACAAATTGGTCGAATCGAACGAAGAGTCGATTTGTGGTAAATATGATTTGCCGATCAAAATCCTATGTAAAATTGCATAGATACCGCGAGGCGCCGCCTTCGAACCTGATGGGGAAACCCTCGACCCCTATCCGTAGATTGCGATTCTATGCATAACTTGTTTTTGCAGGATGTATGTGACCGTATGGCCTAATGTGTATGTGATGCATGTTTGTAATATTTGCATGACTGCGTGTCGTGGGTACGGCAACACTACCGAGCCATTGTGTTGTCAAAGTATTGTATTAACTACTGCGTGCCGACTTGTGATGATTCCTAGTATCCATGTATTTTATTACTAGTGTTATGAGTAATAGCTTATAGTAGTACTCGGAGGACACATCACTTGGAGGGATGGCACACATGAACCATGGAGATGGAGATCATCATGGTGGGATGATTCTATGGCAATGGAGATCACCATGAGAAAATGGGCCATCTTGAGTCACAAGCTGTGAATGTTATTCCTATTGTTTTACTCCTATGCATGTTTGAATGGTAGAAGTATAGTGATCCTCACAAAATGTTAAGTTAAACATATGCCCTCCCAATTAAACTTTGCACCATCCCATGTCTTGTAAATTGATGGTGGGTCTATAAAATTAGGGCACCATCAACTTTCCTTGACTAGATGGGTTTTGTATCGGATACTTACATGCATAAGGATTGGTGAACTTAACAAGGTTATCATAAAGGTTATGGGCCTTGGGGCATAAAGGTTGGGCGCCGGGCATAGAGATGTCACCCAACAACAAGAGTCATATAGAGATATGATTAGCAAGGTGTTGCTTATCGAATTACCTTGTCTCCTAGCGGTGATGCAAAAGCTCACTAGTAGACTCGTTAATTGCGGATCTTGAATCGCTAAGAATCAACAGAGGATGTTGATTTTAGTGGGAGTACATTCTATTAAATTTGTTTAATACAGTTTACTCTATCATGGTTTTATTTGTCTTAGTATTTTGCATTTCCTATTGTAGATCAATGGCATCTAGCAACCACGCACACCCTTTTGCTTTGCGATCGATTCTTGAGAAAGAGAAATTAAATGGAACAAACTATTCGGATGGTCCGTAACCCGAGAATTGTTCTCGTGGCGGATAAAAGGAAAACGCTCGACACCCCAATCCCGTAAGAACTCGCTAACAATGCGTCTGCTTTGTTAAAAATGCCTACAAGAAAGCATGTGATGACTCTCTTGAGATTAGTGTCTTATGCTTGCATGCATGGAACCCGACCTTCAAAAGCGGTTTGAGGACCGTGAAGCGTATGATATGATCATAGCGCTAAGGACATGTTCCGCATACGTGCCAGACTGAACGGTTCAATGTCTCTAAGGCTTTTCCGAATGCAAGTTAATGAAGGTGCACCGTAGGCCCACATGTGATCAAAATGGTTGGTTACAATGACTTTGGATAAACTTGGTTTTCCAATTGGCCAAGAGTTGGCAATCGATTTCATTTAGCGTCTCTTCCACCTAGCTATGGGCATTTCATTTCGAACTACCATATGCATGGGGTGATAAGGGCCTTAATGAGCTTTGTGGGATGCTCAAAAAGCAGAGAGTGACATTAAGAAGTGTGCGTGGCCTAGCCATGTGATGGTCATGTGCGAACAAGTCTAGCTTCAAGAAAAGGGTAAGAAGCCATGGCAAAAGAATAAGGGCAAGGTTAAAGATATGATCTCAAGCCAACGCCTAAGCCTAATCTTTGGACTCGAGCCGAGACAAGATGCTTCTATTGTAAAGAAATCGCCTTTGGAAGAGAAACGCAAGAAGTACATGGATTCCGATGAATGCAAGAAGAAGGCCGGAAGTAAGACTTCCACCCATGGTACACTTGTCATAAATGTTTTAGACATTTTTCTCACGATTCTCCTATTAACTCTTGGGTATTTGATACCGGATCGCTTGCTCACATTTGCAACTCGATGCAGGGCTAATAAGAAGTAGAGGAGTCGCAAGAGGTGAAGTTGATTTTCGCGTCGGAATAAAGCAAGGGTTGTTGCGTTGACCGTCGGCACCATGCAACTTCAGCTTCCTTCAAGATTTATTCGAATTGAATAATTGTTATTATGTTCCTAGTATGAGTCGAAACATTTTATCCCCTCATGTTTGATGAGAGATGGTTATTCATTTGCAAGTAAAGACAATGGTTGTTTGATCTCTAAAATGGAATGTTTATGGCTTTTTGCCCATTGTGAATGGGTTATTTATTTTAAATCTTGATGATGCGCCTATCTTTAACATAAATGCTAAAAGACTTCGACCTAATGATTTGAATCTCACCTATGTTTGGCATTGTCGCTTGGGTCACATAATGAAAAGCGCATGAAGAAGCTCCATGTCGATGGTCTTCTAACTTCGTTTGATTTTGAATCATACGAGACATGTGAAGCTTGTTTGCTTGGTAAGATGACCAAATCACCTTTCAAAGGTTCTTTTGAGAGGCGCGACTTGTTGGAAATCATACATACCGATGTATGTGGACCAATGAGCACGATCGCTAGAGGTGGATTTCATTACTTCATAACTTTCATCGATGATTTTAGTAGATATGGTTATGTCTACTTAATGAAGCATAAGTCCAAACTTTGAAAAGTTCAAAGAGTTCCGAATGAGGTTGAAAATCAACGTGCCAAGAAAATTAAGGCTCGCGATCCGATCGTGGTGGCGAGTATTTGAGTCATGAATTTAGCAATCATCCAAGAGTTGCGGAATTGTTCCACACCTAACACCGCCGAACGCCTCAAAGAAACGGGTATCCGAGCGCGATCGGACCTTGTTGGACATGGTTCGATCGATGATGAGCCGATCAGATTTACCATTATCCTTTGGGGTTACGCCTAGAAACGGCAGCTTTCACACTTAATAGGTACCGTCTAAATCCGTAGTTAAGACACCATATGAGATATGGACCGAAGAGTCACGTTTGTCTTTTCTAAAGATTTGGGGATGTGAGGCGTTTGTCAGCGACTACTGATCGGACAAGCTCACACCCAAGTCGGATAAATGCATTTTCGTGGGATATCCGAAGGAAACCTTTGATATTACTTCTACAACCGACTAGAGGGCAAAGTGTTTGTCGTCAAGTGGTGTTTTCCTAGAGAAAGAGTTTCTCAACAGGAGACAAGTGGAAGAACGGTGCGGCTTGAAGAGGTTCAAGATGAACCAATCGGGAAGACTCGACGAATGATGCCCATGTGGCGTAACAAGTTGAGGAACCCATGGCAAAGGAAGCACCACCACCACGAAGGTCGGAAGGCTCGCAATGCGCGAGATATATTATTGTTAGACAATGATGAGCCTACGACCTATGCGGAAGCAATGATGGACCTGACTACGAGAAATGGCATAGTGCCATGAGATCCGAGATAGCATCCATGGGAGACAATCAAGTTTGGAATTTGGTTGACCCACTGATGGTGTTAAAACCATAGAGTGCAAATGGATCTATAAAAGGAAGATTGATATGGATGGAAATGTTCATATCCATAAAGCTCGACTTGTCGCAAAGGTTTTCGGCAAGTTCAAGGAGTTGACTACGATGAGACTTTCTCACCGTAGCGATGCTTAAATCAATACGGATCATTCTAGCTATTGTCGCATATTTCGACTATGAGATATGGCGATGGATGTCAAAACGGCTTTCCTTAATGGAAATTTAACCGAGGACGGTATATGATACACCGAGGGTTTTGTCGATCCAAACAATGCTAGAAAAGTATGCAAACTTCAAAATCCATTTATGGATTGAAGCAAGCATCTCGGAGTTGGAACATTCGCTTTGATGAAGTGGTCAAAGGGTTTGACTTCATCAAAACGAAAAAGAATCTTGTGTTTACAAGAAGACAAGTGGGAGCTCACTCGTATTTCTAATCTTATATGTAGATGACATATTACCGATTGGAAATGATATTCCTATACTCGAGTCCGTTAAGACCTCACCAAAAATATTTTCTCAATGAAGGACTTAGGGGAAGCGGCATATATTTTGGGTATTAAGATCTATAGAGATAGATCAAAAAGGCTAATAGGATTAAGCCAGAGTACTTACATTGACAAAGTGTTGAAACGGTTCAACATGGAGGAGGCAAAGAAAGGGTTCTTGCCCATGTCTCATGGCATAAATCTTGGCAAGACTCAGTGTCCTTCGACAACTGATGAGCGAGATCGCATGAGTAAGATTCCATATGCTTCGGCCATTGGATCTATCATGTATGCTATGATGTGTACTCGCCCAGATGTTTCCTATGCTCTAAGTGTTACGAGCAGATACCAGGCTGATCCAGGTGAGAGTCACTGGACAGCAGTTAAAAACATCCTCAAGTATTTGAGAAGAACTAAGGATGTGTTCCTAGTCTACGGAGGTGAGGAAGAGCTCGTTGTAAATGGTTACACCGATGCAAGCTTCCAAACCGACAAAGATGATTACAAATCGCAATCGGGTTTTGTGTTCCTTTTGAACGGTGGTGCGGTAAGTTGGAAGAGTTCCAAGCAGAGATCATGTCGACTCTACAACGGAGGCCGAGTACATTGCGCTTCAAGCAAAAAGGAAGGTGTTTGGATAAGGAAGTTCATAACTGAACTAGGTGTGGTTCCTAGTGCGTGCAGTCCTCTGGATCTTTACTGTGATAACAGTGGGGCCATTGCGCAAGCCAAGGAGCCGAGGAATCACCAAAAGAACAAACACATACTGCGGCGGTTTCATCTCATTCGAGAGATCCTTAATCGAGGAGATTTAAAGATATGCAAAATACACACGGATTTGAATATTTGCATCCTTTGTGAAGCCTCTCCCACACCTAAGCATGAGGCGCACACAAGAGCTATGGGTATTAGATATCTTCTAGATTGACTCTAGTGCAAGTGGGAGACGTTGGAGATATGCTCTAGAGGCAATCATATTGATGATGATATTTCATTGTATCCATGATTTAATAAATGTTCCTTGAATATTGCCTTTGTGTTGATTAACAAGTATGTGACTTGTTTGTGAAACTCTTTACTTGTATGGTTATTCTAAAGTTGTCCCTAGTCGGAGTTCATGTGAGGACACACGTGAATGATGGATTAGCACATGTATCGGTTGATGACCATGTTTCACGTGTCATAGACATGGAGATGTCAAACCAATAATGTGGACACATGTTTAGAACATGGGGTTGGACCGACCCAACATGAGACATAGTAATTATTCTTATGGTTCTCTCTACACAATGTGTACGCCTTGTCCTTAGACACGAGATTGTCGCATGTACTTGAGATGTGAATCGACCTACTTAGGGGCTATCAAACGCTACTCCGTGAATCGGGTAGTTATAAAGGTAGCTTGGTTTGTCATGAAGCATCTTTGCGAGGCATGGTCGGTCGAGATGGGATTTGCCCTCTCACCGAGAGAGATATCTCTGGGCCCTCGAGTGATCGGATCCGTAAATGCATGGCCATGCTACTTAAGGTTAAGAGTTAACCTAGTAAGGGATTCGGATCACAGGATCGAAAGAGTGGTCGACTTGAGCCGGACCGAATATCGTGAGGCAAAGGGATTGGCATGTGCATAACGTTGTGATGGTTCGTCCGATATGATCTTTACGTATGTTTAGGAGTTGGCACGCCTTGCTAGAGGCCGCTACCAACTATTGACCAAGTATGTGTACTCGCGCCATGTCTAAACATATGTGAACCATAGGTCACACACTTATGGGTGAAGCCTAGTCGGATTGGATCCGATTAGATCGGGCATTGAGTCCTAATGGGCCTCTATTCGTAGAAGCCCATTATAAGGACGCCTATAAAGGAGGCGGGGCGCATCGTTAAGGGTTGAGTTTTTCGTGACATCCCCAAACCCCGCCGCCACCCTCCCACGCCCTAGTCGCCGCGCGGATCTAGTAGTCCGCGCGCGCGCCGCTTCCTCCCGCACGTGTGGATACCTTTGAAGGCGCCGCACCGTGGCGTTGGGACGAACCGCAAGAAAGGAGTCAGACGTGGGACGCCACGACGAGGACGAGGAAGTAGTACGACTACTCTGCCCCGACGTACTGCATCAACTTGGTACGACTACACTGCCCCGACGCGCTGCATCAACTTCCGCACCTGCGCGTCTAGTGGTAAGACCGTGATCTATAACTGCAGTGATCTTGGTTTACGGGTAGAATTTTTTAATTTGCGCTAGTGTAGCCTACCCGTTTCCCTACACAAACTCCCTCTCCTTTGTAGCCAAAATAGGTGTATATGCACTATATATCCTCATCATTGTCCCTCCCTTCAAAACAACCTGTCCTCGACCCGTGTTGGTTGTTCAAGCCTTTGGGTCAATTACGAAGATGACGACAACAACGATGAACAAAAACACAACCAGAACAAAGAAAACAAACTTGATGACTCAAACTGATAAGTACAAACTCGATTTTACAATTCAGACTCAACTCCATCTAATGAAAACCAAAACCAACAATCGATAGAATCTAAGGAGTAATCTCAACATTGTCTACCCCAAACCACTGATGTTTGGCCAACACTAATATGGAATTGACACCCTAATATGCAAAACAAGTTTGCGGGATACAAAATCCTACCGAGTGAAAGAAGCTTTGATACCAAGATGATACGGAGGTTGTCCGATCTTCTCAACACCGGATCGAAGATAACTTCCACGAGAGACTTGACGAATCATAGCTGCTCACCCAATGCAAGTGCATAAACTCGTAACTCTTTAATTCGCCCAATCACACGCACGCTCCACCCGACTACTAAGTGGAGTATATCGATCTCTCAATTCCTAGTGAAAAGATATAACGATCTTTTGAAGAAGCAACGCCCAATTCCCCTCTATTGTGGTTGCGCCAAGCAACAAGGAATAACAAAAAGTTATGGCTATTGGAGTGCATGCTGCACATACAGACCGAGCGACGCGTGAGAGTTCACAAAGTTGACGAGTCCGTGGCTTGTACGACATCTTAGGATGATATCCAGTTACGCCACGACTTTCCAAAGGTTTAGAAGATTTTTTTTCTTAAGTTTCACATAGATTGAAGTCGTTTCAATTAAGGAATTGAAGATAGGAAGGTTTCGATTCAATTCGGATTTGGTTCGGAATCAGCGGCAGACCCAAATTGAAAAGCCCGTAACTTTCACATACGAAGTCTGTTTTGGATGCACGAGTACTCGTTAGAAAGCTTATTCTGAGGCCCACGTGATAGATAAGGTACCAGCCTCAGATTCTACACGTATTTGTCGCCGTCTCCGAAACAAACCGACAACTGTTTAGTGTTTCCTTTTTGTTTTAGTTTGAGTCTAAAATATAGTATGAATTGAGTAGGATTTGGATTCGATTTCTTAGCCAAACTAGCCATAGGGAGTCGGCCCTTAAGGCTGTATATTCAGGTGTACACCATATTGTAAACCTCAAATGACGATTAAAGATTTTGATCGCTTTTGCATCAATAGCGTTCAACGTTTGATACTTCCAAGAGTTTGGTGAAGACCGGCTACTTGAAAAGGAATAAGACGTTATTCTTTCGAAGATCACTCTGTCTTCCCGCCAGGAATTGAGAGATCGATAAAATTCTGCTTGGTGGTCGGGTGGAGTAAACGTGAGATTGGACAAATTAAAGAGTTGCAAGTTCATGCATTGGTATTGGTTGAGCAACTACGATCGGTCAAGTCAAGCTTGCAAGTTATGTGTGATCCTACGTCGAGAAGATCGAGCACCCTATATCACATCTTGCAGGATGTCTAAGTAAGTGCCTCATTCCACCTAAAGACTTTGTTGATAATTCATGTTTATAAATTTTACAAACAACATATCTTAATTGAACTCCTTGTCTGTGAGGCTTGGTTGTCTTATCAAAATCTTCTCAAACTCTTGACGTACTCGTCCTGGATCTCTCTACTGCAATGCTTGCAGACGCATATGGATTCGTAGAGTCTGATGATAGTATTACTGCTTGTATTGCGGTTGAGTTGGAGTTAGGGCCTCAGCATTCTCGAAGGAAACAAAATCCTCTGATGAAATTTCGAAATTACCAATAGCAAAACTATCGTAATTTTTCATAACAAAAACTACAAATAAAAAATTACACTATTATTTATTTCATTTTAGTATAACAAACAGGAACAATAAAAATATACAAAAATCAGTACTGTACCTTTTTTCCTAACTGTAGCTGGATATTGAAATTTCGAATATTTGGCACAAATTTTTTGAATGTTGCCAAATTATCATAAAAGAATCTAAATTTGCATAACAGAATTCAGAGAAGAGATCGAAGAATGGATAGGTGCTGAATGAGGGGCAATCCTAGCAATTTATAGAGAAAAAAATTCAGGATTTTTTAAAAATGTTTTCATATTCTTAAACCTCTCCTACGACTAAAAACAATTAAAATTTTAAATTTTCCGACCATTGTGGTGTTTAACGAGTCTAATTATGCCAACAATCATGCTGACGAACGGTGTTGTGCCGTGCTTTACCGTGCCTATATAGGCCCAATAACGCTAAATTGGCTAATCGGCCATGCCAGTCCTGCCATGGGCCGACCCAGCGAGGACAGGCCATTTGGACAACGCTATTTTAGTTTCTAACGCCAGACCACAAAATTTCACACATACGTACTAGTACTATTACTTGTGAGTGGTGACTGGATCCAAAGTTCAACGTACTGAAATATCCAAACAACTATCAAGTGAAAAGGATAGTGACTCTAAAAAACCATACCAAATTTTGGCGACAAAAATTAAGGTAATACCAAAACCAATAAAATAAAAGTGTTTGGATTGTAACCATGCTAAACCAAAATTAGGGTTAGCAATTTGATCACCCAAAATAAGCCAAACAAATATGAAGAAAAATTTGGTATTACCAAAATTTTTAAAGTATTACTAAAATTTAGAACCGGATCAAATGTTAGCCAAATTTTCAAAGCATTACTAAAATTTGGTTTAGCTATATGTTATCATTGAAGACCCATAATCATAAAAGAGTGCAGATTAGACACTAGAGAGTGGAGGTCGGACTTGTATTCTCGCTGCTCCTGACCTCCTGTAGCGACGTGGACTCGGCGCCGCTTGACCCTGCAGCCTCCTGACCTCACGCACTACTCGCCGTACACGCGGGAGTGGTGAGGCTGCGCCGTGCTGCAGACAGCCAGAGGAGGACCCGCCGCCGGGGGAGAGCGCGAGGGAGGAGGCGCGCCGCCAGGACAGGCCGAGTGACAAGGCGCCGCCTCAGGGGGGAGCTCAAGGGAGGAGAAGGCGCCGCTGCCGCCGGGGAAGCGCCGTCGCCGGGCGAGATGCAGCGAGGGAGGAGGGGTGGTCGGGTGGAGTGAGTTGGTGTTTGGAGCCTGGGGCTTTTTATGGGGATTTTTATACGGTTCGAGCCGGTCTGGGCTTCGGAGGCTCCAAATCAAAGCCCGCGCGCGGCCCAAAACTTGTTTCAAGCTGGAAATTGAGGCCCAAAAAAATCAGACTGGCTGCCCATTAACAGTTCTATGTGTGGTTGGGTGGGGTTTTCCCAACTCATGCAACACTACAATTTGGAGATGTCTTATGAGGTAAATGTTGATGGTCAAAAAATGATAAAGCAGTTAAACTCATTCTCTATTATAATGTGTCGTTTTTTGAGCGGTAAACTAGTAATTTGGGTATGTGTCTCATATTAGACATAGAGTTGGTTTGAATGCTATTCGGCTGACACATGGGGTCCACTGGGTTTAGGTTTTTTAATATTTGATTTGCTGACTCATCTCCACGTCATGAGCCACATCATCTGCCATTATCTGCCATGAGCAAAACTGCCTTTAAAACCGCCTGACGGGTTATTTGCTCCAGTTTTCAAAGTTTAGGAAGGTAAGTAGACTATTTTGTAGTTCAAAGTGTAGAGTAGACGCATCCGGTAAAACTGCCTTTAAAACCGCTTGACGGGTTATTTGCTCCAGTTTTCAAAGTTTAGGAAGGTAAGTTCAAAGTGTAGAGTAGACGCAGCCGGTAGTTAAATAGACTTTTTTCGAAATTAATCAGGACCGTTCATACACTCCACAACAATGAGGTTTTGGATACAAGTAGGAACACTAGTAAGCCAAACTGTGTTGTGCATCGTGCACTTCGCTAACTCGGCAAGTTCATGTGCTACCGTGTCATGCTCTCTTCGCTTTAGACAACGTCTCCTCCGGGCAGGTATTCATCAGGTCCTTCGTCTCCTTAACACATGGGTCAGCGCCGATCTATCCGGTGGCCGACATGGCCATAGGAACTCAATCATGGCCGCAGAATCAGTCTCATTTTTTCGATTTTTTTCAATCCTCATGAACTTCAAAAGAATGATGAGGTAAAGATCTTACAAGTAAAAATCTAGCTGATTTATTCACTAAGTTTCTGCATGCATCCAATTTCCAAAGATGTGTTCGGGGCGTTGGAATGAGACAATTTAGAGAGTTGCAGGGTTTAGGGGGGGAGTAAATCCCTAGACCATAACCCTTATCAAATCATAAGGATTTATCCAAAATCTCAAAGATTGGATTTCGAAGATTAGACGTTGTACTCTTTTCTTTAGTGAGTTTTTTTTTTGAAGTTTTTTTATATTAAAATTTTTAATAAGACAACAAGTGTAACGCAACTTACGAATTTAATATACTGTTTTCTCTATTTATTTTTCCTAATAGGTTTTTGGAAGAAGTTTTTGACGAAGCATTTGTATATTGTTCTCTATTGCTAAGGGAAGTGTTACGAAACCGAAAATATGGACAAAAAACTAAACCGCCCTTAGAAGGAGTTCACCCCTTTGGACTATAAATAAGAGGACTTCCATGTACAATGATACACATCAATAAAGCTATTGGATTGTCCACTATATTCTGTCTCTCTGTTATGTGATTGTTTTGGGATTTTCTATCGACGAACTCTACTATTCAACGCATCTGGGCTATCAAGAGGCCGGATGACACGCAGGTTAGTGGCATCCTCAAGAAGGTGCAGATGAGATGTTGGACTTTCTACCCAAGGGCTTCCTTGAGAGGATTCAAGGGGTGAATTCCGTGAGATTTTGGGTCCAGCAAACAGCGATACTTAGCCACGATTCGGTCGGGTGCTCTGTGACGCATTGCGGGTGGAACTCAGCGTCGGAGTGTGTTTTCAACGGTGTGCCGATGGTTGCTTGGCCACCCTACGCGGAGCAGAGAATGAATGCTGCCATTCTGTAGGGGAACGTGAGAATGGCATCTCGGGTTAAGGTCGGAGATTGTGGGTTGGTAAGCAACGAGGAGGTCTCGAGTGTGATCCAGCGTGTGATGGGAGAGGAAGCAGAAATAATGAAACGGAGGGCAAGGAGCTTGGAGCCAAAGCAGCCCACGCTTTGAGCAAGGAGGGGCGTTCAAATCAAGCCATAGCTCAAGTCACAACTGAGTGGAAGACATTTTTGGGTCAGTCGAAAATAAAGAAAATGGGGAAGTCATTTTTTAAGTCTGTCATTTGTTTACAATTTGTGTCTCTTATCAAATGTACAATCTGGTTGAAGTGTAGATTCTTTCGAACAGTTTCTCTTTCTCGAATTGTTCACCACCAGCACAACAGCTGTGGTTGGGCCACGGGAGAAGAACAAAGATGGTTCCAGGGGAAGAACAATTCTACCGGCCACGGAGATGCTGCGAGTAAGTAGATTTGCATTAGTAGTTAATTGCAGTGTGTACGGCTGGCAAAAAGCCTCGTTTAATGGGTTCGTGGGTTCGATTCAAAATAGCTTTGGTTACGCTCTTTTTTAGTTCAAAATTGAAATGAGTCGAATTCGAACGAAAGTCGCTTACACATAGGCTCAGCTCGGCTCATTAGTTGGATTTCAAAATTGATCCTTCACTATAAAAAAGATTATACTAAATCAAAATAAATCAATTTTGAACAAAGACTTGACTCAATAGCCAGCCTAGAGCTGGCCAAACGGACCGTGCTTGTCGGGCCGACCTGAGGCACGACACTGCTGGCCCGGTCCAAACAAAGCACGGCCCGCACACTGTTCACGGGTTGGGCCAAGACGCGACGATAGCCTGGCGGTTACCACAAGACGACCGTGCACGCCCGCTCGTTAGGCACGACACTGTTTTATATATATATATATATATATATATATATATATATATATGATTTTATTTTCATTTATTAATATTTATATGATTTTGTTTCCATTTTTTAATACTTATATGGTTTTATTTTGTAGTTTTAAAATTTATATAGTTCATTTTATAAGTGTATATAAATTTATTTTGGGTTTTAAAAAAATATATATTTTTCTAGGATTGTTTTACATGTTTTTCAATTTTCCATGTCTTATGAGCTAAATGATAAATGTTTTAACGAGCCAGCTATTTGAACATTAATAAAATTCTATCATATTTTCAATATGCTTATCTCATTTTGTTTTTACAATTTTCATATGTATTTTTGAATTCTGCATATTTTTATGATTTTTTTGGATTTTTTTTATTTTTTTAATTTTTAGGCCAAACTTGATCCGATAGGCTAAACGGGCTAGTGCCAGCCCGACATAGCACGAAGGTCGATGGACCATGCCTGGATCACCACCCTGGCACGTGGGCTGGCCTGATATGGGACGAATAGTAGCCGAGCCAGAATGAGTCATGCCTAAACGGGTCAGATCGACACGGGCCCGCTTGACGTCGTCGCTTCGCTTGGCAGTGTCCGAGCCAGCCCTAGCAATGTGCTAAAAAAAAGTTTCCCAAGAGAAATTTGTATATATATATATATATATATATATATATATATATATATATATATATATATATATATATATATATATATATATTGTAGTTTATCGGATATCTTGGTTTCTCAATAATACTATAATATTGAAAGTGATAGGGTAACCAACGCTATCAGATTGGGCGAGAACACATCTGATGCTATCAACCCTTAGCTACCGTGCCACCACCTCAGAAAATGATGCAAATGGTTATTTGTGTTCAATTTTGTTTGCCCAATCATGATCCGTATCTCATCTCAGATGAGCAACTGGGCACGAGTATATATTCTTTTGGAGGTAGGAGTGGCGGACAAATCGTAGCCTTTCAGTGTTAAAGATTCAGCAAAAATCGAATTTACCGCCCCCAGAGAATTGTGAACCGGCCAAAAAATCGGATTTGCGTGATTTGTATCAAAATATAAAATAAATCCAGAACCACAACAAAACAGATTATATTTGTGCATGCGTCCGCTGGTTGGTAAGGTAGAAAGCGTTGGTTATGTCAAGTCATCAGTTCAAACCTTTAAAACTGCACCTTTTTTTTCCATTAACAAAATTCAAATTCGAAATAAAAAATTTCATAAGAAATTTGCCAAGAAAAAAAACTGGTTTTCGCACAATTCGGGATTTAGTTGGGTTCCAGTAAAAAAAATACCGATAGAAAAACCCTGATTTTGGTTTCTTAGCAAAACCGCTAAAAATGCCTGGTTTTTGCCTTTTTGAAACATGAAATTTCCTTTTCACAAATTTAAAATTTAGAATATATACTAGCATCAAACTTCATATATAAGTTAATTTGAAATGGGTTGCTTAGGGCTTGAATCGGCCAAACGAGCTATAGAGAGAAAAAGAGTCCCGACTGGTTTGACCAAAAACTAATGAAAACCATTATATTTGTTACAAAACCTAATTGTATGGACAAAAGACTAAACCACCTCTTGAGGGCTTGCACTCTTGTGGGCTATAAATATGACGAACCCATATGTATAAGTGATATACAGATGAATAAAAATATGAGCTGATCTCCTCTATACACTTGTGTTCATCCTGCTCCTATTGTGTTCATGTGATTGCTTATGTATAGATTGATCTACAAGTCAGCAACGTGACGACTACCGAAATCTCAACACATTATTAACACAAAGCTCTTCAAATCGGGTATGTCGTTCTATATATTTATGATTAGATCGATCAATCATGTTTTTTTTTGCTGTAATCACAGATTGATTTGTGATTTGTTTGCATGATCCGATCTAATCTATTTCTAGTGATTTAATTCTGTAAATTAATTGCTAGACTTTAGATCGATTATTTGCTAACTATGATCAAAATTGGGATTACTATTCGTACAAACAGACAATGAAAAAAGGGTGAATCAGCAATCTGCCACCGTTGGCTAGAACACCGCCGCCCGCACGCCACTCGGCCCCAACGCCGCCGCGCCGCCCGGCCAGAACGCCGCCACCCGCGCGCCGCTCGTCTCCAACGCCGCCGCGCTGCCCGCGCAGCCCGACACTGACCGCCGTCATGTAAGCCCGTTGTTGAGCTGTAGGTCGCAAGCGCGCATGTCTGCCACACGCCGACCCGAAGGCGTCCACGTGGCCCCTACAGTAACACTCGCCGTCTCCAGCCCAAATGTTGCACAGTCGCACTGCGTGCACCTGCTGTCAAGCCGATGTGCTGCATCTGCCGCGTTGTGTGCGCCTAAGGCTGTTGCTGTGCACCGCCTTTGTGACTCTGCGCACCCGAGTGCCACTATAGTGCACGCCTCAGCCACCCGCACCGGCCCCGCAGTCGCCGCCACCGCCAAGCGCACTCCGCCGAGTCCCGCCATCGCTTCGCCGAGCCGCCGCGATCGCCCGCAGTGCATTGTCGTGCACCCGCCGAGCCCCAGCCATCACCGCGCACCTTGTGTACGGCGCGAGGAGGAGACTAAGGCAGCTAGGGTTAAAACCCTAGCCGCCAGTTGGGTTGTAGTAGGCTGAAAGAGATGTGGCATTATGGGCCATGGACATTTTGTGAAAAAGACCATCCATGTCAGAAAAATCATGAGAAAATTTGCAGGAAAGGAAAATTTTCACACCCCCATGGGACAGTGAAAATTACAGCGATAACTTGCAATATAAAGAATTTGGCGCAAAAGCCCTTGAAGTTCATGTAAATTTCAATAGGAATGTGCAGCCTAAGGTATTTTTGGTTAAAACCCTGAAGTTTTTAATAATCCCAAGAATTAATTTGAAAATTATGAAAATTACATTTAATCCTAGAAACTGAATTTCTAAGGTATATGAGCTAATTTGTGAAAACTTAGATATAGTACACCTTGGAAGCATCATATTTTTATGGTTTATTTTTCTGGCATTATGTGTTTTTAGGAAATCAATTAGTTGGTTTAGTAATTCTGAAAATTACTCCCAGACCTTAAAAAATTATCAGAAAATCCCAAAAATAATAGGAAAATTATGGAAAATGTATAAAAAATCTACTAAATAGATAAAATTAATCTTTACTATTTTGCACTTATTTAATGCATTTAAAATGTTTTACTAGCTGTAAACATATACAAAATTGCATTAATTATGTGGGATATGTTAGTCATTGCTAAATGGAATTTGCTTGCCCTGGATGGCAGCAACTACATCATCTTTGTTTATCTCTATATCATACCATTGCCAAGCCTGCTGCTGGCACACCTGAACCTGTTGCTGCTAAAAAGGCAAAGGCTTTGCAGTTTATGAGGTACCGTCTCTACTCTGCCATTAAGAAATGACGACGTGGTGACTAGGTGTGATCCGTTGGCTCTATGGTTTTTCTCTACAAGAACACCTGTAAAGTCTAATTGTGCTCCTACAGACACGTACCTAGGACTAGAAGTCCATAAATGAGTATAACTCTACCCTACACCGTGTTATATATTGACTAAGATTATGTAATCAGAAGTTATTAAATGTTGGTTTGATTGATAAGTAGGTGCAATGAAAGGCAACGATAAGCCCATGGTATGTTCTATGGAGACCTGTTGAAATCTCCCAGCTATTCATTAGCTTTGTAAAGATGTCAATTTCCTACATGAGTCGCATTAGTAGTATAGATTCACCACCTGTCGAGCTTGGTCCTACTCATGGTAAGTATCTCTCTTATCTTCTGCTTTAGACTGAAACCTTATGCATTAGATTGTTATTTCTCAGATGCTATAAATAAAATAATGGTCTAAGTTGTTCTATTAAAACCTTATCTCCAGCTGAATAATTGATTAAATCTGCTTAATAGAATATATTGCCAGTAGCATATTTTACCTGTAGTAAAATAATTAATCTTGTATGGAATAAATTTTGTAAACAACATAGCTGAAAAATTAAGAATACTTTGCCATGCCATGCTAACAAAATATTGGACATGTCCTCTTGATATCTAATAAGTCTCAATTCACTAGCTTGTAGTACACAGATACCTAGATGGTAAAAGTAGAACTATTTTTCTCAGTGGCACCAGAACAAGCCTAGTCATATGTTGATTTTTTATGGACCACTTTGGCTAGAAAACATGATATTCCTCAAATAAGTACAGAATAACTTAAGTTCTAAGACTTAGAGTCTATATAACACTATCATCTACCACATTGATTTCTTAATTGAAGAACTTTGTAAGCAGAATGTTACAGAGTATATATGGTTTCACGCCAGCAAAAATTATATTCCCGTTGAGGTATGACCATTAGATTTTGTTGGTACTGAATGATCTAAATTTGGCCATGCTGTTTCTGGCATTACAAATTAAAATCAGGTATATAATTTATCACCCTTAATTAATTATGGTGTTCCTGTTGAACAATAAATATTCCCATCGAATAATTATACTATTTGGGTGATTCAACTTGATTTAAAGTTCGAGAAGAAAATCTATTTTTTCCGTACAGATTAACTATGGTCAAATATTTTATGTTCTAACATTATATTTATGTTCCTAAAGAGCATCCTGTAGTTTTATGTTGTTATAACATACTGCTTATGACTATAAGAAAATATGTTGCGTATTTATAAACTTGAAGTTTAACGATCCAAATCATTCAAAATATGGTATGAGTAATTGAATTAAAACTTGGAAAAATAATAAAGAAGCTAGTCTATAGAATAAGTCCACCAACTCTCGGACCCCTGTATAGATCTTGATCGCAAATTAATAGCCAACCATAAGTTGGAATATCCTACAGAATGTTAGGATCATGTAGTTTCTTGCCACTACACTGATAAAAGTTTAGCTCACTGCATATAATTATCAAACCCCTCATAAAAATAAGTGTGTGTTGAAGAAATCAAACATTTCCCACATGTTATCACCAATGTAGCATACACCTTTGGGCCACCACCAGTTGTTGGAGATAATGTTGGATCTGAAATTAAGTCAATCATGTGCCCCATAATAGGGGAATTTTGTGATATGCTATTAATAAAGATCGAATCTCAGCATAAGAGGGAGAGAAATGCCCAAAAGTTCGAATGATGTCATATTTTCTAGAAGGAAAAAAATCTTTAGTACTAAGATACACGCACTAGTCAAGCTAAACTTAAGGTTTAGTTTATGCTCCTGTACGCTAGAAGCGGGGAGTCTGCCATATACTTTCTAATTATGGAGGAGTTACCACAGTATTTACTTTCAGTAAATAAATCGCTAATAATGGAATACCCTGGGTTGAATAGTATAGCCACCTATACGAATTTGACTTATTGGCCCTTCATCTAAAATCTATGGGGACACCTGCGGGTCTAAGATCTAATGACATTAGCCGAAATAATCATTAATTACTCATTTAACTCTCTTAAAAAGAACTCACCTTGAAGGTAAAATACCTCATGAAGAGGCTCATCATGAAGATGAAAACCCCAATAACTTGATGTGCACATATTACAATGCTGGGAATGCAAAATAGCTAATAATATTTTGTGGATATCATGGGGATATGCTCACGATCTTAGGATGATGATACATTTGGTAATGGTGTTGAAGATTTATCGAAACACTCGTTTTTGGTGAAGTTCAAGCTCTGTCAGGCAATAGGCGGTCAGACCGACCAAGGAGGCGGTCAGACCGACCTTTGTGGCGGTCTGACTGGCCACTTCTGGCGGTTAGACTGGCCAGGGTTTTGGCCTTGTGGCTGGTAGTCAGACCGGCCGTTGGGCGACAATCTGACTGGCCAAAAAGATGTCTGTGAATTTTGAGCCAGGCCAAAAATAGAGGGTGTAGGCAAGAGAGGAGATTATTCTCCACTTGGTCTCATAATTTTTGGAGCTTCGAGTCAAAAGTTCTATTCGTTTGAAATTTTCAGAGAGGTTTCGGATTTCTAGAGAGAAAATTTGGCTAAGTCCCTAGGTGGCGGCCGACCGCCGGTGGCGATCAACCGGCGTGGGCGTCGACCGCCATGGGTAGCGGTCTAACCAGTTTTAACTTGGTTGCTGGCCTTCTTGGCGGCGTTGCTTGTTGGTTAGGTCAAGTTCATAGATTTCAGTGCATATGTGTTGCATGATGTATATTTTGACTAACGTGGGTCAAGTTACAAAGAACTTATTCTCGAAATCGATTTCTTTGTCTATTGTTGTGCAGGAAGCTTGGAGGTCAACAGCGGTCAACAGCGAGGATGATCGGGACAAGGCTTGGAGAGCTGGGGTTCAGAATGACCGAGGATACTGGGAGAAGTCATTGGACTCGAGCTTGGCGCAAAATGGCCAAGGATGACCGAATGGGCAGTTCGGTGTGACAGGTTGCATCAAGCAGCGCGGGGTCAGTGCAAGTGCCATGGTGGTTTCGGTGGGAGTCGAATGGGAGAGACTTGCCGACATGACGAGACCCGTTGATCAACTTACACGTGACGAAGCTTGCAATTGCTTTATAAAGATTGGACTCGGTCTTTGCAGAAGGATAGAGAAGGAGTATTTTGGTATTTTCACCAAAATATCGTCTTGATGGCTTTTGGCTAAACTGCGGCGCAAGACGGCGCAAGGAGAAGTGGTTTAGGTCAAGAGAAGATGAAGACGACACTTTAAAATACGTGCATGAGTGAAATCCGTTTTGTGTGGGCTTAACAGGTACCAATTAGGAATATTCTTCTAGAAGCTAGCCTCCACTATAAATAGGGGAGGGTGCTAGTTGTGCACCTCCCAACCCTTCAATTGAAAAACCCTAGTTTTGTGTTTAGGAAGAGGATAGTGAAGAGGTTAGGGTTCTAGAGAGTTGGATTAACTGTGTGCTCTTGTATTGAGCTTTTGTCCTCCAGGATGGAGTGGCTGTAAACCAACATCGATCTCAATCTGAAATCAATCCAAGCAAGATTCCTTGAGATGAGTTTCTTCTTGTTCTTGCTCTCTCTTTTGTGATTTTGGGGCTTTCTTTGATTCATTGGTTTTCCTTTGGTTTCTGGCCTGGATCTAGCTTGTTGTGACATGTGGGAATACATATAAAATCATCTTGATCATCTATCACCCACGAGCAAGTGTTTGGATCATATTTTGGTTTTAACTCAGTTTTGACGCAACCTTCACTCAAACGAAAAAAGGTCAGAACTTTGGCAATGATCTTCATGATCATTGATTGGAATAGGTTCCTGACATCCTAGAGAAGGTATATTTCAAGTTTCATAAAGTTTCCCTTTTTCTTTTTTAAAAAAGTTTTTTTTGGGTTTTTTTTTTTTACTTTGGCCCAAAATTTTCTTTAAAAATTTGCCCTTTTTTTGTGGTTAAGGGAAACTTTTTTCTTTTAAATTCCAAACTTTTTCCCATTTTTTAAAATTTTCCCCTTTGTTTCAAAGCATTTCCAAACCCAAAAAGGAAAAAGGGAAAGGGTTTTGTGTGGAAAGGAAAAAAGGGGGAGTTTTAAAATTAAAAATTTTAAAATAAGTTTGGCTTTTTTGGGATTTTTATTGATCGAATTTTTAAAAAATTTTTATTCAAATTTTAAAAATTTTTTCTTATTTTATTTTGGTTTTTGACTTTTTCCAATTTAAAGCTTTTCCCTTTTTTAATTTCCCTTTTAAATTGCCCAAAACTTGTTAAATTTTCAAATTTTTTTTTTTGGTTTCGTTTTTGGAAAAACTTCCTTTAACCTTTACAAATTTTGAATGGGAAAATAAGGGTTTTTCTTTTGGGTATTTAAAAAATTCAAAACTTTAATTTTAAAAAAACCCCAACGTTTTTTTGTTTTTAAAAATTTTTTATTTTGGGGGGAAAAATTTTAAAATTTTGGGAAAAATTAGCGAAAGGAATTATTTGGAAAATTTGGGGAAAAATTTTTCCCTAAAATTTGAGTTGTTTGGGGAATTTTGTTTTGGGTTTACCTTTTCCCAAAATGTTTCCCCTTTACTTTGTGGTTTTTTCCCTTTCTTTTTTAGTTTTTTGGGTTTTAGGTTTTTTTTCAAATTTTTATTAATTAATTTTTTCCTTTTTTCTTTTGTTTAAAGGGGGCCCGGGGAAACTAGGGTTTTTGGGGGAAACCCACTTTTTTAAAAAGCCGGGCAAAGGAAGGGGGTTTTATTTCCCCTTTTAAGGTGTTTGGGAAAAAGGGGCCCCATGGGGTTTTATAACCTCCCTCGGGAATAAATTTTCTTTGGGGGAGGGGGAAAAAAATTTCTTATTTTTAAAACCAAAAAATTTGGAAAAAAATTTATTTTCTTAAAGGGGTGGAAAGGTTTTTAAAATTTTTAAGTTTAAATTTAAAAAAATTTGGGGGGGTGGAAACCCAAAAAAATGGGTTTCGTGGGCCCTTTTTGGAAACAATTTTTTAAAATTTTTGGTTTTAACTTTTGTTTTTTTGAAAGGGGTTAGGGCGACGGGGTCAAGGGGAATAAAACCAAAAATTTTTTTGGATTAAATTTTCAAAATCCTGGGAAGCAATCTTAGGTTTTGGAAGCCCGGGAACCCCCGGGTTTTGGGGGAGAGGCTTCCGTGGAAAATAACCCCCCAAAGGGGGCCCTTTTGGGGGGGTGAACCCAAAACCTTCCCCCCTCCCAAAATTTTGGGGAAAAAAATTTTTTCTTCCCCTTCTTCCCCAAATTTTCCCAAAAATTTTAAAAGGAAAAAATTTTTCCCAAAAAAAGGGTTGGGGAAAAAGGGAAAGGAAAACTTCCAATTTTTGGAACAAAAATTTTTTTTATAAAAGGGGTTTTTAAGTTTATTTTATGTTTTTTTTTGTTTTTTTTTTCAAAACCGGGTTGAATTTAATAAATTGGGGTTTTTCTTGGCCCAAAAATTTTAAAACAAAAAATGGGAGTTTCGTTTAAATTTAAAATTTAAGGTATTTTGGTTTTGGAAAAAGGGTTTTTAAAGGTTATTTGAAAAAAATTTTCCCTTGTTTTTGGTTTTTAAAAAGATTGGGTTTAAATCCTTCCCCCTTGTTCCAACCTCCCTTTTTACCCTTTCCCCTTTTTTTTTGCCCCGGAAGGGGTTGCCCGTTGGGGGGTTTTTTGGGAGAAACCCCTTTTTGACAGGGAAAAAATTTTGGCATTTTCTTTCCCAGGAAATTTTGGTCTTTTTTTTTGATTTGGGGTTTTCCCTTCTTTGGGAAAGGGAATTTGTTGTTTCCTTTTTTTTTTTTTGGGGGAAAAAGGAAACTGGGTTTTTTGCTTTTTTTGGGAATAATTAAATTTGTATGAAACGTTTTTCCCAAATGGGTTTTTTTCCATTTGGGAAATAAAGCCCGGGTAGTTTTTTTTATTTCCTTCAATTTATTTTTTTTAAAGTTTTTGTTTTTTGGGTTGGTTTTGCCCGGGGTTTATAGGGAAAAAATTTTGATGGGCCCTTTAAAATATTTTAACCATAAACCCTTTGGATTTGGTTTTTTTTAAAAGGGGGAAAAAGGGTGTCCAAATTAAATTTGCTTGTTTGTCCCATTTTTTTTTAATTTGCAAAGTGTTTTCATTTCCCGAAAAATTTTGTTTTTAGGGATTGGGTTTTTTATCCCCTTTTAAATTCTTTTTTTGGATTTAAACCCAAAGTTTTAAATAAAATTTCCCTTTTCCCAATTTTGAAAAAATTTTTAATTAGTGAACTGTAATTTTTAAAAATGGTAGGAAGGTTTCTTAAATTTTTAAGATAATTTTAAAAATTTTTAAGAGAAAGTTTCCATTTGTTTTGGATTTTTTTTTTGAAAAATTTGTTGGGATAAGAAAAATTTTAATTTTTAAACCCAATAATTGAAACTTTGGCCCAAAAATTTAATTTGGGAAAAAACCCAAATTTTTTTTTTTAAAAGGGTTCAATTTGGTAGGGGGATTTTCCCAAAAAAAAAAAAAAATTAAATTTCATTAAATTTAAAAAATTTTTTTTTTGGGGCCCCCCTTCCGGTTTTTAAAATTTAAGGGAAAAAAAATTTAAATTTTAAAGGCCCTTTTTCTTTTTTTTTACCGTTTTGGAATTTTTTTTGGGGAAATTTGGGTCAATTTTCATTTGATTTTAATTAACCCAAAAGGAATAAGTTTGGGTTTATTGGATAAATTTTCTTTTTTTTTTTCCTTTTATGAATTTAAAAAAAGAAAAATTTAAGCAAACTTAAGGGAAGCCCGTCCCCGGTTTTTTTTTGGGTTTTTTTTTTCCCGCTTTTTACTTTTTTTAAATCTTTAACCCTTTAAAGGGTGTTTATATTTTTTAGGTTTGCCCCACCCAAAAATTTTGTCAAATTTTTTGAAATGAAAAGTTTCAACCTGGGAATAATTTTAAATTTGGGAGAAAAATTGAAACCTTTGAAAATTTTTTAAATTTTTATATTAACCCCTTTTGGGGGTTGACCCATTTTGGAATTTATTTTTTTTTTTTGCTTTCAAATTTTTTTTAGGGCCTTATTTAAGAAAAGGGAAAGTTTTGGGAGGTTTTACCCCCTTTTTAAAAAATTTTTTGAAAATTTAAAAAAAATTAAAAATTAAAATTGTAAAATTTATTTTTTAAACTCAAAAATTTAAAAAGAAAAAACGAAAATTTTTAAAAATTTTATTATGAAATCCGGAAAATTAAAAAATTTTAAAGGTTTTTTAAAAAAGTTTTAGAAAAAAATATTTAAATTGGGCCTTATCCCTGGAAAAATTTTCTTCAAAAAGAAAAGAAGGTTTTTCCCAAAGTTCAAAAAAATCCCTTTTAAAATTTTTAAAAAATCCAAACCAAAACTTAAATTTTTCCAAAGATTTCTTTAATTTTTTTAAAAAATTTTAAATGAAAATTTTTAAAGGAAAACAAAATAAAAAAAATTAAAACAAAAAAATTTTTTTAAAATTTTCTTTCCCCCATATTTTTAAATTTAAAAATTTGAAAAATTTTTTAAAAAATTTTTTTCCCAAGGGTTTGAATAACCTTTAATTTTAGGGCAAAAAAATTTTAAAACCAAAAACCAAAAGGCAAAAACCCCAAAATAAAATTTTAAATTTTTAAACCCAAAAATTTTTTTTAACCAAACCCTTTGAATTTTGATAAGAATTGTTAATTTTGGTTTAACCTTTAAAAAAATTTGGGGCCACCAAAAAGAAATTGTTTTTTAAATGATTTCTTTAAATTTCCTAAATAATTCAAACCAAAAATTAAAGATTTAAAATTTTTTTAAACCCCAAATTTAAAACCTTTTTCCCCTTAGTTTAAAAACCAAAAGAATTTTAAAAAATTTCAAAAAAATAAAATTTATTTTTTCCCCAAATCCTCTTTTAAAATTTTTTAAAACAAAAGAAAAACCCTTTTAAATTTTTAATTTTCCAAATTTTTGAAGGGAAAAGAAAAAAAAATTTAATGTTTTTTTTTTTTAAATGTTTTAAAAGAAAATTTAGAAAAATTTTAAATTAAAATATTTTAAAAAATTTTTATAAATTAATTTACAAAACAAAAAAAAATTTAACCCCGGATAAATATTAAAATTTTAAAAAATTTTCCAAATTAGTTCCTTTTTTTTAAGATTTTAAAAGGTTTTAAAATTTGCAAAATTTTTCCCAAATTTTAAAATTTTTTTTGACCTAAAACTTTACCCCGGGGAAAAATTTTTAAATTTTAAAAAAAAAATTTTTCCCAAATAAAACCTTAAAGGATAAAAGCAAATGTCCCTAAAGCCACAACCCAAATTTTTCTATTTTTTCCCAAAAAAAATGGAAAAAAAAACCCCAAAAACAGCGGGTTTTATGGTATACCGATCAAAAATAATATGTACGATAACAAGACAAGCAGCTTGATGTTTTTACCTTAAGTCTTTCAATCCTCTCTTCGCAGAAACGCCGCTAAGATCCGAGGAAAACTAGCCTTATCGCCAGCTCTCCGCACAGCATCATCTTGATCCGCTTCTAATCTCATCAGTAGATAGAGTCAGAAGGTAAAGTGAAAGAGTTAAGAAATAATCAATCAAATAGGTAAACTGGTCGGAATCCTCAAAATGGCTTACCATCTTTAGAGTCTCCGGTCGATCATCACGACCAATGTACCAGAGCATCTTATGTGCTCGGGCCTTCAAAGGGCTAACCCCGCGTGGAAAAATCCTTCACCACATGCCAAGATGTTAGACCTTTGACACTAAGAAGCTTGATTGCTTCACCCATTTCCTACATTTCCTCTTTCTCTGTAGAGGAGTGCCATCTCGGATTCTCGACCGCTTTCTTACTGTAATAATAAAGGTCGCTTTCTTCGTGATCTTCATATAGAACCAACTCTTCTTCCACGATTGACCACGAAGATTTTGAGTACATAAAATGTACTCATCGCCTTTTCCATCATGGAGACGCAAGGTGCACTCTCCAAGCGCCCCAATCGCTTCCGACTTTGTCATCCCGTAGTAGTACTGAATAGATCCAGATCCGCTGAATCCCAAGTACGCTTCGCAGAGATAGATAAAAATACCGAGATTGGCGATGACATTAGGAGCGATTCACCAATTCAACTCCATAATACTCCAAAACTTGAGGAAGGAAGGAGTGAATTGGTAGCCAAACCGCATTCGATATATGCGAGAAAACAGAATTTCTCCATCTTCACCGCTCGGGAATGTTCTCATTGCGGATCTCCAAGAAATCACATCCTTGCTGGGAGCATCCCGATCTTCTCCAGATTCTCCAACTTCTTCTCACTGTGTCGGAAACCGACTGGGTTGGTGATTTGGTCCGACATGGTTAGTTTCTTTTGGGTGTGGAAAGCAAAGGATGTCGGAAGAAGTTTTCACTCAAGATGAAGAAAGAAAGGAGGAAGTGAAAAACCCAAAGTCTCCAAAGGGGTTTTATAAGCTTCTGAATTTCTAACCACAGCCAGGAGTTACAAAAAAAAGGTCCAATGGACATATAAACTCTTCGATTCCCAAGGCAAGTTCTGAACTTTAAAATGAATATAAACCGCTCCAAGAATTATTACATTTAAAAAAGTGTCAAACCCGATACGACTTCATCGGAAGAATTGTGTTCACATGACCTATTCATTTAAAGTTCGGGGGCTAGCTGACGAGGATTAAAACCTCTATGTATTATCTTTAATACATAAAAGACCATACGCCTTCATGGTCGTAATCTCTCGAGGTGCACGACCTCACCGGTCGAGGAATTCCAGAGGTTACGCAATGGATACTCTGCCCGCGAGGCTAGTGCCAAGCCTCCGACCAGAGAGCCGTCGCAAAGAGTATGAACCGATATCCGAACTAACTCCGTGAATATTCCCTATCGTGTGAAGAATGGAACACGTGCGTAATCCATACCACACGACGTTATACACGGATAAACAACTACCTTGCGCGTTGTTTATCTCACAGACACATAACCGCCGAACGGTTGATCATTCAAAGAACTATCATATGACTCCACCAGCGACAACGCTTCATATTAGACGCCTTCCGTATAATCGCCACCTCTTCAAATGTTATTTAAAGAAGGAAGATGGAACGCCGGAGGGGATCGGATCATCGTAAGATAGAAAGAAAGAAGCATTGTCTTGTACTCTAAAAAGCAAATCCGTCATTCTCACAGAGACACCCTTGTAAAATCTCGCCATACTAATAAAGAGCAGTCCCATTGCAATCCCAAGATTTCCCACGTCATTCTCTCTTTTTTCCATTTATTGTAAGATCGGCGACTTGATCGTCGACATCGCCGTTTAGGTCCAACAAGTGGTATGAGAGCCCGGTTAGTTTACTCTTGATCTTAACCGGTCACTGAACTTGGCGATGGAGAAGTACTCCACCAAGCCGCATATCTTCGATGGGCTCGACTATGCCTATTGGAAGAATTGCATGCGTGTCTACCTTCAAAGCGAAGGTCAAACCATTTGGGAGGTTGTTCGAGCCCCGCTCGTTTTGCCTGAGGTTGCTACGTAGGCTTCAATAGCCCTCTTGGCTAATGACCATAAGGCAAAGAACCTCCTATATGACGGGCTTGGTAGACAGGAGTATGACAAGATCTGTCATCTTGAGACCGCCCACGAGATTTGGCACACCCTTGAAACCTACCATGAGGGTTCATCCCAAATCAAGCAAATACGCCAAACGGTCTTCAAGCGAGAATACAACAAGTTCAAGATGCGTTCTAGAGAGAGTATCAATGATGTATTCACTCGCTTTAACAAGGTGCTTAATCAGTTGAGAGCGGTCAACATCAAGTATTCTCAGTCTGAGGTTGCCACCCACCTCTTGGCTGTAATCAACACAAAGGAGTGGGAGATGAAGGCTACTGCCATTGAGGAGAATATCAATCTCTCTAATCATCTTTTGGAGCTGCTCTATAGCAAACTCAAGACTCATGAGATCAAGAGGGTTGATCATCCGAAGAAGGAGAATATGGCTTTAGTAGCAGACCCTCTCAAGAGATCTTCTGATGGCTATTTTGAATCTTCCTTTGGATTTTCACTTGCTTGTTTATCTGCAATTCATGAAGAGGAACTTGAGAGCATTCCTAAGCCCGAATTAGGCATCTTAGCCAAAAAGTTCACACGGGCCTATAACAATGTGAGAAATAAGAAGAGAGGTGGCCCCGTGACATTCTGTGAGTGTGGAGAGCTCTACCACATTCGGGCAAACTGCCCCAAGTTTAAAAGGAAGAGCAACCACAAGGAGGAGAAGGTGGCTTGGAAGAAGCCTCAAGGGAACAAGTCCAAGTTTGATGCTGCCAAGCTCAGGAAGGCTGGTCACCGGGTTCTTACCACTTTTGGAGAGCAATCCATGAGCGATGTGAACTCCGGGAGCGAGGAGGACAAGGAGGAGGAGCCTCCTCAAGAAAAGAAGAAAGGGAAGGCAAAGGACTTCACCGGCATGTGCTTCATGGCCGACTCCGTCGACGTCGATGACATCGATGAGGATCACCACGGAAGGGGGAAGAATACGTGGTTTGTCGACTCCGGCTGTTCATGCCACATGACCGAAGATTCAAGATGGTTCATCTCCTTCACACGGTTGACAGGTGATGACTTCATCACCTTTGGAGATGATACACATGGGCCGATTGAAGGAACGGGATCGATCAGTCTGAACAACAAGTTCATGCTGAAGGACGTCGCCCTTGTGGACAAGCTAAGGTACAACTTGCTTTCTGTCTTGCAGCTTCTTGATGATGGCTATCAGACTAGATTTAAGAAAAATACATGTCGTGTGCTTGATTTAGCTGGTGAGCTTGTTTTGGGGATTTCTAGAGTTGGTAGGATTTTTGGAGATGACTTTTCTGAATCTCTTGCTGGATCTCTCAAGTGTTTGATTGCATCTTCTTTTGAGTTCTGGCTTTGGCACCGTCGTTTGGGGCATATTGGTTTTGATCATCTGACACAAATTAACAACCTTGATCTCATGAGAGGTTTGTCAAAACTCAAAGCCATCAAGGATGCTGTATGTGCGCCCTATAGGCATGGCAAGTAAGTTGCCGCCTCACACCCTTCATTGATTATGGTCATGACTGACGGACCAGGACAGTTGCTTCATATGGATATTGTTGGTCTTGCTAGGGTTCGATCAGCTGGTGGCAAATGGTATATTCTTGTCATAGTCGACGATTTCTCGAGATACTCTTGCGTGTTCTTTCTTGCTTCAAAGGATGAAGCTTTTGATCATTTCATAATCTTGTTCTTCGTTTGGCTTCTGATCTTCCTAGTACCCTGAGAGTGATTCGCAATGATAATGGCACGGAGTTCAAGAATGCCTCAATTGCCTCTTTTTGTGCTGAGCGTAGTATTGAGCATCAGTTCTCTTCTCCACATGTCCCTCAACAAAATGGCGTGTGGAAAGGAATAACAGAACCTTAGTCGAGATGGCTAGGACGATGTTGGATGAGTATAGCACTCAGAAGAGATTTTGGGCCGAAGCTATTGCTACAGTTTGTCATATTGCCAATCGTGTCTTCTTGAGACCGTCTTTGGGTAAGACATCTTATGAGCTTCGGTTTGAAAGAAAACCCTCTATTTCTCATTTTTGAGTTTTTGGAGCCAAGTGTTTCATTCTCAAGACAGGAAATCTAAATAAATTTGAGTCAAGGACTTCTGATGGTTTATTTATGGGTAATCCTGCACATTCGAGGGGTTTTAGGGTTCTTAATGTTGAGACTAACATTGTTCAGGAGACATGCAATGTCACTTTTGATGAGACTAGCCCTAGAGCTAGATCAGATATTTCAGGTGATACACAGGTGACAGAGAGCATCTTTGTGGAGGAAGATGAGGACGAGGCTGATGATTGTCTCCCGTCTGCTGCTGCTACACCTCCTGATCCAATTGAAGAACCTGCTGCCACTACTTCACCTTCAGTTGAGGCTCCGGCTGCATCTTCATCATCAGCAGTACCTGCGGAGGTCAAAGAGATGCTATCTCCCCCGAGCGCTGCACTTCACATTCAGAGGTGTCATCCTTTGGATCAGATGATTGGTCATCTTCATGAGCGAGTCACTCGCTCCATGTATCACGATCCAAGTCTATACTCCTATTCTGTATTTGTTGCTTCTTTCGAACCCCGTGATATATCACATGCTTTATCTGATGCGAGCTAGGTTAATGCCATATATGAGGAGTTAGAGAACTTTGAGTGAAACAAGGTCTGGAACCTAGTAGAGCCTCCTAGTGGTCATAATGTGATAGGAACCCGTTAGGTGTTAAAAAATAAACAAAGTGAGGATGGTTCGATGATTAGAAACAAGGCTAGATTGGTAGCCTAGGATTTTAACCAAGTTGAGGGGTTAGACTTTGATGAGACCTTTGCTCCTGTTGCTAGATTAGAAGCCATTCGCATTCTGCTTGCTTTTGCTGCATCTAAGGGATTTAGGTTGTATCAGATGGATGTTAAGAGTGCATTTCTGAATGGTTATATAGAGGAGTAAGTGTATGTTAGATAACCTCCAAGCTTTGAGAATCCCAAGCATCCACATCATGTCTTCAAACTTTTCAAAGCTTTGTATGGTCTTAAGCAAGCCTCTAAAGCCTAGTATGAGAGGCTTAAGACCTTCTTTCTTAAGAATAACTTTGAGATGGGTAAGGTAGACAAGACCCTGTTCATTCTTAGGCATGGCAACGAATTCCTGCTTGCTCAAATTTATATAGATGATATTATCTTCGGTGGTTCTTTTTATGCTCTTGTTTCTAGTTTTTTTGAGACCATGTCTAGAGAAATTGAGATGAGTATGATGGGAGCTCAACTACTTTCTGGGGCTTCAAATCAAGCAATGCAAGGAAGGGATCTTCATCCATCAGACAAAGGACACCAAGGATCTACTCAAGCACTTCGAGATGGGTGAGTGCAAGCAAATCGCCACTCCTATGGTAACTTCGACTGCTTTGGATCCAGACGAGGAAGGAGAAGCCGTGGATCAACGCGAGTACTGTAGTATGATCGACTCTCTCCTCTACCTGACGGCCTTAAGATCGGGCATCTACTTCACGGTCTGCCTCTGTGCGAGCTTTCAGGTGTCTCCGAGGACTTATCATCGCCAAGCCGTCAAGCGCATTTTCAGGTACCTTCACTCTACCCTTCAGTATGGTATTTGGTATTCTTGCTCATCTTCCTTATCCATTCGAGGGTTTTCTGATTCTGATTTTGTGGGTTGACGGCTAGATAGGAAGAGTACCTCAGTCACTTGCCACTTCTTAGGTACTTCTCTTATCTCTTGGTCTTCTAGGAAGTAGTTCTCTGTTGCACAATCCACTGCAGAAGCTGAATATGTAGCTGCCGCTAGTTGCTGTAGTCAGATTCTATGGATGGTGTCCACCCTTAAGGACTATGGGTTGACCTTTGCTAGTATTCCTTTTTTCTGTGATAACACTTCTGCCATTAACATTGCTAAGAATCCTATGCAACACTCTAGGACTAAGCACATAGACATTCGCTATAAATTTCTTAGAGACCATGTAGAGAAGGGTGATATTGTGCCAAAGTTTGTGTAGTCCGAGGCTCAGTTAGCTGATATCCTCACCAAGCCTTTAGACCCAACTAGGTTTGCCACCTTGAGGAATGAGTTAAGGGTTATTTACCCTTATGGGTTGGTTTGAGGGGGATTTCGTTTTTTTCTGAACTTTTCTTGTTTATCTGATCTTTTCTTGATCTTTTTCTGAACTTGCTGTTTTTTTTGATCTTTTCAATCTTTTCAGTTTTTCTTGCATCTCATTGTATCATATTGCATTCATATGAAAATCACAAAAGATGCATCGTAATATAAGCTTTACTGCTTATTTTTTAAAAAATGATAAAGCTTTGTCTATTACCCTTTTGAGCTTTAGTGTTTCAAGTTTTGCTCAATTTCATGTCTAGTTTTTTGACTTGCTAGAATTATCATGCTTTCACATGTGTAGCTAAGTCTTTGCTAAATGAGCTAGAACTTTAAGATAACTTGAACTAAAAATTGCAATTTGTGGATCTTTTAGCAAGTTGCACAGTTAGTGATCTTTTTGTGACATTGGTCCTGTCAAAATTGCTTTTTTTAGCTCTTGAATCTATGATTGAACATCTCTTGAGCTTCTTGTTCCTTTGTGAATCTAAAATTGCTCTTGTGCTAAATGAAAAATCAAATGTCAATATTCTCATGTGGTTGAATTGTGCCAAACTATTCTCACGAGACTACATATCAAAGACATGAACTTGGAGATAGTTTGATGATCCAGATGATCTCATGGGGACTGCTTGTCAAAATTGACATGAACCTCAAGATTTGTCGCCCTGGTTGAAGCTTAGGAATAGTTTGTGGATAGCTCCTAGTCCAGGATCTTCTTCACTAAGATAGACCTTTAATCAACATCAATATTCATTACAAATGAAATATGATTCAATTTAGTACTTTATGTCTCTAGGATGGTTTTTGTTAGCTTTTTGATCTCATATTGACATTCTGACAATGCCATTATCACTTTAGGATCCCTGTTGATAAACTTGCTAATTTTGAAGCTTTGCTTAAATTGTTGCAATTCATCATTTTATTTTGAGCCTTCTAGTTTAGCTTTGATATATATATCTTAACATGATCTTACTAGCGCTTTCAGACTTAATATGTATTGAGTAATAGTAGAAATACTAGTTTGTTCTTTTGGGTAATCTCCAAAGCTTCTTGTACTAAAAAAAATTAAAAAAAGATGAAGCCACTCCATTGCATTTCATGCATACTCTTTCTTATGCTTCTTCCTCATTTCTGCACTTGGCATCTCTGGATGAGAGGAAGACGTGATTCCTTGATGACTCCATTGTCAAGGGGGAGAAGATATAGCATAAATGTTAAAAGGGGAGTTATTTGGAGAAAAATGGAGAAAATAAAATTTTCTGAAAAATGATGATCATAGTGAGGGGGAGCATTTAATTTGCATTCTTATGATCTTATTGCCATTTCTGAACTTCAATTGCAATTCTTCGAACCTCACAATGATCAAAGGTCAAATTTAATAATTGTTCTTTCATATGGACCTTAATTGAGATTTTTGACTCTTCTCTGGAAATTAAAGCTTTCTTGCTTTCTTTTACCTTATCTCACTTCTCTATACTGATCTGAATCTAACTTGGTCATTTCCATTGCTTTCTCTTGCTTTTGGATCAAGTTGTGCCTTTGCGTGAAAACATCGAGTTTTTTTCGTTTTTCAAACCTCAAACTTACATTTTTGAAAAATTGCCAATGTGTTCACCAGGAGGAGATTGTGGATATCATGGTGATATGCTCACGATCTTAGGAGAATGATACAATTGGCAAATACGTTGAAGGTTTGTCAAAACACTCGTTTTCGGCGAAGTTCAAGTTCTATCATGTAGTAGGCGGTTAGACCGGCCAGGGAGGCGGTCAGACCAGCCAAGGTTTTGACCTTGTGGATGGTGGTCAGACTGGCCATTGGGCGGCAGTCTGACCGGCCAAAAAGATGTCTGTGAATTTTGAGCCAGACCAAAAATAGAGGGTGTAGGCAAGAAAGGAGATTATTCTCCACTTGGTCTCATAATTTTTGGAGTTTCGAGTCAAAAGTTCTATTCGTTTGAAATTTTTAGAGAGGTTTCGGATTTCCAGGGAGGAAATTTGGCTAAGTCCCTAGGCTGGGTGGTCAGACCGGCCAGGAGGTGGTCAGACCGACCATGGGTGGTGGTCTGACCAGTTTTGACTTGGTTGTCGGTCTTCTTGGCAGCGTTGCTTGTTGGTTAGGTCAAGTTCATGGGTTTTAGTGCATTTGTGTTGCATGATGCATGTTTTGATTAACATGGGTCAAGTTGCGAAGAATTTATTCCCAGAATCGATTTCTTTGTCTATTGTTGTGCAGGAAGCTTGGAGGTCAACGACGAGGATGATCGGGACTAGGTTTGGAGAGCTGAGGTTCAGAACGATCGAGGATGTCGGGTGAAGTTATTGGACTCAAGCATGGCGCAAAATGGCCAAGGATGACCGAATGGGCAGTTCGGTGTGACGAGTTACATCAAGCGACGCGGGGGTCGGTGCAAGTGCCATGGTGGTTTCTGTGGGAGCCGGATGGGAGAGACTTGCCGACATGAAGAGAGTCATTGATCAACCTACACATGGCGAAGCTTGCAATTGCTTCATGAAGATTGGACTCGGTCTTTGGAGAAGGATCGAGAAGGGGTATTTTGGTATTTTCATCAAAATACCGTCTTGATGGCTTTTGGCTAAACCGTGACGCAAGGAGAAGTGGTTTAGGTCAAGAGAAGATGAAGATGGCACTTTAAAATGTGCGCGTGAGTGAAACCCGTTTGTGTGTGGGCTTAACGGGTACCCATTACGAATATTCTTCTAGAAGCTAGCTTCCACTATTGTAATATCCCATTTAGTTACAGAGAAAATAAGGAGATTGAGAGATTCCTTTTTTTGCCTCGCAAAGAAACGGGACAGAATCGGTAATCATCTTGCAACGTGATTTTCGCGACTGGAACGGCTTCGATTGGAAAACCTTATAACTACAAAGTTGTAGATCGTTTTTCATAGTACAATTTAGAGTCCTTATTGACCTAATTTGGAGTTCTGATGTTTGAGATATGGGGTTCGCAAGGTAGGCTGTACAGAGAATCAAGGTCCGCAACTGAATCAACTTCCAAGGAAAATTTCATAATGAAGACTTAATTTTCAGAACAACTCCACAACTAGGAAGTTCAAGTACTATAAGTTAGCTAAATTTGAAGACAAGAATCACTCCATTCCGAGTTTTGGAGAGAAAGTTATGTCCTCCGAGGTACTCGCTGCACAGAAAGAAAGGTTCCGAACTTGGGCCTCGGGCCTTTAACTTTGGAGGCCCATGTGGGGTGCGGCTGAAAACCCTAGAACCCCTCCCTCCTTGTGCCTCCTCCCCCTAGAGCCGCCACTCTCTCTTCCCCATGTGCCACCCCTCCTCTCCCTCCCATCTTCTCCACCTCCTCCTCCCCATTGGTGTTGCCCAAGCATTGACCGAAGCAAAGAAGAAGGGAGAGCCCCGAGTTTTGCCGTCGGCTAAGGAAGAAGAAAAGGGGAAGTGGGGGAGAGGAGAACCTCGCAAGGATTCAACAGTCTCATACGAGTCTTCAAGGGTAACAAAGAGCATTCTTCGCTGGTATGTTCTTATTAGATGCGAATTTGAATAGATTGATTGGATCGAATTATTTCTACTGTTAGTTTGGTTCTGTCCAGTTTTTTACGTGGTCTGTTTCGTGATCTTAGAGGCCGAATTTGAGTTGTCCATCTCCTAGAGTTATGTAGGTATTGTTCTTAGCTTTCGGTGGCCGCCAAGAACACTTGATTCCGACATACGAATCAAAAGTTATGATCGTTTTAGTTTCTGCTGTCCAGATTTCTGACGAGAATTACCTTTTAAGTTGTCTTCTACAATATGTGTATGGTAATGGACGAATAAGGGTTTCCTCTCAACTAGGTTATTGTAGACAATTTCATAAACTTTTCAGATTGATAAAGAACGCCCAATTCGGAGTTGTAGATTAAAAGTTATGGTCGTTTTAATTCTGCTGTCTTAATTGTTCAGACAATTTCTGTTCTGCTGTTTCATTTAGCTGTTAGCAATTTAATTTGGCCGAATTGGCTTATCTCGTCAACTGGAATGTTGTAGATATGTTCGTTAAGTTTAAGTAGGATCTGAGCTCACCTTGTTTCGAGTCCTAGGTAAATAGTTATGGCCATTATCGTGCTGCTGTCCAGATGCGATTCTTGGGTGCTGCTTGTTTTTTTTCAGATTTGGGGTTTATGGCTATCTCTTGGGTGTTCAAGAGGGTATTGTAGAATATTAAGTCGTGTCGGGTACCTTGTTGTTCTCATTTTGTTTATTTAATTGGTTAGGCAGCGAGGCTACGGGTTTGGGAGCATCATCGTTGCCTGCTAACGCGTCGCAACGCGGAAGGCAAGTACTTTGCTACTTTTAATGGTTGTGATTGATGAATGCCTACATGATTATGTTATGACACCTCGTGTTACAAGAGATGATGAACTGTCTATGTTCTTTCGTGTATGTTGAAAATATGCTATGAGATGATGTTCTTCATTGTTCATATACATTCAATGCATCCATAATTCATGTCTTATCCACGGGAGTGGATTGTAAGTCCCACCATTCCAATGTGGACAGATTTGGACATTGTCATGTCCCGTCCACGGGAGTGGATAGGAAGACCCATCAATTCCAGTATGGGTGCGTAAGACCCATCAATTCCAGTATGAGCATATTTGGACACCTGTATGAAACGTTCTTCATATGGGACTTGGATCCCCGCATTTTTGTTAAGGTGCGGGCTTAAGTGAACACCGACGGGTGTGTCACTAGCTATACCGGTATAAGCATGTGTGCAGTCCATCCTTTGATTACATTCATTCATTTCATGCATTCGTAAGTTTTCATTCGGTGTATGTTCGCATTCTTTAATGATGATGTCTTGTTCGTATATGTGTTCTGTTCTTTTCATCAGCACTTGCCGAGTCATGGACTCATTCTTGCGTTGTTTGTTTATTTTAGGTAATCCCTGATGTTGGCTCACTTGGGAGGGAGTAGACACGCACTACTCATTCACATCATCCTATTCAAGTTCAAGATTAAATTAATTCTATCTTACATTCATTATTGATGAACTGTAATAATTAATTCTAAATGGTAAAGGAAGGATACCTTCTCCACATTACGGTTGATTTATTACTGCATGTGAACCTTCATTATTGATGAACTGTAATAAATAATTTAGATAGTGAAGGAAGGATACCTTCACCATGTCCTGTTTGATTTTAATACTGCTATTAGTTGATATACTTTATTCATAATCTTCCGCATTGTGTTGAATGTTAGAGTAAATAGGTGGCATCTTGGCTTCCGAATAACCAGGGTGTTACAACTATAAATAGGGGAGGGTGCTAGTTGTGCACCTCCCAACCCTTTAATTGAAAAACCCTAGTTTTGTGTTTAGGGAGAGGATAGTGGAGAGTTAGGGTTCTAGGGAGTTGGATTGATTGTGTGCTCTTGTGTTGAGTTTTTGTCCTCTAAAATGAAGTGGCTGTAAATCAACATCAATCTGAAATCAATCTAAGCAAGACTCCTTAAGATGAGCCTCTTCTTGTTCTTGCTCTCTCTTTTGTGATTTTGGGGTTTCCTTTGATCCGTTGTTTTCCTTTGGTTTCTGGCCTAGATCTAGCTTGTTGTGACATGTGGAAATACATTTAGGATCATCTTGGTCATCTATCACCCACGAGCAAGTGTTTGGATCATATTTTGGTTTTGATGCGGTTTTGACGCAACCTTCACTCAAACGGAAAAAGGTCAGAACTTTGTCAATGATCTTCACGATCATTGATTGGAATAAGTTCCTGACATCCTAGAGAAGGTATATTTTAAGTTTCATGAAGTTTGGAGTCGTAGATAAAAAGTTAGACCATTTTGTGATTTTGAGTTCGGGCTGATTTTACTGTTCATCGGGCTAGAGGTTAGACCGCCCCATGGAGAGGTAAGACCGCTAGGCTAAGAGGTATGATCGCTCAACTCATTGTGAATTGAGTTTTTGGTGTTTTTGGTTGTTTTGCTTCGGGGTTTCGATTAGATTTAATACAAGTTTTCTGCTATGCTTGTACATTGATCTTCATAGCTCTCATAACTATTGGAGTGAAAAACGTGTTGAATCTGATCAAAGTGAAAAAGATATCGTGCTCCTATTCACCCTCCTCTAGTCGTTGTTTCGGTCCAACATATTTTTTTAGGAAATGACAAAGATCTGGTTAACACTGCGATACCCTCAATTTTAAGAATATAGGAGAAAAGTTGTCGATAATCACTTTGCATCTACAATTGCTAAATTTTCTCATATTAGAACACGGATTTAGAACCCAAGTCCATGACCGAGCATATGAAGTGTTCATATTGGGTCACATAATGAAAGTATATGAGGCTGAACCGTAATTGCTAAATAAAAGTCTTGGAACTAGATAGTTTAGTCTTGATGGGCCATTATGAAGTGGTGAAAGCTATGGTTCAAAGGTCCCCGAAGAGACCGTTACTCTCCTATTTTGAATGAAATGATGTTCCGTTGCATAATAATTCTGGTAAATGGCATGAACGAATAAATAAAATATGCAGTCGATAGGTTCTGAAAATCCTTGATGAGATCCTCGAAGGACTCAAAATTCCTAATATGAAAGAAAACAAAATCGCAATATATATAAAACTCATACCCAATAGTCTCTTACTTATAGTAAGAGTATCTCCCAGAAGAGATAGTATCTCCCTAAAAGAAAATTATTTTACTAGTTGATCTCTTAATCACACCAATGATCATATGATCCTTAGAAGTAGACAAGGACCCATCAAGATCCGAAAGAATAAAATAAGAAACGTAAAAACCAGAAGTGCGCCATAGAAGCACTTATATAGTGCATCTTCCACCAGAAGCTAGTAGAATGGTGGTTTCCTCTAGTACCATGAAGGTACGACATACATTGGTGATATTGGTAATTAATCCCCTAAACGTCAAAACTAAGGCTAGTTATATTTTACTCTAGAGTGATATAATCATACTTTATAGTTCTATAAAACAGACTATTTATTGTAATTTTAACTACCCAGAGATAGTTACAAAATATTAAGACTCTGAAAGGCATTAGAGCAACAAGACATCAACAAAAGTTGTCCTCAGAGGGAGCATATACTAAACACTGATCATCATACTTGAGATTTAAAAAATCTTAGTCAAGCCTAGAAGGTGTTGATATGATGATTACTGCTTAAATTCACCTTAAGGTTTGACCACTTAACAACTTAGATTCAGTTGGTCGACAATGCAAAGATCATGCATAGATCCTAATGATCATTTCTAAATCCAGAAGATATATGTCAAATCCCTATAGTGCAAAATCTCATAATGGATTTATATTACTTTTTGGTGGTGCAACCATCTCTTGGCAGTCATTTAAACAGATCTTGGTAGCTACTTCTGCCAACCACTTAGATATTATAGCACTATATGAAGCCCTAGTTAAATGTGTTTGGCTTAGACTTGTCATTAACCACATCCAAAAATATTGTGGCAATAATACCGTCAATACCCCCCTCAATTATCTGTGAAGATAATGTTGTTTGTATTACAAATGCAAAATGAGTTATGTCAAGAGCAACATCTTGAAGCACATTGCTCCTAAAATTTATATCCTCATGGAATCCAGAAGAATAGTGAGGTAAAGATCTTGCAAACAAAGTTTTATGAAAATCCAATTGATTTATCAACTAAGTTGTTGCCTCCATCTAGTTTCTAAATATGCATTCACAGGAATGGAATGAGATGGTTTAAAGAGTTACAAAGTTCAAGAGGAGTAAATCCCTATATTATAACCCTTATCAAATCCTGAGGATTTATCCAAAATCTTGAAGATTGGATCCGAAAGATTAAACGTTATACTCTTTTCCTTGGTAAATTTTTCTGAAGTTTTCTCACATGAAGGTTTTTAGTGAGGCGGCAACTGTAATGTAACTTACAAATGTAATGTTCTCTTTTCTCTATTTCTTTTTTCCCAATGAGTTTTTGGAAGAAGTTTTTGATGAGACATTTGCATATCATTATCTATTGCCCAAGGGGGTTGTTATGAAACCTAATTGTATGGGCAAAAGACTAAACCGCCCCTAGAGGGCTTTCACCCCTGTGAGCTATAAATATGATCATCCATTAAGCCCTCGAATTTACCAAACTCTCTCACACTATAGTTCTCTTCTGCATCGCATAGCATCTGATCCAGATTATCATCGTATGACCTACCCTCATCGAAAGCACAGTCCGTATCCGACATATCGTTGTCTCCCTCGATGATGTTACTATCTTCTGGTATAATCTGCTCTTCACCATGACTGGTCCAACATGTATACTCCTCTTTGAAACCCCTTCGAATTAAGTGCTCTTCGATCTGCGCTAGATTGGTAAACATCTTTAGATTATTGCAGTTAATGCATGGACAGTACATAAATTTGATTCCCTTCTTCAACATATCCTGCTCAGCAGCTCTTCTAAAAGCAGACATGTCATCAATGTACTCTTCACTCACACGATTCTGAACGTACATCCAGCTTCGGTCCATCTATGCTATGCATGTAACAAATTATAGTGTTAAATTAGATTAATGCTCCTAAAGTAGCTAGCTATGAAATATTTATGAAGCAATATATATATATATATATATATATATATATATATATATATATATATATCAAGCAAGAATATATTGAAGTAGACAAGCAGTAGTGAGACCCATTATTAAATTTCAGCAAACTACCAATTAGCTAGATCTAAACCTTAGATCAGCAAACTACCAAGCTAGATCTAAACATTAGATAAACAAACTACCAAGCTAAATTATATTAATGCTATCATCTAGATCTAAACCTAGCTATCATCTCTCTTGATTATAATGCATATAATTAGAAGCAAATACAAACCTTAGATCAACAAGAACAAATAGATCTAGAAGCACACTTACAAATTTACGGTATTCTTTCACCAAATCTAAATGGAGAGGGAGGAGGAAGAAACAGACTCAAGAAACATAGCCGCTCGGGTTGTATCGCTCACTCTGCAAACAGATCTGTTGGGATGGCCATGTATTTAGTGGCGCATATCACAGATGGTTCTTTTTAATAGCCGTTTATGAATAATCACATACGGTTTTAAATACAAACCATCCGTGATAATAGGATACATCACAGACAGTTATTTTTAAAAAACCGACTGTGATCCTTAGTACAGATGGTTCTTAACAAGAACCATCGGTGATATGGCCATTAAATATTTGATCGTCCTAATAGATTTGTCTGTAGTGAGATCTGTCTCTAATATGCGGTTGCTTTGAAGAAGACTGTGAGTACGCTTAAGAAATCAAACAAGCCCACCACAAAGCATGATTTTTTTCAGGTGGTCATCCACGCAGTATGAGGAGGATGAGATAGCAGCCACAGCCAACTTCACCGAACCTGGCACGTAGGAGTTCAAGAAGCATGGCTACCAGGAGAGCGCCAGGTAATCAAGCGTTCCCCTGGCAGCCATGCTTCTCAGTGTGCCAAGAGTGTATGATTATCTGGCGCTCTCATGGCAACCATGCTTCTTGAACTCCAATGTGTCAGGTTCGATGAGGTTGCCCGTAGCTGCTGTCTCACCCACCTCATGCTACGTGGATGACCCCCTGAAAAAAACATGCTTCGTGGTGGGCTTGGTTGCTTTCTTAGGCGTACTCGTCTTCTTCAAAGCAGCTGCATATCAGATTCAGATCTCACTATAGACATATCACAGATGGTTCTTTTTAATAACCGTTTGTGATACGTATCACAGACGATTTTTAACACAAACTGTCTACCGTATATAATTATCACAGATTGTTTTTCACAAGAACCGTCTGTGATAAATACACATCGCAGACGATTCTTGTTAATAACTGTCTGTGATAATTATATATCACAGACTGTTGTATTTTATAACCGTCTGTGATATATATCACAGATGATTTGTTCCACTAAACCGCCTGTGATAGTTTTATAGCCAAAAAAATGTTCGCACGCCAGCATAAGGTGGGCCAATCCTGAGCTTTCTCATCTTCTAGTACTTGAGCAAAGCTCTTTGTCCTCTCATCTCCTTTTGGTCTCACCCCACCTCATCTCCTCCTCTCGAGTGAGGGTGTAAGATCGAGTAGGCCGACTAGAGGGGGGGTGAATAGGTGTTTTAAAACTTTTATACGCTAAAACCGATTTATAATGCGGAAGCTAATACAAGAACGGTTTTGCACAATTAAAACCTAAAACAACTAGGTTCAACTAAGTGCACCAACAATACAAGTCTATTGACGAATATTGCAAATAAGCAAAGACTTGTAATCTATTCAATTCTAGCAATGTAAATAGTACAAAGCATGGCAAGCATTCATACACAATGAATAAGCAATTTAATACAAGAAATATAAATTGCGATAAGTAAAGCTCAAGAATGCAAACCACAATGACACGGTGATGTTTTACCGTGGTGTTCGGAGACTTGCCGGTCTCCCCTAATCCACGTTGAGGGAAACCCAAACCAATTGGGTCGGCTCCACGAATTAAGCCTTCCTCCGAGGTATCAAACACCTCGCTCCACTAGGGTTGCTCTTACTCCACTCCGGAGATGGCGAGCACCAAGCCACTCACAAACACCGGGCCTTCTCACAAGCTTCACTTGAGAAGATCACCGGACCACAACGCCTCCACGCCGTCTAGGTGTCGGCAAACACCAAGAGTAATAAGCCAAGCCCCTTGCTTGACTCTCACCACATGCAACGAATGCACAAGCTCAAGTGGATACGAAATCCACCTCTAGATGCAACACATGCAATTAGAGACCTCTCTCCTTGCTCACAAGGTGCAACACATGCACAAATGAGAATAGAAGCTCACACTAGCTCAAGAGAGTGAAATGGGATGCCAAAGGTTGTCTCTCAACCGGCCAAGGGGGTATTTATAACCGCTACACCAAAAACTAGCTGTTTGGAGACGAAACAGCAAAAAACTAGCCGTTACAGCCATTTGCGGTCGTACCGCCCTCACAAGGGCCGGTACAACCGTTCTGGGCGGTCATACCGCTCTTTACATGGCGGTCGTACCGCAGCTCAAAATCAGCATGCATTTACACTCGGTAAAAGATCATAACTTTTAACTCCGATGTTGGAATTGAGTGATCTTGGACTCTATTGAAAGCTTATTCAGTGGGCTACACAACCCACCTATTTGATTTGATCTCAAACACATTTTATCAAATAAAAAAGCATAATTTCAAAGAGCCACTACCATGGTCTAAGTTCAAAGTGATAGCAACAAGCAATCTTAGACCATGCTAAGGGAAAATACATGAATCCCAATAATTTGCAAAACACATTTGCAAACTTAGATCATGACACAAGAAGTAGATACATGGACTTCAACCATTTGCAAAACACATTTGTAAAGTATAGTCACATGCTACAAGGATTATCCATGAGCCTCAACTATTTGCAAAACACATTCGCAAATATAGGCAACATGTTAGAGTGAGCTAGAGCAAGTGAGATTGAGTTATTAACACATGATGAGACTCAAGCTACTAGACAAGACCCCTCTTAATAGTACGGCAACCTATACTAGCAATCCGGTCTTCCAACCAAACACCAAGACCGGTAAAAGACTAGGAGCACATCCTTAGCCCTAGCTAGTCATACGTTTGCCTTGAGCATCTTCTTGAAGGTTGATGACGCACATCTTCACTTCAAGTCCGGGTCATCATCTTTACATGCATCAACCCATGATGCATTCTTTACTTGACCTCAATCAACACATGATGAGTTTTCTCTTGACTTGATGATCAACTCATGATCATCTCTTCTTCGAGATCTTGATATGCATCAACACATGATGCATCCCCTTCTTGAACCTTTACTTGATGACGATCAACTCATGATGCCATCCGATGTCTTCATTACCCTGGAACATAATCTATTCATCCAACTCATGAAAAATGTTAGTCCCATAATGATTAACATTAATTACCAAGATATACCTGCATAAATGCTTTTGAATAAGCCATTACTAAAGGTAGGTATTACCGCCAACTAGCATCCGGTAATACCGCTCTCCGGTAGTACCGTTTCTCAGATGCGGTACTACCGATTTCCAGAGGCTCGAGAAATACAGAAAAACACCTTCTCTGGAATTTACATACCGCCAACTAACAAACGGAACAACCGGGTTGCGGTAGTTCCGCCAACTTATTTGCGGTCATACCGCTACGCGGTAGTTCCGCCACAAGAACTCCGGTACTACCGCACATCGGTAGTACCGCTTACCAAATGCGGTCATACCGATTTCCACTGAACTTCTTCCAGAAGCTTTTCGAAATGCAGTGCATGACTCCTTTGTCTTGAGTCATGTCGATCTTTTATCACCTTTGCATTTCCTTTTTATGTCATCACTCAAACTCTGGGACTAAGCCTTGAAACATCTTAGCACACATGTTAGTCCCACAACACAATTTCAAATAATTGAATGTAATTGGTATGAGTATATATAAACACGAAGTTATATATATACTCAAGAGTTATGTTTCAAAGTAGATCACAAGGATCAATACTAATGAAACAACAAGGCCATGAGTATATATAAACTACACAAGTTATATATACTACAAGTATATACGAACTACACAAGTTGTATATACTTAATATGAGTGTATACAAACTACACAAGTTGTATATACTCATATGAATATATTAACTACGCAAGTTAAATATATTCAAGGATATATGAATATCCATGAACTACACAAGTTTCATATGTTCTCATATACTCATATGAATATACTAACTACACAAGTTAAATATATTCAAGGATATGTTTCAAAGTAAAGATCCTTAATATATGTGGAAAGAGAATATGGATCAATACTAATGAAACTTCAAAATATAGAATAGACTCCCCCTAAATGTGTGCATACACAAATGTGTAATGAAAACATATGCACATATCCAAGTTAACCTTTGTGGTGGAGTTTAACCTATATTTTGGATCCGAGGAATGCAATAATATATAATAAGAAGTAGAATGCATACCTCTTGTATTTCCATCTTTATATCCAAACGAGACTAAGCAATAGATAATCAATAGAATTGTTAGTCTCACAAATAGATTTGTCATTAATGAATACATACCTGTTTGGATTTTTGCTTTTATATCCAAGCTGAGACTAAACTTGATATAACAATAGGAGTGTTAGTCTCACAAGTGCATTTGTCATTAATCACTTAATCACTTGCATGCCTTCATGATTTTCACCTTTATATCCAAATAAGACTACACAATATGTATATCAATAAAAGTGTTAGTCTCCCAATTAGATTTATCATTAATCACCAAAACTCCATTAGCACATAATGGCGGGTCTAGATCTTTCAGAGGGCCATGTCTGAGGCGTCGAGCTCACTAAATCGGAGAGCCCTAGCGCTAGCCACTGTTAGGCGGGTGGATTGCCCTAACTACCGTGTGCAAGCAAATGTGTTCTACGCCAACACCGAGGGAAATACTGGTTGGGTGTTTTACAAATGTCCTTATTTCTCAGTAAGTAAACTTGAGTTTGATTTCTTGCGGTTTGAATGTTTCTCCAGTAGGTATAAAATGTGTGTGTTGTTTTGGCATTTGTACGGTTCTGTAGGTTGGAGGATGTTAATATTTCCAGTGGGCAGACACCATGGATAGAGTAAGGGAGCACAGCAATACAGGGCAAAGGATGGATTCTGGGCTAGAGTAGAGAATGAAAGTTGTGTTGGAGCAGAGGCTAAACATGCTAGGGTTGAAGATGGAGTGCATTTTGGACCATATCAAGTGGCTAGAGAAGATTGTGTGTGTATCGTTGTTGTAATTTATGGCATATTTGTGAAGTAGCCGGTTTCCTTTAGTTGTATGCAAAATAGACTTTGTTCATTTCATGTTCATTTCAGTTTAAATTGTTTAGTTCAGTTAAAACTATGCTAAAACCGCTAATATAATTAGTGAAGAATATTGACAAAATTAGCGATAAATTATATATGAATATTTTCTACAACTATGCTAAAACTGCTAATATTATGATAATATGCTTTAACTATGATTATTACACAGCTGAAATTATATCTAACTATTTGCTAAAACCGCTAATTTTACGACAAGTAGTTGAACACCTATACAAAGAACTCGGCGTACTCATGCTTAATCCTACAGTCGTCACTACAGAAGACGACGTAGTCATCCCACCCTTGTGTAACGCCACAGTCGTTGCTTGTGCACCGGTGGCCATCCTCCGACAACGCCCACACCCGACCCGATGGCCTGGCCATCTTCTTCCACATCACCGCCTAGACCGCGTCCGCAGCGAGCCTCCAGCACCACCTGCACTCCCAGTTGGTCCTCTTGGCCGTCTCGCACACGCCACCGGTCGACTCGCCCTCAACCTGTCTGATGTATTGCTTCCAAACGTCGCGTGCCTCACTGGCCGTGTAGAGGAGGAGGCCGAGCACTTAGGCCACGGCCTTGTGGCCGGCGATGGATGCCCAGTCGAGGAACACGAGGCCGCGCTGCATATCCTAGTGCTCGAAGACGAGCATGTGGCCGACTTTGAAGCAGGCCTCAGGGTTGCCAGCGCTCGTTATCTAGTCACTTCATCGCCTCCTCCCGCTCCAGTGCCACGCGCCTCCCCACGGCGTGCTCCTTGGATGCTTTGTACATGGCCTTGCAACTCTAATATACGTATACAATTCAAGATGTCAAAATTACACCGTTAGAGAAAATTAAAAGGCCAAATTAAGAGCGTTGTTTCTAGTTAGATTAGTGACATGTTTCTCTAGTCAACTTAAAAGAGTATCAATGTATGCATGCATGGATTGGTTGCCACCTAGTAGTACGTAATTTTGTAGGTATATAAATACGTACGTGGCTCGTAGGCTGCAGAGGTTAGCCCTGGGCTGAGGAGAGCTCGCAGCCACGAGGCCGACAATTTTGACGATGACATTGTGAGGAAGAGCGACGACGATCGCCGACCTCCTCGCCTTGGTCCTCGCCGTCATGCTCCGTCTGCTCACCATGGCGCGTGACGTACGGTCTCTGAGTTTTCAATATCGTAGTGCGCTTTTTTAACTCTACTGGTTATTGATGGAGGGTGCGAAAAAGGCATTATCATTCTTTTAAAACGTATCACAAACCGAGACGAAGAGACACATCGTAATGTTAGCACGTGAGACGAAGAGATGCATCGCGCAGGAGCAGAAGTGGTTGATCATATCATAGACAGTTCTTGTTAATAACCGTCTATGATACATATCACAAACCTTTATATGTAAAAACCGTCTGTGATAATTAGATATCACAGACGGTTGTATTTTATAACCGTCTGTGATACATATGTCGCTATATAATCTGCTCTTCACGAACCAATATGAAGAGACACATCGTAACGTTGGAGCGTGAGACGACGAGATGCATCTTAACGTCGACGTGGGAGACACGGGAGACGAATCGGCTTGAACATATCACAGACAGTTCTTGTTAACAACCGTTTGTGATAATTTATATCACAGACTGTTGTATTTTATAACCATTTGTGAAACATATCACACAATGTTTTCCACTAAATCACCTATGATAGTTCCTTCCATAGCTTGTATGACTTGTTCTATTTTTCGGCTAGTATCAGGAGTAAAAATGTATGACATAAAATACAGTGAGATAAACACGTTATTCTGTAAACCTGTTCAACATAGACAGTGACTTAACTTCAAACTAAATTTTTTTAATCATTTTTTGTATTTACATATGGCCAAACAGCGTGGCCAGTAGCTTCTTACAAAAGATTTACAAAAAGTAGAAATAATAAAAGATCAAGTTTTTCTAGTAGCCCAAGTAGCCTACTATCTCTGTTATCAAAGCTTCGTATGCGACGTTGTCGGCATCAGAGGGTTCAGGATCAGCACAGGAAGGTTGAAACACTTCCAACCGTTGACGCAATCGTTCGATAGTCGCCCAAAGAAGATCCTCCTGAGGAGCCAAGTAGAAAAGCGCCCACAAACCCTCTTCTCTTGCTTGAGGGTTCTCGGCTTGGTCGACTCGGTCGCTCGCCGCCTCGATGTCGTATTCTAAGCGATGGTAATCCTCCTGTAGACGTGCAACGTCATGCTCAAGGACTACACCAATGGTGAGGTTAGCTCGCCGGAAGCTGCAAACCACCCGGAAGACACAGTGGAGGAGGTCGTCAAGACGGCGGAACATCGCCGTGATGTGTCCCGGCATAACCTTCGACGGAAGAGGGAGGACACTGTTAGCACAGTGTCGACATTGTTAGCACAATGTCCTTCCGCAGTTTTTGCTAGCGTATAGCCGACGAGGTGCTCGTATAGGATGGCCAGATAGGCCATCAATGCCAGTGTTAGGGGAGAAGAGTGGGGAGCCATGTCATTTGTGCTTGAGAGTAGAGCGATGTGTGAGGAGTACGGTGGCGGATGATCTTATTTGTGCTTGAGAATAGAGCGATGTGTGAGGAGTACGGTTGCAGATGATCATTCTTATAAAACAAGGAGTAAAGTCAGCGCGCGAGACGAAGAGACGCATCGCACGGGAGCCGAGGCGGCATTGAACATATCACAGACACTCACGAACCATAGACCGTCTGTGATACAAAATTATCACATACGGTTTTCAACATGAACCGTCTGGACGCCTCATGTAACACAGACATGACACTTCACAGGCGTTTTTTAACATGAACCCTCTGTGATATTACCTCTTCACAGACGGTTTTTAGCGCAGCCAGTAACACAGACATGCGCTAAACTAAAATCGTCTGTGATTGTATTTAATACTGACGGGTCCAGGAAACCATCTGTGATGAGGAGTCTAGTACTTTTGTAATAGTGTGAGGACTTCCCCTATTGTACAAGAGACAGACAGATGGATAAAGATATGAGTTCTCCTCTATACACTTGTGTTAATCCTGCTCGTATTGTGTTTATGTGATTGCTCATGTATGAATTGATCTACGAGTCAGCAACGTGACGACTACCGAAATCTCAACAATATTCCCACCAATTTTCAGAACCCCTTGTCATGCATGATCGGTTAACGGGTCATCATGTTTAATATGAGACTCTAAATTAAACTAAATGGACGGTTAATTGAACGTTGGTATACCTTAAAAGAATTCCTCGTGTCAAAATTACACCCGATCAGGTGCTTTCAACGTAGGGCAAAATGCATTTTGAACAGGAGGGATTCCTCTACTGTATTCTCTTCTGTAGATGCCAGATAACAAGAATTCATGCAACTGTTCTTCTGTGCCCTTTATTCGCTTCGCTAGAGGCACCAAAGCGCCTCTTCAACATGACAGAGGGATTCCTCCACTGTATTCGTTTCTCTGTAGAAGCCAGCCGACAAACATGAGGAGCCTTGTTGCAATACAACCAAGTGCTTTCTCCTGAGGACGCGCTCAAGATCAAAGCGTGAGAGAAATCGAAGGCTCCGAAATACGTCGCAAGAAATACAAGGCCTCTCATGAACCCACCTAAGATCCCCTTTCAGCATTAGTTACATGAAATTCTTGACATCAATGAGAATACAACAGCGCAAATACATGCATTGTCGTTGATATTCTTCACCACCTTTAAGCACAAGCTGTGGTGGGGCCAAAAGACAATACCAGGCCCAAGGTGCTTGAAGGGAAAGAACAATTCTACTTCGTATTCCATAAAGTAGTGGCATGAGTGAAATCACGTCTCCAGAAAAAAGAAAACACTGATAAACCAAACAGTACCTTGACAGTTTCTCAAGATAACCAACTTACAAGGGGAGGTAACGAGCAGCATCGGAGTACGTTATCAGAAAACAAAGCATCAGTTCTTTTACCAAGATAACGCAATTGTTCTTTCATCAAATAGCGAGGCATCAGAATTCAGAACTAGAGCAGCATAATGGCTACTTCGGTACATGTGCGCCTGTGCGATACTTCTGTAGATGCCCAAAAAGCCTGGCCATAGGAATTGCCGCATGAGTGGAAATTCTCAATGCAAGACAACACAGCATGCTGATGTGGCAAGAGCCCAACAAGGTCGCGGTAATCGACAATTACTAGCACAATGGTTACTTATCCGAATAAATATTACCTCCACCAGAAAAATGCAATTCTTCTTAATTTACAGCAGAGGTAAGCAACGGCATCAGTTCTTTTGTTAGAATAATGCAAGTGTTGTCTTATCAGATAACAATGCACCAGAATTAATGCACCATAGTGACTACTACTCAAAATAACCAACATAGAGGACGTTAATTATAAGAGAATAGCCGATTTGGTTCTCAAAGCTTTTCCAAGGATCACTTTCGTTCGTCAACTCTAAAAACTGCCAAACAAGTACTCCTCAAACTTTTATTCAGGTCAAAGAGGGACGTCGGTCCATGTAGCATCCTACATGTACAGGCTAGGTAGGATCCTAATACATGGAGACGAGTGTAAGGCTGCTCTCGGTGGGTGTTTTTTTACTACAATTTTTTATTGTATGAAAGGCATTCAGATACCACCTTCCTAATGCATGTTATCCTAAAGTGTTGTATCTTAAGCCTTTGATATAAGGTCTTTACTAGTATTTCTACCTATGATACGGTGTATGAGTGGTATTTAAATAAGATACTAGTCTGCTCTCTCTGTTCCTTAATTGCAGTGCCACATCAAACTTTTACTTACGCGATACTTGCCAAGGTGGAGCATTGGGAGCAGTCTAAATTAAAAAATGCCCTTGACCTATGAAATGCGCTGAGATGGTGCGGTCCAATTAGGTTGATGGGAGCGTGACTAATTGGCTGCTATACTAACGAGATTACTTCTTATGTTTAAAAAGAACAAGAAAAAACGAGATCAGTACTTCCGAATTCCGATGTGTCGATCGGCTGCGACTAAATTGGTGCAGTGCCCAAATGGCTTAGACTTTTACATCTTCTCAATCCATGCCCAGTAAAGATTTAAATTTCAACGAGTCTTCAAATAACACTGAGCAAACCGAAACATCATAAACATTAAGTCGTCTGCTACGATAATAATCCACAGGAAGATAGTAAGATACATCACAACCTGAACCATCTCAGGGCACTTAGAGTATCTATAATAGTTTGTTTCTTAGCTTATTACTAAGAGAAGAGAGAGTACTCAATCTAATAAAAAGAAATAAGCTTTCCAATAGATTGTTTCTTGAGTTTGTATCTAAGACTTTAATTTCTACTTTAATTACTATACACAAAACAGATTTTTAGGTAACAAGCAAATCTCCAATAGTTATTTTGTTGTTTCTTGTGTCTTAGTATCAACAACTTGCTTGTTTCTTCATCTAGAAACAAACTCACATTCTTTCATCCGCATCACCTAAATGCTGATGTGTCCACCCCTTAGTAACAAATGACAGACTATTGTAGATGCTCTTAATGGGCCAGGGCCATTTTTTTCTTATGATTATCGATGATTTGCCACTAAGTTGATGTGCAGTTGATAATTTATCACTCTATATCTCACTGACATGTGGGTCAATTGTACATCAACTGCTGTGGCTAAAAGGTAAGTACATGGTTGAGCGGTCGACATTGATTTGTTTGCCACTTATCTTTACAATTAATTTGACATGATATATTATGCTTTATTCATGCATGGTTATTGCAATGTCATGGTGATGTTATGATAATGATGATGATATGGTAATGATGATACTGGATCATGTTAATGGAAAATGGAACAATGCAAATTGCATTATTGCATCATATGCATAATCATGTCATGAAAAAGAAAGACCCACCTTGGGTGGGCATGTAAGACCTATTTCAATAGACGAGTGTTCATTCATGCTATACTGGTATAAGCTATGTGATGAGCAAATGAGTAGGTATTGTAGAAATGCATTGCATTAATGGAAAGGCGATGATGTTACTTGAATACATGAATAGTGATGATATTATTCTTCATGATTGATAAACTGTTTGTTTATTATTCTATTATGTATTTGTTGAGTCTTAATGAACCATGAAGGTCCTGTTTTGGCCCGATCTTTCGATGAGAAGGTAGGTTCGGTAGTAGTCGTTCAACTCTCACGATCATGGCTACGAACTCGTAAGGCTCGAAACCACACAATCGTTGAATTGCTCGATAAGTCGTTATCAACTGTGCACGAATACCCAGATGACCTGATCACGAATATCAATTCCTGTATACACCGAAGAAGCACGCAAGAACAAGATAGATAAGCAATCTGAAATTGTGATTAGGAATTAAAATTGTATTGATAAGTGGGGTTCCAATGAACAATATCGCTGTTGATCTCGCCGAGCAAGAGGACAAAGTATAAAGTAGCAAAGCTAAACTTCAATTAACAAAACCCAAATTTTGCTAAAGGGCGGTGGCTCCTATACGAGGGTGTGGCCAGGAGGTGGGAACCCTAGGGCCAGTGGCATTGTTCATGTGAACAGTATAGGCTCCCTAGGGTGGTCGCCAACATATGGGCTTATGGGCCAAGTCGGTCCATACATTACATAGCTTGTGGTCCAACAATTGGTGACGTAGCACCATGGCATGTAAACGCAGCTCCATGGTATGTAGATGCAGTTTGACTCGTAGAAGTAGAAATAGCTCGGTCCAATTGAGGAATATGGTATTGCAGTGGCTGAAAGTCCAATTGATGAAGATGTGGTTGAAGTAGAGGATGCAGTGCAGTGGGTCGAAGTAGTGGTTGCATCCTTAGGGTTGATGTCCTCGTCAAGTCTTGAACTCAGTCTTACTTTATTGTTGCTTTTAGGTGATCAATGTAGGTGACATGCATGGCATGGAGTAGCACATGTACATCACATGCCATCAATCATACAGACATCTTTACTTAGTTGCTTTCACTAAATTTAGAAACATGATACTTTTTATAATTGATTAGTAGACATGGTTATTATTAGCTTAATGATTGGAACTTGGTTTATTTAATTATGGTTTAATTATATTAATTGTTTCTAACCAATGTTCCGGGTGTTCTCGGGTGTGAGGCCTCGAGCGTTCTGAGGCACCTGGTTCCAAACTGTGAAAGTTAATCATTTATGCATTCATATTGTTATGATTGTTGAAAGATTATCTGTTGTTGGTTTTATTCCATGCATTGTTTGCTTGAATTATTGGTAATTATGGTTTAAATTGTTAGTAAGAATGATTTAAGTGACATTTTAGACTCAGTGTTGGACCAAGGTGTTACAGTAAGATATTTCAATGTCATCGTATATCTGCATGACCAAGCAAATCTAAAAAGTTGTGCACCATATCTACCTCTCACTATCTTATATACCAGGTCCTACAACAACAATGGGCAGAAATAAAACATGAAAGTTTTTATGATTCTTCGCGCATAGGTGGATTTATTAGGTAGATGCCAGAGAAATTGTGAAAGAATATGTCAGCATTATTTTGCATCGCAGAAAACCTTGTTTTTCATATGAGCAAGAGAACCGATTAAGTGGCTCACCAAGTATTATTCTATTTGTCTTCTCGGAAACGACCACCAAGTACTATTCTAGAGAACACTACTGGTTTGAGCAACATATCGTTGTCCCCTGCTTTATTTCTGTTATAAATAGACCACCATTATTCTTAACACTACAACATTGGTGCAGTTAGCTAGCTCCCGGCCTCCTGTCTTGTGGCAGGACTACTGAAGCCTTCAGAGCAAAAGAATGGTTACTAGCGTACGTGAAATAGTGGGAATTATAGGTATTTTCCTCTGTCCACAAGCTACTTAACTTGATTCACCTCATCGTTGTAACACCCCACGTTTCTTTCTTGCAGGATGTGCAGTTTGTACGCTCCTCTATGCAGCACCAATGTACGTACATGCATGATTACATCCTAAACTGTACGATAAGAAATACAGCATGACTATATATATATTTTTTTGTGACTTTGCTTCCCAGATTAACATTTAAAAGAGTGATAAAGAAGGGCAGTGTAGAAGAATTCTCCTGCATACCATATGTCTTGTCTTGGTTCAGCGCTCTCATTTACGCTTGGTACGGCTTTCCGGTGGTGAGCTATGGGTGGGAGAACCTGTCACTCTGCAGCATCTGCATAATAGGAATATTCCTTGAGACCACATTCATCGGTGTATACCTGTGGTTTGCACCAAGAGAAAAGAAGGTATGTTATCTGAAGAAACCCTGCATGCATGTTGTTCCGGCCTGTAGTATCTTGATAATTTCTTGTTACTTAATTCCACTGTCATACTAGATTTTGGTGCACTGAAATAAATAGTACGACAACTACGTGCTGCTACTTAGACATGATAAGCAGTGTGCAATATATTGTTTTGTATAAACTTTAAAGTCAATCAGATATAGTTTCTTTTTCTTTTGACTGCAACGTACCATTCCTATCCCTGTTATTTTTTACTTGTAGTTTCGACATTCACGCTGTCTCCAATAAACACCTTTATTGGCCATTACTTTTATAACTATATGTTAGTAAAAATTCTTAAAAATATAATTATATAAATGTTTTTATGACAAATCTAGTAATATCATTTCCATAATACAAATCTAAATACTTTTTTTTTTGTAAATTTGCGATCAAAGTTGTAAAAGGTTTCGTCGCAAAAAAAAAGTTGTAAAAGGTTGTTGTGTGCATTCTAAAACAACATGTAAACAAACAAAAAAAAAACGGAGTAGCATTTGTTGAAGCCTTGATAGAACTCTGGCGCACTTTATGTTTTCACATTGTTTTGGTCAACAAGATGTCACGTAAGTGTGTTAATCTATGCTGTAAATTAACAAAGTGGTGGTTTCATGCATTAATTGATACAGGAAGCAATGGCTTCAAAGTAAATATGTAGTAACAGCTTATACGACACCAAATTTTGATCTTTGTAATCATGGTTGCCTAAGGACAGCAATACTTTAAATGTTTAATTATAAGATGTTACTTATTCTGCTAAAATGAAGATGATGTTATAAAGGATTGAATTATTCATGAGCTAATCAATAATCCTAACACTTTCTGATAATCTCTTGCAGAAGCTTGTCATGCTAATGGTATCTCTGATTCTGACAATCTTCGGCGTGACTGTATTTTTCTCAATATTTTCAATCCACACCCACCGTATGCGTAAGGTGTTTGTTGGTAGTATTGGTCTAGTGACATCCATATCGATGTACAGCTCTCCGATGGTAGCTGTGGTGAGTACTGTTACTTACTGTGGCTCCAGAATCATGGATTACAGATTAATAAAAAAAACAAGTTCCATGATAAAACCTTGAAACAAGAATGTAAGATCGACTAAATGATTCAATAAAAGAACCCTGTCAAAAGCAGTAGAAAACTATGATGTGTTCCGTAAGATCTAATATAATTCAATGAAATACTTATCATGTCCCAAAGTACTACAGAAACAAAATGCATTCCGATAGACATGAAGAAAACCAAAAGAAAAAAAAACATTCCGATGATGCAATTAAGCGCATTTTATTTGGCACAGCATCTTAAAATTTGAATCTTGTGCAGAAACAAGTTATCAGGACGAAAAGTGTGGAGTTCATGCCTTTCTACTTGTCACTGTTTACCTTCTTAACCGGTTTAAGCTGGATGGCATATGGACTCCTAGGAAGGGATCCTTTTCTCACGGTTAGTATAAGATTGTTTTTACCAAATGAATACACCATATTATCATACTGACCTACTTGTTTTCTTATGAAGGCACCAAACTCTGTTGGCTGCTTAATGGGTATTCTTCAGTTGATTGTGTACTTTATTTACAGCAACTGCAAGGAAGCACCCAAAAAGCTTCGTGACGTCGAGCAGGCAAATATTACGAAAGTGGCAACTAGTCAGGCGGACACAAAAGGACAGAGTCCATAAACTCAACTAAATACCCTTTCTCTCTCTCCAAAAGAATGGCCCTTGTTGAATGCGAGTACTCGCGATACTATTTGCATGGTAATGTAACACCATGATACTGTTCATATGGGACCGACCGGCATAGCATTAGTTGGAAATTAGAGATAAAAATAATTATTTCCCTTGTTAGTTAGGTTTGTTTTCTTATAGATATATTCCGTGTATTACACACAAGGGTCCTAAGTTTATATATATTATTTCTTAGGGATCAAATCAAACCATCCCTATAGAAGAACCATGTTGTATCCACTATGAATCAAGCAAGAATGAAAGTCTTTTGTCTCCCAAAATTTCTTTCATCCAAGTCTTTTGTGAAAGGTTACAACTTGACTTGCTCGGACACTTTTATTCCTGGATCTTGCTCCACAAATCGCTTGCTCGCTCCTCGAGAATCAACATCTATCGAGAGAGAAAATGCGAAACACAAATAAATTCCAAGCAGAGGATCAAATAAAGTCCAATTCAAATAAAAATAGTACACATGTCGGACCCTGGGCTTTGAATACCCGAAGCACTCGTGTGTACCGTACTAGTCCCATGATTAGTGGCTAGTACATACATCTACAATATCAATAATCACATCCATACACATTTCATACACACAATAAGATTACAAAAGGACTTAGCCTTAAATGATACATAACAAATTTTCATTACAAAGGCTGATCGACCAAATAAAACTAAGTAACAACAAAGTGCAGCGAAAAGTATAGTAAATAAACCAAAATGGTCTAGCGGTGTGCTACATCCAATCCCACAGGCAACCGACAAGGACTAAGCTCTAGAAAGACCTGTCATCATCTGGAACTGGTTCATCTTTATACTACGAGCAACAATTTAAGTAAGATTGAGTACATTGAGTACTCAGCAAGACTTGTAGTTTATCACAAAATTTATATAAAAGCAAGGCTATCAAGAGATGAGGCTCTATGGTACAAGTTATTTTGCACTAAACATGTTTTATTTGTAATATCGATACACTGTATTTTGCAACGAAAATTTTAAAAGTAGTTAAATAGATAAAAGACAATAGGTAAGTAATTGAATAATCAACAACTCGCAACCCTTCTTGGCTATGAACAACAATTTATTATGCATGTGTTACTCTACTATCATCAATTAGGGTTACTCACCATGCACAACTTCATGTATCTAATCCTTCCATAATCATTCACTTAACCAATTCTCAGGTGTTGAATCCAATCACATGCATAACATTTTTCGATCATATCCTCATATCTCGATCTGAATCCCATATTAACATCCACTAAGGCATAATCAAGGTAGTCAATCAAACAAATAATGCCTGGATTCAAGGTCTTCCATCTATACAATCCATTCAGTAATTGCACCAAATCCACCAAGTTATGGGCATATGACCATGACTAAATACATCAATTGTTCTTCACTAGACTATTTAAGCTAATACTAACTATCTAACTCTACTAGTCTCACCTTGGCAAATCATAATCGCATACACCAAAATTTCCACCGATCAAGGTTTATTTGACTAACCAACACTTAATGAGCTTTACAATTTAATTGCACATCCAACATTTAATAGCTCACTAATCGATCAACTTATACCCATATCACCGGACTAGTCATATATGACATCTACCAATCCAATCACATATGTGCCTCTATGATCATCTAATAATCATTCATTCACTAATCCAATTGAGGGCACAATTCCATCAACTCGGTACATAGGACTTATCTACTAATTACATGGCAATCCAAATATTTATCCACAATCAAATAATCCATTGCTACCTTCTCCCAATTCTAGCATATATGACTCACATAACTATTACTTAAGACATTCAATCAATTAATCCAGTAATATATTTAATCTAACATCCACCAATCAACAATACATATATTCCGCTACAACGATCTAATTGTTCACATACACCAATCGAAAATACACATATTCCACTACAACGATCTAATTATTCACATCCGCTGACATAACATCACAATTCACACATATGAACAATTAAGACCTAACCGGAGAGTTACATCGGTCTAAGCTACGAGACAATTTACACTAATCATGCATAAAAAGATGTTATGCTTATGATGATTATGCAACATGCACAATTAACAACATAACGCGGTAACACAATTAATCACCACTGGACGTCGTCTTCTTAGCCACTCATCCGCATTCGTTGTAGTCATCGCCGGTTCCGCGTCCCGCTCGGCCTCTCGTCCGCGTTCGCATCCACCGTAGTCGGCATCGAACTTGAACCCGTGTCTTTTCTACTATTCTCTTTTCTTTTCATTCCTTTTTCTTTATTTTATTTTATTTTCTCTTTCCTCTCTTTTCTTTTCTCCACCGACAGCTCTGGCCAGCTTCTTCTTTCCCCCATTTCCTCTCTTCCTCTGTCTCTCTCTTTCTTCCTTCTACCTCCAGAATTCATCTTCTTCTCTCCCTCCGGCTTGTTTCTTCCTTCCGTCTGGCCTGGACAGCCGGATTTTCCCACCTCCACTGCAAGCCGTGCCGATGCCACCAGGTGCCGCTATAGCGCCACTGTAGAGTCGCTCCGCCCGCGCAAGCCAGCGCCTGGTGCTGCGCCCGGCTTCCGCACCTCAGCCACCACATGCATGCATGCATCGTGCACTAGGCTGCGCCGCCAAGCCGCTGCACCGGGTCGCGCCGCATGGAGTAGCTCCCACGCCGCCGACTGCGCCCGACGTCGTGCAAGCTGCCGCAGTCCAGCGTCGCCTGGAGCCGTTGTTGTAGGCTCGATGTCAGCAGGGCACCCGCGTTGGTGCATGCATACGCTGCACCAGGGAGCCACTGCAGTGCCCTTTGCCGCCCACGGCCACCGCGCCCTCGGCCCCACGCAGCCCGCATGCATGCGCTACATGCATGTCTGCTAAGCTGCTGCATGAGCTGCTCCGGCCGCATGCATGGCTTCGGCCAGGCTCTCAGCCGCCGCATGTGTGCATGGCCGTGTGCCAAACCGCATGCCTGCGCTGGCCTTTCTCCCAACGGTCGCGACATCGCTAGGCCGACATCGTCGAGCCCGGCCATATGCATGCACGTGCCACGTCGGCCGTGCATTGCATGCATGCACCGCCGTCGTAGTGTGCAGCGAGCCACGGCCACCACCACTGCGCTCTTCTTCTTCCTGGCGGCAGCGAGTTGTGCCAGACTGCTTCTACCGCCTCTTCATCCCCTCTTCTCGAGAACACTCAAACGACCATGCATGCACGAACTAGTGGCTAAAATGGAACGCTCTCGAGACGACGATCGCAGCGGTATAACATGCATGGGATGGTTTTTGGTTGGGATTGAGATGAGAGAAGGTGGAGGAAATTAGTTCATGTTTTTCTGTTCTGGGAAGAACAATGACACTAGGGAGGATGGAGTCGTTGAATGCATGTGTTGGGAGGGTGAAGAAGAAATGGCTGTGGGGGAGGATGAAAACGACAATGAAGTAAATAAAAAGGGGAAGGTGGCATGGGGATGGCTAGCAAGTCAAAAGGAGGCAGGAGGGGTTTTGACTGTTAGGAGAAATGACAGAAAAAAGGATGGGTACGACAGACCGTCGGTTGAACTGGAAAAGAGTGGCGATACTAATGCATGCATAATGACATGATTTTTGTGGTGCATGTGAAAACAAGAAATCAATACAATTTAATTTTAAATGCAGTCTTTCAAACAATTCGATCTACTATTGGTTATTATTATTATATGCAACTTTTTAAACAATTCGATTTTTAAAAAGCAATATTTTACTTAAACATGGGAAAATTTTAAAACAATTTAGGGCCCCAACCTTGTTGGTTTCCTTGGGGTGAGAATTTATTAACCGGTAATCCTACAACCCAACCTTTTCTTATAAAACAATTAGTTTTCGTTTACAACCAACACCCCGGTTTAAAAACAACACTTTTACCCCTTTTTAAATATTGTGCCTCACTTTTGAAAAAACCAAATTTTTCCCAAAATTTTCATTTTAAAATTTCCCTTTAATGTTTAACCCATTTAAATAAATTTTCCCAAATCAATCCCAACCAAAGGTATTTCCGCCCAAAATCAAATTTATTTCCGCCCTGGACAACCATTGGGCCCTTAAAATTTTTTGGAATTTACAAAAACCCCAAAGGAACCGGTTCATCGAACTTTATTCCCAAGAAAATGGCCCAAAATTGATTTACATTTACCAAAACCCCATAAATTTTAAATAAGCTTAAAATGTTTTTCCCAACCATTCCTTAAATTTTTTTTTATGGGTTTAAATTCAAGGGTTTGAAAATAAAAAAATCCCAAAAACAAAAAAAAAAAAAAAAAAAAACCCAAGTTTTTAAAATAAAGGGATCCCAAAGGGTAACCAAGAAAATTAAAAAGGATTATAAATAAAATTATAAACCGATTTTAAAAAATTTTCCAAGTTTTTTAAAGAATCCTGTTTAAATTATTAAAATTTATTTAAAACTTTAAATTTTTATGTATCATCTCCCAATTGTTTTAAAACCAATGTTTATCCAAAAAATTTTAAAAGTTTAATTTAATTTTATAAAAAAATATATAATAAAAAAAATTTTAAAAATCCCAAAATAAACAAAATTTAAAAAAAAATTTTCCAAAAAGTTTTTTGTATTTCTTTTTAAAAGTGAAAATTTATTAAAATGAGGTACTCCAAATTTTATTCCCATTAAAATATTAATATTATTTAATTTTCCCAAATTTAAAAATACCATTGTTTTTTAAAATTCCCAAAATTTTTAATAACCAATTTTTTCCAAATTTTTTAAAAATTCGGAAGTTTTCATTTAAAATTTAAAAAAAGGGAAAAAAAATTTTGGGTTTCAAATTTTATTTTAAAAACTTATTACCTAATGGCCAAAAATTTTGGGGGAACTTAATTAAGAATTTGGGGTTTGGGTAAAAAATTTTGGGAAAGGGAAAAATAAATTGGTTTAAATTTAAATTTTTGGGAAAATTTATTTCTTTTTAAATTTTTAAAGGGAAAAAGGTTTTTTCTTTTTTTTGGGAAAATAATTTTTAAAAGAAAATTTAGGAAAAAAGGGTTTAAAAAAGTTTGGGAAAAAGAAAAAATTGGGTTTCTAAAAAGTAAAATTTTATTAATTTTAATTTGGCCTAAAATTTTTATTTTTGAATTTTCCAATTTGTAAACTTTAAAAGTGGCCCAATTTTTATCAAAAATCCCCCAAAATTTTTTTGGGGCCAACCCAAAGGGCCATTTTTTCCCCCCAAAAAGGAAAAAGAAATTTTTCCCCTAACAAATGAAAAAATTGTTTAACCCCCACCCGGGAAAACCGGGGGAAAAATTTTCCTTTTGGGAAAAACGAAAGTTTTAAAATTTTTGTTTTGCCCCGGGGGGGGTTTTGGCCCCCTTTTACGGCCCCCCGTTTTTTAAAATTTTAAAAACCCCAAACGACCCCCAAAGTGGTTTGGCCCTAAACGGCGGGGAAAATTTTGTTTGAGAAAGTCACGGGGGTACTAAAAGGGAAAAATTTGGGCCCGGGGTTTTTGGCCGGGTAGCCCCCGGGGAAAAAGAGTACAGAATCCATTTTGGGGCCTTTCCCCAAACCGCCCTTTTTTGGTTTATTACAAATTCTTTTTGTCCCCCTTTTCAAAACCCCAAAAGTTTTTCCTTGATTTTAAAATTTGAAAAATTTCTAAAACTATTTTTTAAAAAACCGTTAAAAAAATTAAAACCTTAAAAACTGGGTTTCTAGTTAATTCTTTTCCCCAAAAAGCACAAAGGTAAACCCAAATTCTTGGGGGGACCGAAAACGAAAAGTGGTTTTAAAACCCCCCGCCGGGCCCCGGGAAAACCCCCCCCCCAAAACCCTGGTTTTTGGGGCCGAACCCCCCCCCTTTCAAGGTAAATGGAAAACGGGTTTTCTAGGGCCTTTTAAAAACCCACTTAAAACGGCCCCCGGGGCCCACAAAAAACAAAAGGAAAAAGTAATTTCAGTGCCCAAGGAATGGGCCAAATTTGAAAAGGTCGGGTTTGCCAATTTAATTCACCCAAACCCTTTTAAAACGCCTTAAAGGTTGGGCGGGAAAATCTTTCTAAATTCGTTTCAAACCCGGGGAAATTGGAGGTTTTCCCAGGATTTAAACGGGAGCCAAAAACGGGAAAAAGGGCCCAAAACCCGTAATTTTTAATTTCCGGGATTCCAAAGGAAAAACCCCTTTTCCCAAAAACCACCGACCCCAAAAGCGTATTGTTTAAAAATGGGAAATTTGGGTTTGGGTTTGGGGTTGGGAATTTTTCAAAAAATTAAATAAATTTTTTTTTAAAATTTAAACCAAAGGGGGCCCAAAAGAAAAAATTTTTTAAAATCAAAAAACCAAACAAAACAAAGTTTTAACTGGAAGGGGAAGACAATTTGAAACCCTTCTTTTAAAAACCCTATAACCCAAAAACCTTTTTGGGGAAAACCCCCAAAAAATCCCTTGGGTTTTTTCGTTTAAACCCCCGTTTAAATTCTTTTGAAATTGGGAACCTTTGGGTGAGTAAGGAAATCTCAAGGACCCAAAAGGGATGGTTTGCCCAAAAACCGGGGTCCCGCCCGGGAAATTTCCCTATTTCCCTTTTTTAAACCCGGGGTGAAACAATCCAATGTTTTAAAATTTTTTTGAAATTTTAAGTTGTATTTTAAAATTTCCTAAATTGGAGGGAAAAGTGGGCATATTTTAAGGAGACCCGTTTTTTGAAACCGAAAAGAATTTGTTTCTTAAACTTTTTTTTTTTAAAAAATAGGAAACAGGGAAAAAAGGAAATTTAAAAACCAATTTTTATAAAACCCAAGGGAAACTAACCCGGAAAAAAAGCCTTACCCCTTTTGCCCCGGGTTTTCTTTCCCAAAGGGTTTAAACCACCCAAAACGTTAACCAATCGCTGTGTGAAAAAATCCCCCGGGAGGGAAAACCAAAGGGGCCCAAAATTTTTGGGGCTTGGGGCCGTTTGGGAGGGGCCCTCAAAACCTTTTTCAAGGTTTCTGTAAGAAATCCCAAGGAACTACAAATAGGATCAACAAACCCCCAAAGCCCGGGGGGTTCTCAAAAAGGGGAAAAAACCCATGGGGAAATTTAAAAAAAAGGGGCAAAAAAACCCCCCGGGGAAAAATTTTAAAATTTTCCGATTTTTTACCTCCCGAAAAATTTTTGGGGGCCTAGGTAAGCCCAAAGGTTTTAAAAAGTTTCCCCATGTATTTTTCAAAAGGGAAGAAAAAAACTTTTTGGCTAAAAAGCTTGGGGAAATTTCGGCGTCAACTTAAAATGCCCCAAAAAAAACACCAAAGAGCCCGGGGAAAAAATTTTATACCTTAAAAACCGGGCCCTTTTTTTTTAAAAAAAAACCCCCCGGGCCCTAAAGGGAAAAAACTTTTAAATTCCGTTTTCTTGAATTGTTTAAAAAAAAAAAAGTTTTCCCTTAACAGCCAATAAACTTTAAAAGGGGGGAGATTACAAAAAAAAACCACCAAATTTCCCAAAGTTTTTTAAAAGGGGTAGGAATTTTTGAAAAGGAAAAGGGGTTAGAATTGGTTCCCTTTCTTAATTGGCCCGGCCAAATTTGTTTAAATTTTAACCCAGAAAAAAACGGTTTCCAAGACCCAACCAAAATCAACAAATTCCACCAAAATTTTGAAAAACCCTCCACCCAAAAGTTCTTTTTTTCGTTTAAAAAAGTTTTAAATAAAAGAAATTTTAAGGTTTCTTTTAAAAGAAAATTTCCCTTCAAAAAAAAAAAAAAAGTTTTTGGGGAATCCCTTTTTTTAAAGTTTCCAGTATTTTTGTAATAAAAAAACAAAATTTAATTTTTTGGGGGGTTTTTTTTCCAAGACAAAGGTTCCTTTGAAAAATTTTCCCTTTTTTCCTTTTTAAAAAAAAAACAAGATTTTGTTTTTGCCCTTTTAAAAAAGGTTTTTTTTTCCTGAAGGTTTAAAAGGGAAAAATGGGGTTTGTTTTCATAAAAAAAACCCCAAATTCCCGCATTGTTAAATTTTAAAAAGCCCCGGGGCCAAAACCAATGCGGAAATTTTTCTGAAAGGGTTTTTTGGGAAAAGAAAAAAAGTTTCTTGGGAAAGGCAATTTCCTTTACTAAATGTGAGGGAAAATCTTGAAAAAAACCTAAAAAAATAAATTTAATTTTGATTTCAAATAAAGGAGGCAAACCAAACTCCCAAAAAGTTTAAAAACCAAAAAAAATCCCAAACCCCCTTTTGGCAAATTTTTTTTCAAAAAAGGAGCAAAAAAAGAAATAAGCCTTTAATTTTTTTTTGTGCGTGCCCTCATTGTGAACTCAACTTTCGTTTTCGGATCTTTATTACAGTTATTTCTTTTGGTTTTGTGCTCACTTGTGAGCGATAGCATTTTCTGTGTGGTGAAATTTGTTCTTATTCGCCTCTTTCTTTTGAGAAAGGATCAACCGTTTTGTCTTTGAAAGTTTTACAACTCGTAAGTTGTTGTTTGTTTGGTGGTGGTTAAGTGATTGTAGGGGTGAGTTTTGCTACCCACTATTGGAGTAGTAATAGAAGATGAGTTGGTTTTGACACGAATCTCTTGGAGGAAGTTGATTCGGATGGAATGTTTGGTTTCGAGGTAAAATCGTATATTGTTCGACTAAGTAGGACCTATGGTATAGTGTAGTTCAGAACCTTGGTTCATGTTGAAATGTTGGGGATTATCAAATGTATGGAAATCGTAATCAATTTTATCTGATAACACTATTGAAAGTATCGCGATGTGGTATGAGTGATTCTGATGATGTCAATGAGTGAGTATATCGGAATTGTGGGGATCATAGAGATTTAATCCGATGATTTCACTATTTGTTATAAGAGGAATTCGTTGTAGAGGTCTCGGAGGTTAAATTTGGGCTTTCGTTTTCATACTAAACTTTTGGTCACCCAAAGATTGGTGTGTAGAGGAGATAGAAAAGCTGAGTACTACGAGTAGTGGAATGATTGTCGATAGAACCCTTTTGTTGTAGTTCATGGCGGGTGTCTGAAAATTCGATGTGATATTCTTGAAAGTTGGAGGTGATGAGATTGCATGGGTTTTGAGGGCTTTGGTGCCTTCTATCAAATTAATGTCATCGATTGAAGGAGTGGTCCATAGTGTTGGTGGAATCAATAGAGTCTCTCCACAAAGGTGTGGATGATGTATTTCGGTTTAAGCCTAATTTGAGGTTGTTAAATTAAGAGGTTTGAGCCCGTGGTATGCGATGAATTAATTCCAATGTCGAGAGAAATTTTATTCCTAAAGAGGAATTGAAAAAAAGGATGTTACCTTGGGTATTGAAGCGTTTTCTTGTTACTCATTTGAGCTTTATGTTGTTGGATTGGTGTCTTCGCATGGTGAGTTGGTGTTGTGTTGGCATGTTTGCTTCTTTCCAATTCGAGCAAAACAAAGAAGTTTTTGGTTTGAGCGTTCAAGTGATCTCCCTTTGGCTTTCGTGGCGTTTATTCGCAATTTGCCACTTGGAAAGTGGAAAGGTTTTCTTGATGAAATTCGATTTACGGATTTTACTCTTGATTACTCGATTGGTAGCGTATAGTTGTGATGTGAATTTTTCTTATTCAGATGTGTTTTGCGGTAAAAGAGTTTGCTTAAAAGAATTCGATTGTATGTTTCGGTTAAAGAGGTGATCCTTGTTCGGTGAAGAGTTCAATGGAGAGGTGGAACAAGATTTCCGTGCTCTATGTGCTTGTTGTGTGGTTCGACTTCAAGGAGAAGGTTAACCCGAGTTCATTGGGTTGTTTTCGATAGTGTCGTTTCGCTAAGACCGTCTCGGATTCCTACACGTTGTACTCACTTTTGGTTTCATTTGGTGTGGAGTGAGTACAGGAGATCCGAGTTTGTTATTCGTTAACAACGTTGACCATCGAGTAGGATCTTACCTTCGAGTCTCGTCAGATGAGTATATTTGGAAGTGTCGGGACGAGTGTTAAGACAGACGTCGATTTGCGTCAAGATGTTGTGGTGTCCTCGGTCCGAGAAAGAGGCCACTTAGGAGCTGGAGGCTCGCATGCACGAGCATTATTGATTTGTTCATATCAGTACATGTTACTGTTATTAATTTTTAGTTGCAACTGACCTTTCACGTAGGTCGGTGTGAGGATTAGTCGAATCCTATTTAAGGGGGTAGAATGTAATACCCGATTATTCGATATCGAATCTTGTAAGATTAGAGAGGAAATAAGTTAAAATTCAGAATTTTAGGAGAAGTATGGGCGCCAACCCATATTCGAGAAGAGGAGCCAGCCATAGTGGCCCAAGGCCCATGAGTGGGCGGCAGCCCATTAGAAGGCAAGGGGAGGAGAGGACCAAACCCTAGCCCCATTTGCTACAGTAGCCGCCGTGCTACAGTAGCCGTGCTCTGATGCGGCGTGCTCTGATGGCTCGCCGCTTCTGCTCCTCCTCTCCCGGCGCCATCTTTCCTGCTGCTTGTGGCGACCGTGGGAAGAAGAAGAAGAGGAAGGAAGAGAGGATTGAAGGAGAATTTCTTCGTGGGATTTGATCAGCGATCTCCGATGGTTCTACAAGGGTAATGATCGATTTCCTCGCTGTTTAGGTTGTTTGAGATGCGAGTCGATTAGTTTGATTGGATTGAATTGCTGCCGTTAGAATTTCAGTTCTGTCCTGAATGTTGCGTGGCCTGTTTCGTGATCTTGGAGGCCGAATTTGGGTTGTCCATCTCCTAGAGTTTTGTAGATATTGATCTTAGCTTTCGGTGGCCGCCAAGAACACTAAATTCCGACTTTCGAGTCAAAAGTTATGATAGATTTACTATCTGCTGTCCAGAATCCTGACGAGAATTAGCAGTCTCTGTATAGGTTGATTTATGGCCTAGTTAGAGGGTGATTCAGAGGTCTTGCCCATAACAAATTTTGAAGGTGATATCACTAGCTTTCAGGATTGATAAAGAACACTTCATTTGGAGTTATAGATCAAAAGTTATGCACTTTTCTTTGTGACTGTCCAGATTGTATGTCAGTCTGTCCAGATTGTATGTCAGTTTCTATCTTTAGTTTTGACCCGTGTGCCACTTTTTGTTAAAGGCAAAATTTGAATGTTGTGCCAACTAGTTTATTGTAGGTAATTTCATAACCTTTTCAGATTGTTAAAGAACGCTCAATTCGGAGTTGTAGATTAAAAGTTATGGTTGTTTTAGTATTGCTGTCCTGTTTGTTCAGACAGAAGCTGTGCTGCTGTTTTGTTTTCTTTATTAGAGAAGTTTATTTGCCGAATTGGGAAATCTCATCAACTTGAATGTTATAGATATGTTCGTTAAGATGAGGTAGGATCTGGACTCATCTCATTTCGAGTCCCCGTCATTAACTACTGTCATTTTCGTGCTGCTGTCCCGACACGTTTTGGGTTGCAGCCTGTTTTCAGATTAGGTTTTATGGTGATTCCTTGGGAGTTCAAGGGGTATTGTAGACTATTAATTGGGTTGGATTCTATGTTGTTCTTATTTGGTTATTTAATTGTTTAGGCCACGAGGCTACGGTTTGGGGCGCCATCGTTCCTGCTAAGCAGCGTCACGCGAAGGCAAGTACTTTGTTGCTTTTGAGTGTTATGATTGTGAATGTTTTCATGAATATAGTGTGACATCTTGTGTTACCGAGATCTTTGAATTGGTTATGTTCTTTCATTATGTGGAGTATATCTTTGAGAGATGGTATTATCACTGTTCATATTCATATCATGCATCCTTTTATTCATGTTATGTCCACGGGAGTGGATTGTAAGTCCCACCATTCCAATGTGGGCAATTTTGGACATTGTCATGTCCCGTCCACGGAGTGGATTGAAAGACCCATCAATTCGGTATGGGCACGTAAGACCCATCAATTCCAGTATGGGCAGCTTTGGACACCTATATGAAACGTTCTTCATATAGGACTTGGATCCCGCACTTTTGTTAAGGTGCGGGCTTAAGTGAACACCGACGGGTGTGTCACTCACTATACCGCATATATGCATGTGTGCAGTCCATCCTGATTACATTCATTCATTTCATGTTTTCATAAGTGTTCACTCGATGCAAGGTTCGCATTCTTAAATGGTGATGTCTGTTTGTATATGTGTTCTTTCTCTTTCATTGTACTTGAGTCATGGACTCACTCTTGCGTTGTTTGTTTATTTTAGGTAACCCCGATGTTGGCTCACTTGGGAGGGAGTAGACACGCACTACTCGTTCACATCATCCTATTCATGTTCAAGATTAAATTTAGTTTTATCTTACATTCGTTGATGATGAACTGTAATAATTAAATTATAATTGGTGAAGGAAGGATACCTTCTCCACATGGATGTTGATTTATTACTGCGTGTGAACCTTCTTTATTGATGATCGGAATTAAATAACTTAAAAGGTGAAGGAAGGATACCTTCATCATATCCTGTTTAACTTAATGCTGTCTTTAGTTGATATAGTTGTTTCAAATTCTTCCGCATTATGGATGTATGTTAGATGTTTTAGGTGACATCTTGGCTTCCAGATAGCCAGGGTGTTACAGCTGTTGGCCGGCCACCCCGTCGCTCACCTCACCAGCACCACCACCATGTTTGAGCCGCCAGTGCCATCCCCTGTTTCTGTTCTGTAAGTCTAGTTCTATGTTGATTGTTCATTGAGTCACTTACAAGGTGGCCCCACATGTCAATGTCCCATTTCATTTCCTTCACTTCACTTCTCTCGCACTATCAGGTGGTCCCATAGTGTCCTTCCCTCTATACCTTTGCATTGCAATTCAATTCCAAGAAAACAGTAGATTCTAGATTTTTCCATTTTCAGTATTATCTATTATTTCCTGTGACTTCAAACTTCTAGGTGTTCGTTCTCCTTCATATGAACTCTGATTCCGTCGATTCTTGTTCCTAAATTCATAATCTCCCTATTAGTATTAATTTTGTAATTTTGTATTTTATTTAGACTTATTGTGTTTATTTGTCTCGTTTTGCGCGTATAGAATCCGGTGTTTCTGAAGCCAACTTGGATCAGTCTGCAGTCTACAAGAGTATTGTATATTTCAACGAAAGCAAGTCGTAGACTTTTGATCATTTTGTACCTATTTTGAAAAATTATATTGTTTTATACCAACATACATTGCTAATTTTGTATCAACTATTTTCAGGAATAGTTAAACACCTATTCGACAGTATGACACCTTGATAAATTGTGAATGCCATGTTTCCTTTGAAACTCTAGAAGTGGATAATTTTAGTTGGACATATTTTAATACCAACAAGGGAGACGTAGATATGCTTAGTTGTGCTTTAGTTGTACGACGGTTCCTTCACAATGATTAATCCTAAAAATTTGACTTAATGAAATATAGAATTGTGGCGTGGACACTGTTATTAAAATTTGTTGTGGTATGGCAAGGATTGCCATTTGGTCGGGTTAGACAAAAATGATTTCATACTCAGGCGAATGATTGTGCAGTAAAGGAGTCGATTCTGGATGTGGTTGCCTCGCCTGAGTAGTCACTAAGGACTTAACTTTATGCGCAATTGATCTTGGCCATACCGTACAACCGCATATCCAGGATGGGGTGGATATGGCTGAATAATTAGCAATGTTTTGATTTGGTTCTGTTTGGGTTGTTAAATTGGCACAAGAGGGGGTCGGATCGAGGCGAAACCTTAGCAAGCAGAACTGGGTCAAAACAGAATTTTGTAAAAGCTTTGTGATAATCCTTTAGTCGCACACATTCGGAAGTGTGTCAGACAGACATTATAAACTGATTATCTTTTGTGGGTCAAGCTGTACAACCTCTGTATAGTGTAAAACTACTCAAACTGTCGTATCCCTAGTTATGGATAATACCTGGTGATTTCACATGAGGGTAGATTTTCTTAAAAATGTTGGATGTGTGGTTGGTTGGGAAGTGAGCAGGAGGTGAACCTGTTGTTTCAAAGCAATTGTCTATTTAATAATTATTCTTTTCAATCTATTTACCATATTTACTGTCAATGCTGCTTTCTGCAAAATAACCATATAGCTATTTCTTGTTCAAGCCTTGTATGAATACTATTTGCATACATCTCCCTACGACTTGCTAAGTACTTTATATACTCACGACTTTATGTCATTATTGATTAGTCGCTCAGGAAGAATCCAGGAATCTAGAATTTAAGGAGGCGCATTTTGAAGACTGTGCGAACTAGGATGCGTTCCCCACTCGATTGCCTATGGGCACATCAGGTGGCAACCATGAGATGTTTTTTCGCTACAAGTTTATTTATTTGTTGTTAAGCCTTGCATGGTAAACTATGTAAAACCTTGACCATAAGGTCTGTTGCTTCTCATTAATAATAATTTGTTTATTTCTTAGCTATTTTGTTGTATGGATATGATTATCATCGATTTTGTCATTATGTGAACTAGCTACTGATCATAGGAATAGGTCAGAATACACAGAGGGTTCAGATTCAGAAATCCGGATCCCGACGGAAATGGTATCAGAGCCATCTCGACTGTAGGACACAACAATAGTTAACATGGTTGTTTTAGTAAAAATATCAAAATTTATTTTATAAATAAAACCAACCAATTGATGAATAGTTATTATTCTCCCATCTTATTCTAAATTTGGAGTTCTTTTGAAGCCTTTAAAAATAAAAATAAAAACCATTTGAATTTTCTTGGTTAAGTCAAAGCTTAATTTAGATTTTCAGAAATCAAAACCATTTAATGTGAATAATCTAACCTTCAATTAAATTCAAAACCATTTTATTTGGTTTTCTTGAGTTCCAGAGTATTTTTTGGAATTATTTTGGAATTTTTGGAGTTTATTTGCTATTTCTTTGAGCTCGGTTTCATTTAATCCAATTTCTAAATTTGAAAATTCCTTTATTTTTTTCGGATTTTCCTTCGGGCCGAATTCTTCTTCCTTTCAGGCCGATTTTCTTTTCCCCGGCCCATTTTCCTTTGGCCTGCACTTGTTTTCCTTCCCGTTCATCATCATTGTCGTCCCCATTGCTCCTCCATGTCCCTCTCTGTCGTGTGGACCCCACCGTCATCGTCGTCCTCATCGCTCCCGACTCTGTTTTTGAGTCCAACCCGATCACCGATCTCTTCGCAAGTGCATCTCCTTGCCGTCCCATGTGCATCATCTTCCACCCCTGTTCTTCCTGTTTTGATCGCCCACTTCCTTGTCGTTCCTCTGTCTACGTAATGCATCGCCGTTGCCGTCCTTCATCTCCACCAACGGGACTGTTGTCCTGATCTTTCGGTAAGGATGATACAACTTGATTGGTGGAAGCTAACTCTCACAACCCACGATCGCTGAACCAACTTCATGTTCGTTATTGACCTTGCCGGCAGCGAGATTGACCTGACCACGATGGTCTTTTCTTGCAGGCAATCAAGAATCAAGCAAGAAAAATAGATGAAGCAACGAACTTGCTGAATAGGAATTGAAGAACAAAGATAGATGTATTGAATAGTTGGGTTTCCGATGACAGCGTGTGGTTGCACTAGCCATACAAGCAAACGATGGTGTTTCTAGCCTAAGCTGAAATCAATATATCAAAACCCCCGGAACTAGTGGAGTGGCTAGGGGTGTTCGTTCGTTTTTTTTTTGTTTTTTCGGTTTGGTAAATACGGTATTGTTAATTCGGTAAATACGGTATTTTTAAAAATACGGTTTAGTTTCGGTAAATCCCATTTTTTTGGTACGGTATCGGTAAATACCATATTTACCAAAGTTGACGCGAATTACGAACAACAACGTTGCACATATTGGCAGCACTATGCATCGCACATTCGCAACAAGCAGCACATGCAATAGGGAAGTACATTCTGTACTAGCAGTAGTAAATCAGGGACAGAGAGGCACCAAGTTCTGCTAGATTACCAACTAGACGCACAACAGCAAGTAAAATGATATGTGGTAGTCTACTAGTCTCTTATGTCACGTACTCGCGTTACCGGCAAAGTGATACATCTCAGTGAGTCCAATACAAATTTTGATGATTTGCTGCAGGACACGTAGCATATCGAAAAGGGCACAACACAACAATTCATTGAATCATTTCAGTCCATCACACACAGTATCACACATTCATAGTTTCCCACCATACCAAGCCGTGGCTGTGAGGTGGACCATGGTCTGTGGATGGTCGACCGGCCGAGCGCCCGAGGCCCCGAGACACAGCCCACGCCCCGTAGCGTATCTACGTATGTTCGAGTTTTTTTTTCGTTTTTTATCTGGTTTCTACCGAACAAACCGAAATACCAAAAAATCATATTTCTGAATCCCGTACCGAATACTGGTCAAACCGAGTTGACCGGTATGGTTTGGTATTTTCGGTACGGTTTGTTCAGTTTGGTTTAAAAATGAACAACCCTAGGGGTGGCAGCCACTATGTATAGGAGAAGGGAGGATGGTCGTGGGTACTGTTCACATGTGAATAGTGCCACATGAACAGTACCTCAGACCCTAGGTGGCCGGCCATATGGGCCCTATGGGTCATACAAGACAAATCAGCCCATTCCTTACAAAACCCATGGGCCAACAATTGGTGACGCAGCAGCAAGGCATGTAGACGCAACACCATGGCATATAGATGTAGCACCATGGCATGTAGACGTAGCTAAGCTCGTAGGAATAGAAGTATCTCAGTCCAATTGGGGAATATGACAGTGCAGTAGCCGAAAGTCCTATCGAAGAAGATGTGGTTGAAGTAGAGGATGCAGTGCAGCGGGTCAAAGCAGTGGTTGCATCCTTAGGGTTGATGTCCTCATCATCCTCCTTTTCTTGAATTTGAGTTGTCCTCGACTCAATCGTTGTCTCCAAATCATCACTTTCCCGCAACAGGTTAGCAGCAATAGGAGGCAAAGAAATATGCATATCTTCTAATGGATACAAAGCATCCTTTCATACTAAAGCATAGCATACGGAGTCATGGGGCTGCATAGTACTGATTTCAGATTTGGTTGCAAGCAGAATAGAACCTTTTAACTTAATTTCATTCTTTTTAGCACTATGTTCCTTCTTGTATTTTTTGACAAAGTCCTTCGCAACAATCTGATTTGCACTTTTACTACTAGTATTGTCACGCTTAGCTCTCTCTAATTCATCTTTTAAAATAGCCTCAGGTGACATGGGCAGCAAGCTAATCTAATTCCCTTTAAATGTGAGAGTATATCGGTTGGTCCGACCATGATGTATAATATCTCTATAATATTGCTAAGGTCTACCTAGCAGCAAAGAATAAGCTTGCATAGGCACTACGTCACAATCAGCATAGTCATAATATGAACCAATGGAGAAGTGTACTCTCGCAACGCGTGTTACCTTTAGCTTACCGCAATTATTGAACCACTGGATGTAGTAGGGATGGGGGTGTTGTTGAGTGGCCAAGCAAAGCTTCTTGACCATGTCTATGCTCACCAAATTGTTGCAGCTCCCCTCGTCGATGATCACACAGCACGAACGATCCTTGACAACGAATTTTGTTTGAAACAAGTTGTGGTGCTGATTCTGCTCGGTACGCTCCATTTGGGCACTAAGTACACGTTGTGCGATGATGCTCAAGTACTTCTCTACAAGGTCAGCGCTGATGTGTTCCTCCTCACGATCAGAATCGTTGTCGTTTCCTACATGGTCAGCAAGCAAAGTATGTTCTTCTTCTATGTCACTAGCGGAAGTGTACTCACCATTATCCTTGATCAAGAGGGCGCGCTTGCTAAGACAGTCCCTCTGCATGTGTCCAAAGCCCTTGCAGCGATGACATTGAGTCTCACGTGCTCGTCCAGTTGATGCCACTGAAGATGCACCCGATGCAGGGGCCGAATTGGCTGTTTTGCTTGCCTCGGATGCTCGTGAAGGTGTAGGAGAGGCCGCTGGACGTCGGGAATTGTTTGATGAGCTCGGGTCAGTAGCACGGTTGGAGGTGGCATCAGGAGTACGGTTCTGAAATTGACTTGTATGACCTGCAAAAATACCTCCGGAGCTGCTCCGTTGCCTGCTATGACGCCCCTGCACTTCTTGTTTAGCCTTACAAGCAAAGTGAAACAAGCGAGTGATGGAATTGTAATCCTTATAATCAAGTATATCCTGTATCTCTCCGTTCAGCCCACCTAAGAATCTAGCCATTTTAGCATCTTCGGTTTCCTATATACCACAGCAAAGCAAACCAGTTTGTAATTCTTGATAGTATTCCTCAACAGTTTTACTACCTTGATTCAAACAGGTTAATTTATTCAACAAGTCACGAGCATAGTATAAGGGAACAAAACAATGACGCATAGCTCTTTTTGAAGCCTCCCAGGTGGTAGGTACGTTATTAGGATTAGTATGACAATATTCACTCTATCATATACTAGCAAAGTTTGTAAACTCACTAGTAGCAGCTCTAAACCTCCTATTCTCAGGGAAATCATGGTAATTAAATTTTTGTTCTACTTCTAGCTCCCAAGTGAGATAAACATCAGGATCATATTTACCAACAAACGGAGGTATAGTAAATTTAATCTTAGAAAAAGCACCATCACAGCCTCGTACCTCCCGTGGTGGTGGATCATGTCCCATACCTTGTCTATTGAAACGACGTCGACGGTGATCACGATCGTTGTTCAAGTTGAGGTCCCCGTCCTTGCTATCAACAAAATGGTTCTCGTTTTCTTCTGCATCCACATCCGATGAGAAAACGTTGTTTGCTATGGACGGTTGGCGGTGATGGTCGAAAGCGCCAGTAGTAGCGGGAGCAGCACGAAGGGGTGTTGCACGTGGAGGTGGAGGGGTGCGGCCTAGCACCTCCAAACGTGCCAGATGGCGTCAAGCTTCACGTTCAACTCAGCTTGGCCAGCTTCTACTCCACCGAGTCTTGTAATGGTCTCTTCGTGAGCGTTCTCCGGTTACTCACAGCGTTCGTTGACCATCTTTGCAAAGTGTTGTCACAACCCTCTTGTACGTGGGGTAAGGATCCCCTCTTCTTCGATTCCTTGTGCACTTGACATGGCAATAGCAAACATAAAAATGAAGGTAAAGTAACAAGCCCCTAATACTACTAATATATGGGGCTGAAAATCACTTAGTCACTCAAACTTCACTAAAGTTCTTACCCAATTTTTACCAAGCAGCAGGTGGTGATCATCACACCGGTGTCAGCGTCATACTAGTCGTCAAAGATTGAGCAGAGCGATTGCAAGTAAAGGTAGCCTACACGGGTGTAGTAATGCTGTGGAGTTAGGCAGGCTTAAGTATGGTAGCAAGGAGTAGTAATAATCAAATCAGAGAATGCAAGCTGAAAAATCATTCAACGCCGGTTAATGCTGGTCCTAGGCTAGACCGGACTAGAGACGCGAGCCTAGAAGACAAACGAAAGCACGGTGTGGCAGAAATAGGGAACGTTGCACACAAAGTTTGGAAGCTCAAAAAAGGATACCATCTTCACAAGGAATCTTAGAATCACTTGTAAAAGAGCTCTATCAATTTTGACCGAATTATGAGAAACTTGAATTATTTTCGACGCTTTTTTTTTGCTCCCTTTTTTTGCAAAACTGCACCTCACTCAAATCTCTTCAAATTCCTCTTTCGGGCCTAGGGAGGTATATGGGTCACAAATTTTTTGTAAAAGGCAGGGGTAAAAAGGTAATTAAAAAGGTAAAAAGGTAATTAAAAAGGTAAAAAGGTAATTAAAAGGTCTCTAAACTATGATTTTTTATCGCGTTGCCGGAGTCAGATGAATCTTAGGTTTCCTTCTGGCAGCACATAAACAACCTCTTCTCTTTTTTTCTTTTTCTTTTTTTTCATTTTTTCTTTTCCTTCTTTTCCTTCTCTATCACAAACTGAAACCCCTCTTTTTTTTTCTCCTCTCTCTTTTTTAATCCCGAGACTAGCTAGGGTTTTCCTTTTCTTGCAAACTAAATCAAACTCTTGGTTCTTGGTTAGGGTTTCCCATGGTGTGGCGGCGGTAGGAGGATGGTGGCCATGGTAGGACGCAGCAAGGGATGGCAGTAGAGCTGGTGGTCACGACAGCGGCTCTAGTGGTCGCGGGCAGTGCAATGGCAAAGGTGGCAACGGCTCTGGTGGTCGCGGTAGCACAAAGGCAGAGGTGGCAGCGGCTCTGCCGGGCGCGACAAGGACTAGCAGTGGATAGGTTTGCCACGACAGTGATCTGTGGAGGTAGGCGGCAGATCAAACCCAACCGCAACGGTGCGACTAAAAGTGAGCAGAACTCGAAACTCTAAAGGAACTAAACACTAAGACCAGCAAAGGAAATGATGACGATGCAACTGAAAGTTCAATAATGCAACACACTGAAAAGAAAAATTGCGAGGCTAAGACTGGTTTGGACAGGATGATCTACTACTATTTTTTTTGGTTTTTTTGTGTGCTGTAGGTAAAGAAAAGAAATCTAATCTATGGTAAACTGGAAATTCCCCGCCGATCAACCCAAAGCTCTAATACCAAATAATGGGACTGTTGTCCCAATCTTTCGGTGATGATGATACAACTTGATTGGTGGAAGCTAACTCTCACGATCTAAGCTACAACTGTGTGACGACCGTTGCACCCGCGATCGCTGAACCAACTTCACATTCGTTATTGACTTTGTTGGCAGTGAGATCGACCTGACCATGAAGGTCTTTTCCTGCAGGCAATCAATAATCAAGCAAGAAAAATAGATGAAGCAACGAACTTGCTGAATAGGAATTGAAGAACAAAGATAGATGTATTGAATAGTTGGGGTTTCGACAACAGTGTCTGGTTGCACTAGCCGTACAAGCAAACGATGGTGTTTCTAGCCTAAGCTGAAATCAATCTATCAAAAGCCCCAAAACTAGAGGGGTGGCAGCCACTATGTATAGGAGAAGGAAGGATGGCCATAGGTACTGTTCATATGTAAATAGTGCCATGTGAACTGTACCTCAAACCCTAGGTGGTCGGCCATATGGGCCCTATGGGCCATACAGGACAAATTAGCCTATTCATTACAAAGCCCATGGGCCAACAATTGGTGACACAGCAGCAAGGCATGTAGACGCAGCACCATTGCATATAGACATAACACCATGGCATGTAGACGTAGCTCGGCTCGTAGGAATAAAAGTATCTCGGTCCACTTGGGGAATATGGAAGTGCAGTAACCGAAAGTCCTATCGAAGAAGATTTGGTTGAAGTAGAGGATGCAGTGCAGCGGGTCGAAGCAGTGGTTGCATCCTTAGGGTTGATGTCCTCATCATCTACCTCTGGCCGCTGTCGCCCCACCACTCCATTTGTCCTCCGGACTCCCCGAGCCGCTCTTCGTGTTCCTCTCTCTGCCACCGAGCGGATACTCACCTTCGTTTACTCCGGGCGACGTCGCGTCTCCATAGACGCCACGCATCCGAGCTCCCTTTCCGCCGCCGCCTCGCTACCTCCCTCGCCGCGCCGCCATCGCCTAAAGGTTCGCCGTGCCCCTATCATCTTGTTTTTGACCTTGCCGGCCGTCCCCTCACCACCGTGCTTCAGAGCCGCTAGCGCCACCTCCTCTGTTTTTCCCCTATGTTAGTCTTTCTTTCTCTCTCTTCCACCTTGGTCCCGCATGTCAGCCAATCTTTTTCTCTTCCTCTCACTTACAAGTGGGCCCCACTTGTCACTTTCTTTCCTTTTTCTTTTCATGCCAAAGGAATATTCCTAGAATATTCTTTTCTCCCTCTCCTTTTCCTTTTCCAATAAGTCTTCCGAGAGTCCGTTCTCCTTCACCTGAACTCCGATTCAATCCATTCAAGTTCCTAAATTCGTGTAAAATCGAGCTCTTTTTTTAGAGTTGGTTTCATTATTTTTAGATTTTATTTGATTTTCTTGTGGATTTGTTTTGTGTTTCGTTTGATTTCTCTCTCGCTTAAAAGATTTGTTTTAAAGAGCGGGAGTTAATTTTGAAGACCAACGTGTGGTGACTGAACAAAGCCAAGACAAGTCATAATCCATTGATCATATTGATCCTATGTTTTCAAAATTATCTTGTTTTATATTAAATTGCAAATCTAGTTCCCGTGGCAACACAAAACCTGCAGTGCAATAGAATGTTGTCATCCACAAGCTACTTATTAAATTAATTTCATCGCCTTTGTAACGCCATCATGTTCCATTCTTGGATGAAGTAAGGTTTGTCTGCTCCTCTATGCAGCACCAACGTACATGATTACATCATAAGCTACTATATATGATTAGGCATACATTATATGGTGTATTGCTTAACACTATATTTTTTATGATTTTGTTTTCCAGATTAACATTTAAAAGATTGATAAGGAAGGGCAGCATAGAAGAATATTCGTGCATCCCGTGTATCTTAACTTTGTTCAGCGGCCGAACGTACACTTGGTACGGCTTGCCAGTGGTGAGCTCTTGGTGGGAGAACTTAACAGAACGGCATCAGATCACTGGGAGTACTGTTTGAAAGCACATTTATCAGTATGTACATATGGTTTGCACCAAGAGAAAAAAAAAATGTAGGTTATTTCTGAAGAACTCTCATGTCGTTCCTTTAGCAAGTTAGAAACTTCCAGGGTATAACGAACTTGCTGCCAATGTCTGCCAAGTTTTTGTAGTCACTTCCACTAGCATGTTATATTTGGCATATACAAAAATAAACAGTAAGGCAACAACATTAGCTAGACAGGCTAAACTGTATGAGCAAAATTATGATCACTACTGTCGAAAGTAGAAAATGTGAGCCTTTATTCATAGGAAAGTGGTAAAAAATTCTGCACAAATATTCCGTACTTAATTTATCATATTTAGATCTGTTGGAACTTCATAAGCAATATATTGTCCATTGAAAGTCAATCAGGTTCTTGTTTTTCTTTTAGCTCTAAACATAAGCATGTGCTGAGGCCTTCAGGTAACTCTTGCACGCTCATGCAGTTTGGGTGAAAGAAAAGGTTGTGTAAATGCGTAATTAATAGATTATAAGATGTAAATGAACAAGGTGATGGTTTGCTACTTTGCTGCGTCAGTATGCGCAGAAACCAAAGGCTTAAAATTAAATACCACCACGAGCAAAAGAAACTTCTTTTGTGGGAAATCGAGCAAAAGCAACTAGTTAGCAGTGACATCTAAGAACACACTCCTCAGTTTTTTCTTTGAAATATACCACTCTTCTTTGCATTGAGGAGTGACATATTTCAAAGAAAAAACTCAGGAGTGGCATATTTCAAAACTACAAACTGAGGACTGACATATTTCAAAATTCGCCTCTGCTCCCCTCCTCCTCTGTGACCGAAGGAAGCAAATGGGGATGGGATAATTTGCTTGACTGGACCCCACCTGTCAATGGCTTTAATCCCCTCCCTCTCTCTTTGACAAGTGGGCCCGGCCACAGTAGCCCTCCGGTGCACCCGTGGACCCGTGCGCATGGACTTGGTCCATATACTGTAGGGTGCACCAATTCTCTCTCCTCTCTTTATTCTTCCGATTTAATTCCAATTTCAAACTTTGGAAGCTCCGTTCTCCTCCGTCGTAGCTCCAAAAATTATGAAATTTGTTTCTAAAATTTTGTTAATTCTAGATCTTGCTAATAGATAGGTCTTGTTTAATTTGGAGTTCATTTATTGGTTCTTTTGTATTTATTTGCTCTCTCTGCTTGTTTGTGCCTTTTTTCGGTACATTCGTTCGATTAGGATTTGAAGACGCGTGAAATCTCCAACTTGATCAAGCTCAAGATTATCAGGACTCCCTTACCTTTACTCCAGGCTAGTCAATACTTTGATCATATTGAGCCTACGTTTTATTCAAATTATATTCTTTTAAAATAGCAAATTGCATGCTTTAATTCTTTAAGCAAATGTATGTTAAAGGTTAAGGTAGTTAAATACCCATTTGATGATTAATTAATTATTATGCCATCCTTGACAATTGAATCTATTATTCCATGTCACCCTGGTAATTATATGGTAAATACTAACTATAGGTTGTACTTAAGCGACATGCTAGTCTTGTTTAAGTATTGGGACATTAAAATATCCTAATCAACATCTCTTTTAAATATGAATGTGGTTTTGGGCAGTCATTGGGGGCAAATGACTGAAATGGTTGTGATAATTTGGTTTATATGTAACATCCCAAGTATTGGCTTGTGTTTCAAATGTAAGAAAATGTGTAGAAATTAAAACATTTTCTTACATCTTGCTGTTATTTGGATGTTCTGAAAATTCTTGTAATGGAATTATGGAAATCCAAAAATCACAAGTCATTTTAACCCAGTCTTGACCTTTTGAAATCTATTCTTGTGATCATTCCTTGGAAATATTTTTCCTAAGTTCTAGGGTTAATGTGTGACCCCTCTGAAAAATTTCACAATTTTTAGAAATTATTTGAATATTTTTAGAGGCCAGTCAAACCAGTTTGACCCTGAGTCAAACCCTAGCTCAGAACATTGCAGAATTTCTAGAGGAAAGTGCACTGCATAAAAACCTCTGAAAATTTTATACAAGGTCAACCCTGAAGTTAGCAAGCTCTTGTAAAAATTTCAGGATTTTTGGAGTTAGTTTGCTACCTCAAACAATTCCCCAAAGTTTCTATCCCAATTCAAAACCCTAGTCAAACCTCTGTTGGGCTTGAGTGAGACCTGAGCCCAACCACTTGACTCGGTCGAGCCAAGTCGCTTAACCGCACTCGGGCTTGGTTTCGGGGGCATGTGTTTCAGTCGTTGGATATTGATCCAACACCCCCGACCTCCCCTGCCGTTTTGGACCTCCGGATGTCTTGAGCAATCCGAGCCGTCCGTCTCAGATCTAACCGTCCCCGACTTCCCCGACCTCCCTCTATTCTTCTTCTTCCTCCTCGCGGTCGTACGCGCGTGCGCCATGGAAGCTCTGGTGCAGTGCCTGGTCACCTCGCGGGGCCCCTTCAACGGCTCCGAGCCCCGTTTTTCAGCGCGTGTCAGTGTTTAGACCAGTAACCTTTTGGTCCTCACCTGCTTCCGTCGCCCCTGTCCTGCCCCAGACCAGCTTTTGGTCTTGTCTGCCATTAGAGCGCATCCTCGTGTAGCCGTTGACCCCGTGCTATTTGAGAACCTCCGAGCTCCTTCTTGGTTTTCCCCTTTAGTTCCTCTCTGTCACCTGTGGGGACCCCGGAGTTATCTCCGTAAGACCGCGACTAATCAAGGTCTTAGGGACATAACTCTAGATCTCCAGTAAATGAATTCCAACTTAACTCAGTCCAAATGAGAGTCTTTACTAAAATCTAGAGCCCCGACGATCATGCACGCCGCTCCCCTGCGAGCGCTACGTGATTGTCGGTTCTCCAATCAGTCAAGCACTACACTTAGCGAGTTAAATAGGAAGCCATGAACAGCGATCATGACCTATATTGGCTCCCAAGATCAGCGACCAATAAAGTCATACTCTCATACAACGTTGCTCACATCCATACAACATCCATACATAGATAGTTCAAAAGACATACAACATAGTTCCAAGTTTACAACTAATACAAGTGGCCGACCGGCCAAATTTAAAAGAGAGTATTAAGTAGCAGCGGAAACACATAAATAAACCAAAAGACCAGCAATGGTATGCCCCATAACCCATCGGCAACCAACTGGGAGTTAGATGATAGCAAACTACACATCGGTGTCGCCTAAATCGACACCGACAAGCTCGTCGGTCTCTAAATCCTCCTCACCTGTAAAAGCCAGCAAACATCTGGCTGAGTACAAAGAGTACTCGCAAGTCTTACACAAATAAAAATATTTATACATAAGGTCATTCAAAGGAAGGGCTCATATTGGCTTAGTTTTGCGAAGACGACGCAATACTGAACAACCTACACATACTAGTTTTTCAAGTGCCATTTCAAAATCAGATTTGAAGTAGAAGTAAAGCATGTGAATAGGTAATGAATCCAATAACAATGAATCATACTAACAACAAAGTGGCAGTCCACTTTGATACAACAACAAGCATGAACATCCCATTTATGACGATACCAAGTTATAACCGCAATTTTAATTCCAAGTCTAACAATAGTAACTCCCGAACTCAAGCGGTTGTCCATAACCGCGGACACGGCTATTCGAATAGATTTATACCCTACAGGGGTGTACTACTTTACCCACACGACTTGATTAGCCCGTAAGCCTCCAGATGCCTCCGAATATAGCATACTTCCTATGGTATGCCGGCCGGGTAAATCAAGATACGGTCGTTTTTAGCAAGAAGACCCCATTGAGCTAAGTCCCTCAACCCAGGGCTCCTAGGAAACACAAGACGTTAACGCCCCCATTGATGAACCCGAAGGTCTGATTGTTGGCCCGATCTTTCGATGAGAACGATAAGTTCGGTAGGCGTCGCTCAACTCTCACGATCCTGGCTACGAACTCACAAGGCCCGAAACCACGCAATCGCTGAATCGCCGACAGTCGTTATCAACCGTACGAATACCGGCTGACTCGACCACGAAGGTCGATTCTGCATACACCAAGAAGCACGCAAGAACAAGATAAATAAGCAATCTGAAATTGCAAATATGAATTGAAATATTTGAATTGAGTTGGGATTCTGAATAAGGATCTTAATTGGGTGGTCTAGTCGACACATAAAAGATACAAGTTGCAACGAAGGCAAACTAAACATAAACAAAATCCAAGAAAACTAGAGGGTGCGCCTCCTTAAATAGGGGATGAGGAGCCACACAACTAATAGAACTAGCGGGGTGGGATTAAACTCGCGGGTTACTGTTCACATGAACAGTAACCGCGCCCCCAAGTGGCCCGATGGCAGATGGGCCGAGTTCAGTATGATTACAAAGCCCGATTGGCCCAAACAATTGATATGACGTCTTCTTTTGATGATTGCGATCAGTCCAGAAGGAATTTGAAGATGAGGCCGGATCCGTTGGAAAGAGGACGAAATAAGCTTTCAATCAAGTACTTGTGGACCTCAAACGGACACCGTATGAGAAAGTTATGCCTGTTTTAAGTTGATGCTGTCAGGCTGATTCTGGAGGTCGAACTGGATTCCAAAACAGGTCCAGCTCAAACTGCTTGCTTCTCTTGGACCAAAAGTGACATGGTGCTGCACATATATATATTTCATCGTTAGGTAGCATCATATAGTTCATATAATATAAAGACACTCCTAAAAACGAGCTCACCTTATAATTTAAGTGAAGCGTATGAGCTCTTATACTTAGAACATTAAACATAGCAAATATGGTTGTATCCATAGAGGTCATGTTCTCATCATCCTCCCTTTCTTGAAAACAAAGCCGTCCTCGGCTTTTGATAAGATGAAAATAGGGTAACAAAGAAGCCAAAGTGTATGCATGATATATGTATATGTCATCTGTTTTAACAGTTCTTCGTTGTTGCACCATTAATGTTAGAAGACAACAACAATCATATATGTGAATGATCAAAACAAAAGTTCTCACACAACAATTATTGCAACTAGTTTTGCAAATGTAAGTGAAGCGTTTATGCAATTCAAATCTCTGAAGTTGTAAACTTGCAGTGGTAGCATATATGGGCAAATCTACAACTTTTGGAATCAAACAAAATTCACCCATATAATCATATGTCAGACGAGCAATAGCAAATTCATCTAGCAATGGTGAAAAAAATTGTAAGTTCTTCCATAATTCAACATCTGCATTCAGATTGTCCTTACTAGATGGTGCCATAAAAGGTGAACACATAGGCATGGGATGAGCACTAAATTTTATTTGACTCTCATATTGAACAAGATTCAACACACAAGAATTGTTGTTCGAAACAACATGCTTCAATTCATCGATGTGATCACAAGTTATGCATATTCGATATACAAGAAATTGATTGTCTACACCATAATCTCCAATCAAATTAAACTTATATCCAGGGGTGTAGGTGCTAAACAAGAATTTTGAACATGCAATTACATAAACTTTTTCCAAGGCATGTGACAATTTCATAGGTGAATCCAACATAATATAACATAAAGAATCAGCAGGAGAAATTTTAGTCAAAACGTCTTTATGTCTAACCAATTCCACATGATCATTGTATGCGATTAAATCATCACATGAATCATTTAAAACAGCAGGTAATTCAATTACTTCAGCACATGGTGCACTCAAGTAAACAGGTAAATCAACAAGTTTATCACATGGTGCACTCAACTCAACTGGCAAATCAATCAAATTATCACAGGATTCATGCAAATTCTTAATAATATCACATTCTGTAGCTAGGAAATAAATTTCTACCTTCTCAGCACTAGGTTCATCCACCTCATGTGATGCAGTGGTTTCTACTACAATCTGATTTTCCCTTTGCTCAATGATACTAGGCATGAAATCATGGTTATTGTTCTTAGATTGAGTGTTCAAATCAGTACCTTTGGTATTACCTTGTAGGATCGCCTCAGATGATGTTGATACTGAAGTTGGTGAGTAGTTAAAAGCTTTTCCTTCCTCTTCTTGCTCCAGCTCAATTAACAATGAGCGAGCCAAGGGTGCAAGACAACGAGATAGAGTAACTCCCACAGCAGAGGGGGCAATCATGGTAGATGCAAGGCAGGAGAAGCAACCGAAGATGATCTTGATGCGGAGGTTTGTACCGTGCGCTTATTTGTTTCATGTACACGTGAAGGTGTAGTGGAAGTAGATGAAAACGCACGAACGGTCTTGGATTGTCGCCTCTGATTTCTTTTTCAACTTGGCAAGCAAGACGAAACAAACGAGTGACAAGTGGGAGGTTTATAAACAAGTTTATTCCGAATTTGATGGTTTAATCCTCCTAGAAATCTAGTTATCTTCGCATCTTCGATTTCTTCTAAACCACAACGAGACAAAGCGGTTTGCAAATCTTGATAATAATCCTCTGTAACTACTACCTTGTCTTAAGCGTTGTAATTTATTAAGCAATTCACGAGAATAATATGAAGGTACAAATCTATGTCTCATTACTCTCTTCAAATCATTCCATGTTCTAGGTATGTTCTGATTAGTACGACAGTATTCACTCCACCAAATAGATGCAAAATCATAAAACTCACGCGTAATAGCCCTAACCTTTAGATGATCAGGAAATTCATGGCATGCAAATAATTGTTGTACAGCTAATTCCCATGTGATATAAGCATCAGGATCATAATTCCCAGCAAACGAGGGTACCGTGAAGTTAATTTTATCAGACATACTATCACTATCATATACCTCCCGTGGTGAAAAAAACTTGTCTCAAGTGTGCATCTTCCTCGTTCACTATCTTGCACTCTCGTCCAACAGTTCGAAGAAGAGGTGGATATATCTTGCAATCTTTCTGTGAACCTGCCATAGTTAGTAGAAAACAAGGAAATAAATCACAAGTATATGTCCCTATCAACTACTAGGTTCTGGAGGCTCAACCAAGTCACTCACACTCAAGCTTATACCCAGTTCTTACAAGTTCTTACCAATGCAGCAAGGAAGTGGTACAACCGGTGGCTGGTTCGTGATACTCTCACTTGCGATCAGCCCAACGATTGCGAGGAACGACACCTGCTGAGTTAGTAGGAAGTGGAGCTTGGAAGGCTTCAATATGGTAGCAAGGATCAGCAATAATCAAAACAGTTAATGCAAGTTGAAAGATTGTTCAAAGTACTAGCCAATGTTGCTGATCCTAGCCTAATCAAAGCTAGCTAATCAAAGCCCTATGCAAAGAAGTGTATGTACGCACACGCAACGATCAATGTGACTTGATGCAAGCAAGGGAAAGCCTCACAACAAGTGCTAGGAGAGACGCTAGCCAACTACTCAAACTTCTTTCTAAGGGCACAAAATTGTTCGCGTGATGTAGAGCACAAAAACAGCAATATCGATGCACGCAAACAGCCCTATAGATTGAGCAGAAACAATAGCTAGTCTCAAATGATGAAAAAAACAAAGTTTTATATGGCTTATATATGCTTTTCTGAAAGGTTTCGACAAGATCTACAACTTTTCGGTTGAGGCGAACTCCAAATTCCGAACGGAAGATCGAAGGAAATGGCAAAAACAGAAACCGAAAACTTGCGACACGAAATCGGAGACAAAGATGGCCGATTTTGGGGCACCTAGTGAGAGACTAGTGGCTTAGGTAGAAAAGATGCGCCTCGTCATTAGCTTCAAAACGAGCACAAGAACGTCAAAAACGGACACCGTATGCAAAAGTTATGCCCGTTTTACTGAAGGTGTCTCGGATACGGAATTCTACTCGGACTCGAATCCGTCTCGGGTTTAAATTTGAAACTGCTATATCTTTCAAACCCGTGGGCCAAACTTGCTGAAATTTTTTGTAGAAGCTTTTGGTTATATGTAGAAGGTTTCCACAATTTTCATGCACTTTTATTTTCTCTTTTTTTTTTTTTACCGCGGCTTTTGTTCTATGCGGCTGCCTCTTTTTTCCTTCTAATATTTGGTCGGCCCTAAGGTTTATCACAAGTCGCAAATAATATCAATTCTCCCAAAAGATTACAGCAACCCTCTCTTTTTCAGATGAACAACAGTAAGGATTTTCTAGTTTTGGCACGGATTAGAGGAGTTCTAACCCACGAATTTTCTGTTTTAGATGCAAAAACTAAGACCCTAAACGAACGATCAAGCGACGCAAAGGAAACACGAGATGCAACTAGACAAAGACTAACTAGACAATAACTAGAACTAGAAATCAGCAACTAGACACGACGATGCAACCAATGATTCAACAAGCAAAATACCGAAAAAAAAATTGCAATGGCTCAGATTGGTTCGGTATGGATGATAGATGCGAATTTTTTTGGGCAATTTTCTGGACTCTAGGTATGAAAAACAAATCTACTACTAAGGGTACTGATTTCTCACCGAAGAACTGTAGCTCTGATACCACCTGATGAACCCGAAGGTCCGATTGTTGGCCCGATCTTTCGATGAGAACGATAAGTTCGGTAGGCGTCGCTCAACTCTCACGATCCTGGCTACGAACTCACAAGGCCCGAAACCACGCAATCGCTGAACTGCTCGACAAGTCGTTATCAACCGTGCACGAATACCCGGTTGACCTGACCACGAAGGTCGATTCCTGCATACACCGAAGAAGCACGCAAGAACAAGATAAATAAGCAATCTGAAATTGCAAATATGAATTGAAATATTTGAATTGAGTTGGGATTCTGAATAAGGATCTTAATTGGGTGGTCTAGTCGACACACGCAAAAGATACAAGTTGCAACGAAGGCAAACTAAACATAAACAAAATCCAAGAAAACTAGAGGGGGTGCGGCCTCCTTAAATAGGGGATGAGGAGCCACACAACTAATAGAACTAGCGGGGTGGGATTAAACTCGCGGGTTACTGTTCACATGAACAGTAACCGCGCCCCCAAGTGGCCCGATGGCAGATGGGCCGAGTTCAGTATGATTACAAAGCCCAGATTGGCCCAAACAATTGATATGACGTCTTCTTTTGATGATTGCGATCAGTCCAGAAGGAATTTGAAGATGAGGCCGGATCCGTTGGAAAGAGGACGAAATAAGCTTTCAATCAAGTACTTGTGGACCTCAAACGGACACCGTATGAGAAAGTTATGCCTGTTTTAAGTTGATGCTGTCAGGCTGATTCTAGAGGTCGAACTGGATTCCAAAACAGGTCCAGCTCAAACTGCTTGCTTCTCTTGGACCAAAAGTGACATGGTGCTGCACATATATATATTTCATCGTTAGGTAGCATCATATAGTTCATATAATATAAAGACACTCCTAAAAACGAGCTCACCTTATAATTTAAGTGAAGCGTATGAGCTCTTATACTTAGAACATTAAACATAGCAAATATGGTTGTATCCATAGAGGTCATGTTCTCATCATCCTCCCTTTCTTGAAAACAAAGCCGTCCTCGGCTTTGATAAGATGAAAATAGGGTAACAAAGAAGCCAAAGTGTATGCATGATATATGTATATGTCATCTGTTTTAATGATTCTTCGTTGTTGCACCATTAATGTTAGAAGACAACAACAATCATATATGTGAATGATCAAAACAAAAGTTCTCACACAACAATTATTGCAACTAGTTTTGCAAATGTAAGTGAAGCGTTTATGCAATTCAAATCTCAAGTTGTAAACTTGCAGTGGTAGCATATATGGGCAAATCTACAACTTTTGGAATCAAACAAAATTCACCCATATAATCATATGTCGACGAGCAATAGCAAATTCATCTAGCAATGGTGAAAAATTTGTAAGTTCTTCCATAATTCAACATCTGCATTGATTGTCCTTACTAGATGGTGCCATAAAAGGTGAACACATAGGCATGGGATGAGCACTAAATTTTATTTGACTCTCATATTGAACAAGATTCAACACACAAGAATTGTTGTTCGAAACAACATGCTTCAATTCATCGATGTGATCACAAGTTATGCATATTCGATATACAAGAAATTGATTGTCTACACCATAATCTCCAATCAAATTAAACTTATATCCAGGGGTGTAGGTGCTAAACAAGAATTTTGAACATGCAATTACATAAACTTTTTCCAAGGCATGTGACAATTTCATAGGTGAATCCAACATAATATAACATAAAGAATCAGCAGGAGAAATTTTAGTCAAAACGTATTTATGTCTAACCAATTCCACATGATCATTGTATGCGATTAAATCATCACATGAATCATTTAAAACAGCAGGTAATTCAATTACTTCAGCACATGGTGCACTCAAGTAAACAGGTAAATCAACAAGTTTATCACATGGTGCACTCAACTCAACTGGCAAATCAATCAAATTATCACAGGATTCATGCAAATTCTTAATAATATCACATTCTGTAGCTAGGAAATAAATTTCTACCTTCTCAGCACTAAGTTCATCCACCTCATGTGATGCAGTGGTTTCTACTACAATCTGATTTTCCCTTTGCTCAATGATACTAGGCATGAAATCATGGTTATTGTTCTTAGATTGAGTGTTCAAATCAGTACCTTTGGTATTACCTTGTAGGATCGCCTCAGATGATGTTGATACTGAAGTTGGTGAGTAGTTAAAAGCTTTTCCTTCCTCTTCTTGCTCCAGCTCAATTAACAATGAGCGAGCCAAGGGTGCAAGACAACGAGATAGAGTAACGCCCACAGCAGCAGGGGCGGCAATCATGGTAGATGCAGCAGCAGGAGAAGCAACCGAAGATGATCTTGATGCGGAGGTTTGTACCGTGCGCTTATTTGTTTCATGTACACGTGAAGGTGTAGTGGAAGTAGATGAAAACGCACGAACGGTCTTGGATTGTCGTCCCTGTACTTCTTTTTCAACTTGGCAAGCAAGACGAAACAAACGAGTGACAGTGGGAGGTTTATAAACAAGTTTATTCCGAATTTGATGGTTTAATCCTCCTAGAAATCTAGTTATCTTCGCATCTTCAGTTTCTTCTAAACCACAACGAGACAAAGCAGTTTGCAAATCTTGATAATAATCCTCTACAGAACTACTACCTTGTCTTAAGCGTTGTAATTTATTAAGCAATTCACGAGAATAATATGAAGGTACAAATCTATGTCTCATTACTCTCTTCAAATCATTCCATGTTCTAGGTATGTTCTGATTAGTACGACAGTATTCACTCCACCAAATAGATGCAAAATCATAAAACTCACGCGTAATAGCCCTAACTTTTAGATGATCAGGAAATTCATGGCATGCAAATAATTGTTGTACAGCTAATTCCCATGTGATATAAGCATCAGGATCATAATTCCCAGCAAACGAGGGTACCGTGAAGTTAATTTTATCAGACATACTATCACTATCATATACCTCCCGTGGTGAAAAAAACTTGTCTCAAGTGTGCATCTTCCTCGTTCACTATCTTGCACTCTCGTCCAACAGTTCGAAGAAGAGGTGGATATATCTTGCAATCTTTCTGTGAACCTGCCATAGTTAGTAGAAAACAAGGAAATAAATCACAAGTATATGTCCCTATCAACTACTAGGTTCTGGAGGCTCAACCAAGTCACTCACACTCAAGCTTATACCCGCTTACAAGTTCTTACCAATGCAAGAAGGAAGTGGTACGACCGGTGGTCGGTTCGTGATACTCTCACTTGCGATCAGCCCAACGATTGCGAGGAACGACACCTGCTGAGTTAGTAGGAAGTGGAGCTTGGAAGGCTTCAATATGGTAGCAAGGATCAGCAATAATCAAAACAGTTAATGCAAGTTGAAAGATTGTTCAAAGTACTAGCCAATGTTGCTGATCCTAGCCTAATCAAAGCTAGCTAATCAAAGCCCTATGCAAAGAAGTGTATGTACGCACACGCAACGATCAATGTGACTTGATGCAAGCAAGGGAAAGCCTCACAACAAGTGCTTGGAGAGACGCTAGCCAACTACTCAAACTTCTTTCTAAGGGCACAAAATTGTTCGCGTGATGTAGAGCACAAAAACAGCAATATCGATGCACACAAACAGCCCTATAGATTGAGCAGAAACAATAGCTAGTCTCAAATGATGAAAAAAACAAAGTTTTATATGGCTTATATATGCTTTTCTGAAAGGTTTCGACAAGATCTACAACTTTTCAGTTGAGGCGAACTCCAAATTCCGAACGGAAGATCGAAGGAAATGGCAAAAACAGAAACCGAAAACTTGCGACACGAAATCGGAGCCAAAGATGGCCGATTTTGGGGCACCTAGTGAGAGACTAGTGGCTTAGGTAGAAAAGATGCGCCTCGTCATTAGCTTCAAAACGAGCACAAGAACGTCAAAAACGGACACCGTATGCAAAAGTTATGCCCGTTTTACTGAAGGTGTCTCGGATACGGAATTCTACTCGGACTCGAATCCGTCTCGGGTTTAAATTTGAAACTGCTATATCTTTCAAACCCGTGGGCCAAACTTGCTGAAATTTTTTGTGGAAGCTTTTGGTTATATGTAGAAGGTTTCCACCAATTTTCATGCACTTTTATTTTCTCTTTTTTTTTTACCGCGGCTTTTGTTCTCTGCGGCTGCCTCTTTTTTCCTTCTAATATTTGGTCGGCCCTAAGGTTTATCACAAGTCGCAAATAATATCAATTCTCCCAAAAGATTACAGCAACCCTCTCTTTTTTTTCAGATGAACAACAGTAAGGATTTTCTAGTTTTTGGTACGGATTAGAGGAGTTCTAACCCACGAATTTTCTGTTTTAGATGCAAAAACTAAGACCCTAAACGAACGATCAAGCGACGCAAAGGAAACACGAGATGCAACTAGACAAAGACTAACTAGACAATAACTAGAACTAGAAATCAGCAACTAGACACGACGATGCAACCAATGATTCAACAAGCAAAATACCGAAAAGAAAATTGCAATGGCTCAGATTGGTTCGGTATGGATGATAGATGCGAATTTTTTAGGGCAATTTTCTGGACTCTAGGTATGAAAAACAAATCTACTACTAAGGGTACTGATTTCTCACCGAAGAACTGTAGCTCTGATACCACCTGATGAACCCGAAGGTCCGATTGTTGGCCCGATCTTTCGATGAGAACGATAAGTTCGGTAGGCGTCGCTCAACTCTCACGATCCTGGCTACGAACTCACAAGGCCCGAAACCACGCAATCGCTGAACTGCTCGACAAGTCGTTATCAACCGTGCACGAATACCCGCTGACTGACCACGAAGGTCGATTCTCGCATACACCAAGAAGCACGCAAGAACAAGATAAATAAGCAATCTGAAATTGCAAATATGAATTGAAATATTTGAATTGAGTTGGGATTCTGAATAAGGATCTTAATTGGGTGGTCTAGTCGACACACGCAAAAGATACAAGTTGCAACGAAGGCAAACTAAACATAAACAAAATCCAAGAAAACTAGAGGGGGTGCGGCCTCCTTAAATAGGGGATGAGGAGCCACACAACTAATAGAACTAGCGGGGTGGGATTAAACTCGCGGGTTACTGTTCACATGAACACACATGAACAGTAACCGCACCCCCAAGTGGCCCGATGGCAGATGGGCCGAGTTCAGTATGATTACAAAGCCCAGATTGGCCCAAACAATTGATATGACGTCTTCTTTTGATGATTGCGATCAGTCCAGAAGGAATTTGAAGATGAGGCCGGATCCGTTGGAAAGAGGACGAAATAAGCTTTCAATCAAGTACTTGTGGACCTCAAACGGACACCGTATGAGAAAGTTATGCCTGTTTTAAGTTGATGCTGTCAGGCTGATTCTAGAGGCCGAACTGGATTCCAAAACAGGTCCAGCTCAAACTGCTTGCTTCTCTTGGACCAAAAGTGACATGGTGCTGCACATATATATATTTCATCGTTAGGTAGCATCATATAGTTCATATAATATAAAGACACTCCTAAAAACGAGCTCACCTTATAATTTAAGTGAAGCGTATGAGCTCTTATACTTAGAACATTAAACATAGCAAATATGGTTGTATCCATAGAGGTCATGTTCTCATCACCCATCCTATATATCCTAGGAAACACAAGACGTTAACGCCCCCATCCTATCGGCCCAAAAGGAACACGGGATTTCACGGTCCCATGCCCTTACAATTTCACCACCGTGGGACTCAACACAATAAAACCTTCCCCCTACTTAACCATACGGCTCCCAACCCGCGTGTGGTAGCACGAATGTACTTGAATCAACGACGTTACCAAAGTTCGGTCCTTAATTGTCCAGACAAGTCAAACCACATACCCAATCTCGTGCACGAAGGCACCATCACTAACCAACACTTGTCCAGACCACAAGCTTATTTAAAAATGTCAAAATTTCATTTCTTAAACAGATACGAAGATCTGAAACAAAAGTATATAATGAGAGTCATGTTTGTCCCATAATTGACGGGCTATTCCCGTCAATCAAACTACCGGTTCTAGACTTGCACTACTAAGCAAACTCGAATAACATTACTTCACTCATCCTACCATAGCATTTCAATAAAGGAATAATTCATGGATAGCCTCAATGACAAGATAATAGGATGTGTCTAACCATTCATAACAAAAATAGCGACAATATAAGACTATCATGCAAGCAATTATCATTGCATCTACCCTAGCAAAATTGGGATCAAATATGATGCAAAAGAAAGTTCAAAGGATGCTTGCCTTGCTGGAAAAGTAATTGCTCACTCTCGGTCGCGTAGGAGTCGATATCAATAAGCTCGGAATCTAGATAAACACAATACCGAATAAACATCGAGAAAAACTCCAAAAATCAAGGTGCTAAAAAATGCATGATTTTTCTACAGTAGCTAAGTCATGATTTAAGGTGGTTTTTGGTGAAAGAATTATTTCATTTTGATTTAGTATGTGAAAGTTATGGTGATTCGATTTTCATATTTCAATACGCTTTATTCTGTAATTTAATTATGAGACAAAAATTTGTAGAGCAGTGGTGAGTAAATGGATTACCTGGATAATTAGGCAATATTATTACAAGTTCAAAACAGTTGAGTTTGCTCCAATTGAAGTTTTCATGATTTAGTTATTGATTTCTAAAGTTACCAGCATTAATAATGTAAAAATAATGACTTTTAGGATCATTTTCCTCAAACTATAGTTTCTGTGATAGAGGTGAGTTTGAAACTATTTTTATAATTAAGGTTATTTGAAATAGAAATTATCAAAACTAATTTCACTGTTTTTGGAGTTTCCAAGAATTACTTATGAATTTTTGAAGTTATCAGCCTTTTTCTATTGTACAAATAATAGTGCTAAAGGCTCATTCTCCAAAATAATGCTCCCTGTTACAGAGACATGGTTGAAACTAATTTTAATATAAAGTTCATTAAATAAGAAAATTACCAGAAGTGGTTTCACTCATTTTGGAGTTAAAATGAATTAGTTATGCATTTTAGAAGTTATACATATCTTTCAGTGTTTAAAATAACAGATTTCGAATTTCATAAAGTTTTTATTACCTTTCTCACCGAGCGCTAGCCTAGTCGCGGTCACTGACCAGCGGGCCCGGTGAATAGGGTGTTTTCTATTCTAACTCAGATTCAAAACGTGTTCTGACTAGTGGGTCCCGCTGTCAGTGACACGGTCCACGGGACTAGGTCCACCGGCGCACGCGCACGGCGCACGGAACTTAAAGCCTAGGGCCCACATGTCAGCCACCCTATGTTACGGTTTAACCCCGCCGTTTTCCGTGCACGGGACCCACGTGTAAGCGACTGTTTTAACTCGTTAAGACAGCATTTAACGCTAATGATTACCTCTTAACCCCTAATCATTTTGCTACAGCGCCTGTCGGCGTACGGCAACGGGATTTTGATCCCGCGCGTTTCACTGGCGGCTCGCCGGCGCGGTGCGCCACGGCGGCGCGGGCCAAGGCCATGTCCAGGTGCGCAATAGTATTGTACACCCGTTAAGGGCACTCACGGCACCTGAGCCGGCTTAGAATGGCAGCTAACCGGCGTTGAGCGGTGGCGCTCAAAACGGCAAAACGAAAACAACACAGTGAAAGCTCCGCAGCGACATTCAAGCGTGTGCCAAGATTCTAGGGACTATGAGAAGGCTACCTGAGCGAAGAGGGTGCTCGGGGAGGCTCGGAGCTAGGCGGGTGGGTCGGTGCGAGAAGAAGCGGCAACAACACGGTTCAATGAAGAGATGAAGATCTGAGTAAAAATGAAGCAAGGTGAATGCTTGGGTTAGCCCAAGGAGCTCAAGAGCAAGCCATAGGAGCAAGGAATTGGACAATGGCTTACCGGATCAAGGTGGGAGGTGAAAAGTTGCTTCACGGTCGGAAATGGTGCAAACTTCAATTCAACAAGATTCTGTCGTGCATTACCAAAATTAGCTTAGGGGTTTCTCTCAGTGGACTAAAGCATGAGAGGTGACGCGCAAAGTTGAGGTTAATACCTCCGGGACACGAAGATGGCACGACGGTGTCCGCGAGAGCACGCTCTGGAAGTCGCCGGGAGCACGACGATGAACAGCGAGCTACAAGCAAATATAGGAGCTCGCATAAGCAAAAATGGACACGGGAATGAACCTAGAACAGGGAGGGATCATGAGGAGGAAGCTTACCCGTGAAGAGAGCGAGAACAAACTTCCCTCTCCTCGGTCAAACAGAGGAGAAGTGAGGAATTTGCTAGGGTTCGGGTGCTAGTTAAAGATGGCCAACGGACGGAACGGAGGCGGCGTGACATGCCGAGGCTCCAGGATAGGTCAAACTGGGCGGTGCGGTCACGGCGTTGACGGGGCAGCGCAGAGCTCCTTCGGCGCGTGGCGCTTGAGCTCTGCTCGCGCCTGCCCGAGGTTGAAGACGCCCCTGACATGCGGGACCCACCGCGTCAGTGACTCACAGCGGCGCGCGCGAACGCGAGTTGAACGATTTGATCAGAACCGTTGGATCACGAATGGACGGATGGGATCAGTGTGTGCAATCGGACCGGTCGAAGGGGTAGGCGATCTGAGCCGTTGATCTGAGATCCAAGGGTTGCATGTCGCGGTGCAGTTAGGCGGTTGGGCTGAGTCCATTCGCCGAGTCGGCTCGAGCCCGAGGAACAGTGCGCCAGTCCGGTTTGAGTCCAAGTTTGACTGAGATTTTAATTGTTTTCCCTACTTTGACCAGGGACTTAAAAATAGAAATAAAATTCCTAAAATCATGAAATAAATCATGGGGGTTCCTGGGATAACCTAGTGTCCATAAAAATTATTGAACCCTACTGTTCATGATATAATTTGTGATATATAATTTCAAACTTAAACTAGATCTTTTATTAGTGTTTGAATTATCTTAGGGTTCAAAACAGTCCCAAAAATTTGGGAAAAATTATATTAATTCATGATAATTAATATAGTATTTGAATAAATTATTTCCAGAGATACTTCAGTAGCATTTATCTTAGTTTTATGATTGGAGTTCAATTTAAAATGGATGTTTCATAAGCATTTTGAGATTTTCCAAGTGCAATATTAAAATAAAAAGTTTCAAAACATGATGCATGATAATGAAATGCATAATAACCCCTTTATTAATTTGGGGATGTGACAAACCTCCCCCCCTTACAAAAGATCTCGACCCCGAGATCGATAGGGTGGAAGTAGGATAAACAGTTCTAAAAGAAAACAAAACATATGTTGTCTTGATTTCCTTCAAAGATAGTGCCAAGATATCTTTGTAGGGTTACAAGGAATGGCTAAAACATTTTTCCCTTCCCATTGCTTTGTTTAAACTTTCCTTTCTTGATTCAAAGACAATTTAAGAAGAAGGAAAAAGATCTGGATAGCTAGCTCGTAGTTGATCTTCACGCTCCCAAGTTGCTTCATCTTCAGTGTGGTTACTCCACTGAACCTTGATGAATTTGATTGCGCGATTTCGTGTCTTGCGCTCCTTCTCTTCAAGAATGCGAATCGGGTGCTCCCGATAGGAAAGATCGGGTTGCAAGTCAAGTTTTTCCAGTTCAGTGGCTTCGGTAGGGATGCGAAGACACTTCCTTAGTTGTGAAACATGGAAAACATCATGCACATCCGCAAGTGAGGGTGGCAATTCTATTTGATAAGCCACCGGTCCCATCTTTGCTAGAACTCGGAAAGGTCCGATATAGCGAGGTGCCAGTTTGCCTTTGACTTGGAAACGATGTGTTCCTTTCATCGGAGAAACCTTAAGATAGACATGATCATCCACTTGAAAACTCAAGTCGCGACGACGACGGTCGGCATAGGACTTCTGACGAGATTGAGCCGCCCGAAGTCGCTCGCGGATGACACGAACTTGCTCTTTAGCATCCTCTACCAAGGTTGGACCATAGAATGGCCTTTCCCCGGCTTCGGACCAGTTCAAAGGTGTCCTACAAGTTCTTCCATACAAAGCCTCGAACGGTGACATTTGAATGCTTGATTGGAAGCTATTGTTGTAGGAGAACTCCGCAAATGGTAAACATTTCTCCCAGTTCTTGCTATAGGACAGCACACATGCTCACAGAAGATCTTCCAAGATTTGATTCACCCTTTCAGTTTGTCCATCTGTTTGCGGGTGGTATGCGGAGCTGAAAGATAAATTGGTCCCCATTGCTTGGTGCAGGCACTTCCAGAAGTGAGAGGTAAATTGGGGACCCCTATCAGAAATGATCACTTTTGGTACACCATGGAGACAAACAATCCTGGAAATGTACAACTCCGCTAGCTTGACCCCAGTGTAAGTGGTCTTGACAGGAATGAAATGGGCAACCTTCGTCAGACGATCAACAATCACCCATATAGAATCAGACCCCGCTTGAGTTTTTGGAAGGCCGGTGATAAAATCCATGCCAACTTCTTCCCATTTCCACTTGGGAATGGGCAGGGGTTGTAGAGTACCTGCCGGCTTCAAATGCTCAGCTTTGACTCTTTGGCATACATCACACCCGGCCACAAATTGAGCGATATGCCGCTTCATTCGGCTCCACCATAGCCGCTTCTTAAGATCTTGGTACATCTTGGTGCTACCTGGGTGGATAGAGAACTTTGAATTATGAGCCTCTTTGAGAATTAATTCTCTCAAAGCGCGGTCGAAAGGCACCACCAATCGCTTTCCGAACAAAAGAGTGCCATGAGAATCTTCTTTGAAACCTTTAGCCTTGCCTTTCTTCAATGCTTTGCGGATTTGAGCTACTTCCAAGTCAGTCTTCTGGGCTTCTCTAATCTGATCCTCAAGTGTAAAATTCACACTAAGGGCAGCAAGAGAACCTTCTTCGATTATCTCCAGGCGCAGACGTTGCATCGCAGCACACAAGCCTACCGAAAAGGGAGTTACCGATAAACAGTTGCACTGAGATTTTCTGCTTAGGGCATCTGCCACCACATTCGCTTTTCCTGGATGATAATGGAGACCAAAATCATAATCTTTGATCAACTCAAGCCATCTTCTTTGCCTCAAGTTTAGATCGGCTTGGGTGAAGATATATTTAAGACTCTTGTGGTCAGTGTAGATTTCGCAACGATTACCGATGAGGTAATGTCGCCAAATCTTTAGAGCATGAACAACCGCGACGAGCTCCAAATCGTGAGTGGGATAATTCGACTCATGAGGTCTCAGTTGCCTGGATGCATAAGCTACCACTCGGCCCTCTTGCATAAGAACACAACCGAGCCCATGGCGAGACGCATCGCAGTAAATGTCAAAGCTCTTGTGAATGTCGGGCAAGATGAGTACTGGAGCTTTGGTCAAGCATTCCTTTAGGATCTGAAAGCTCTCCTCACATTCAGGCGACCATTCGAACTTCTTTTCTTTCTTCAGAAGTTGAGTCATTGGCCTTGCAATTTTGGAGAAGTTCTGGATGAATCTGCGGTAGTAACCCGCAAGTCCAAGAAAACTGCGAATGTCAGTAATATTTCTGGGTTGTCTCCAATCAAGGACATCTTGCACTTTGCTAGGATCAACAGCAATACCGCCCTTGGATAGGACATGTCCCAAGAAACTAACTTCATGAAGCCAGAACTCGCATTTGCTAAATTTGGCATAAAGCTGATGTTGACAAAGCTTCTCCAACACAAGCCTCAAGTGTTGCTCGTGTTCTTCATCAGACCTTGAGTAGATAAGGATGTCATCAATGAATACAACAACAAACTTATCCAAATACTCCATGAACACTGAATTCATAAGATTCATGAAGTATGCCGGTGCATTCGTCAGACCAAAAGACATGACAGTGTACTCGTACAACCCGTAACGAGTAGAGAATGCTGTCTTCGGAATGTCTTCGGTTCGAACTTTAATTTGATGATAGCCCAAGCGCAAATCAACCTTGGAGAATACTTGGGCTCCACTCAATTGATCAAATAAATCATCAATCCGAGGAAGCGGATATTTGTTCTTGATAGTGACTTCATTTAACGGACGGTAGTCAACACACATCCGCAAACTTTTGTCCTTCTTTTTGACAAAGATAGCCGGGCATCCCCAAGGTGAGGAGCTCGGCCTAATAAACCCCTTGTCTTGAAGTTCTTGGAGTTGCTTCTTCAATTCTTCCAATTCATTAGGAGGCATCCGGTATGGCCGTTTTGAGATCGGCGTAGTACCGGGTAGAAGCTCGATGACGAACTCGACTTCTCGATCAGGAGGCATGCCTGGGAGTTCTTCGGGGAATACATCTGGATATTCACACACCACAGGCACTTTCTCAAGTTCAAGAGAGGTACAAGCTTCCAAGGCATAGAGATGAGAACTGCCCACAGAGGGTGCAAAAACGACTTGATTGCCGTCTTCGCTAGTGACAGAAATAGACCGCTGAGCACAATCGATCTTTCCCTGGTTTTTGGACAGCCAATCCATCCCCAAGATTACATCAATACCCGCTGATTTTAGCACAATTAAGTTTGCCAAGAAGTTGACATTTTGAATTTCCACTTTTACGCCCCGACAGACTTGATCGGTTTGGAAAACCGATCCCGGCGACTGGATTTGATAAGGTGGCTGAAGTTTATGCATTTCAAATTGATTAAGTGCAGCATATTCATTTTTGATGAATGAATGAGATGCTCCGGAATGAAATAAAACTGATGCTGGGCAAGAATTAACAAGAAGTGTACCCAAAACGACGCCCGAGCGCCGCCTCCTCAGCAGTGGACGTGGTTCACTCGCCACGCAGGAGGATCGAGGAGGGTAGATGCTGCCCTGGGAGGTGGTGTAGGTCTTGCCACAGCCGGTGGTGTAGGAGCACGATAAACCTGCGACATTCCCCGCTGCTTGGCGAGGCAAGAGGAAGCATAGTGGCCCTGGCGACCACAATGAAAGCAGGTGACATTAGGCTTGAAAGTACCACTGCTTTGGGAGTTCTTACTCCCATTGTACCGCTGCCCTGTAGGTGGAGAAGGTCGTGCAGGCGCCACATGAGGCCTCGGTAGCGCCGGAGCCTGAGGGCGAGGTGCCTGGGGTGGCCCGGAGCGCTGTCGAGGAAAACTGCCGCTAGCTGAAATCTAAGCAGCCCTCTTCCTCTTCCTGGACTCCTCCACTGCCACGCTCTTGTGCTCCACAACAATGGCTTTGTTTACCAAGTGTTGGAAGTTCCGGAAATCATGTACAGCTAAAGCCAGCTGCATCTCCTCAGTCAAACCGCCCATGAACCTATTCCGCCGACGAGTGTCAGTGGAGACATCGTCAGGGGCATAGCGAGCTAAGGAGTTGAACTCCTGGAGATACTCAGTGACAGTCTTCCTTCCTTGCTTCAAAGCACGGAACTGCTGCTGCTTGATCGACATGACCCCATCAGGAATATAGGCCTCCCTGAAGGCTGCACAAAACTCAGCCCAAGTTGGAACTCCTTCATCAGGCTGCATGGCGGAAAAATTATCCCACCACGCACTAGCAGCGCCTTCTAACTGATAGCTGGCAAAAAGAACTTTCTCAATGCCCGTGCACTGAGCAATGGCTAGTTTCTTCTCCACATCCCTTAGCCAATCTTCAGCCTCCATAGGATCTCCGGTACCCGCAAAGGTGGGAGGACTTGTTCGCTGAAACTCAGCGAGACCCCCACGCTGCCTCTGATGTCCCCCTCCCCCTGCTGCCGCAGGAGCAGGAGAGGTATTGCGAGCTATAGCCTCCAGGATCCTGGTCTGATCCATTCTGTTCCTCTCGATCTGAGCCAAGACTTCCGCCATAGTGGGTGGCGGAGGAAGCACTTCCTCAGAGGAACTGTCCCGCGGACGGTGCTGCTGAGAGGGCTCACCCCTCTCCTCGCGGGCGTAAAGTTCTCTGCACTGATGCGAGAACAAGTGCCCTGGGGTGGAGATCCCCCATCGCGCTGAGCTCTAGCACGAATGTTAGGGCCTGACATCCTGGAGTGACAAGGAATGTTAAAAAAGAGGCCAAGATTGCTGGAAAAGTACGAATAATAAAACTTTGGACAGCAAGCACAAAGTTTTTAATTAAGCACGCATAATGATATAAAATGCACAAAAATATAACACCAAATGGGCGTACAAAGGCGCCAATGCCAGTACAAGATCCATAAATTCAAATCATAGTTTTTCCAAAGCAATTATATTCATAGGGCCCGTGGGCGAAAAGCAACTACTGGAAATATAGTTCTTGCAAGAGAAACATTAATAGTTTAATCGTTACTAGCCTATTACAGGAAATCAAAGATACATGCTCGCCCATGAGCTTACGCCTACCACATCCTAAATGTTGTTCCGGTCAAAGTTTACCGGAAACTCGTCCAGAAGATGTGCCTCAGGGGATCCCGTATCATCGGGGTCTCCAAAATTAGGAAGACGCAAAGGGGAGCCTTGCTCTATCACATGGCCTCCAGCAGGTTCCATCCTACGAGTACGAGCAAATCCAACTGACATGCGGACCTGGCGTCTCGCCCCATAGTTGGGTACATGCCCTGGTACTTCTGGAAGACGGTACGTCGGTGGCGCTGAAGCATAAGGGGAAATCTCATTCGTGCCATAAACCACATGGCGGTCAATGATTCCCATACCACACATGAGTTGTAGGTGCTCTAGGGCCACCACGAGACGCTGACGAGTCTCGTACAACTCATATACAGTACACCGATGGATTTGGTCCATGATATGAACCAATCTTGCCAACTGCCTAACCTGGGGATCTTCCCCAAACTGAATCCGGGCAAAGGTGTCCACCTCCGTGCCACGCTCGCACATAGGAAAATGGTAGTAAGGCGGCTGAGACAACTCCGTCAGATCATAACGGAGATGGCTCATAGCCACACGAGCCACTTCCTGAAGAGCCATGGCCTCAGAGGTACCACGTGCCTGGATACTCCCCGTGACTCGTCTGGCGATAATGTTGATCACGGCCAGGTATTCCTCCATGCCTGCCCCCCTGTCGCGGCGATAGATGGCGTAAGATGGCTGATAAGTGAAGTTCGCCCTCCACATCATTTCCCGGAGAAGCGCCGGGTATCCATCCACGTTCTCAGCTTGAGTTTCTTTGACCAGGTATTGGCGACTCATCTAAAAGCAAGAACAATAAGGTAAGATTTCTTTTTTTTAAAATAAAAATAAAAATAAAAATAGGGTAAGAAAAGATACTAGGATGGATGAGGAATAAAAGATATTCCTAACTTAAACTTTCTGAAATTAATTTGATGTTTTCAAAGATATTTGGACTCAAGAAGGCTTACTAATTCTAACGCCAGTGCTATCTCTAACCTACAGTCAGTATGGCTCTGATACCAACGCTGTGGGGACCCCGGAGTTATCTCCGTAAGACCGCGACTAATCAAGGTCTTAGGGACATAACTCTAGATCTCTGATAAATGAATTCCAACTTAACTCACCCAAATGAGAGGCTTTACTAAAATCTAGAGCCCCGACGATCATGCACGCCGCTCCCCTGCGAGCGCTACGTGATTGTCGGTTCTCCAATCAGTCAAGCACTACACTTAGCGAGTTAAATAGGAAGCCATGAACAGCGAGCATGACCTATATTGGCTCCCAAGATCAGCGACCAATAAAGTCATACTCTCATACAACGTTGCTCACATCCATACAACATCCATACATAGATAGTTCAAAAGACATACAACATAGTTCCAAGTTTACAACTAATACAAGTGGCCGACCGGCCAAATTTAAAAGAGAGTATTAAGTAGCAGCGGAAACACATAAATAAACCAAAAGACCAGCAATGGTATGCCCGATAACCCATCGGCAACCAACTGGGAGTTAGATGATAGCAAACTACTCATCGGTGTCGCCTAAATCGACACCGACAAGCTCGTCGGTCTCTAAATCCTCCTCACCTATAAAAGCCAGCAAACATCTGGCTGAGTACAAAGAGTACTCGCAAGTCTTACACAAATAAAAATATTTATGCATAAGGTCATTCAAAGGAAGGGCTCATATTGGCTTAGTTTTGCGAAGACGACGCAATACTGAACAACCTACACATACTAGTTTTTCAAGTGCCATTTCAAAATCAGATTTGAAGTAGAAGTAAAGCATGTGAATAGGTAATGAATCCAATAACAATGAATCATACTAACAACAAAGTGGCCGTCCACTTTGATACAACAACAAGCATGAACATCCCATTTATGACGATACCAAGTTATAACCGCAATTTTAATTCCAAGTCTAACAATAGTAACTCCCGAACTCAAGCGGTTGTCCATAACCGCGGACACGGCTATTCGAATAGATTTATACCCTGCAGGGGTGTACTACTTTACCCACACGACTTGATTAGCCCGTAAGCCTCCAGATGCCTCCGAATATAGCATACTTCCTATGGTATGCCGGCCGGGTAAATCAAGATACGGTCGTTTTTAGCAAGAAGACCCCATTGAGTTAAGTCCCTCAACCCAGGGCTCCTAGGAAACACAAGACGTTAACGCCCCCATCCTATATATCCTAGGAAACACAAGACGTTAACGCCCCCATCCTATCGGCCCAAAAGGAACACGGGATTTCACGGTCCCATGCCCTTACAATTTCACCACCGTGGGACTCAACACAATAAAACCTTCCCCCTACTTAACCATACGGCTCCCAACCCGCGTGTGGTAGCACAAATGTACTTGAATCCCAAAGTTCGGTCCTTAATTGTCCAGACAAGTCAAACCACATACCCAATCTCGTGCACGAAGGCACCATCACTAACCAACACTTGTCCAGACCACAAGCTTATTTAAAAATGTCAAAATTTCATTTCTTAAACAGATACGAAGATCTGAAACAAAAGTATATAATGAGAGTCATGTTTGTCCCATAATTGACGGGCTATTCCCGTCAATCAAACTACCGGTTCTAGACTTGCACTACTAAGCAAACTCGAATAACATTACTTCACTCATCCTACCATAGCATTTCAATAAAGGAATAATTCATGGATAGCCTCAATGACAAGATAATAGGATGTGTCTAACCATTCATAACAAAAATAGCGACAATATAAGACTATCATGCAAGCAATTATCATTGCATCTACCCTAGCAAAATTGGGATCAAATATGATGCAAAAGAAAGTTCAAAGGATGCTTGCCTTGCTGGAAAAGTAATTGCTCACTCTCGGTCGCGTAGGAGTCGATATCAATAAGCTCGGAATCTAGATAAACACAATACCGAATAAACATCGAGAAAAACTCCAAAAATCAAGGTGCTAAAAAATGCATGATTTTTCTACAGTAGCTAAGTCATGATTTAAGGTGGTTTTTGGTGAAAGAATTATTTCATTTTGATTTAGTATGTGAAAGTTATGGTGATTCGATTTTCATATTTCAATACGCCTTTATTCGGGTAATTTAATTATGAGACGAAAATTTGTAGAGCAGTGGTGAGTAAATGGATTACCTGGATAATTAGGCAATATTATTACAAGTTCAAAACAGTTGAGTTTGCTCCAATTGAAGTTTTCATGATTTAGTTATTGATTTCTAAAGTTACCAGCATTAATAATGTAAAAATAATGACTTTTAGGATCATTTTCCTCAAACTATAGTTTCTGTGATAGAGGTGAGTTTGAAACTATTTTTATAATTAAGGTTATTTGAAATATAAATTATCAAAACTGATTTCACTGTTTTTGTAGTTTCCAAGAATTACTTATGAATTTTTGAAGTTATCAGCCTTTTTCTATTGTACAAATAATAGTGCTAAAGGCTCATTCTCCAAAATAATGCTCCCTGTTACAGAGACATGGTTGAAACCAATTTTAATATAAATTTCATTAAATAAGAAAATTACCAGAAGTGGTTTCACTCATTTTGGAGTTAAAATGAATTAGTTATGCATTTTAGAAGTTATACATATCTTTCAGTGTTTAAAATAACAGATTTCGAATTTCATAAAGTTTTATTACCTTTCTCACGGCGCTAGCCTAGTCGCGATCACGACCAGCGGGCCGGTGAATAGGGTGTTTTCTATTCTAACTCGGATTCAAAACGTGTTCTGACTAGTGGGTCCCGCTGTCAGTGACACGGTCCACGGGACTAGGTCCACCAGCGCACGCGCACGGCGCACGGAACTTAAAGCCTAGGGCCCACATGTCAGCCACCCTATGTTATGGTTTAACCCGCCGTTTTCGTGCACGGACCCACGTAAGCGCATCGCTTTAACTCGTTAAGACAAAGATTTAACGCTAATGATTACCTCTTAACCCCTAATCATTTTGCTACAGCGCCTGTCGGCGTACGGCAATGGGATTTTGATCCCGCGCGTTTCACCGGCGGCTCGCCGGCGCGGTGCGCCATGGCGGCGCGGGCCAAGGCCATGTCCAGGTGCGCAATAGTATTGTACACCCGTTAAGGGCACTCACGGCACCTGAGCCGGCTTAGAATGGCAGCTAACCGGCGTTGAGCGGTGGCGCTCAAAACGGCAAAACGAAAACAACACAGTGAAAGCTCCGCAGCGACATTCAAGCGTGTGCCAAGATTCTAGGGACTATGAGAAGGCTACCGAGCGAAGAGGGTGCTCGGGAGGCTCTGAGCTAGTGAGGTGGGTCGGTGCGAGAAGAAGAAAGCGCAACAACACGGTTCAATGAAGAGATGAAGATCCGAGTAAAAATGAAGCAAGGTGAATGCTTGGGTTAGCCCAAGGAGCTCAAGAGCAAGCCATAGGAGCAAGGAATTGGACAATGGCTTACTGGATCAAGGTGGGAGGTGAAAAGTTGCTTCACGGTCGGAAATGGTGCAAACTTCAATTCAACAAGATTCTGCCGTGCATTACCAAAATTAGCTTAGGGGTTTCTCTCAGTGGACTAAAGCATGAGAGGTGACGCGCAAAGTTGAGGTTAATACCTCCGGGACACGAAGATGGCACGACGGTGTCCGCGAGAGCACGCTCTGGAAGTCGCCGGGAGCACGACGATGAACAGCGAGCTACAAGCAAATATAGGAGCTCGCATAAGCAAAAATGGACACGGAATGAACCTAGAGCAGGGGAGGATCATGAGGAGGAAGCTTACCGTGAAGAGAGCGAGAACAAACTTCCCTCTCCTCGGTCAAACAGAGGAGAAGTGAGGAATTTGCTAGGGTTCGGGTGCTAGTTAAAGATGGCCAACGGACGGAACGGAGGCGGCGTGACATGCCGAGGCTCCGGGATAGGTCAAATCGGGCGGTGCGGTCACGGCGTTGACGGGCAGCGCGAGCTCCGGCGGCGTGGCGCTGAGCTCGCCGCGCCGCCGAGGTTGAAGACACCCCGACATGCGGGACCCACGCGTCGGTGACTCACGATGGCGCGCGCGAACGCGAAGTTGAACGATTTGATCAGAACCGTTGGATCACGAATGGACGGATGGGATCAGTGTGTGCAATCGGACCGGTCGAAGGGGTAGGCGATCTGAGCCGTTGATCTGAGATCCAAGGGTTGCATGTCGCGGTGCAGTTAGGCGGTTGGGCTGAGTCCATTCGCCGAGTCGGCTCGAGCCCGAGGAACAGTGCGCCAGTCCGGTTTGAGTCCAAGTTTGACTGAGATTTTAATTGTTTTCCCTACTTTGACCAGGGACTTAAAAATAGAAATAAAATTCCTAAAATCATGAAATAAATCATGGGGGTTCCTGGGATAACCTAGTGTCCATAAAAATTATTGAACCCTACTGTTCATGATATAATTTGTGATATATAATTTCAAACTTAAACTAGATCTTTTATTAGTGTTTTAATTATCTTAGGGTTCAAAACAGTCCCAAAAATTTGGGAAAAATTATATTAATTCATGATAATTAATATAGTATTTGAATAAATTATTTCCAGAGATACTTCAGTAGCATTTATCTTAGTTTTATGATTGGAGTTCAATTTAAAATGGATGTTTCATAAGCATTTTGAGATTTTCCAAGTGCAATATTAAAATAAAAAGTTTCAAAACATGATGCATGATAATGAAATGCATAATAACCCCTTTATTAATTTGGGGATGTGACATCACCCTAGCTACCTCTCGGTGTGTTGGTGCGCAACCCGCCGAGAGCTCCCTTTTTCCGCCATTAACGGCCGCAAGCAAGCTTTGTCGTCTTCGGCATCCCTGGGGTTCTTTTGCGAATCTTTTTGCTTCGCCTTGAGCCCCTCAGCACCTCCCTCAAAACCCCTAATCCAATTTTGGTTTGCTTAACAGGAAGAAACTGATTTTGGATTTGCCCTCCTTCGGCCGCGTTTCATCGCTTTCATTCCCAACTCCGGTAAGTGTCCTCTTCCCTTCAATTCCTTGCTCCTAGACCTCCCCAGGATCTTTGCGAAGTCGTCCTTACCATCCTTTATACTTCTTTTTGCTCAAAACCTCTGGTCCTCGTTGTTGTCCTCAGTTCCGGCGCTGGTGTCCGCTGCGAGAGCTCCTCCGACTTCCTCCGGACCTCCTCTGTGCCCAGGTACTTTCGCAATAGTCCTCTAGTGCTCGGGCACCTGCTAATTTAGACCGTTGCGGAGATTTTCGCTGTTTTCGGTTTTAGCCGTCCTTGTTCCTCTGCCTCTCTCCGGCTCGCCGGCATTTTAGGCCAGCTCCGCCGTCGAGAGTACCCTCAAGGTGTTCGCAATTATTGCGAACGTTTTGCCACTTTTGGTTTGCGCCATCGTGACCTGGGTCACCGGCGGTAAGCCGGCGGGCAAAGCGCGGTACTTGTATTGTTGTCGTAAGCTTGACAATCTTCAGGACCTCTTAGGTTCAATCGTAGCCGTTAAGACCTCTTGGGGTTAGATCTTAACCGTAGTATCTTCCTCCGTAAAAACCTTAGTTGCCTGGACCTCCCCCAGCTTAGATCCTTGCTGTTAAAGATCTCTTTGGTTTTAATCTGGACCGTTAGAATCACCCCTGTGTAAAAGACCACCCTGTAGTCATTTTTGCAAAAACCACCCTCGGAACCACCCTCGGGACCTCTTTGCAAAAGCCCACCCCTTGGTCTTTTGTAAAGAAAACCTTAGGACCTCCCTTCTCGCAGATCCGAACCTCTAGGACTACCCCCTGAGTAGATCTTGATCGTTCAGGACCTCCCCATGGAGATCTGAGCCGTTCAAGATCTCCACTCTCTTTAAGACCTTTTCATTAAGGACCTCCCCGTGGAGATCTTGACCGTTGAGACCTCCCTTGTGAGATCTTAGCCGTAGAGACCTCCCTCCGTTTAGATCCCTACCATTAAGACCTCTCTTATTTAGAGCTTGACTGTTAAGACCTCCTGTGTGAGATCTTAGCCGTCAGGACCTCCTTTAGTTTTGATCTTGACCGTTGAGACCTCCCGTTGTGGAGATCTTAGCTATTAGGACCTCCCCAGTCTAGATCTTGGCCGTCCAGAACCTCCTCTTGTAGATCTTAGTCGTCCCAGACCTCCTCTCTTAAACTTACCCCTAGGACCTCCCTTTGTAGATCTGGACCGTCAAATCTAGATCTGACGGTCTGGACCTCCTCAGCGCGCGTGGAGATCCTTCGCGCGGGTCTTCGCATGCGCTGTGCATTCTTGCGTTGGAACCGTTGGATTCGATCTCAATGGCCGCGACCTCCCCTTTGGATTAGTTCTTTAGGAGCAGCCCGAGAGTTTTTTTTTTTTGCAAACTATTAATTGTATTAAATTTTAAAAGTGCATAACTAATTCATTTTATCTCCTTTTAGGGTGATTCAAATTGTGTTAGCTCAGGTTTGAAATGAACTTTAATCTAAAAATGTTTTAGGCACTGTTCTGTACCAGAAAATGGTGTAGGTTGTATTAACTTGCTAGCATTAAATGTTGCTCTAGAAATTCCTTTAAATTGGTAAATTGCATAAGTTATTCTCTGCAACTCCAAATTGAGCAAACTAAAATGTGTTAGGTTCCTCTGTGATTATGCTTTAGCATAGAATAGATTTCATTATGTCTTTACTCCTGAAAAAGGTTATACACTAGTTTCATGACTTAGAAAAATCATAAGTAATTCAATTTAACTCCAAATGAAGTAAATCCATTTTTGTTGTTCTTAGAATGCCATGTTTTGCCTACCATAGAAATTTCAAGTTCTAAAACATTCTGGAAAATTGTGTCATGAACAGTAACAGAAAACAATTTAATTTAAATTTTCCAGTTGAAAGAAATTGTTTAGACCATAACTTCTGCATGCTTAGTCCAATTGGAGTGATTCTTGTTGCTAAATTCATTTAAAATCATGGTCTTCCTGATGTGTAAATTTCTTGAAATTTGGATGACTTTGATTTTTGAGTCTTTTTCGGTGTTCTTCGTTCTTATCGGATTTTTACGTTCTTGCGTTAGGTTCCGAAGAACTTGTTGAACCTAAAAGTGATCCTCTGTAGCAAAAGCACTACTAGCAAGGCAAGAAGATATAGCATCATTTGATCATATTGCTCCTATTATTTTCAAAGTCTAATATGTTGTTTGCAAATTCTACGTATGCATTGCTATTTTGTTGTTAAACTATTGTCAATTAGTTGACCCATTAGATGCATAATCTGTAGGCAAATGTTTATCCTCTACTACTGAGCCTAAGATTATCTTGCTGTGATTTAGGGTTCGTTGGATGAGCTCTTGTCACTTAGTAGTTTACAAGTTAATGTTGTTTAGCCATGCTTAGCCAGCGGTAGAATTGGACGGTTGTCGACTTAGTCGATAACCTTGATCACACAAATGCTATTATGCCTTTATGTTAAGCACTTTGTGCTATGTTTAATTGAGAAAACTAAACCTGAAAATAAAATGTTTTAGACTTGGGCACAATAGTATATTGGTGTGCTTTTGGGTGTGAATGGTTGGTGCCGAGTCAACAAGGACCGAACATCTTGTTACACTAAACCAAGCATCTTTGCGTGCTAACCACACTAGAGGGATATGGGACCTCTCTTGATTGAGTACTTTGAGGGGTGTTAATTAATGAGTCGTTGGTGGTAGTGATAGAGAAAAATGTTCGTTTTGGGATGAGAGGGATGGGTTTCGGTTAGGTTCTTCATACCCAGGAACACCCGCAGTTGCTTCGGCTGGGCCGGTGTTTCCAACTCAAGGTGTGGGTCCTTGTAATTTTTGTCGCCGACAGATCACTAAGGGCTAACCCCCATACGTGCGACTCTTAATTAATACAACCCAATAGAAATGTCTCGTAGGACTTAGTCGTGCCGGCATACCAAAGATAGTGTGCTTAATACATTGGTACATCCCTGCAGGGTTTTGAACTATTCGAATAGCCTCGTCCTAGGTTATGGACACGCTTGGCAAGGTCTTTCAAGAGTTAGACTATAATCTTTTCACTAAAACTTGAACTTGGGTGGTACGAATGGGTAATTCGTGCTATGTTGTGGTGGCTATTGGGTTAGTCACCTCTAGGTTGTTATTTATGATACTCAATATTGTCTCGCTGTTGTTTCAATGATTAAAAATAGATTTACCAAATTGCTTTCAACCTATTACATTATTGCAAATGAAAATTGCTTTATGCGTCCAATTAACCGTATAACCATCTCCGTTGTTTCAACTTCCATGTAGCTATGTATAGGCTTGTTACTCGTAAGTCTTGCGAGTATTTTTTGTACTCAACTGCATTGCTTTGTTGTCGTAGAGGAGGAAGTGGATCCCCAAGCAATCGACTATTGTGAGTTTTGCTGCGATGGGTGCGACTAGCTTGGCGGCCCAGTCGGTTGCCTTGTGGATTATGGCTAATCGATCATATTTTGTTTATAGCCATCTTATGGCGCTTTTGCTTCCGCTGTTATATGTTACTTTGATGTCATTTGGCCGGTCGACTCTTTTGTAATAATTCTATGTATTGTATGTCTTTTGCTAGACTTAGTATTGTAAGTGTATGAAAATGATGCATGATTTTGTAAAAATGTATGTGTGATGCAATTCTGGGAAGCACATGTCTATCGAGGCTGAGGATATTTAATTGGTAATACTGGAACCAGTTGGAGGTTAAGTATTACGAGTTAAATACCCCGGGTCCTCACATTATACTTCTCAAAAACTCTAAATTGCTATTACCCTATCTGGGTGGATGGAGAGGTGGATGGTATGTTATTGGGTGCTAATGTAGCCTAAGGAATACTTGTATGTGGAATGAACTACCCAGATAACCCTAAGGACTTAATCTTGTCATGACCTCCCATATAAAATAAGTGCAACCACAAGTCTGTAAATTACAACCTGGCTAAATAATTTGTATCCACCAGTACGAGTTGCACTAGGTAGATGACCTGCGACACTGTAAGCCTTCGCAGCGAAGGTGTCGGGGTGTGCGACATAAGTCGTTAGATGGCGCAAGAGGGGGTTCGAGTAAGGGTTAACGGATCTAAAAGAGTGTAACCCTTCGTGGACGAAACCTTAGCGAGGTGAAAATAATACTAAGGGATGCATTGTAAAGGCCTTGTGATGATCTCTCCTTGATTCACATGTCAAAGGAAACATGTGTACATGTCAAGACGATTATCTCTTGTGGGTAAAGTGTACAATCTCTGCAGAGTAATAAACTGTTTAAACAGTCGTGCCTACGGTTAAAGGCGGACATGGGAAATTAACTTGAGTTAGTTCTATTTTCAAAAACCTTTGTGGGTGGGATGAAAATGTGGTGGGCTCACCTAGCCCGTGATTTGGATTTTTCCTAAGTCTTCAAACCAAGCGATGTTAATAATTGGAGGTAGCTCCAATAAAATAAGCATAAGGTTGAGGTAGCCACCGCTGATATAAATATTGCATAATTACTCTCTTTAAAAAAATGCAATTTGGGTTAAAATGCTAAGTGATAGGAATTTGTAAATATGATAATTGAAAACATTGCTTTAGCAAATAAAAAAACCCGAGCCATCCTTGTTAAGCCTTGTATGTATATTATTGCATTGTGTGTTGGCTCGCGAGCACGGAAGTTGTGCTCATTCTCGCTCTTTCCCCCAAAACCCTCAGAAGCACGAAATCAAGGAGATTACGACTACTACGATGTTATGGAGAAAGATGCATGGTGGTGCAGTGCGACCATGAATAGCACCATGGCTACTGTAGCACACATGAACAGTACACGATGGTACTGTAGCGCCGCTATTTCCATACGTGCCGATTGATTTCCTAGAATAAAGAATAGTTGGTTAGACATGTTATTTGAGGATTCCTTATCTATCAAGTTATTATTAGGGATATGATCTTATCTATTAGGAATGTTATTTTTAATAGTTGAAAAGATTAGATTGGATTGATAGGTTTCTTTATAGATTATTTCTTAGGCGTCAAGTCAAACTGTCCCTATAAAAAGGATAGCATGTATCCATTATCAATCAAGTAATGAGAAATCAAAAGTTTAACTAAGCCTCAGAGCCTTACTACTTCGACAGGGAAGAGCCTTGCCGACGGTTAGATGAGGGCGAGTGTCCTACCATCGGTCCTGGGACCCGTACCCAGCCAACGATTGCTTTCTATGTGCGCCGATTGGTTTCCTAGAATACAGAATAATTGGTTAGGTAGTATTTTAGGATTCCTTATCTATCTAGTTATTGTTAGGAATAAGATGTTATTTGTTAGGAATATTACTTTTGCTAGTTGGAAAGATTGGATTGGATTGATAGGTTTCCTTATAGATTATTTCTTACGCATCAAGTCGGACTGTTCCTATAAAAGGGATAGCATGTATCCATTATCAATCAAGCAATGAGAAATCAAGAGTTGAACTAAGCCTTAGAGCCTTACTACCTCGACAGGGAAGAGCCCTGCCAGCGGTTAGATGAGGGCGAGTGCCCTACCCTCGGTCCTCGGACCCGTACCCAACCAACGACCAAAATATTTGGTATCAGAGCCAATCGTTGTCCCTCGGGCAGCGAGGGTTTCGACTCCATGAAAATCAGCGATATGCTGGGTCGCATGATTGAGATGCTTGAAAAGATGTTTGGTGTTCCGGAGGAGAGAAGCCACGCTAGGAGCAAGGAAGGTTCCACCAATCTACTGGCCTTGAAGGCAACCCTGCCGGCTGCGACCTTGGCCAAGATGGAGCAAAAGGAGGAGACGCTTGTCGTCGCCAACATGGCTGTGCCACCACTTCCATCACCTCCAGAACTAGCACCGCCAACAATGCCATTCCGGCCGTCGTCACCAACACCTCCTCAATAGGCAACGCTGCCCTTGGCTACACCCCTGGTGCGTTCGCCGAGGAGGGTTGCCACTGTCCAGCGGTGGTATTTTCCGCACGACCGGCCGACACTGTGCCCTAGGCGATGCGGAGCACAACGGCTGAGGGGCCAACGCCACCGTCGCGTCCTCCCCGCCATCATCACGCTCCATGGCAGTACGAGCGTCACTGCTTCCCCATGCTAGTTGCCCATGTCACCGGTGTCTTCCTCGATGCCATGTCATGTTAAGGTGTTTCTTTCTTGGGCACCATATGTCGGAGTATCGCTAATTTGCTCTCAAGCGAACCGACACCGGTACCGGATACTCTTGTCAATGTGGGGCCACTAAGGACTTCAACCGTGGCCACCACCGCAGCTCAAGGACGAGCTGCCTCGCCACGAGAGGTGTAATGTTATGGAGAAAGACGCATGGTGGTGCAGTGCGACCATGAACAGCACCATGGGTACTGTAGCATGCGTGAACAGTACACGGTGGTACTGTAGCACCACTATTTCCATACGTGCCGATTGATTTCCTAGAATAAAGAATAGTTGGTTAGACAGGTTCTTTGAGGATTCCTTATCTATCAAGTTATTATTAGAGATATGATCTTATCTATTAGGAATGTTATTTTTAATAGTTGGAAAGATTAGATTGAATTGATAGGTTTCTTTATAGATTATTTCTTAGGCGTCAAGTCACTGTCCCTATAAAAGGGATAGCATGTATCTATTATCAATCAAGTAATGAGAAATGAAAAGTTCAACTAAGCCTCAGAGCCTCACTACTTCGATAGGGAAGAGCCCTGCTAACGGTTAGATGAGGGCGAGTGTCCTACCATCAGTCCTCGGACCCGTACCCAACCAACGACCACAACATACGAGGATCCAGAAGTTGGAGGACCAGGAGATGATGAAGAGTAGTTTAGTTATTTTAGTCTAGGTCTCACCTCAGTCCAGCTAAATCCGTCGGTGCTTGCGTGCATCCAATATTATCCAAGTTTTTTGTTAATATCGGACGCACACGGGTTTTCCCCGGTCGCTTTCCCATAGAGAGATGTGCTCTCACCCTTTTGCTTCCACTGTAGCTACCACTGTCTTTTGTAATGTAATCAGTTTGGCCTGCCCGGCCCTTATTGTAAAACCTGACCCGACGTGGTCTATGTAAACTCTGATGTGTTAAATTAATGAATGGTATGGTTTCACACCATGTATGAATTGATTCAGTGATGTATCTATGAGTGCTATCTACTAATCCAGAGAATAGCACAGTATTTTCATAGAGGATTCTGGATTACGAAATCCGGGTCTGACAATATCCCTTCAGTTCTATGTGTACTACATTTACAAGTTCAAGGAAGTATCCAAAACGCTTCATGATAGTAAAGAAGCAAATGTAATGAAAGTTGTAACTATTAATGAGGACACAAAGGGACAGAAACCTTAATCTGAAAACAGAAATATCCTTTTCTTTTGATCCAGAAGAAGAGTCACTTGTACCCCTATCATGCTAGGAGAGAATGATGCTCTTTAGATTATTGACTTACCTATTTTGTTCCTTGTTCTATATTACAAAGCTAAATTATTTCAAGGAATGGTTCTGTTGTGGCTGCAAGCCTGCAATGCCCCATTGTCACACATCGCTTAAATGTAAGTTCAGTGCACGACAAGTCCACAAATTGGATCTGCATAAAGATTGGAGCTATATCAATTCAAAATCTTCACCAAGTAAACTGCAAATTGGAAAATTTTCTTGTCTAGAATTCTAGAAAGTTCGCCATATTACAGCTGCAGGACAAATATTAATCATTTGGATGGCTTCAAGACCAGAACATTCAAAGAAGTGACCATTGGCTACACTTGAGATTCTTTAATGTAGAGGATAGTAGAATGTGAAAAATAAAGAGGGGGCCTTTATACCATGATTATTGACATCTCTTACATACAGGAAAAAGGCTCTATTCAGCAAAATTCATCAAATCATAATTTACGGATGCATGATGTTATGAGCCCACATTTCTCAGGATGTTATTCCATTATTATACTTGACAAGGTCCAAAGGACCAGGTCTATATCCTGGAATGAACTCTCCCAGACTCAAAACAATTAAGGATACAACCCCATAAGCAACAATGACAAGCGTGACAACACAGTTCAAAGTATGAACTTCAAAATGTGCATCTCTCATTGCCAGCTTGTCCTGGTAGCAGTAACAAGGGGCTCGCCTAAGTAAAGGAGCATACTGCCTTGATTAATTAAGGCTCTAATGCTATCCACAATTCACAATTCTAGCCAACAGTGTATTCATTCAGGTATCACCGTTCTTTCATGGTCATATTGCTACCAGCTAATAATTTCTCAGCTACGTTTTCTCATTGGATTTTGTGTGGAACGTATAGCGATACAAGGTTTGCATCAAAAGAATGAAAGTTGAGGTCCTTTCAAACTTGAGCTGCCTTAACTTTTGCCTCATCTAATGGAAAACATTAAGATGGCTATCAAAGGTTTCCCACTTCAGATTAGTCTTTGTGACAGCATAACTATGGATAATTCAAATTCTTTTGTAATATTCTCCTTACCATTACCATGTTTTCAACAGACTTTCACCATGCAAAAACATATTACATAAATCGAATTTAATGAAACACTTTGGTTCCATTAATTATTACTTGCTCAGAAGCAGCAGCGGCAAACATGTGATAATTATTCACATGTTTACTACCAATATGAAAAATCTAGATCTAGCGCCCTGCTAATAGCTTCCACCGCTTCCGTCTTCTCAACTGTATCTATATAAATAAAGAAATACGACTTGAAATTTGTATATATGTGCAATTCTTAGCTATCTAAACTAATAGAATATAAAATAAACCTACTTACCAACTAATTTTTATCTAAACTGGTGGAAATGCAATTTTTGAATTCTGTACTCTAATTTCCATCTAAACCAATTGAAATAATACACTATATGTATTCAAAATTACTTAAAGAAATATAGTCTCCATATTCAGTTCATACCATGCGGAACTTCACCATCTTGACAGTAGCTTCAACCTTCCAATGGTATCAACATGATTGTGTCTCTCTTGTACATGATCACTGGTAAGTCCATAAATTGTTGAAAATATCAGCCTGGCAGCTTCCACATGCACATAAGGTTCTCTACTGGTTTGTTCAGTGAGTTCTTGCTCACACCTTTTCTGGCTGGCTGCACAAGGCTCACCCAGAGTATTCTGCAGTGCACCTACAGCACAAAAAAAATGCAAGCAGAAAGCTGATTCCATGAAACTGATTTAAAAAAAACGGACAGAATTAATTTAACTGCATATAATTTGATGTAAATACATTTATCATTGACACCAGTGGTTCAGTAAGAAAAAGCATTGAGCATGGAGGTAGCACCAGGAAGCCAGGACTAAACAAAGAGGACAATATGCAAGTAACTTTATAATTATTCTAAAATATTTTTATGGATGTAGCACCAGAGCAAATCTAAGACAGCAGTCTTCTGTCATATAATGTTATCAAGTACGATTTATATTCCTATTAGCAAGACAAAACATACAAAAAAAATATTAGGAAGGTTAGGTAAACTTGCATGCATGATAGCCAAGTTTTGTACAGAGATTCAGCATCATTGATGAATATCAATGGACCTTCTTCATAGATTCATGTTGTCATGTGGGGCTTCACTTACTCTCGCCGCAAGAAGATGCCCAAAGGTGATGACAGCAGCAGCGTGCCATCGGATCAAGCGCACGGCAGCAACACATGACGTGCAATAGTAGGATTCCATATTAGTTACGGCAAGTCATATGTATTAGGATAGTTTGTTTGCTTAGCTTTCCATAAGGGATAGCAGTCGTTTCCGATTTGATCTCCTTAAGAGAGTATTAGCTTTCCAATTGTTAGGCAGTAGTCGCTATTTAAGAGACCCGTCTATTATTTAAGAGACCCGTCTATTTGCTACGAGTATGAGAATATCAGAAAACCCAATCCTTTCTCCCTCTCGTTGCTGTTCACGTGACCTGCCTTTGCCGCGCGGCTGCCGTCACTACGGCTCCTCCGCCGCGCCGCCGAGGTCCAGGTCCGCATCCTGCGACTCACCACGATTACCCCATCCGATCCAACCCTGCCCGTGACAATGTTAATAACATGACGAAATTTTGGTATTTGTGGCCTCCTAATCTTCTTTATTTTCAAAACTAGCCTCCTTCCACCATAATTAGCACATTTGGCCCATGTACAGTGCATGTACCGCTAGCCCTAGTCGCGGCAGGGGCCTGCCCCCGGCCCCGGGTGTGGCAGGCCACCTGCCCCTAGCCCCAGGGCGCAGCAGGCAGCAACGCATGCGCTGGAAGCCATTTTGGCTGCTTGCGGTTTGCGTTTTTCCTTTCTTTATGTCGCATCGTCGTCACGTCACATCACATCGCGTCTCGTCGATGTCATTCGCTATCTACATTTTCTGCCTATATAAGTGAATGCGCGGCCGATGATTTTCCATAAGGCGAAGCTCTCGTTCCGATTAGAGAAACCCGATTAGATTAGCTAAACAAATTTGATCACTCATCCGCGGTATTTAATATTTTGTTATTGCATTTTTTAGCGTTAAGTGCGTACTTAATAATGCACGTGCATTATATCAGTTGCAACTGTTACATGCATAATTACTATCAATCTATCATGTAATGTATTTATAGTAATAGCATGTAATCTACCACCTAAATGAATTCGCTAATTGTGAGTTGTTCTCTATTTGCAGCAATGGCATGTAATCTACCACCTCTACTTGAGGAGGTATGGGATGTCTAGCATCGCTGTCACGCTTAGATCGGTGGCGATGGGCCGCCCACTACTACAGAAAAGGTCTTCACAGACGGTTCAAAAACGTCATCACAGACGGTTTCGTGAGCCGTCTGAGTCTATGAGTCAGTGATAACATAATTTATCACAGATGGTTATTCAAACCGTCTGTGATGCATACTGTCACAGACGGTTATTAACTCAGAACCGTCTGTGATAGGTAACTTTCACAAACGGTTTGTAAATAAAACCGTCTGTGATAGCTAACTATTACAGACGGTTTGTTATTGAAACTGTCTGTGATGACTTTTCTCTATAGACGGTTTGTATATGAAACCGTCTGTGATGACTTTTTTCTATAGACGGTTTGTAGCTGAAACCGTCTGTGATGACTTTTCTCTATAGACGGTTTGTAGCTGAAACCGTCTGTGATGATTTTTCTCTATAAAGTCTCCAAGGAGTGGCTGCTTGTGCCTTTAAAACCGACATCATATATATTATATATATTGTTCGTAGTCCCTCAGCCACTTTAGGGGGGTTGTGCACGTAGCATGAGGATGAGACAGCAGCCACGGACAACTTCATCGAGCCCCTGCAAGTTCAAGAAGCATGGTTGCCAAGAGAGCGTCAGGACATCCAAATACCTGGATGTCGTCGACAGGTAATTGGACGTCGCTATGTTCAGAAAGTAACGTGGCTGATACCAGTCGGAGTAGTTGTGCGTCCACATCACTTTCTAAACACAACGACGTCCAATTACCTGTCGACAACATCCAGGTAATTGGATGTCCTGACGCTCTCTCGGCAGCCATGCTTCTTGAACTTCCAGGGGCTCGATGAAGTTGTCCGTGGCTGCTGTCTCATTCTCCTTATGCTGCGTGGACGACCCCCGAAAGTGACTAAGGGACTACGAACAATATATACATAATATATATATGATGCCAGTTTTAAAGGCATAAGCAGACACTGCTTAGAGACTTTATAGAGAAGAGATCAGGATCCATCACAGAAGTATCATCTAAGGGCACAATCTATACACAATACATAACAGTAGGTAATCTAACAACTCAAGGCACAATTAATCTATACACAATATCACATCCAATTGCATTTGTGACATCAATTCATCATAGAAGTATCATCCAAGGGCACAATCTATACACAATACATAACAGCAGGTAATCTAACAGCTCAAGGTATAATTAATCTATACACAATATCACATCCAATTGCATCTGTGACATCAATTCATCATAGAAGTATCATCCAAGGGCACAATCTATACACAATACATAATAGTAGGTAATCTAACAGCTCAAGGCACAATGAATCTATACACAATATCACATCCAATTGCATTTGTGACATCAATTCATCATAGAAGTATCATCCAAGGGTACAATCTATACACAATATATAATAACAGGTAATCTAACAGCTCAAGGCATCAATTCATGCTGATGAAGCAGTCCGCACAGGTAGGATGTCCTTGGCTGCATGCTGTCTCATCCTCCTCATGTTGCTTGGTAGATTTATTAGACATCCATGGAAATAAAAGAAATCATGATCCAGTGCAGACACGACGCGGCAACGGCGGCAAACACCTGCCACCACCAGCACAACCCACATCCAGGGGAGTGGGGCAGATCTGGCTGAGGTGAGGTAGCCGAGGGAGCAGCGTACCTCGATTCGGCGGCGTAGATGGCGGGGCGAGCTCGATTCGGCGAGGGAGATGGCAGCGAGATCGATTCGGCAGCGTAGATGGCGGGGCGAGCTCGATTTGGCATGGGAGATGGCGGGGCTAGCTCGATTCAGCGAGGGAGATGGCGGCGAGGTCGAATCGGCGGCGGGGGAGTCGCGATGCGGGAGCCTGGTCAAAGTCCCGAACCCTAGCGTGCGCTAGGGAGTGACGAGTTAGGGAGCAAACCCTAGCGCGTGGGCTCCTATTAATAAAGGTATATCACAGACGGTTCTATTATGGAACCGTCAGTGATACGTGTCACAGACGGGTCCATAATATAACCGTCTGTGATATGGTCTCATATCACAGACAGGTCCATAATAGAACCGTCTGTGATACGTATCACAGACGGTCCCATAATAGAACCGTCATCCTTTTGTCTATTTTAGAAAGAGACAATCTTATTTTTCATGATTTAATTTGTATAGTTTATAGTCAAACCTAGAATATGTCATTATATTAAGTTTAAATTTTCTGTAGGTGAAATATAGTTCCAAAAATTTGGTAAAAATTATATTAATTCATGATAATTATTCTAGTATTTGAATAAATTGGTTCCAGCTGATGATCATAAGTTTTTATTTCTATTTTCTTTTGGGGAGTTGCTTTAGGTTAAGGTTTAATCTTGTGATAAATCATTGATGGTGCAGAACAACATGGCGTATAAAGAGAAGTTCTCTCTCGTTTGGAAGTCTGTGATAAATACATAAATGCAAATTGAAAATTCAGAACATTTGACACATTCTGATATAGATAAATGCAAATGATAACATATACATAAAACAGCTAATTTTACGGGAAGTAGTCCAACACCTCTGCAAAGAATTTGGCATACTCATACCTAATCCTGCAGTCATCGCTGTAGAAGATGGCGTAGTCGTCCCACCCTAACACACCGCAGCCGGTGCTCACCACCGTGGCCGATCCTCCGGCAGCGCCCACCCGCCCCGGCGGCACGGCCATCCTCCCCCACGCCGCCACCTGGACCATGTCGGCGAGCCTCTGGCACCGCCTGCACTCCCAGTTGGTCCTCTTGGCCGTCTCACACTCGTCGGCGGCCGGCTCGCCCTCAACCTGCCTGATGTACTGCTTCCCAACATCGCGCGTCTCGCTTGCCGTGTAGAGGAGGAGGCCGAGCACGTAGGCCGCGGTCTTGTGGCCGGCGGCGGCGTCGACCGCCCGTTCAAGGAACACGAGGCCGCGCTGCATGTCTTGGGGCGCGAAGATAAGCGCGAGGCCGACAATGAAGTAGGCCTCCGGGTTGCCGGCGGCGGCCAGGTGGTTGGCGACGGTGAGGTAGCGCTCATAGTCCTGCCACTTCATCGCCTCCTCCCGCTCCAGCGCCACGCGCATCCACACGGAGCGCGCCTTGGACACCTTGTACATGGCCTTGCAACTAAAATTCAAGACGATATATAGAATCTTAATACAAGAATTAATTACTGGATATTGGACACAAAACGAAATCATCACGAGATTTTATTTTTTGCACCGTATCATGATACGACTTTCTGGTTTTGTACGCTACAGTCATCTTCACAAACTGACTATAACTAGACCTCTATACCATAAACAAAAGAACAGTACGTGGCTCGTAGGCTGCAGAGGTCAGCCATGGGTTGAGGAGAGCTCACGGCCACAAGACCGACGATGTGGACGACGACCTCGTCAGGAAGATCAAGGACGGCGATCGCCGACCTCCTCGCCCGCTCCATCATGCTCCACGTGCTCACCATGGTGTACTATTCAATACCATGTGTGCTGCCATGGCGCGCTATAATATCACTCTTATAAATTAACGTTGAAGAGACACATTTACGTCGGCGCGCGAGACGATGAGACGCATCGACGCTCGTCGGGGCAGGAGACGAAGAGATGCATGCATAACGCGCGGGAGTCGAAACATTTAATTATCATAGACGGTTCTAATAAAAAACCGTCTGTGAAGTATACCATTATCACAGACGGTTAGTTAAAAGAACCGTCTTGAAAGTTTTACAAACGGTTGTTTGTTACAAACCTTCTGTGATAATGGTTTACTTTACAAACGGTTATTTTTACGAACCGTCTGTGAAGTATCACAGACGGTTTTAAATACAAACCGTTTGTGATATTTCCTCTTCACAGATGGTTTTTAGCGCATCCATTTACACAGACGGTCTCTAAACCAAAACCGTCTGTGATTTCATGTAATACAGACGATTTTGGCCAACCGTCTATGATGAGGCGTCTAGTATTAGCCTTTTTGTAGTAGTGGCCAACCCTGGTGACACGGGGACCGAGGGAGACCTCGCCGTTGGACGACTGGTATGTTGGGAGGCTTTGTCAGTCTGGGCTGATCTCGTTCGCCCGCATGCTGAACATGGGGTAGAACCTCCTGATTGATGCCTCCCTTCTTTACGCCCTGGTTGATCGTTGGCGGCCGGAGACCCACATGTTCCACTTCCGGTGGGGGGAGCTGATCGTGACACTGCAGGACGTCAGCTTCTTGACCGGCCTGTCGTTGGGAGGCCTTGCAGTTGTTCCCCCTCTGAGGTCGCCGGACTGGAAGGCATGTCTCGGCCATCGCTTCGGGCAGCCTATCCCCGAGGTGTAAGGCGTTCCACATGCCTGGATGCGACGATTCATGCATTGCCCAAATGACGCAACAGAGGAGGTGGTTCGATGCCACCTAATTGCATATTTGTTGTCTCTATTCGGGTGGGTCATGTTCCCTAGCAAACAGGGGGACACGGTGTACCCTAGTTACATTCACCTTGCGGAGTCCATCGTGGACTCCGATGATGAGGACGTGCCGCAGTACAGTTGGGATTCAGCTATACTGTGCAGCATGTACCGCGGCCTGTGTGACGCTTCGCAACATCTCACAGGAACAAAGCCTGTGCTCTCGGGTTGCCACACGCTGTTATAGCTGTGGTCGTAGGAGCACTTCGCGGTCGGATAGCCATACTTTTGCTCCGCAGTCCACCCTTACCCGCACACAGAGCATTTCTACGGTGGGGCGGACGACGAGGATCCCGTGGAAGGCCCGACCATGGGATCCCGATGGACTATGGCAGTACTGAGGTGGGCTAGGGAGAGAGCGCATCACATATACCCCGAGTTCCACAATGCATTCGAGGCCCTGCACGAGGACGACATAATATGGACTCCTTGGATGGATGCCTTCGTGCTAGACACGACGCCCAATGGCTTGAGCTTGCTATGCCACCAGGATGCATCGTACTGGAGAACAATTTGTCATTTGGTGTTCTCCCACATTGTTGGGTCCTACAACCTGCAACGGGTGATGAGGCAGTTCCAGTTGCACCAAGAGATCCCCCAGCTCCAGGGCGACCGCTTGCGAGGTGTAGCCACTTGTAAGTACGTTACATTGTTTAATATTGTATGTCCGTTACTCATATGTTATGTCAGTACCATAATTTATTTATTTTGTTCCACCATTAGGCAGATGAAGAAGGGCTGCAAGAGCGATGAGTGGCTTCCGACGCAACAGCCACGGATAGATGAATGTCAATCTGCCATTGATTGCATTTTCCACGAGGTACGTACGACACACGTGGACGAGATTGATAGGTGCCCCCCGGCCCGACATGCAGATCCTAGCCATGCTGAACGCTTGGGCTTAGGGCTGGACCCGCACCGTGTAGCACGTCGGGACGATTCGGTATGTTGAGCACGTAGCAGATAAAACACCCTCTAAGATAGGGTTAACTTACAAAATTTTATTTGTTCGGTAACCACGCAGCTAGACCGTTTGCAGAGCGTTGTGCAATGCGGCCACCGGGAAATCGAGCGGGGTACGAACAACATAGTTAAACGCCTTCATGTGGTCATGAAGACTCTTATTGACAATGTTAAGCACGTCATTCGCAGCATGAGCTATGGAAGATCCACTAATGTTGACTTGAGGCATCGGACGGAGCATCAGATAGAGTATTGTTGCGTACCCTCGCCCCTCCATCTTTTCGTCCAAGCAAGTCGACCTAGCGGCACAGCGTCGACGGCCAATCGTCCACGCAGTTGCGACGCATGGACTCTATGCTGATGCCATCATCATAATAGAGGTAGGAAGAGTGTGGATGCCCCGGGATATTGGAAATGTACTTAATTAAAGTTATACTGTAGCACAATTCTTAATTAAGGAACAGTGCTGCTCCTTTATTAAAGATCATGCTAGAAGCATAAATTTAATAAGTATCAAACCCAATATTTAGGCATCCCGGATATATGTCTCACAATGGTTCCCAGGATCAGTGACCATTGCACATATATCCTCAAACAACATTACATCATACACATACAAATCATACATTAACATAAGTAAACATAAGTTTACAATTTGGTTTAGTACTACAATATCCGGTGACTTGGTCACTACAAAAGTCTAACAGCGGAAGCAAAATAAAGCAAAAAAAACCACCAATGGCCCCATCCACCCGCAGGCGATTGCGTGGAGGAAAGAAATAGCTTCACTCGTTAGTGTCACCCTGATCGACGCTAACGGGCACTTCATAAAGATAACCGTCCTCACCTGCAACAATAGGTTATAGCACCTTGAGTACAAAGGGTACTCAGCAAGACTTACACAAACTAATAAAACAAAGTGTTTGTTAGAACCTATGCAAAGGAGTAGAATTTACACATGCATAAGGTTGCAACAGGAAGGCTTATTGGTTAAATTTTGCATAAAGCAGTACACCTTAACATACAATTGCTAAGTTTTGATAAAGCAATTTAATGAAACGAACTGGATTAAAACAGTAAGTAAATGAGAATAAAGGTAAACCATACAATGCATGAATTCCCTCATGCTGAACCAGAAATCAAAACCAGATTTTTAAATCAAAACTCTATACAGGTGACATCAATTCAAGTTGTCGTCCATGACCGTGGACACGGCTATTCGAATAGTTTGATACCCTGCAGGGGTGTACATCTTTACCCACACGACTTAGTCAGCCCGTTGCCTTCGGATGCCTCCGAATGATGACATACTTCCTTTGGTATGCCGACCGGGGAAACTAAGATTTGACATTTTTCAACAAGTTAACACTATTGAGTTGGATACCCATGTGTGAACTAATCTCGCTTAAACAACGACTGATAGCATCTGCTTAATCGGGGCACACATGTTGTGTCAGGAATGCCGACCCAAACATAAAGAAATGCGAACTGGGCTCACTACCCATATTAGATTGCAATCGGCGTCTTTAAGGTACGTACATGCGATGGAACACATATACGCCCTCACCCTTCTAAGAACATCTGATATCGATATAAAACTCACATGGCATAAAACGCAGTCATAAGACTAGAGCATCTATGCCATACAAGACCAATACACATATCCTTACTCTCCTGTTTCCAACTCAATAGCCTTAGCCCTTTACTTAACCAAACAGCGCCCATACACTGCGCGTGGAAGTACGTGGGGAACTTGAATTGAACAGTCAGAGTTCAGTCCTTAAGTGATCCAAACAAGTCCACCACAATTCCCAATCTCGTGCACGAAGACACCACCACTAGCTTCCTCTTGTCCAGATCAATTTAAATGTAAAATTCATTTCTGGTATAAATAAATTGGACGAAGAGTTTAAAATAACAGAAATCATTTTGTGGTTCCCATGTTTGACAAGATAATCTTGTCAAACTCTAATATTCTCTAGACTGCATGTCTAAGCCAACTCTGAAACTAAAGGTTATAGTATACAGTACTACCCTAGGTTTGAATGTATGATTAGAATTAAGGTAATCCACCATATTAGGTTATAACTAACTACTACAGATCACAATTGTATTTTTCAGAAAAGTAGCATGCAACAATTATCACTGTATTTGGAAAATCTATTGTATAAAACTTTGGGGATCAATATGGTGCAAAGAGGATGCTTGCCTTGATAATAATACACTTCTGTTGCAGGCTCAGGTTGCTCAGAAATAGATTCAAATGCTTCAGAAGAACCAGATTCTAAAAGAGACAATAAAATCCAATAAATACCAAGATTGACAAGAAGTACAGAATGAAAGAAGCATGTATGATCAATATGGAAATGCATGTTTAACAGCATGCTTAAGTTATACATATCCCAGTAAAGATAATAACCCATATTATCACCTACTGCTTTCAAAAGATAGAAATTAGGGTTTATTTCAAAGTTACAGTTTTCAGATTTTGAAAAGGACAGAAACAGGACAGACTAAAGATTTCGGATTTAAAGGAAAATAGGTCAAGCAAAGATTTTGAAACAAAGCTTAGCCTGATCTTTTAGGGTAATTAACATCCCCAGCTAACCCTAATCTAACCCTAATCGGTTAGATTACAAAGACTAAAGAAAAACCAATGTTGTCGGTTGAACCGACAACAGAGGACAGAGATAAATCTCTGCTACAAAGTTAAGTAGATGATAAGAAGGATCAAAAGAATAACTTATTATGCTACTAGGGTTCAGTTAAGACCTACCCAGAATGATAAGTCGACAGGAGAAACCCTAGTTCTTGAAAACGATATGAAAGACCGGAAAGTTATAAAAGTAACTTTTCAGTTTAAAGAAAGTTGGAGCTACTGATGTACAAGTGAATGATCCATGTGAGCTTCTTGTAATACTCCAGAGTAGAAATCGGGAGAAAACCAAATATTTTAAATAAAAAGTATTAATTAGAATTTGATCTGGGAGAAGGATCTATTGGGAAACCGTTACTTAAACAGTTATTGGAGGGCTTAGCAGCAAATTTTGGACAGCGTGGACCAAGGCCTCAGGCCCATGGGCATTTGGCCCATTGGTGGGAGGGAGGAGGCCGGCCTTAAGGGGGGCCAAACCCTAGGATGCCCCTCCCCTCCCCCTTTGGCCGCCCCTCCCACTTCCCCCATTGGCCGCCGCCCCTCCCCATCTCCCCTTGGCTGCCTCCTTGCTCCCTTGCCGCCACCATGCCCCCTGCTGCCGGCGAGGATCGTCCACCCTGCTGCCCTGCTGTTGGAGGAGGAAGGCGAGGCTCTTCGCGGGGCTGTTGTTCAAGAAGGAGAAGGAGGGGAGGGACAAGGAGAGGATTGTCTTGAGGCTAGATCATCGCCGTCCCGCGGGTCTTCAAGGGTAACGGTGTTTCCCCCCGCTGTTTGATGAGTTTTAGTTGCGAATCCGATTAGTTGCGTTAGATCGTCTTGCTGCCGGTAAACGTTCAGTTCTGTCCAGGAAGTTGTGCGACGGTTTTCGCGACCTTAGAGGCAGAATCAGAGGATCCCATCTCCTAGAGTTTTGTAGGCCTTGTCCTTATCTTTCATTGGCCACCGAGTTCACTCGATTCCGAGGTCTGAGTCAAAAGTTATGGTCGATTTAGTTTCTGCTTCCAGAAATCTGACGAGAATAAACTGTCTGGATATTTCCTAAAATATGATAGGGAAATTGGCAGAATCTGAAAGTTCACCCAACTAGGTTATTGTAGATAATTCGATAACCTTTTCAGATTGTTAAAGAACGATCAATTCGGAGTTATATCTCAAAAGGTATGGTCATCTGAATATTGCTGTTGGACTGCTGTCCAGAGACGGTTTTCTGTCAGTAAGTCGGTGTTCTGCAGTATTAAAGATTGTCATTTTTGCGTAGGTTGAAGGTAGAATTGGGTCTGGGCCTCTCCTAGAAAGTTGTAGATATCGTAGTTACCTTTCATTGCCGACAAGAATCAAGTCATTCGGACTTCGGTAGCCAAAGTTATGAATTTCTTAGTATTTCTGTGTTTCTGGAGAGAAGTAGAATTACTAGTGTTGGTTAACCTGATAGAAGCGCATATTTAGAGGGGTTTCCAGAGGGTCTCACCATAACGAAAAACGAGGCTAATCCTCTTAGCTTTCAGGAAAACTAAAGATCACTAAATTCGGACGAACGTAGAGAGAGTTATGATAGTTTCTTTGTCGCTGTTCAGAAACCCGCCGTGAAATGTTTGCTCTGATTAAATGGATTGGTAGGACTAGTAGATGGCCGAATCAGAGGGTCTCCCCAACTAAGTTTATTTAGAAATTTTAATTACCTTTCCAGAATGTCCGAGATCATCTTATTTGGACACCCGAGCAGAAAGTTACGTATTTTAGAAGCTAGCTGTCTGCAGTGACTGATCGCTAGAAATTATGAGAATTAGAAAATGCTAAGATGTTAGCGAGTTCAATTACGATGCTACTTATGATTTTGGTCCAGAATGTTGGACTTAGAATGGGGTTTTCTTCATGTCGGATGTGGGATTGGTACGGAGGCAGCACCGTCTTCACGTCCTCCATTAAATGCGCGGTTAAGGCAAGTGCATTGTTGTTTGAATGATTGGCTATATTGTGTGTTATTTGTTATATGGTTGCATAGCAAGATGGTATACTTGATGAATGCTTAAGTATGGTTATTTCTCAAATGATGCTCATGTTTTACTATGGTTAAGTGTTGTTGTCTTTTGGTAATTTGATGATGATTAAATGATGAGCATGTGCATATTGAAATCATATTGAGGCTTGGTCACGTGGTGACCAAGTGTGTTTCCTTTGAGATTCCGTCATGAATATGGCGGGCCCGAGATCCTCACTCGTGGAGTGTGGGCTTGAGGTCCCGTTACTTGCGGAGTAATGGGCAATTGGTCCTGTGCGTGCGTGCGCCGACGAGCATGGGTATGCGGCGACGGTTGCTTACTCTGCATTACGGTGTAATGCACACGAAAGTTAAAGTTAAAGGATCCTTGAGCATTGCATTTGCATATGAGATGTTCTATTGTTGATCTCCTTTACATGGTTGTTGATGTTATGGTTTCTTTATGTACTTGCTGAGTCTATGGACTCACCCTTGCTTTTATTGTTGTTTTAGGTACCCGAACCAAGAACGTCATGCGCGGGGGAAAGTAGAATGCTAGTCACACACATTGCCACCTGAACTAAATAAAGATGAATGATCTTCAGAACGTGATTGATTTTAATAAATGCAAAGATTATTATGTTTTGTCTCATGCAATGGATTAAATGTAATAATGATGTGTAGTGGAACTTCATAACTCTTTAGTTATGTTAAATACTTAGCATGTCGTCGATTATCTTTTGATGTCTTTGGATGAAAGTTTTAGTTAATATTTGGTTAATCTGTGTGTTGGAACCTTCGTGTAATTAACTTTACAAGGGAGGTTCTGCCGAAATTTATTAAGATTGTATAGATTAGAATTATTAGAGTTTGTTTAGTAGTATTCGAGGCTCATGTCGAGTGGGGTGTTCTGATTGGTATCGAGCGGGCGGTAGGTCCGTGGTGATTGGATTTACAACGTAGGCAACTTAAATTGCTAAAATTTTGTAATGGTTAATGAACTTGTAAACCTGACACACTGGTGCACAGTAGGATGGGATGGGTCAAGCATTGCATTTACGCATCTGTTGAGTTGTATTAATGATTCCTGTTTTGAGATGATCTGTTATATCTATAGTATAATACTATGGTTATTATGTGTGGGGGTAACCCATGTTGAGAGGTGGGGGTAGTGGTTGTGGTCTGGGCTATACTGGTTACACCACCGTTCGTGGTATAGGAATAGCGAAGTATCCACATGAGAGATCGTAGTACAGGCGTTGGTAGCGAGTATGCTTAAAAGAGTTGTTCTCTTCCCTGAATTTGAATTTGGTCAACTCTTATCCAGTTGAGATTGATGAGTTTCTCTTGGGTTATTTATTCTTGTGGTTGATGGGTTGCTTTGAAAAAAAAAATATTGGTGTGTTTTCTTTGGCTTAATTTGTCCTGTAAAGCAATCAGTATTTCCCAAGCGATGAGGTATTCTTTGCGTGGTGAAACGAGTTGATTGTCAAGTTTGACCTTTATTTTGGAGTTTTGTCCTTCTCATTGTAAAGCATGACCCATTTATCCGGTTGATGTTCTTGGATAATGAAAGTTTCCTTTTGCAAGTCCTGTAGTACGTGGAAGTTTTGATTCAATATATTTCTTTTGGGTATCTTGAGTGTTGAAGTTGAAAAGTTCTTTTATACAAGAAAACGCCAAACCCTTTAGCGATGTCATCTCGTGGTTAAGTGGGAGGTTATAATCGGAGAAGTTAGTGAATATGATATGAGTTATCAAGTTGGAGTGCGTAGTGTGTTGTATAATCGATCCTAACTAAGATCCTGGAAGGAAAATTGATTAATTTGATGGTGTCATGTAGTAGTTCTTGTTGAACTGTGATTAGGTGTCGGCTATACCTAATTGGAATCAATAGAGTTATTAACCACTGTGGAACATTAACGGAGTGGTTGATCCTCGAGTTGTTTAGTTTGCTAAACTAGTTAGATTATTTGATCTTAATGGATTAATCTAAGCGTATAAAAGAGAAATATAAGATGTGTGCATCGTCGTCTTGGTAGATATTAATATAGAAATCTTCTTTAATTGGCTATTTGATGATCTTATTTATGCTCGTGGGAGTACAAATAGATATAGGACCATCACTTAGTCCATGATTGAATAATTATCAAAAGTTTATGATAACCTCTAGATTGGAGTTAGTGTGTACTAAATAAGTATGAGCATTCGAATATCTTTGTGTTTCATTGGAAAGGTTTATGATGGGATTTAATAGGTGACATGTGTTTGCTTGATGGTGAGATTGTCAGATGATAGTATGTCTTTGATGAAAGGGTTTTGGTGTAACCTTGTAAATTGTGTAGTAGGTTCCTTGAAAAATACGGTGGTTGTTATAGTGAGGGTGTAAGAATTTGGTGTACCCTCATTTGAAGAAGAGAGGATAAAGTGAAATGTAACATTTGGTCGGTTTTGGGGACTTTATAAAGGAAGAGTTGATGATAACGAACCTTGCTAAGAGTGAAATATTCTTGATGTTAGTAATAAGGTCTACAAGAGATTGTGACGTGTTGGAGTGGTGATGATTCTTCTGGAGAGAAAGTAAGTTGATTGTTTTAATAACGGTTAAATGAAATATTTGGAGTTTTGTATTCGTGATCTTTTGGGGACTCATGATTTTTGCAGTAGATAAAATTAGTTGAGCAATGTGACATATGGAAAGGTTATGTTTGGTTCCGAAGTGATGAATGTGTTTTGGTATTAAAGACATCTCTTGTTTGGTTTGACAAGTAATGTTGTAATCAAAGAGATTACTTTCGTTGTGTTAACGGAAAATGTTTACCATAAGTATTTGAGGTTGGAGCTAAAAAAAAATGTAATCCGCAAATTTCTTTTGTCTCGGCTGAAGAGTTTCTTGGGTTTGCATAGCAATGTTTTATTATGATTTATGGTGGTGGAAAAATTTCTTCTTGTGGGACTTGTGCCCTCGACAGTGGGCTCGTATCTTGTTTTCTGAGATCCTACTATTTGACTGTCTCTCTTGGTCTCGTGCTCACTTCGAGGAGCCACGATTTCTTGTCTGTTGAACCTTCTATCTGTTTATTTCTTCCTTTTGAGTAAAGCATTAACCAAGTTGTGTTGTCAAGTGTTATAAAGTGTAATATGGTGATTGGTTGGAGGTGGTCAAGTATTTGGAACTGTTGAGATTTTTCAGGAACCAATCAATTTGAAGAGCAGTATAAAGTGAATTGGTTTCGATTTACAACACCCGGAGAGAATTCTATTTAAATGGAAAGTTGTCGATGAGATAAAAGTGATTAGTGTTGCAACTAGTGGAACCTATTGCGAATTATGATCCAGTAACCTTTGTCCGTGTTGGAATATTGGGATTATCGAAATTATGGACTCTTGATAAATTTATCAGAGTATCGCAATTGGATACTTAGCATGTTTGTGCAGAAGAATTGTGGTGGTGAAGTTTAATGAAAGTAGCGGCGTGGAGGAATCTAAGTGTCATGCTGATTAATGGGATAGCAGATATCGTTGAACTATTGTCAACTATAACTCAGCCTTAGCAAGTAACCTTATGGGAGTTAAATTATTTCTAAGGATGTCATGGTCAAAGGATATATTGATTTATTGACGCTAGTGATTGGGTATATTTGAATGTCGGTTAAACAGTTAGGGTTTGGCGAATGGGTATATTGTGGTTGTGTAACTGAATTGGATTGGTGTGGATTAGAGAAGGTCTAAGACTTGTGAAATAAATCGTCTTGGGGCGGTTACTTGATTATGTGCAGAAGTGGTAGAATAAGAGTGGATTTCGAGTAGTGGAATGATCACTGATAGTATCCTTTGGGGCTAGTATATGAGAGTGTGGGATGTGAATTTGAAATTGTTCATCCTTAACGGATTAAGGGATGTGATGGTGGGTGAAATCTATATTGAGTTGTGTTGGAAATTATTTTGACAAGTTCATTCGGTAGGGAAATTGGCTAGAGTACAATATTGTGGATTGGAAGAGTCTCCCTACATAAGTGTGGATTTTGTGTTCGGTAGAGCATAGGTTTGAGGTTGTCAATTTAAGAGAAATGAGTTAATGCGTTATACGATGATTTGGGATCCTATGGTTTAAGAGAAAGTTGATTTCTTAAAAGAAAGATTTTGGTAAAGGGTGTGATCTTGGATAGTTAGATGCTTTCTTAGTTCTTACTTGAACTATGTGGTTATGATGGATGTCGATTATAAATTGAGTTGGTTCTTGTCGGTATGTGTGATTCCTACCAGTTAGAAAAAAAGGGTAAGACTGGTTTTTGAGTAATTTCGTTTTTGGCTTGTGTGGCATTATTTCTAAAGCGCCTATTTTGGAAAGTGGAAAAGATTTCGTGGTAAATCCATTGATTTTGAATTGGGCTCTTCTAAGAGAAGGTGACTTTGAGTTGGTTGCATCTTGACTCCTTTGTTTTGATTGAGTTCTTGGATAAGTGAGTTGTCGGTGAGTTCTTTGTGCGTCCCTTGTTAAAGGAGATCTTTGCTTGCTTAGGTAAAGTGATCGATTGAGTGTTGGAATAAGAGTTCTGGGTTGTGTGCGACGATGTACTTGGTACAAAAAAGGAAGTTTAACCAAAGGTGTGTTGAATAGGTTCCTTAGTCACGGAATATGTAGATTGGCGTATCGCTAGGACCGCTCAGTACATGCGTGGAGTACGTAAGGTCTTGTATATTTGGTGATGAGAGAGTACATGAGATGTCCGAAGCTTGAGTTTTTGGTTAGGGTGTTGTACAACGAGTAAGACCTTACCTTTGAGCCCGTGTGTTGAGTGTACCAAAGGTCGAGACTAGTGTTGAGGTGGAAGACCTTAGTATCCGTCAAGGTGTTGTGAGGCCATAAGTCCAAGAGGAAGCGACTTGTGAATTGGAGTCTCACTTGCGCACACTATCTGGAGTTATTGAGAGATTGTGGGAATGTTGGTAGCTTTTTTGTGATTATACCTTGGCGTAGCGTTGTTAGAATTCGGGGACGAATTCGGTTTAAGGGGTAGAATGTAATACTCAGTAGAAATCGGAGAAAACCAAATATTTTAAATAAAAGTATTAATTAGAATTTGATCTGGGAGAAGGATCTATTGGGAAACCGTTACTTAAACAGTTATTGGAGGGCTTAGCAGCAAATTTTGGACAGCGTGGACCAAGGCCTCAGGCCCATGTGCATTTGGCCCATTGGTGGGAGGGAGGAGGCCGGCCTTAAGGGGGGCCAAACCCTAGGATGCCCTCCTCCCCTTTGGCCGCCCCTCCCACTTCCCCCATTGGCCGCCGCCCCTCCCCATCTCCCCTTGGCTACCTCCTTGATCCCTTGCCGCCACCATGCCCCCTGCTGCCGGCGAGGATCGTCCACCCTGCTGCCCTGCTATTGGAGGAGGAAGGCGAGGCTCTTCGCGGGGCTGTTGTTCAAGAAGGAGAAGGAGGAGGGACAAGGAGAGGATCGTCTTGAGGCTAGATCATCGCCGTCCCGCGGGTCTTCAAGGGTAACGAAGTGTTTCCCCGCTGTTTGATGAGTTTTAGTTGCAAATCCGATTAGTTGCGTTAGATCGTCTTGCTGCCGGTAAACGTTCAGTTCTGTCCAGGAAGTTGTGCGACGGTTTTCGCGACCTTAGAGGCAGAATCAGAGGATCCCATCTCCTAGAGTTTTGTAGGTCTTGTCCTTATCTTTCATTGGCCACCGAGTTCACTCGATTCCGAGGTCTGAGTCAAAAGTTATGGTCGATTTAGTTTCTGCTGCCAGAAATCTGACGAGAATAAACTATCTGGATATTTCCTAAAATATGATAGGGAAATTGGAAGAATCTGAAAGTTCACCCAACTAGGTTATTGTAGATAATTCGATAACCTTTTCAGATTGTTAAAGAACGATCAATTCGGAGTTATATCTCAAAAGTTATGGTCATCTGAATATTGCTGTTGGACTGCTGTCCAGAGACGGTTTTCTGTCAGTAAGTCGGTGTTCTGCAGTATTAAAGATTGTCGTTTTTGCGTAGGTTGAAGGTAGAATTGGGTCTGGGCCTCTCCTAGAAAGTTGTATATATCTTAGTTACCTTTCATTGCCGATAAGAATCAAGTCATTCGGACTTCGGTAGCCAAAGTTATGAATTTCTTAGTATTTCTGTGTTTCTGGAGAGAAGCAGAATTACTAGTGTTGGTTAACCTGATATAAGCGCATATTTAGAGGGGTTTCCAGAGGGTCTCACCATAACGAAAAACGAGGCTAATCCTCTTAGCTTTCAGGAAAACTAAAGATCACTAAATTCGGACGAACGTAGAGAGAGTTATGATAGTTTCTTTGTCGCTGTTCAGAAACCCGCCGTGAAATGTTTGCTCTGATTAAATGGATTGGTAGGACTAGTAGATGGCCGAATCAGAGGGTCTCCCCAACTAAGTTTATTTAGAAATTTTAATTACCTTTCCAGAATGTCCGAGATCATCTTATTTGGACACCCGAGCGGAAAGTTACGTATTTTAGAAGCTAGCTGTCTGCAGTGACTGATCGCTAGAAATTATGAGAATTAGAAAATGCTAAGATGTTAGCGAGTTCAATTACGATGCTACTTATGATTTTGGTCCAGAATGTTGGACTTAGAATGGGGTTTTCTTCATGTCCGGATGTGGGATTGGTACCGAGGCAGCACCGTCTTCACGTCCTCCATTAAATGCGCGTTAAGGCAAGTGCATTGTTGTTTGAATGATTGGCTATATTGTGTGTTATTTGTTATATGGTTGCATAGCAAGATGGTATACTTGATGAATGCTTAAGTATGGTTATTTCTCAAATGATGCTCATGTTTTACTATGGTTAAGTGTTGTTGTCTTTTGGTAATTTGATGATGATTAAATGATGAGCATGTGCATATTGAAATCATATTGAGGCTTGGTCACGTGGTGACCAAGTGTGTTTCCTTGAGATTCCCGTCATGAATATGGCGGGCCCGAGATCCTCACTCGTGGAGTGTGGGCTTGAGGTCCCCGTTACTTGCGGAGTAACGGGCAATTGGTCCCTGTGCGTGCGCGCACAGGCATAGGTATGCGGCGACGGTTGCTTACTCTGCATTACCGGTGTAATGCACACAGAAAGTTAAAGTTAAAGGATCCTTGAGCATTGCATTTGCATATGAGATATTCTATTGTTGATCTCCTTTACATGGTTGCTGATGTTATGGTTTCTTTATGTACTTGCTGAGTCTATGGACTCACCCTTGCTTTTATTGTTGTTTTAGGTACCCGAACCAAGAACGTCATGCGTGGGGGAAAGTAGAATGGTAGTCACACACATTGCCACCTGAACTAAATAAAGATGAATGATCTTCAGAACGTGATTGATTTTAATAAATGCAAAGATTATTATGTTTTGTCTCATGCAATGGATTAAATGTAATAATGATGTGTAGTGGAACTTCATAACTCTTTAGTTATGTTAAATACTTAGCATGTCGTCGATTATCTTTTGATGTCTTTGGATGAAAGTTTTAGTTAATATTTGGTTAATCTGTGTGTTGGAACCTTCGTGTAATTAACTTTACAAGGGAGGTTCTGCCGAAATTTATTAAGATTGTATAGATTAGAATTATTAGAGTTTGTTTAGTAGTATTCCAGGCTCATGTCGGGCTGGGGTGTTACACTTCTAAGGTCCTTATGGTGCTTAAGATGACAAGAACTAAGGTCTTAGCTTACCAGGATATGAGAAACACCGAAAGTCCCAAAAACTGGCTTTGATCAACAGAGGGAAAAACCTCCGGTTTCAACCTACAAAAGATGCTAAGCTTATATCACAAAGTGAAACAAGCATCTAGGATGGATAAGCAAAGGGTAGGAGCAAGAAACTCCACCGAACGACAATGGAAGATGATAAGCTTCTTCGGTCAACAATGGCAAAGCAAAGAAACGGCTAGGGCATATATATAGATGTTGAGCTACGGGACCAAGAAGAAGTGTCTAGAGTTGATGAGGTGTCCACTTAGCTAAATATCCAAAAATTAGTTGCATAATTCTTGGATAACTCCTCTACTCGGTTTAGAACTGGTCGCGCATGCAGGCAAGGAGAAAGAGAAGCAAACACCGACATGTGGGTCCCTTTGTCACCACGGTGCCGCGCGACTCTAACACGCGAAAGAACATCGATCGTCCGATTAGAAATGGCGCTACGATGAATAGAGGGGTTAAAAGAATTTAAACGATACCGATTAATGTGGGTCGTGCGATCTCCAATGGACGATTGAGATTTAATGGAGCCTTCGGGTAACCCGAAGGTTACATTCAAAGAGGAGCATTGGATTAGAATCCAACGGTCCTATGAAGATCGGGCCCTAAACGCACGTGGTCAAAAAGGGCACCGTAGGATGGAGATCCAACGGCCAGGAATAAATGCGCGCCCTTGAGTTCAAAAACGAAAAGAGCGGCGCGGTTGGATTTAAGATCGACGGTGGAGATTGGGTTGAGGTCGGGTGACCCGAACGGCACAATCACCCTAGACCGTCCAGATTAGATCCAATGGTTCAGATCCAATGTGATGTTCGGGTACCCGAACGGCACAATGAATCTGGCACGTTCATTAAGATCCAACGGCGGGGGATTGGAGGCGCGTTAGAATTTTGAGTTAAGATGGGAGGGTTGTTGGAGATCCAACGGTGGAAAGTGCTTCGCGCACGTGGAGAGTCCACGCGGCTTAGCGAATCACGGCCATCCATCAAGAAATCGACGGCTCACGTTCGTTGGAGGTTTGGGCACGTGCCCGAACGTGTTGGGTGCGGCCCGGTTGCACAGTTTAGACCCAAAGCACTTAGACTCGGTCGCTACAGTGCAAAAGGCTAGGTTTAGACCGGAATAGTTGACCAGACTCTATTCCAATATTTAAAAGTTTGATTGGGCTTTAAAAATAGTAATTAAATTTGTAAAATCATGAAATTTTGCCAGGAGGCTACTGGGATGATATAATTCCCAAATAAATTTCTAAAATCACAGTTTCACTTTATAAAAATATATAAATAACTACCTTAGCCGAATAGGTTTATTTAAAGCCAAATATTTTTCTCCAAGTCAAGATAATTTCTAAAAATTTAACAAAAATTATTTTTAACCGAGATAACTGATCTAGGTTTTAATAAAAATATTTCCCAGTCAAAATACAAGCATTGGCTTGCATTTTCCTTTGAACTTTAAGAAGGGCTTTGGATTTTTAATTAAAAAGGAAAGTTTTGATTTATAACTTGATGCCCAATCTGCAGAGGTGAACAGTGATGCTATGAACAGTACCTCATTACTGTTCATAAAGCACTTTATTACTGTTCATAAAATTGGGGCTGTTACAAACCTACCCCCCTTAAGAAAATCTCGTCCCGAGATTTGTAAAAGATAGAAGTTGGGGAAAAAGGGAAATTGAAATGATTTTTATGGAAATTCAACATCTGTTGTCTTTATTTCCTTCAAGGATAGTAAAGAAAGACTTTACATAATAACATATTGTTATTATCACATCTTCTTTTACAATGCTTTGTTCAACCTTGCCTTTCTTGACTCAAAGGCAAGCTCTAAACAACAAAGAGGTGGGGGTGCTCAATCTGCATCAGGTCTTCGCGCTCCCAAGTGGCTTCATCCTCAGAATGATTAGCCCACTGAATTTTTAAGAATTTGACAGTGCGATTTCTTGTCCTGCGTTCCATTTCGTCAAGGATACGCACTGGTTGCTCTTGATAGGAAAGGTCAGGTTGAAGATTAATATGCTTATAAGCAGTTGCCTCAATAGGAATACGAAGACATTTCTTCAATTGAGACACATGAAAAGTATCATGCACTGCAGAGAGGGATTCAGGTAGTTCCAATTGATAAGCTACAGCTCCTCGTTTTGCAATAATTCGGAAAGGTCCGATATAACGAGGTGCTAGCTTTCCTTTCACCTGAAAATGATGAGTGCCCTTCATCGGTGACACTTTAAGATAGACATGATCATCTATCTCAAAGCTTAATTCACGACGACGATGGTCAGCATAGCTCTTCTGACGAGACTGAGCAGTTTTCAAATAATCTCGAATCAGGCGAAGTTGCTCTTCTGCTTCCATCACCAAGTCTGGACCATAGAATGATCTTTCACCAGACTCGGACCAATTCAATGGAGTCCTACAAGCTCTCCCATACAAGGCTTCAAAAAGCGACATTTGAATACTTGCTTGGTAGCTATTATTTTAGGAAAACTCCACGTATGGCAAAGATTTCTCCCAGTCTTTGCTATAGGATAGCACATAGGCTCGAAGAATATCTTCCATTACTTGATTCACTCTCTCAGTTTGACCACCAGTTTGAGGATGATAAGCAGTACTGAAAGAGAGTTCAGTCCCCATAGCCTGATGAAGACAATTCAAAAAATGAGAAGTGAACTGAGGTCCACGGTCAGAAACAATGACCTTTGGAACTCCGTGAAGACAGACAATCTTAGCAATATAAAGCTATGCTAGTTGTTTGCCATTGAAGGTGGTTTTGACAGGAATGAAATGAGTCACCTTTGTTAAACGGTCAATGATTACCCAAATGGCATCGGACCCATTGGAAGTCTTGGGAAGACCGGTATCGAAATCCATTCCGATCTCTTCCCACTTCCACTGTGGAATAGGCAAAGGTTGAAGGGTACCGGCTAGCTTTAGATGTTCAGCTTTAACCCTTTGGTAAATATCACATTCAGCAACATACTGAGCAATCTGCCTTTTCATTTGGCTCCACCAAAATGTCTTGTTCAAATCTTGGTACATCTTGGTAAAGAAAACTTGGAATTATGAGCCTCCTTAAGAATTAGACTCCTCAGTTGAGGATCTGCAGGTACTACCAAATGATTGCGATACCGAAGAACGTCGCGGTCATCTTCAGAAAACTCGTTGGCTTTGCCTGCCTTCAAATTTTCCTTGATCTCAGCTACTTCGGCATCAGTTTTCTGGGCCTCCAGAATTTGAGCTTTTAACGTGGGCTCCACTTCTAATGCAGCGAGAAAACCTTCTCCCACCATTTCAAGATTTAGGCGCTGAAAATCAGCACTCAAATTCTTGGCCGCAGGCGAAGAAGACATGCAGTTGCACTGTGACTTTCTGCTTAAAGCGTCCGCCACAACATCGGCTTTGCCAGGATGATAATGAATACCCATGTCATAGTCCTTGATCAATTCAAGCCATCTTCTTTGCCTCATATTCAAATCAGCTTGAGTGAATATGTACTTTAGGCTTTTATGATCAGTATAAATCTCACAACGATTACCGAGAAGGTAATGTCGCCAAATCTTCAATGCATGGACTACGGCAGCCAATTCCAAATCATGAGTGGGATAATTAACCACATGAGGTCGCAACTGCCGGGATGCATATGCCACAACTCGGCCTTCTTGCATAAGCACACAACCAAGTCCATGGCGAGATGCATCACAATAAATATCGAAGCTCTTATGAATATCCGGAAGAGTGAGAACTGGAGCTTTAGCCAAGAGAGTTCTCAAAAGCCAAAAACTCTCCTCACATTTGGCTGACCATTCGAATTTATTCTCCTTCTTCAAAAGCTGAGTTAGAGGTCTTGCAATTTTGGAGAAATTTTTAATGAACCTACGGTAATAACCCGCAAGTTCAAGAAAACTTCGGATATTAGTAACATTCTTGGGCTGCTTCCAATCTAATACATCTTGTACCTTGCTTGGATCGATAGCGATACCTCCTTCAGATAACACATGCCCCAAAAATACAACTTGCTTGAGCCAGAAAGCACACTTGCTAAACTTAGCATACAGTCAATGTCGGCGAAGTGTTTCCAGCACAAGCCTTAAATGTTGCTCATGGTCTTTGTCAGACTTGGAATAAATAAGGATGTCGTCAATGAACACGACAACGAACTTATCCAAGAAATCCATGAACACTGAATTCATAAGATTCATGAAATAAGCTGGAGCATTGGTTAGACCAAAGGACATGACAGTATACTCGTACAACCCGTAACGAGTAGAGAAAGCTGTTTTAGGAATGTCCTCAGCTCTAACCTTGATTTGATGATAGCCCGACCGCAAATCTATTTTTGAAAAGACTCGGGCACCAACTAACTGATCAAAAAGATCATCAATACGAGGCAAAGGATACTTGTTTTTTTTATGGTAACCTCATTTAACGGACGGTAATCCACACACATCCGCAAGGTATTGTCTTTCTTTTTGACAAATAAAGCCGGACATCCCCAAGGTGAGGAACTCGGTCGAATGAATCCTTTGTCAAGCAATTCTCCAAGTTGTTTCTTTAATTCAACCAACTCATTGAGAGGCATTCGATAAGGACTTCTGGATATAGGAGCAGTTCCAGGAACTAGGTCAATTACGAATTCCACTTCCCGATCTGGTGGCAAACTGGGAAGGTCTTCAGGAAAGACATCAACATACTCACAAACAATTGGTACTGACTCCAAGGAAGGAGTGGTATCAACTTGGTGAGCACAAAGACGAAAATCTACTGTCCTGGATTGGAAAATGACTGAGGTGCCTCTTTCATTAGTCAAAGAAATGGATCTTTGGGCACAATTAATTTGCCCAAGATTTTTAGACAACCAATCCATTCCTAGAATAACATCCAATCCTTTGGAATCTATCACAATCAAATCCGCCCAAAAGTCTACCCCTTCAATATTTATTTTGACATTACGGCAGACTTGATCAGTCATAAAGACTGATCCAAGTGAGTGGATGATATGGGGTGGATGAAGATGATGCACAACTAATCGATGTTGAGCAACAAGCGCCTACTAACAAATGAATGGGATGCTCGTAATCAAATAAAGCAGAGTGATCTTTGAAATTAACTAGGAGCATACCAAGGACAACATCGAGTGTCAAGCGCTTCTTGTGTGTCGATTCACATGACCTCGAGTGGAGTGGTCGGTTGACCACTGCCGAGGAAGGTGGTGCGGGACGACCGCAATCAAGAAGGTCGAATAGGTGGTATCCCACATGCCTTCGCATAACATTGGTTAGCGAAATGACCTGGACGCCCACAATGATAGCAAATCACTCCTGGCCTAATATTGACAACAGCAGGTGGCCGATTGCCATTAGGTCTCGGTTGAGCAGTGGGAGGAGATGGACGAGGTGCAAACACCGCTCGCCTCGGTGAAAAAGGAGCTGGTGCTCGTGGAGGTTTAGACAACCACATGCGAGGCCACGGCGAACTGCCACTAGGAATGAACTGAGTAGTCCTCTGTCGCTTGCGTGACTCCTCCAAAGCCTTGCTCTTGCTTTCAGCAACAATAGCTTTGTTGACAAGATGGGAGAAATTTTGGAAATCATGCAAAGCTACAGCCATCTGCAATTCTTCAGACAGCCCATTCAAGAAGCGGTTCCGACGACGAAGGTCAGTCGAAACATCATCAGGAGCATATCTGGCAAGGAAGTTGAATTCATGTAGATACTCAGTCACAGACTTTCGCCCTTGCTTGAGAGCGAGAAACTCTTGCTTCTTGATCATCATGACTCCTTCAGGAATATGGGCTTCACGAAAAGCCTCCATGAACTCATCCCATGTAGGGACGTGTCCAGCGGTTTGAATAGCAAGAAGATTATCCCACCAAATACTAGCCGCCCCATCCAGCTTATAACTGGCAAAAAGGACTTTCTCCCTCTCGAAACATTGAGCAATTAGCAGCTTCTTCTCAATGGTCCGAAGCCAGTCCTCAGCTTCCATGGGATCTTGAGAGCTGGAGAACACCGGCGGGTTAGTCCGCTGAAATTCAGCAAGACTCCCCTGCACATGATGACCTCCTGCTCTGACGGCTGGGGTAGTAGTGGAAGAAGTGTTGCGCGCAATTTGCTCCAAAATGCGCGTCTGGTCCATTCGATTGCGCTCAATTTGCATGAGCACATCGGCCATGGAAGGTGGTGGAGGAAGCTCCTCTTCCTGGTGACCACCTTGAGGACCATGAGAACTGGAAGGTTCGACCGCCTCCCGAGAATGGGGCACCTGGTTGAAAGACCCTTCCCTTGTTGTGTCTCACAAGACGAGTAGTGGGTCTGTCATCCTGTTACCACACAATGGTTAACAACATAACAAGGATATACTCGGCAAACACAAACAAGGTTAAAATTAGGGAAGAAACCAATACCACACTTATAATGCATTATGTTATGCCATGCATTCAAATCAACACGAAACCATAAACTTTATAGATACAGCAAAAGAAATTCGGTTCCAGCCGCACATAATAGTTGGACATAAAGGTCATAATACAAACCAAAAGTCTAACTTACATATCCTTTACAAAATACCACTGCCCTATTACATGCATTTATTTAAGGGCAACTACTAAACAAGAGAACACCTATCCACGAGGGTTCATCGTCGAGGTGCTAGCATAAAAGTCACGGTTAAAGTTCACTGGAAACTCATTAAGAAGATGAGCTCCAGGGGAACCTGTGTCAATAGGATCCAAAGGACTAATGAGACGCCTCGGAGAACCCAGAAGTGGCTGATGACCTCCAGGAGGTGCAGTCCGCAGAGTGTGAGGAAAGCCTGCAGTCATCTGGGCTTGGCACACTTGTCCATAAACAGGCACGCACCCGGCTACTTCTGGAAGTCGGTAAACTGATGGTGCAGCAGCAGCGGGGGAGATCTCGTTGTCACCATAAAGCACGTTGCGAGGAACGCGGTTCATGTTGACTCCAAGTCTCAGGTACTCCTGGGCCTCGTTAAGACGATGCCGAGTTTCCCACAACTCCCTCACAAGGCAGCGATGGATTTGGTCCATGATACGGACCATCCTCGCCAAGCTATCGCACTGAGGTCTTCCCAAGCGTATCTCTTCAAACATGCTCACTTCTGCGCTAGGTCCTTGATTCGGGAAGTGATCATAGGGTGGTTGAGACAACTCCGTCAAATCATGACGAAGGAGGCTCATCATCCTACTAGCAGCTTCCTGAACCGCCATAGATTCAGAAGTAGCAAGTGCTTGGACACAGTAGGGAACACTGCCGGCTACCTGCCTAGCGATAACGTTAATGAAGGCGCGGTACTCCTCCATTCCAGGTCCTCGATCTCGTCGATAAATGGCGTACTCCGGCTGATAGGTGAAATTGGCTCGCCACATCATGTCCCGCAGCAAAGCCGGAAACCCATCCACATCCTCAGCTCGGGTCTCCTTGACCAAGTACCACCCGCTCATCTATAGACAAAAAGACAAGGTAAGAAAACAATCTGCTCTTGAAAAACCAACAGAAAGTTGGGACAAGAATTGATCTAGGGAAGGTAAGAAATAAAAGATGCCATACTTAAACTTTCGAAATTATACTACTAACTTGAAAATAATTTGCCAGAAGACTCTCTAATGACTTCGGTCATGCTATTTCTAACCTACAGGCAACGTATGCTCTGATACCAATGTTGTGGACGCCCCGGGATATTAGAAATGTACTTAATTAAAGTTATACTGTAGCACAATTCTTAATTAAGGAACAATGCTGCTCCTTTATTAAACATCATGCTAGAAGCATAAATTTAAATAGTATCAAACCCAATATTTAGGCATCCCGGATATATGTCTCACAATGGTTCCCAGGATCAGTGACCATTGCACATATATCCTCAAACAACATTGCATCATACACATACAAATCATACATTAACATAAGTAAACATAAGTTTACAATTTGGTTTAGTACTACAATATCCGGTGACTTGGTCACTACAAAAGTCTAACAGCAGAAGCAAAATAAAGCAACAAAAACCACCAATGGCCCCATCCACCATGAGCGATTGCGTGGAGGAAAGAAATAGCTTCACTCGTTAGCGCCACCCCGATCGACGCTAACGGGCACTTCATAAAGATAACCGCCTCACCGCAACAATAGGTTATAGCACCTTGAGTACAAAGGGTACTCAAGAAGACTTACACAAACTAATAAAAGAAAGTGTTTGTTAGAACCTATGCAAAGGAGTAGAATTTACACATGCATAAGGTTGCAACAGGAAGGCTTATTGGTTAAATTTTGCATAAAGCAGTACACCTTAACCTACAATTGCTAAGTTTTGATAAAGCAATTTAATGAAACGAACTGGATTAAAACAGTAAGTAAATGAGAATAAAGGTAAACCATACAATGCATGAATTCCCTCATGCTGAACCAGAAATCAAAACCAGATTTTTAAATCAAAACTCTATACAGGTGACATCAATTCAAGTTGTCGTCCATGACCGTGGACACGGCTATTCGAATAGTTTGATACCCTGCAGGGGTGTACATCTTTACCCACACGACTTAGTTAGCCCGTTGCCTTCGGATGCCTCCAAATGATGACATACTTCCTTTGGTATGCCGACCGGGGAAACTAAGATTTGGCATTTTTCAACAAGTTAACACTATTGAGTTGGATACCCATGTGTGAACTGATCTCGCTTAAACAACGACTGATAGCATCTGCTTAATCGGGGCACACATGTTGTGTCAGGAATGCCGACCCACACATAAAGAAATGCGAACTGGGCTCACTACCAATATTAGATTGCAATCGGCATCTTTAAAGTACGTACATGCGATGGAACACATATACACCCTCACCCTTCTAAGAACATCTTATATCGATATAAAACTCACATGGCATAAAACGCAGTCATAAGACCAGAGCATCTATGCCATACAAGACCAATACACATATCCTTACTCTCCTGTTTCCAACTCAATAGCCTTAGCCCTTTACTTAACCAAACAGCGCCCATACACTGCGTGTGGAAGTACGTGGGGAACTTGAATTGAACAGTCCGAGTTCAGTCCTTAAGTGATCCAAACAAGTCCACAATTCCCAATCTCGTGCACGAAGACACCACCACTAGCTTCCTCTTGTCCAGATCAATTTAAATGTAAAATTCATTTCTGGTATAAATAAACTGGACAAAGAGTTTAAAATAACAGAAATCATTTTGTGGTTCCCATGTTTGACAAGATAATCTTGTCAAACTCTAATATTCTCTAGACTGCATGTCTAAGCCAACTCTGAAACTAAAGGTTATAGTATACAGTACTACCCTAGGTTTGAATATATGATTAGAATTAAGGTAATCCACCATATTAGGTTATAACTAACTACTACAGATCACAATTGTATTTTTCAGAAAAGTAGCATGCAATGATTATCAACGTATTTGGAAAATCTATTGTATAAAACTTTGGGGATCAATATGGTGCAAAGAGGATGCTTGCCTTGATAATAATACACTTCATTGTGTGCTCAAAGTTGCTCGAAATAGATTCAAATGCTTGTAAGAACCAGATTCTAAAAGAGACAATAAAATCCAATAAATACCAAGATCGACAACAAGTACAGAATGAAAGAAGCATGTATGATCAATATGGAAATGCATGTTTAACAAAGATGCTTAAGATATACATATCCCAAGAAAGATAATAACCCATATTATCACCTCATCGCTTTCAAAAGATAGAAATTAGGGTTTAGTTCAAAGTTACAGTTTTCAGATTTTGAAAAGGACAGAAACAGGACAGACTAAAGATTTCGGATTTAAAGGAAAATAGGTCAAGCAAAGATTCTGAAACAAAGCTTAGCCTGATCTTTTAGGGTAATTAACATCCCCAGCTAACCCTAATCTAACCCTAATCGGTTAGATTACAAAGACTAAAGAAAAACCAATGTTGTCGGTTGAACCGACAACAGAGGACAGAGATAAATCTCTGCTACAAAGTTAAGTAGATGATAAGAAGGATCAAAAGAATAACTTATTATGCTACTAGGGTTCAGTTAAGACCTACCCAGAATGATAAGTCGACAGGAGAAACCCTAGTTCTTGAAAACGATATGAAAGACCGAAAAGTTATAAAAGTAACTTTTCAGTTTAAAGAAAGTTGGAGCTACTGATGTACAAGTGAATGATCCAGGTGAGCTTCTAAGGTCCTTAAGGTGCTTAAGATGACAAGAACTAAGGTCTTAGCTTACCAAGATATGAGAAACACCGAAAGTCCCAAAAACTGGCTTTGATCAACAGAGGGAAAAACCTCCGGTTTCAACCTACAAAAGATGCTAAGCTTATATCACAAAGTGAAACAAGCATCTAGGATGGATAAGCAAAGGGTAGGAGCAAGAAACTCCACTGGAACGATAATGGAAGATGATAAGCTTCTTCGGTCAACAATGGCAGCAGCAAACAGCTAGGGCATATATATAGATGTTGAGCTACAGGACCAAGAAGAAGTGTCTAGAGTTGATGAGGTGTCCACTTAGCTAAATATCCAAAAATTAGTTGCATAATTCTTGGATAACTCCTCTACTCGGTTTACAAAACCAGTGGCTGCGCACAGAGGCAAGGAGAAAGAGAAGCAAACACCTGACATGTGGGTCCCTTTGTCAGCCACTGTCGCGCGCGACTCCTAACACGCGAAAGAACATCGACCGTCCGATTAGAAATGGGCGGCTACGATGAATAGAGGGGTTAAAAGAATTTAAACGATACCGATTAATGTGGGTCGTGCGATCTCCAATGGACGATTGAGATTTAATAGAGCCTTCGGGTAACCCGAAGGTTACATTCAAAGAGGAGCGTTGGATTAGAATCCAACGGTCCTATGAAGATCGGGCCCTAAACGCACGCGGTCAAAAAGGGCACCGTAGGATGGAGATCTAACGGCCAGGAATAAATGCGCGCCCTTGAGTTCAAAAACGAAAAGAGCGGCGCGGTTGGATTTAAGATCGACGGTGGAGATTGGGTTGAGGTCGGGTGACGAACGGCACAATCACCGTGAGACCGCCCGATTAGATCAATGGCTCGATCCAATGTGATGTTCGGGTGACCAACGGCACAATGAATCGACACGCTCATTAAGATCCAACGGCGGGGATTGAGGCGCGTTAGAATTTTGAGTTAAGATGGGAGGGCTGTTGGATGAAGATCCAACGGTGGAAAGTGCCGCGCGCGTGGAGAGTCCACGCGCTTAGCGAATCACGCCATCCATCAAGAAATCGACGGCTCACGTTCGCTGGAGGTTTGGGCACGTGCCCGAACGTGTTGGGTGCGGCCCGGTTGCACAGTTTAGACCCAAAACACTTAGACTCAGTCGCTACAGTGCAAAAGGCTGGGTTTAGACCGAAATAGTTGACCAGACTCTATTCCAATATTTAAAAGTTTGTCTGGGCTTTAAAAATAGTAATTAAATTTGTAAAATCATGAAATTTTGCCAGGAGGCTACTGGGATGATATAATTCCCAAATAAATTTCTAAAATCACAGTTTCACTTTATAAAAATATATAAATAACTACCTTAGCTGAAGAGGTTTATTTAAAGCCAAATATTTTTCTCCAAGTCAAGATAATTTCTAAAAATTTAACAAAAATTATTTTTAACCGAGATAACTGATCTAGGTTTTAATAAAAATATTTCCCAGTCAAAATACAAGCATTGGCTTGCATTTCCCTTTGAACTTTAAGAAGGGCTTTGGATTTTTAATTAAAAAGGAAAGTTTTGATTTATAACTTGATGCCCAATCTGCAGAGGTGAACAGTGATGCTATGAACAGTACCTCATTACTGTTCATAAAGCACTTTATTACTGTTCATAAAATTGGGGCTGTTACAAAGAGGCTGTACGAGAGCACAGACCTGCAACCCGGAACCGCTGAGGTTGTCCCAGATTCTCTCGTCGAGCACGACACTCTCGGACAATTTCAATTGGGCGATATGGTCCCATGGTATCAATCCGGCTACACGCCGTACCCCAAGCAGTTCACCATGCAAGCTCAGCCGCACTTCTAGCAGTTCACCCTGCAAGCTCAGCCGAGTTGGTGCCCCTCCGCGGATCCTACTACATAGCCAGGGAATTGGATCACCGAGATGTTTACAATGCCTCTCCCCTAGATGATCCCCCCTAGTATGACAACATGATGGGTGAGGAGCCTGTTATGACCTACGACAGAACCCACGATCACCCGAGAGGCTGACGTTCCCGCAGGAACAGATTCGTCGGAGACCTATGGCAGGAACACGGCGTGGAAGGCCACTACAGGGTCCTATGGCCGGTAGCAGTGAACACCAGCGTGACCAGTAGGAACACTGGCGTGAAGTGCAACACCACTTGATGCTCTGTGCATAGTAGTAGTAAGATTAGAAATGCTAGCATGTTGTAACTTGTACTTTAGTTAGTAATTTGTAATCCGAATAGAGTGTGGTAATGATATCATAATTAGACACTTCTACTTCGTTATCTATCTCAGTAGAACAATTTTATTCTAATTCATGAAGGACTGCGATGCATAGATAAAGAGTGGACAATACAATCTCATTACAACTAAAGTTCTACTTGGCAAGAACAACATATAATAGAAGAAAGACCGCAAAACTAACTATCTTAACTAAATTCTAAAGCATCTTCTCAACTTTTTCCATTCTTTCATCTAGTCTTTTAAGTCTGTTCTCTTCATTTTACATTGGTTGATCGGACGGTTGAGCCACTAGATGAAATGCAGCAACACCACGGGAGTCTTCTTGCAAGGCAGCAATTTGCATTGCAATATCTCAAACCACTAGGATAGGTTCATCAGCCCACTGCCAAAACCGACATGTTGTGTTCTGCAAAAGAATTACAACTTCAAATGAAAATAAGAACTCGCGGTATTTGCAATGGAATTCATTCGGGGTGATTTCGCACAAGTCACCATAAGATTTGAACACTTCATGAACACTCGGGATGGATTCATTGGCGTATGCGAGGTGAACACATTCGCCAGATCCCTGCAACGAGGGCAAACCAGGTGCTGGCGTATTGATTCTAATTGTCTGCTCACTCGAAAGTTAGATGAGGCTGAAAACATCTTGTTTTACACTAGAAGAAAGGAGAAGAGGAAGACAAGAGTGAGGTGAATGCCAGGCAAAGCATCCATATATAGCCTTGGCAGCACGAAGGGACCACTTTGTGGAAAGCATGACATGACCACACTCTGCAAAGCAGAACATGATCACTGTATGGCAAGCAGGACGTGACCATTGTATGGAAAGCAGGACGTGACCACTCTCTGGAAAGTAGGATATGGCCACTCTCTGGAAAGCAGGACGTGACAACTCTCTGCAAAGAAGGACATGACCACTTTCTGAAAAGCAGGATGTGACCCAACGAGGCAGCTTTGCATGTGAGGACCCGGAATATTTAACTAGTAACACTTAACCTCCAAATGGTTCTAGCATTACTAATTAAACAAGTCTAGTAAAGGACATAGATAAAGTAAGTTATTACAAAAGAGAGCCGACCGGCCAAATAGAACAATAAACAAGAATGGCAGCGGAAGCAAAAGGTGCCATAAGATGGCTAGAACAAAAGTCGGCCAGGTTAGC